>OZ038380.1:138568768-139168768 GCA_964036045.1 Eutreptiella sp. 'Long Island Sound 2002' | reverse complement strand
TTCTCATTCAGCCGGGCGTACTCATTCCCAATCGATTTCTGAGTAGAGTTGAGCGCTAGCAGGCCTTCAATTGACAACTTTTGTAGCAGGTGTCGAGCTAGGTTGTTGACTGGCTTTTGTTTGGGACGGGAAGGACATACCGTTGCAGGATATTCAATTGGCATGGTGATGTTGTTGTGGTGATACTCAGCACCGAGTGGATGCGTGCATGCATCACAACAACATTCAATCACAGAGCGAGAGAACCGTCTCGAAATAGTTAGTAGGTAGGTGATCGTAGTCAGGGTTTAGGTCACGGCATACCAGGTGGAGCACAATGAAAATTGGGTCCCATCGGTCCGAGAGCTTGGAAGTCGTCAAGTGGTGGGTTGATCTTAATGGGTAGACGAATTCACTTGCCAGCTGTGTGTGTGTGTGAGAAATTGATTTGGGGGCGCTTTAGAAAGGGCACGGCCATGAGGGTGTCTACGGTGGCGACGACATTAGGGCACAGGGGTGTGTCGTCTTGGTCCCCTTGTCTTTCAGCGACATTTTTCAGCTTAGCGTCCATGTCGTGTAGCCGTTGGTCCAATTTTGCTGGTAGTGAGGAGCAAGGCACAAACAATTGGGCTGTCTGTACAACACATGCACAATGTCGGTGAATTTGGGTCCCTACTTAGGTGGCGTTACGTCCGCACGATAAGTCTTGTTGTCCTTATTGGGTATCCCTGGCGGTGTGGCGAAAGGCTGTGCCGGGTCGGTACATATGGACTCCAAAATGTAGTCTCACAGCTCCACGTGGTAGGTTCAAATTCTTGAGATGTACCCCCCACCCCTTGTATAAGCTACGCGCTTGTCCAAGCTACAATAGGCGTAGGGGCCGTCATACTTCTGTGCGTAATTTTCATTGCGTACGAAATGTAGTACGGCCACATCAGACATGTGTTTGTCATCACTTTTGCGCAAAACATGGATCCATGGACACATGCAACATGCCACATGCAAGGCAATTTGATTTCCAAGAATGTGAAGTTGCCCGCGCCCAAACCAGCCCCGAAACCTCAGCCAAAGGCATCTTCGGGTGGTGAGCATGTGCAATTGTTCCGCATGGTATTGATCGCAAGAGGCGTTTTAAAGTCGAACATTTGTAGGCTTCACATTCTTCAGTGCTTCTGCCAACATGGGTGTGAACCTGAAATTTTCATGTGGCCAAGGCTTCCTTGCTTTTGCATACACTTAGAAATAAGCGCAGAGGTCAAGCTGCACTCATACCTTGCGCCCGCACGTGTGTGTTTGTAGTTGTATGTGTTGCGCGCAAGCTACGCCTTTGTCCAAGTTACAGTGGGCGTAGGGACGGTAATAATTCCGTACATTGGTGTAGCGTAGACAAGGGGGGGGGGGGATTGGAATGTTCCAGGAAGCAACTTTGATGGATGGTGTGTTTGATGTGGAGACTGGCGGCGATTCGTCTGCGACACACAACACACGGCGAAATGCTTCTACTATCTCTTTATCAAAGAAGTGCGGGGTGCCAAACCTCCATAGCGGAGCGAACCGCTTATGGGCGAAATCTGGGCAAGAGCGTGTAATAGGGTGGTGTGTGCCAGCCATGGAGACATCCCGCATTGGCACCGAACAAAGATAGACACGAAAAAAATAGACACTAAAAAAGTGTGGTCTGTATTTTTATTCGCATGTGTATTGACGGCATGTCGTGGTAGTTTGGAGCTATGCCGAGGGCACTATGGGAGAATGACCTCAGATCCCTTAGGTGTTTCATGGCATGTACGCAGATGGAGGCATACTTGTACGTCCGTGTCAGGGTGTGTAGATTTTCGCGAGTAGGAGCTTCAATGCGGTTAAGTAGTCATCCAACGGTGGTGAAGAATGTTGAGAGTGTTGGGCTTCTTGTCGAAATGTATCATGATTGTTTTTTGATGGAGGATTGCGCGTCTGAACCATCGCACGGCTTCCGCGTCGTCGGACTGTCGTGATTCTTGAAGCCATCTGTCTGCGTAGATCAATCATTGGTCGTGGTCCTTGCTTCGTTTGGGTTTCCCTGATGTGCAGCTTCGTGCTCCAACCCTGTTGTAGACGTTCTGTGGCGTTTCTTCTGGTGTGCAGTGCTGCGGGGTAAAGCACGCAACCCACCCGGGCGACGGAGGCAGCAAGGGTGTGGGGGGTGCTAGCATTTGTCGCAATCCCTGGACCCCCACTATTGCTCAAAAGTGTAACCTGCCACTGAGCGGGGCCCGTGTGGTTCATGTTGGGGACCCGCGTCAAGCACACACCCAGGGGAACGAGAAGGCGTGTGCACAATCGTTTGTCGTGGTGACGCGCTCTAGGCAACAAGGAGTGTGCATCGGTTGCTCCTTCGTTCCACCGATGCCGCCTTTCCATCCACAAAACTTTGGAGGTTTTGGTACAGGATCTGGGCTTTTCGCCCTAACCCTACGTGTCGTTGGCCACAGGACCCGCACAAAGTCGGGAGGCGGACCCAAGGCACTCCATGTCCCCACCAACGCACTTGGCCCGACAACCAAGGGAGCCATGCGGATGATTGGTGTTGTTTTAATGGGATCCAGTTGACCCGGTGTTCGTCTGCCGTTTCCCTTTGTCGTCGAAATTGCACAATACATTATTTAGTTGGGGTGGGCAGTATGCGTCATTGGAGCATGATGTTGTGAGGTTTGGGCGTTGGTAGGTCCATGGATACGTTGTCGCCCATGTTGGCCAGGGTATCCCAATCGTTGTTCTTCATTGTGTCTAAAGGAGTTCGCGTTGGTGGTGGCGTTACAGAGGTCATGGTGCCCGGGCCTCCAGCGTATGGTTCGGTATTTGGAAATGACCTTTTGGTAAGTCCGGTTGCCGTAATCCTGGTTTTTAACCACACCGTTGCGCGTCGCCGAGGTGGCTTTCACTACCCCCTAGTTGGCAGGGACGATCTTGTGCCGTGGTTGCGTGAGTTGTGAAGCTAGAGCGCAATCTCCGCCCTATTTACGTGCTTGGGGTCGTGCATCCGAAAGGTTGCTCATAAACCCCCTTTGTTGTTGCCTCCACCGGCCATGCAATGGTGTTTTGACCCGTTAGTGTAAACCCCCCCCAAAAAAATAGGAACCGGTTCTTTTTTTTGACCCAGTTGGTGGCGGTAGCAGGCGGGGTTCTTTTTTTTGGGGGCGGTTCCTATTGCGTTTGACACCTCCTCCTGCCTTCAGAAAAAATGGAGGTTCTTATTTTTGGCCTGCTCGGTGGAAAGCCCCCAGGTGGTTCTTATTTTTGGGGCGGTTCTTAGTTTGGGGCGAGTTCTTAATTTTGAGGGGGGGGGGTTTACCAATAGTTTGTTGTCGGAGTGGTCGTTAACGGGCATTCATATTAGATTGTAATAAGTCCACAACATGATGAGTATCTTCTGTTGGACCCCCGAGACCCAAGAAACTACAGGCCGATCTACGTATCCACAGCCATACTCACACGCCTCCTCCTGACGCGTATATCAAGGGCCGTGACCCCGGGACTACTAGACATACAGCACGGCGCCACACAGGGCCGAAACACCACGACCTTAGCGACGAAATTATGAAACGACTTACACACACAGGACGCGTACTTGGCCCTACTCGATGTGGCCAAAGCATTTCTCATCAGTCCCTCGACCCATGCTGACTGGGATCGTCAAGGAGACTGGGGCACCAGAAAACATCATCCGAATGATGGGGGAAATATACCAACACACACCGGCTGTACTGACCCTCCACGGAAGGGACCTCCCCATACGTCCCACCAGGGGTATGAAAGAGGGGTGCCCCCTCTCCCCGACACTATTTCTCTTATACTACGACATACTACTACGCGAAACCAAAGAGCGGTGCCCGGGAGCCCAACTATACGTGTTCGTTGACGACATTGCTGTGCGTGCACCCACGAAGGAAGCACTACTACACACCTTAGATACACTCCACGACGTGGCGTACACAATGGGGCTACGCTTCAATAAGGACAAAACTGAAGTATACCACTGGGCTAAGGACTACGACCTAACACCCATCACTTGGCAACACCAGCCCATCCCCGTGCGGCCACCCATAATGACGTATCTGGGGCACGTGCTCGCCCACCCCACACAAGAAGACACAGCATGGGACATGGTCACCACACAACTGCACCACGACGTAGCAGCATACAGGACCTTACCGCTAAAAGCTTACGAAAAGGTAGCCATCATAAATGCCGTTCTCATCCCCCGATGGACTTACAGAGGGCTTTTCCTCGGGAACAGGACACGGATGGCACACCGGGACGACATACTGCTGCAGTTCATCAGGGACACACCCGGGATAGAACAACAAATGAACAAACACGTGACTACCAACCTCAGCCCCGGGGGACTTAGCCTCTGCCTGTTATGGTGGTCCTACATCACCCAGTGGGTCACAATAGGACAGCAAGAACTGCAGAATAACGGCCCTACACAACAGCTCACCGCAACCGAATATAAATACATTGACGCCGTCCGAGCCCTAGGGGGCACGGTGGGTCAGCGTATATCCCAACCCAGGCAACATTGACCCCTGTCGGCGAGACTATACGACTCGGAGAGCTCGGAGGAGGATCAAGACACACATGCAGGGAAGACACGGCCGGTAACCAACAGTCTGGACTCCGGCTCGATGAACCCGCCAGACGAGCCAACTTCTGAGGAAACCCACGAGGTATGTCAGGCGCTACCCCACCAGCAAAAGATCCTCGGGATCACCGTACGCTACACAGGGGAACCCACCACCACGCGGTGGTCCACAGACGGGTCGAAACGACGCGGTGGTACATAGACGGGTCGAAACGACACGGACGAGCGGGAGGGGGTATTTACAACGGGACCTACCGCGCGGCTTTCCGGGTGCACGTGCCTCAGCAGGTGTATCGGGCGGAGACAACGGCTTGCGCTTTAGCGTCTGAACTGGCCAGACCAGGGGACGACATTATACTTGACAACCAGAGTGTGGTGAAAGCCACACCTATGAAACGCAAAGGAGTGGTCAAGGACCAGGACTACCGCGACATAGGGTATCTCAACACCTCCTCGAAACGACTGACGATACGATGGACACCGGGACACCGTACCCTAGAACAAGGCACCACATATAAAGACTACCAGGACATACAGGGGAGGAACCACTCCGATGTCCTTGCCAATATGGGCGACAACCTGCCCATGGACTCCCAACAACCACAACCCCATGATATTGTCATCACCGGACAAATCATGTCCACGCCTGCCAAGGCATGGATTATGCAAGTACGTAGACAAAAACAAACCGCTGAGGTACACTGGGTGAGCTGGCTCCTCATGAAACACTACAGACGAAACGCGTGGACTCCTTGGCTGTGGGGGCAGGTAAGGTGGTCGGGAGTGGGTGCCCCCTGGGAACGAACACCCACCCTCTGCTCCCAGTGTGGCCAACAACACGGAGCATCAATGCAGTCGAGACTGGCTTACTGTTCCGCCACGGGCGATTTCTGGGAACTGTGGCGCAGGAGCTGGACTGATCGGGCCCAATACACGTACCAATGGCAGCAAGCGGCCAACAGCCAAGAACTCTGGCTCTGTGCCAGGCTGCTCGTACCACTGTCTCTTATGGACGCCATACCCACTACAAAACGGCATGAGCTTCGGACAGAGGTGGGCCTTTTTCAGTTTCGCATGATTCAGTCTGTCCAAACGCTACGGCGGAAATACGCAGACCCTACACCACACCAGCCACCGTCGCCGCTATGGCTGAGCAAATACGTCGCTCAGGCACTTCCACCGCGTGAAACGCCGCAAAACCTACGAAACCACGTCGGGGCGCCCATGCGGAGCGGCACGAAACGCAAACGTAAGACCGAGAGCGCGACGGCGGAACCCATCGACCCCGACCAATGGGTATGTGATGCGCGCGGCGCAAACGACGATGAGGCAGTGGCATGGTTCGCAAGAATACGAGCAAGTAACACAGCGCAAGACGAACCCACCAGGAAGCGTCAGCGTCCCAGCGTTGACGCAGAGCGATGGGAACAATACAGAAAGACAGCAGGCAGGTTGGCACAAGAACACGCACGGCAAACACACGACATATACCACAGGTTACACGCCGCTGCAGTGGCAAGGCAACACCTACGCACCCTGCACACGCACTACACCAACACACTAACGGCCAAAACGGACTATCACATGCTCGTCACAAAACTGATCGAACACCAGATGACATTACAACGACTGCAGAACACACACTGCACACCTGTGCCAAATACGCAGGCAATGGTATGAACAAGCAAAGTACGACACAGGGATATGGTATGCAGATGCAAAACTGCTGTTGCTGATCTGCGGACGATACCGGAGGCTGTGCGCTGGCACCGAGAAGCTGCTGGACCTTCACCTACGACAGGCACTCTACATGTGGCGCCAGCAGAAACACTTGGCAAACATGACACCGTGCTACCATGACGCCTGCAAACATAAGACGACACAATACTGGCAAACAACCAGACCAGCACGACAGACGAGTTACCTGATACGGAAACGGCCGCGAGAACATTGGGACCCCACCTTGTGGGAAGTCCCGATGCAACCACTACCAAAACGCCACAAAACGCACTGGGATCCGAACGAGTGGGAAATACCAATGACATGACCACAACCACCCCAACGGGAAACCATGGGGGCGCAGTCATGAGCTGCAGCCCGTATGCACACCCTGGCTTTACCGGAATCTGTACTCTCCATCGAACTTGGCCCACAGTGGCCCATTGGCACATTATGAACTAGCCCATTTGATCAAAAAAATTTTTTGTTGGACCAGTATTGCTTCCATGTTGGTCATGCTCGCAGTCCAACTGCGACCAGGGGGGCATGTGACGACACGGCCACGGCCACAACCAGTAGTGGCGCGCTGTTGCGCGCCGCAGTTCAAAAAGCTGATTGGCACAAATTGCTAGCCTAGGCTGTTGAGACACGCAAGCACCGTTGACACACGTTGCTTGATCATGGGTGCTATTGCCCGTGCAACCCGCCCTCGACGGACGAAATAAAATCCGAGCAACACCCTAGCATGGGTCAATGCCTCTTTTCTGGATGAGAAGCCAAAGCATCTAGGCTTTGCTCAGCAACGGCATAGACGCTGATAGATCGGCAAAGGACGTCGTACGGCCGTCCATCATTCTTGCTACCGCAACAAAACCGTTAGCCGGGGGTGCCGAAGTCTGATTGCTCAAGACATGCCGTAGCCACTTATTGGGGGCACACGGCACATGATCAACCGCTTTGCCGCTGACCCCGACTATGAACACAATTGTTGCGGCAGCTGAACGGTACGGATCAAAACCGAACATAATTAAGCAGAATCGACCTGAACCGAATAGAACTGAATAGAACCGAACACAATGGAACATAACCGAAAAGAAGTGAACAGACCTTAACAGAACAGAATAGAACTAATCAAAGCCGAACACACTTGAACAGAACAGATCAGAACCGAACAGAAGTGAACACAACTGAACACAACTTAACGGAACCCAACAGACCCCAACAGAACTGAACAGATTTGAATAGAATTGAAGAGAATTAAACACAAGTGGAGAGACATGAACAAAACGGAATAGAACGGAACGGAACGGAACAGAACAGAACGGAAGTGAATAGAACTCCAGAGAACTGAACACAATTGAACACAACGGAACAGAACCGAACAGAACACAACAGAGGTGAACAGAATTCAACAGCACTGAACAGAACTGGACTTCCGATGATATCTGGGGTGCCTGCTAGAAGGTGCGCGCAACGAGTGCCGCCGCTGCCTCTACGTCCCACTCAGGATTGCCAGCAAAATTCGGTGTTTTTTGGACAGCACACTGAGGGGGTGCAGAAACAGAAGATTTTTCGAAGGGCTGTGTGAGCCAATCACATAGTACATGGAAGAACGCACCGCCGGTTGTCACTGCCAACTGAGGGAAGCGGCTTAGGTGAGGCAACACATTGCGGTGTCTGTGCTTGTCGATGTGCTCACCCCATTGCTTCAGTGCCTCTTGGTCGGGTGGGGAGGATTGTAGCCGGGATTTCAGGTGCAGAATTCCGGGATCCTTCGGGGGAGTCATTTTTGCCAGGTCGGGACATAGTGCCGCACCTCATCCATGATCCGCTGGGATTTGTGGTAAATGGGAATGTCGTGGGGGGAGGGCCTGCATCCATCCTAAAAAATGTGCCCCAAACTTTTTCACATCCCTGTTACACCAATGCCTGATGTTGGGGATGGATCGGTCCGGTGGGTCCGTGCAGGGGAGGGTGATGTGGTTGTGCATGACGACATCTATGTTATCACTCACTGAGGGGAAAGTGTTATTGTTATAGGATGTGGGATTCAAAATGCCCCATAGGGCACGTGGTATCAAGAAGGTATCCGGGCGTTTATCCCCTCTAGTGTGTGCTGGGCCCAGGGGGAGGGCGTGTATCCGGCAAAGGGGAGCGTAGAGGGCTGCGGTCTGCAGTAGATCGTCGCAAGCGCGTCGGTGCAGCGGGGGGTTGGGCCTTATTGCATCATTGCAGTCACCGCCCAAGACAGCCGGGACGGCGAGCGATGCGAACCAAGTGTTGAATTCAGCTCGCGATGGTACTACCAATGGACCATGCTAACTTACTACCAGGAAATCTGGTCCACCAGAGAGGGCCACTTCAAGGGCAATGGCGTGCTCAGCCCTGTTATCCGACGGACAACGGTGTTTGTGTAGCCGTTCATGGATCGGGCAGATTTTGGCGTCCCATTCGTGAAGGCTGATGAGGGCCAGTTTTGGGAGTAATCTCTTTTCGGTGTTGATGCCTTTTTTTTGTTGTTGACACCTTACTAACTTTAGGACATGTTGTCTCCGGTGTGCGTGGGCATCCAGGCCTAGAGAGTATGTACAGTATAAATGTGGCAACCTACAACTTCATGCCGGTGAGGCATGCCTCTATTCAGGGAACGTTGTGGGGCGGGGGGGGGGGGTTCGTTCCTACCGCATACGTTCTGCAATGGTGCGGCCTGCCAAAGCTTTTGCAAGCCCACCAATTGGTTCACACAGGCTAGTGCTGGAGATGATATCTGGGATGGCGAAGAACACAGAACCTCAAGCGGTGGAGTCTGTATGGTCATCTAGTCCAGTATCATCCCATTGGATAGGAGACCCTGTAAGTTGGATGCCATCTATGAAGTGTACAATTGGGGGTATCACGGAACCCGTGAGTTTTTCTGCGTTGGTGTCCCCTTGGGGATTGCAGTAAAGACATTTGTTCGCATGCCCCCTAGCGATAAGACGCGCTTTTCTTTGAGGAGGAAGCGGCAGAAGTATGCCGGACTCCGTAGCCATGTAGCGTTCCCTTTTGAGTCGCGGCTCTTGTCTGCCAGTGGTCATTTAGTGTCTCCAACCGTGCTGCCTGAATCTGTAAGTGGTGTCGGAGGGTTGCCGCAACCGGACCGGGGAGGAGGGACTATTTTCCTTTTCCCGCCTCCGTGTAGCTCTTGTCGCACTAGTCTCGCATTTTACGGTCATAGTCCTTGAAAAACATTCGTGAGACTTTGTGGAACGAAGCTAAAAACGTCTCCTCCACTCTTTGGCAAGCCATGTGCAGCCATGGATTGTGCGCACGCATGCAATGCGCAACCATGCATCCCTGCCAAAAAAGGGGGTGGACGGAAGCAGTCACCGGGTCCTGTGTGCCGGTGTTAGGGGCGGGGGTGTATGGGGGGTGTGTGTGGTGTGAGGATTGGAATTTAGGTCAAATGACTCAGGGAAGGGGCAAACAATACGTACACAAGAGGCGACTTCAGGGGCAAGGCCCAAGATAGACTCTACATTGCCATCTTCTGTGGATTTCGGGATCCAATATCTCATGCGGGGGGGCCTTGGTGCATAAATCAGTCTGGTGTATATGTGGCGGTATTGTTGGTTGTCGAGGTGCAGGTAGAATAAGCCGTTGGTGGTTGTGTGTGTGCCACTCGCATGCCCGCACATGGTTGAGGAAGATGTGGGCCTACTGTATACCCGTTACCAATCTCATATTCTAGTACTAGGTCATGGCGTACATCGTGAGGCAACATGTTGCTTGCTGAAAGGGCAGGTGTATCGCTAGGCCGGATTTGGACTACGACAACACACCCAATGGGTACCGGATGCCACGCAAGATGGCGATGTGGAGCCAAGGAAATCAACAGGGAAAAGCAGCTGCTCGCAGAGCCTGAACCCATCAACGTGGCGGACTGGGACGAGGCCATCCTGAACGAACTCGGCCATACCACCAACGACGACATTCCAACGGACACCCACCCACACCTGGCCACCATGAACACGGATGAAACCCCCGACCAGCAAGTAGACAAGCCGGCAAAACCCACCACAACACACGCACGACAGTCACACCAAGCGCAGAAAACCAAGGCCCACACCAAAACACCACAGAAAACGCCCACAAAAACAACACCACCACCAAAAAAGAAGAACGCAACACCCGCATCACCACAAACCAACCAACAAGCAGACGGTACGGCTGCTTTCACCGCCGACACCAAACACAAGGGGAAAGGGAAGGGGCCGCCAAAAAACCCGCAGGGCAAAGGGAAAAAGTGAGGTGCATGTTCCTCATGCCCTGCATAGCCATCATGGCCCTCCTCCTACTCCTGGCCCCCACGCATACAGAGGGGCCGGTATATCAGCTCCCCGTGAACCGGAGAATCCGCATACAATACACCCCGCCGCTACGGCACCGACACGGTTACTCACGGGGCTCCAACGCACACAGTTACCGTATATGGCGGCCCGGCCTACTCCTCTCTCTCATGTTACCTGTTTCTTCCACACTCCGACTGCCCCTATCACGGGAGCGCCAAGCCGCTACTACCACGCACCTGTGTCCATCACCACGGTAACCAGCCCGCATAACACGCGGTATAACACCAACTGGGTCCTCCAATGCGGAGATGTACAGGCCCAACCCTGGGCACCGTAGGATATACCAGCTCCGGCGCGGGTGCCGGGATGTGCGGGGACCCCGTTCCGTTGCTTGACATTGAGGAGTATGCACAACACCTGGTGGTCAACACAAATCGACGGTATGACCGCCTAGACAACGCAACCATCGCAAAGGACCACGACATGAAACTGGCCTCGTGGAAATATACAAGGAGCACAAGGCTCAGTCAGCCTACAACGCTGAGCCAGTACCCTCCACCTGATCAGCCGGTGCCGTATTGACCTTTGCGGCATCCAGGAATATAACCCGTGTTTTCCTAAACCAGAGGCAGCCACAACAGCACTCAACAACGACTACAAGTGCTACGCTGCGCCTGGGACCGAACCACGGGTAGCATTCATTGTCCGCAACCCTGTGGTCCCTCATATACTCGAAACGTTATACTCACCCAACGGTTTAGCGGGGGCCATCAGGATCCAGCTTCCCAACAGCCCCCGCCGCACAATTGCGTGTGTCTACTCCAAATTCAACCGCCAGGACAAGCAGGAGGTAGACCGATTCCTGCAGTACATGAGACCTTACGACATCGTAATGGGGGACTACAATGATGACATTTGGTCACCCAACCCGACACGCCCGTGGCAAGTAGACCTGGCCAATGGAGTGTTCCTCGACCCATTGCACGCGAGTAGCAAGCCCCCGGAGCCCCGGCAGTACTATACCCGCATCCCTAGGCATGGACGCCCGCGTCGCCTGGACGCCATATTGATTAGGCAACAAATACCAAACATACCCTGGACCTACTACGACACCATACAAATGCCCATATCGGACCATGCCCTGCTCCTACTTGAGGTCCGATGGAGGATAGGGACCCCCGACCGACTTCAGAAGACCACAACCCACAGTCACGAAGTGGTATACCACACACTTCCAACGGTTTACCAACACCATATCCACACTACCCGTAAAGAACGACAACCCACCCCTACACACGGTACGACGAATACTGTCGGCAATAGCTCACGCGGCGCGACCACGACGACCCACGCGCGCCAAAACGGCGGCCGCCGCAACTTGGTCTGATACCATGGACCCCAAAGCACGGTTACAAGAATACAGGCAGACACAAGAGCAACACATACGGAGACAAATCGGCAAACTGCGCCGAGCAGCTGTGCACAGATCAGGCTACTTCTATAAAATGGTCAAGAGATGGCGCACTGGACTCATAGTCCAAGACACACCGCGGCCCCAGATAGGAGGGACACGGTACGTCCTCAACCACTTTGCGGGCGACCCAACATACAACGAGGACGCGTGCCGACAACTTATACGGAAACATGTACGGCACGGCACGTGGAACTGACAACCCCCACGTGCAAAGAGTACCTGCGGTGCCTTCGGGCACCAAAGAAGAAATCAGAAGGGCCTGACGGTGTTCCCCCACACCTGCTCCGGCACCTGCCGGACCACATACAACAACAACTATACCAGGCAATCATTGCAGCATGGAACGGACAACACATCCCAGTGGCTTGGCTGCAGTCCAGGATGGTGCTCATCTATAAAAAGAAGGATCCCCAGGACCCAAGAAACTACCGGCCAATCTACGTATCCACAGCCATATATAGCATAGTCACACACCTGCTCCTGACGCGTATATCGAGGGCCATGACCCCGGGACTACTAGACATACAACACGGCGCCACACAAGGCCGAAATACCACAACGTTAGCCACAAAACTCTTAAACGACCTACACACAGAGGACGGGTACGTGGCCCTACTCGATGTGGCCAAGGCTTTTCCTTCCGTCCCCCGACCCATGCTGACTGGGATCGTGAAGGAGGCAGGGGCGCCAGAAAACATCATACGGATGTTGGGGGAAATATACCAACATACACCGGCCGTACTAACCCTAAACGGAGAGGACCTCCCCATACGACCCACCAGGGGTATGAAGGAGGGGTGCCCCCTCTCCCCAACATTGTTTTTACTTTACTACGACATACCACTACGCGAAACCAAAGAAAGATGCCCGGGATCCCGACGATACGTGTTCGTTGACGACATAGCTGTGCATGCAACCACGAAGGAAGCATTGCTGCGCACCTGGGATACACTGCACGAAGTGGCCTACACAATGGGGTTATGCTTCAATAAGGACAAAACTGAAGTGTGCCACTGGGCTAAGGACTACGACCTAACACCCAGCACTTGGCAGCACCAGCTCATCCCCGTGCGACCACCCATACTGACGTACCTGGGGCACGTGCTTGCCGACCCCACACAAGAAGACATAGCATGGGACATGGTCACCACACAACCACACCACGACGTAGCGGAATACAGGACCTTGCCGCTCAACGCCTACGAAAAGGTGGCCATCATTAACGCCGTCCTCATCCCCCGGTGGACTTACAGGGGGTTTTTCCTCGGAAACAGGACACGAATGGCGCACTGGGACGACATACTGCTGCAGTTCATCAGGGACACACCCGGGATAGAACAACAAATGAACAAACACCGGCTGACCACCAACCTCAGCCAAGGGGGAATTGGCCTTCGATAGTTGCGGTGGTCCTACGTCACCCGGTTGGTCACAATTGGCCAACAAGAACTGCAGCACACCGGCCCTACAAAGCAACTCACCGCAACCCAATATAAATACATTGATGCCGTCCGAGCCCTAGGGGGCACGGTGGGTCATGGTATATCCCAACCCAGGCAACATCGACCCTTGTCCGCGGGACTGTATGACTCGCAGAGCTCAGAGGAGGACCAAGAGTCGCATGCAGGGAAGACGTAGCCGGCTACCAACCGCTTAGACTACAGCTGGATGAACCCTCCAGATGAGCCAACCCCTGAGGAAACCCACGAGGTATGTCAGGCACTCCCCCGCCGGCAAACGATCCACGGAATCACCGTACACTACACCGGAGAACCCACCACCACCCGGTGGTACACAGATGGGTCGAAACGACACGGACGAGCAGGAGGGGGCATCTACAACGGGACTTACCGTGCGGCCTTCCGGGTGCACGGGCCACAACAGGTGTACCGGGCCGAGACGATGGCTTGCGCCTTAGCCTCTGAGCTGGCCAAGCCTCGGGACGACATTATACTAGACAACCAGAGTGTGGTGAAAGCCACACCTATAAAACACAAAGGAGTAGTCAAGGACCAGGATTACCGCGATATCGGGTACCTCAACTCCTCCTCGAAACGACTGACGATACGATGGACACCAGGACACCGTAATCTAGAACAAGCCACCACGTATAAAGACTACCAGGACATACAGGGGAACAACCGCTCCGACGTCCTTGCCAATATGGGCGACAACCTGCCCATGGACTCCCAACAACCACAACCCCATGATACTGTCAGCACCGGACAAATCATGTCCACGCCTGCCAAGGCATGGATCATGCAAGTACGTAGACAAAAACAAACACCAGAGGTACGCTGGGTGAGCTAGCTCCCCATGAAGCATTACAGACGGAACGCGTGGACACCCTGGCTGTGGGAGCAGGTACGATGGTGGGGTGTGGGTGCCCCCTGGGAACGAACACCCCGCCTATGCTCCCAGTGTGGCCAACAACACGGAGCATCAGTGCAGTCGAGACCGGCTTACTGTCCCGCCTGGAGCGACTTCTCGGAACTGTGGCGCAAGAGCTGGACTGATTGGGCCCCATACACGTACCAATTGCAGCAAGCGGCCAACAACCAAGAACTATGGCTCTGTGCCAGACTGCTCGTACCACTCTCCCTCATCGACGCTATACCCACCACAGAACGACATAAACTGCGGACACAGGTGGGTCTGTTCCAGTTTCGCATGATACAGTCCGTCCAAACACTAAGACGAAAGTGCGCCGACCCTACACCACAACAACCACCGTCGCCCCTGTAGCTCACTAACTACGTTGCTCAGGCGCTTCCACCGCGTGAAACGCCACAAAACCTACGGAACCACGTCGGGGCGCCCATGTGGTGGGGCGCGAAATGCAAGCGTAAGGCCGAGGTCGCAACGGCTGAGCCCATCGACGCCGAACAATGTTTACATGATGCGCGCGACGCAGGCGACAGTGAGGCAGCGGCATGGTTCGCCACACAAGCAACTAACACAGCACAAGACGACCACACCAAGAAACGTCAGCGTCTCAACTTTGGCCCACATCAATGGGAACAGTACAGGAAGACAACAGACAGGTTGGCACACGAACACGCACAGCAAACACGTGACATATACCACAAAGCACACGTAGCGGCGGTGGCGAGGCAACACCTGCGCACCCTGCACATGTGCTACACCAACACACTGACGGCAAAATCAGACTACCACAGGCTCGTCACAAAACTAGTCAAGGAACAAATACAAGTGCAGCAACTGCAGGACACACACGCACACCTGTGCCAAATACGTAGGCAATGGTATGAACAAGCAAAGTATGACACAAGGACATGGTATGCTGACGCGAAACTGCTGCTGATGATCAACGACCGATACCGGAGGCTGAGTGCTGGCACCGAGAAGCTACTCGACCTGCACCAGCGACAAGCGACCTACATGTGGCGGCGGCAGACACACTTGACAACCATGGCACAGTCCCACCACGGCGCCTGCAAACACAAGACAACACAATACGGGCAAACAACCTGACCAGCCCGACAGACAATATACATGATACACAAGCGCCGGCGGGAACATCCGGACCCCACATTGTGGGAAGTCCCGTTGCAACCGCTACCAAAACGCCACAAAACGCACTGGGACCCAAATGAGTGGGAAATACCAATGACATGACCACACCAACCTCAATGGGAAACCATGGGGGCACAGTCACGAGCTGCAGCCCGTATGCACACCCTGGCTTTGCCGAAATCTGTATCTTACATCGAGCTTGGTCCACAGTGGCCCTTGGCACTTTTGAACTGGCCTTTTTGATAAAAAAAAAGGTGTATCGCTAGGCCGTAACTGTCTATTGTGTCCGTGACCCAGTGTCATGATGGCCAATTACTGGGTCGGTCAATTCATAGGTACGCCTCGCAAGCATCTATAGCGGAATGCTTGGTTGGGCACCAGGTGTTGTATTGCATTCTTTATGGCGTGGTTTCGTGGTGGGAGTAGGAGAGGAAGTGCTGGTTTAGTAGTTGGATGTGGACATTCACGAAGGGTGGGTCATCCATTACACGTGAGGGGGCGTTCCTTGGTGGTAACAGGGGTGATTGCCACATGAGGCACGGGTCACAGGGTTATTGTGTGTGCACTGTTTGCAACTTGCGGCGTGGGCCGCAGCGCGAGGCAACAGTCCGGGGGTACGTACAAAGATATGCTGATTCTTTATCGGCCTGAAATGTTTCGTGAAGTTCCGATATCCTCATAGGACTTTAGTGGCTTTCAAACAGAAAGAGCATGAAGCACAAAAAGATATATGTAAGTCATTAAGGACCGTGGTAAAGCCACGCACGGCCCCTTTCAGCACAATGTTCGGTGGGTCGTGGCCACGACGAGGGAAGACGCCTCACGCCGAAAGGCAAGATATCAAAAGGCAAAGGCAAGGGAAAAGGGCAAACAGCCTAGATTTGCCATCAATTCAAAATGTAGAATGCCAATCCCAACCAAAGTATGCATGGCCCCCGTTGGGCGCGAGTAGGAAAGCCGCATGACATGCGGCGACCTCCAAGAGTTTGGGCAAATCGCGGTGCACAAGCGGCTCGTGATGAAAGTCTCCGTCCGTGCCCACAACGTCTACCTAGGCCCCATCTTGTGCAGCGTTGCAATGGACAACGCCCTGCGTACCGCTTTCCGGCATGGCCACCTTGACTACGCGCAGGTGAAATTAGTGATCATGGTGCAATATATTGATAGCACCGCGGACATGGACGCCTCGGCAGTAGCCCAACGCCCACCCCTTAAACCCTTGGCGGCGCATCTATTTCATGATGACCAGAGAATCCAAGAACAACAAAGCACGACTTGAGGGTGGGTTGCCCTCGGACGGGGACGACCTTTGGTGCTTCACACATTCCATCTCCAAGGCCGTGCCCCTGTTGGGCGGGCTGGGGCTTCTACACATAAGCAAGGTTTCGAGTCTTTGCCGCCTCGAGGCGCAATTGTGGTAGGAGCACCTGGTTTTCTACTTCATTCCCACCATTGCCACCCAAGTTTGCTAGGGCGGGGTTGGCCCTAGAGACACGGCTTTGCAAGTCATTGTGCAATTTCCCCCGAATATGTGCATCTCTCACCTCGTTGACATCGTCAGTGCTCGGGACAGCATGGCGCACATCATGCTCCCCATGATCATGACGACATCGTTCAGGCCTCTTGGGAGACCCTAATGTTCGCTCATCGGTTTAAGGTGGCCTCTTGCAAGCTTGCGAACTCATTGTCCTCGAACGGCGTCATAGAGTACCTCGCCAATGCGGGGTTCCAAATGCACTAAATCACACGACGACCAAGTTCGCTTCATTGTGGTGGTGCTGAATGTTGCACGTGGGCCGACTTTTGCTGCCGCTTATGCGGGAGGTGCAATCACGGCGACTGCTGCATGCAACACTGATGGTGGGAACTGCACTCCGGCTACGTTGTGCACGGTCATTCTCAACGCATGGAGTGTGGAGCGGATGTTTGGGCGCAGACCTTCGGTTTGGCAGCAACATTCATGAGCATGTGCCCTCAAGTAGTGTAGAGGAGAAACACACAAGTGAACCACTAGTGTCATGATGCTGCGGCGGAGAACGCCTATGCATCTTGGTGGCGATTGGATCCAGTGGCGGGCGACAGATAGACATCCAAGGTAGGGGAACGCGACTCGCCCAATTGACCTTGCCTACCGGTTGTTGCGGTTTCTTAAGCCGCTAGGTGGTCACGGAGTACAAGATTATGTTGCTTTTGTGATCACTTGCACGAGCACTATGTGCTCCATTTGTGCCTGCCCGGCTGCAAGTAGCTACCTTTTCGTTGGCTTTGTGTTGGAATTTCATACGCTTCTGATGTATGTGCAGTGCGGAGGGGTGACCTTGGGGCGCCCGCGTTACGAAGGGGTCGTATCATGGCCGAAGTTTTCAAAGGGGCTATCATGCATGCAGCAATTACCGCCTCGGCAGCACAAGGCTTGCCGCGGTTCAGAGAACGTTGGTAGTGTGCTCAATCAAATGTTGAAGAACATCATGGTAGAGGTTGCAACATGCATTCACCTCTGCCTCTAGCACGGTGTTTCCTAGTTGCGCAAGCCGCAGGACACAAGCTGCTTGTCGTTGCCAATGCAAGACCGGGAAAGTGAACTGAGCCGGAGCAGGTGCAACGACAAGCCCACCAGCACACCCACAACCAAAATTTAGCGGTGCATGTGTGTTAAGGTTGGTATAACAAGGTGCCCACCAACCACTGGCTGATGGCCACCATGATCATACCCCAAGGGGATGTGCGCACTAGGAGAGTGGACGGAATGCAATTCACCCTCACGAACACCAAGGATCGACTACGATCAGGTCTAACCAAAAGTGCATCGGCGTTTGGTATCCCCATATACAACAACAATAACAAAACAAACTAAAAAATGTCATAAAGAATGCCAATTGTGAATGCTCATACCTCATACCCAAGTTGCTTGAGAGAAAGTAGGGAATGCTTCCAATATTGATGACCCCCTTGTAAGTGGACGGTTGTGGCACATAGGCAGATAGATTGAGGAGAAGCACCGAAAGAATCCAAATTTTTGGAAGTGCACACTTATCCTTGTTACTACACTCTACATACGCGGCTCACTAGGCACCTAGAAACCCTTCCACCAGTGGGGAGGCAAACATAGTGGCATGCCCCATAATTTGAAAACACGTATTGCAATCTGCCCTCCACTACGAATGCAGTGATGCCAACCAGTGGTCCTCATGTTGGTTGCTGGGAATCATGCTTCAAGAACAAAAGCGGACTTGGAGGCTTATCATTGCACGCCAAAAGTTTTCTAAAATATTGTGTGGAAAGGACAGGGGTAGAATCTAGTGCACAGGTCTGGCCCACAAAGTAGAACGCAAGTAGCACATTCTTTACGTGGCACGAACTACGAGCAAACCGCTCCCAATCCCGGAGACAAAAATTTGTAGTGGCGGGTGATTGTCTCTACCCTAATCACCCATTCCCCCCCCTTGGTCCACAAGACCCCTTAACACCTCGGCCCCCCCTTGTGCTCCGATGCATCGACATAATTGGTATAAAGGCTGCCCCTACCCTGGCCAGGCGTGACAAATCACATGCCCTGGATCCCGGCATTGACTCACACAACGCTACCTTGCCCACCCCCGCACGTCCCCACTGCCCGACCTTCGTTGCACGGACGGAGGACACGCAACTACATAGGTCGCATGCACAAATTCACCACCAATGCCCCTTTGTCAGTGAAATACAATATGGTTGTAGGAGAGTTGTGTGTGGCATTTTGTGGCATCGGGGCATGGGGAACGGTGCTGGCGGCCTTAGGGGTGCTCGCCATGGGCTAGCTGCTGACCAAGGAACTATGGCTCGCGGTCTGTGCCTGACAACAATTGCCCGAGGTGAATGTGGGTGCGGTGTAGAAGGTGGTGCTGCATGCGAACTCCGTAGTGTGGGAAATCGTGTGGGATTTTCACCTTGCATGGACTGCCCCGCTGAGTACATCAAATTTGGTCCGACACAATAGAACATGGGCGTGCAGGATAAGCACAACACGCAACCCCACTCCCTCACATATCTTAGCCCCCAACCCCCCAGTGCTCCGCCACGTACACACAAATGTAGTGAACTTCTGTGGCGGCTGCCCCGGCTACCATAGCCAAGTGTGGCCAATCGCATGCCTCCATTGCGGAGTCCAAATCACAAACCGCCGGGTTTTGAACCCCCAAAGCCGCCGTTCTCCCTCTCCCCTTCCCAATGGTCCCTCTGTCCACCATCTCCTCCACCTTTCGCTGGCTATCCTTGGCCGCGGGCTTGCTCTCCTCCTTCCTGCCGCCTTCCTTCCCGCGTCGCCTTCTCCCTGCCAGCCATCTCGCCTCCCTTCCTCCTTGTTTCTGGTCGGGGTCACGGTCACTTGGCATGTGTGCCTCCCTATCTCTACATTGTGGTAGTTAGCTAGCCCTGTCCTTTGCAGTCGTTGGTTAGACTGCACAAGCGCATTGTTCTCCTCCTGCCTCCTCCCTTTCCACCTTAGCTCACGACCGAATCCGTGTGGTTTCCGGGGCTAGGCCCACGGGGTCCTCCATGCATGGTTTGTGCAGCGACCTTACATCGCATAAGCGTCACACTGGCATCGCTTTTGCATCGTCCTTGCATCACCTTTTGCCCTTGAATTCCCCACTCCTTGCCTTGCCTACTTTCTTCCGCCTCTTTTCACCCTGCATTTCTTCTTTTGCCGCTTTCTCCTCTGTTTCACATCCCGCTCTACTCATCGTTGTGCAAGGTATTGCTCTAATCCACTGTATGGAGCACCACGGTGTCTTGCGTGGACCACTCTCATTGCAGGTTCCCAGTGGGATGAATCATGTGTCTGTGTTCGAAGCACCCCAGGTGTTGCACGGGGGTGGTTGTTTGTATTAGCAGGTCCGCTATCTGAAGAGGAGCAATGGTCGTGAACCATTTTTGTTTAGTTTCTGCAAAGCTATGGGGCGTAGCTTGTCCATCGCCGTGGTTCCTGATAAACTTCAGATGCATTAGATGACCACTTTGTCCCAAAACTCGGGGAACGGCCCAGTCTTTTTGTGCTCTATGCAGAGCTTGGCACATTAGAGGCAGAAAGACTCCGAAAAGCCAAAATAAATTAGTATGGGAAGCGATTCAAGCCACGACAGGCCCCCAATACTACCCACTGTAGGGCCTTGGTCTCCAACTCAATAGACAATGGCTTGAAAAGCAACGGCGCAGAACACTTCACAAGTGGTGCGATAGGTAGTGACGCCAAGTTTTGTGTACAGCGTGGGACAGAGGCACCTCTTTCCAAAGACACTCCTGATCAATGCTACTGGAGTGTGGGTGCGATCTTGTCAGGATCCGTTACAATGTAGCCTGATTTGTTCCGTAGGCAATTCAATTGGTTGGCCCGTCTCAGGTTTTTCATTAGCTTGTCTATTTGCTTACCTCGTGTGTGGCGATCTTCATCTCTCATCTATTGTCCGGCAAGCAAACCCTTTATTTCTCCCGCTGTTGTACTCTCACTGTTCATGACATTGTACAACCATGGTGTATGCCCCGTGGTATGTTGGGGACTCAGGCCCCTTTGATCTAAGGTATATCCATCCCTTAAGCTTGGGTTCTTGCAGTCGTTTGGCAGCTGGCTTTGCTTCCGGTTGTGCCGCCTGCTTGGCGTTGGGCCCGGGTTGTTGCCTTGGCTTGCCTGCCGGCTTTGATTCCGGGTCTGTTGCGTGCTTGGGCTTTGGCTGGGGATCTTGCTTGGGCTTTTCTTCTCGGGCAGCCCTGGCCCCTTGGGTCTCCTGTTGCTTGTCAGCCATACATAGTGCCTCCGTAGGAATGTAGGCGTCACTGTGTGGATGCAGAGCCAAAGGCTCCTGCGGGGCAAACGTGATGGTGGAACTCATGTTATGCCTTGCCGATGTTAGGATCATGCACAAGACAAAGTATTTCTTGTAGAGAAGAGGACAGTCAATCACATGCAAAAAAACCCAAGGCGATACGGTAGACGACATGCATGAAACACCTTCTATTGTGCATGTACTCTTTTTTATGTTGGCAAAGCACACCATGTGTTCGCCTGCGAGGGTGACTTTTCCCCCCGCCCCCCTCACCCCCCCCCCTCGGGGGCTATGCGAGTTGTCTTTTCAATCATTTTGCTACCAACCAAACCCTATGAAAGAAGGTTTTTCGAGCCCAAACGGCCGGCTTGTGGACCCATTTTCACTCAATAGTTGCTCCTCATTCAAAGGTTTCCTTACTGGCCCTTCTGAAAAGGTACTGTGATCTTGCATGATAAGCCCCTTGGCTTGATGACACCACACTTAAGAAGAGATCGCGAGTGGCCAACGTTCACATTGAAAGAAATACCATCTTGGTGCTTGTGAATCAAAATTGCACTTTTTTGACAGGCTAGGGCGCCATGGTGGTTCACAAAATCCACTATTCGAACCGTACACATCCTGCGTTTCCGGCGGCATTGCGCATGCGCATATTCACAATAATTGCGCCATCCTTGTGCAAAATCACGCGACTTTGACTCTAACATGTTTTCTTCTAGTTTTGACACTGAATAGTTCAGCCATCAAGGCAGACAGTGTACAAAGGCGTCCGGGCCTAGGAAGTATGTAAAGAAAGGGTTGCTTGGCCACTAGATGGGATGCGGGTCAGGCACTTCTCCACAAGGGAGAGTCCAATGGGGGCGCGTACCCTCATTGTACTGTACACTCGATGCGGGAGCTCGAACCTGCCTGACCATGAAGGTGAACACCTTTGATGTGAGAACTGATGGAACCTGCAGGAGTAGATAAAGCAGGAAGCTCCGATTGCGGAATCTACAGACTCATACATGTGGGCTCAAGGTAAGCGGCAGTAAGGGGTTCACCAGTGGAGTTCTCCGATTGGGGATCCCGTCGGGTGGATAAACGGGGCATCCTCATGGGCTCTAATGGGGGAACCAGTGAGCTACAGCACGTTGGGACTTTGGGTAAGGCGCATCTGGCGTTTGCCAAATTGGGTGTTTCGAGACAATGACCTGCGGTGGAGCTGTTTGAGGAAGTGGTAGCTCGTAACCTCCATTTTCTTCTGAGGAGTGATGGCAGCCAAGCCCCCGGCTATCACAGCCAAAGAGGACATGGTATAGGTGGCGCATTGCAGAAATGACTCGTTTATGTGCCTCATATATGGGTGCAGTGAGCAGCCGTGTAGGGGAAACCCACACCTTGAGGGGTTGCACTTTATCTACTATAGTGAGACATGGGTGGGAGACAATGCGTGCTCCGCGGAATGCCCCTTGGAGGGTGGCTCAATAGGCTTTGTTGACCGTGAGGTGCCCTACCTTGACAGCCGGGTTTTTGCCGTACACCTCTTGTTGCACTCCATCCTCTTTGAACCAGTGAAGCATGCCTCGACCTGTGTGTTGTTTCAATAAAAATGCCGACTTGCTTGGATTGGATTGATGTGGAGACCTGAAATAGCCAAAAAAAGCCTAAGCTGGTTCATGACAAATGTAGCTCCACTTTCAGTGCACACTTCTAGAGTGGTGATAAACATGTTGTCCACACATAGACAAATGCCAACCCGCCCCCCCCAAAAGGTGATTGAGCTACAAAGAAACCCAGAAAGAAAAAAGGAGGGGGGAAAACGGGTCTGCTTGGCCAACTCTGGCCATTGGCCGAAAAGCACGCCATTTGTTGACAGAATTGCCCACCAGAAAAAAAAAGCATGATAATAGAGATGACAGAACTAGATCCACGAACCCTCGCGGGAGCCGAATGAAATCGGTACTGCCTTGATGAAGTTGTGGGACAGTGTGGGGGTCCGAACGTGCACCGGCGGAGGGTCACTTGTCCTCTTTTGTGGCCCTCTCTCCCGGGTACCGTGCAAAGTTTCGAGTGGGAATCGATTTTGGGGGAGGCCTAGATGGAGAGGTGACACGCGGTCCTCCTCAACGAGGGGGAGATCCTCATCATGGTGAGGACGCCCCCCCCTTGATAAAACATGCGGCGGGCCTTGTTCACCCAATGGACCCTCCGACACAAGGGACACACGTGTTGCCCCCAACACAACCTATGTTGACCCACTAACTAACCCTAACCTCATGTAATTTTTGGAGACATTGGACAGGCGCAACCTCCCCACCTATGGCCGGCTTCCTTTTGAGCTGGTTGAGGGGAGAGCCCACATTTGGGTTTGGCGGTGGAGGGTTTTAGGTATGATGTGTTAAATCCGATAGCCCACCAGGCACAAGCACGTCCCCCATTGTGTAGCCACCACCCAGGCCTCTTCACCCACACAGCTACAAGGCTGCACTTCCTCACCGGGCAGGCTGGCGACATCGTTATGTGGAGCGGCCCCTACCAAGTGTAGGTTGTGTAGAAGGCACGCAACCATGGGGATGCCGGCCTCATGTGGGCTGTGGGTAGCACTTTCCCCACGCGACCGGTCAGCTGCTGTTAGGTGGTCCACCGTGATCAATGGTACACGTTAGAGTCAAAGTCACGGGTCAGTGCAAAAGATCACGAGCAGGAGGTGGCATGGAGGGAGAAAGGCCGTCACTTGGCTGACGAAAAAGCGGCACTAAGCATTGTTTGACCGAGACCGCGCACCTCGTTTAACAAGGCACCCGGGGGGGGGGGGGGGGGGGTTGGCGCCAACGAGGCGCGGGGGGGGGGGGGGTTGGCGCTAACAAGGCGCGCGAGGGGGGGGTGGGCGCTAAGGAGGCACAGCGGGAGGGCTTTGGAGCTAACAAGGGGCGCGGGGGGGGGGGGGGGGGTTGCGAACGAGGCGCACGGGGGCGTTTTAGCGCTAACGAGGCGCCCGAGGGGAGGATGGTGGCACTAACGTGGCGCCCGGCGGTGGGGGATTGGCGCGCTACCCAGGCACGCGTGGGGGGGATTGGCGCGCTAACAAGGCGCACAACGGGGGGGGGGTTGGCGCTCACGAGACGCGTAGTCCACATACAAGTCAAGCCGGTGCATGCACAAGGCGGTGCACGCAGAAGGCAGTGCACACAAAAGGCGGACTGTAGCCACCGCAGGAGTCTTGCTAATTGAGGGGCCACAAGCAAGGCCGTACACATGGAAGGCGGTACACACACAAGGCGGTGCACACAAAAGGCGGTCTGCAGCCACCGCAGGAGTCTTGTTACTTGAGGGGCCACAAACCAGGCGTACTCAGAGAAGGCGGTACACACAAAATGCGGTGCACACGAAAGGCGGTCTGTAGCCACCGCAGGAGTCTTGTTATCTAAGGGGCCACAAGCAAGGCGGTAGGCACAGAGGGCGGTACACACACAAGGCGGTGCACACAATAGGCGGCCTGTAGCCACCGCCGGAGTCTTGTTATTTCAGGGGCCACAAGCAAGGCGCGACACACAAAAGTCGGTATACACAGAACGCGTTGCACACAAAAGGCGGTCCGTAGCCGCTGCAGGAGTCTTGTTATTTAAGGGGCCACGGGCAAGGCGGTACACACACAAGGTGGTGCACACAAAAGGCGGTCTGTAGCCACCGCAGGAGTTGTGTTGTTGGAGGGCCACAAGCAAGGCGGGGTATACACAAAGGGGTGCAGAATCAAGGTGGTGCATACACAAGGCGGTGCACACAAAAGGCAATCTGTAGCTACCGCAGAATGCTAATTTTTTAAGGGGGGTGCGGGGGTGTCCGCCGGGTCGAGCAAAGCTAGCCGAAGGTGAGGGAGGTCGACATACGAAGGCGGTTCATAGGGGGGGGGGGGTTTGGCGCGCTAGCGAGGCACACGGGGGGGGGGGTTGGTGCCAATGAGGCGCACCGGACGGGGGGAGTTTGGCGCTAACGAGGCGCACGGGGGGGGATTTGGCGCTAACCAGGCGGCACGGAGGGGGGGGGCGGTTGGCGCTAACGAGGTGCGCGCTGAGCTTGATTTGCGCCTCGTATAACGAGGCGCGCAGCTTTAGCCAAACAGTCGCACTCAGGGTCTTACCACTGAAGCGCCAGGCACAAACCACACTGGCTAGTTTCCACTTTTTCTCACCGCCTGTCCGCTTCCCACGTCATGTTCGAGCAAATTTTGAACAATCTTGTGTACCATGTGCCGTGGTGCCACAATCCTTAGGCCTTGTGCGGCTCCGCCTAGAGAAGGTGCCGCAATCAACCCTCGGATATATTTCTAGTAGCTTACAAGCATTCTCTCGCGCTCCACACAGGGTAGCATGGAAGCACTGTTGTGGCATTCTTGCCTTTTCTCCAATAAACATGGCCACCCGGATTGCAGCACTCCCCTCATTGAGGTAGTTCTGCCCAAGGTGCAGCATCAATTTTCAACGGCGGGCCGGCCCCACCAATGGGTCATCAAAGCGCCCCTCACTATCACGGAGGTCCATTTACTCGTCAGCGTTTCAAGCTTCCCAAAATCTCCCGCCGGATGATTGGTCCGTCCTGTCGGTACGGGCATGAACATGGGCCAAAACCCAATCAATTGCACTAATCGCTACCTCCAAGCCTCGGAACACACCGCCCGGAGAATGACGCATGGGGCGTGTTTTGGAATGCTCCGCTCCCACATTTTTTGCGCGCACTTCATGTATCCTAGTACGTGGTCTGAGCTGCGGGTTATCGTTAGGCTGAAAGTTAAAGACTGCCCTTTGTGCGGCAATCACGAAAAAATTCGTCATACTCTCAAGTACTACAAAGCTTTCAAGCACGTGGAGCGAGCAATGTGCGCATGTTTCGGGAAGTGGCACATACATGGTAAGGTAGGACAATGGGTACGGCTCCCCATTGCTCACCCTGCGCACGGCGCCAAGCTTTTTACTGTGGTGCGCACGCACGGCGCACTTGGGTGCTAGGTGTGCGGCATCCATTGGGGTCTCGCCCACCATTGAAGACTTTGTTACCAAGTAGGCAGGGCAGATCAACGTGGCCACCCGATGGGGGCCACTCAAGCATCACCATAAGGCACTAATGGATTTTCATAGGACCCCCCTCTTTTCTTACGGGAGGGAGCTGCTCCACAGTGACATATTAATTGTCGGCAATACTGCCACAACACAATCTCCGATATGTCTTATGATCCTAAGGGACAAAGACGGGACAAGCGCAAGGCTACTGTACGTGAACAAATAAAGATTCCAAACCACACCTCCCTCACGAAGGGGTGGCAAGGTCGTTTTTATGATTGGCCAGCCAAACGCTATTGTAAATGGGGATACGTGGCGTGATATGGATGCTGCATTCTGTGTCGCTGGGAATTTGTCGCCCCTCTTGAAGAAGACAAAGGGCAAACTGACAACAAGGTGGAACTTCGGGCAGTCACCGCGGCCGCCCTGAAGGTCACACTATGCACAAATATTTGTCGAGACTCTAACTATGTGTTAGACGGCATCACAGAAGAAGCGTACGGCTCGAGGCGCAATGATTGGTGCGGCTCCAAAGGCCGAGTACCAAATGCAATGATTTCCGAATCATTGCTTCAGGTAATCAATTTGACCTCCCACCTCATCAAGTGGGTGTGGTCCCCGGGTATTGCAGGCAACTGGCAGGAAGATAAATTGGCTAAACGGGCTCACTCCCCCTCTATCTCATTGCTAGCCCCCGCGGCCCGTGCAGCTTCATGTTCATTGCCGAGCCCAGATGTGCCTCGCAAGCCGGCAACCTCGCGCATTCTCCTCCTCGGACAGGGGGATGTGTCTTACCTCCAGGTGCCGCCCTTCACAACCCCATCAACTATTGCACTATCCTCTGGATACACAATCATGCAGCTGCTCAGCTTATGGCACAAACCATGACAGCACGTCCGTTGCACATATGCCCGGCCAGGTCGCCACGCCATCGCCGATGGCAATGTGGAAGTTATAGGTTTATACCTCTATAGAACTAGTTTCAGACACATACAAGCCTCCGCTCCTATATTTCAGAGCAAGCGAGCTACCTAACTGAGTTGCCGGGTGGATATGGTGCTCCTTAATGATAAATATCAAAATAGTAAAGATGTTGGTGACAAACCGGGAAGGCCCATCCGCAAACAATAAAAGGGCAAACATAGCGGCCAAGTGCATAGGATAGGGTGCCACCATCCAGCATTCGCTCGTGTTGTAGAGACGGTACAAATTAGGGGTCTCGGTTGGCCAAATGAGTACCGTCACCGCAAGCCGAAACTTTTTGATGTAACTCGGACAACATGATCCTTGGATGCACTTGAGAGCTGTGTGTGGGGTCCATCCTAGCCTGAGGGGCTGGTATACCCGGAAAAATGTCACTATTTGGCAAGCCCAAGCGCAACCAGGCAGCAGAGCTCCAAGCAAAGCCACCCGCCAAGCTCGTGCAAGATCCCAAGCACAAGCCCAAGGACGCAGCATATCCGGAAGGAAAGCCAGCAGTCAAGCGCGTGCAAGATGCCAAGCCCAAGCCCAAGCAGGCCGCAAAGGTGGGCACAACGCTACCAACCAAGTATGCACCATCAGGCAAGCCCAAGCAAGATCCCAAGCCCAAGGCCAAGCAAGGAGCAGCCCAAGAGGCAAATCAAGCCGCAACAGCAGCTCTGCCCGAGTCATGCGATTGGTTGAAATTCGGGGTCAAGATACCAGGTTGGCTTGCAAAAGGGTATGACACCCCGCCACATTCCCAGAGGAATTGTTGCACGAGCTTCTCGATATGGACAGATAGGCATACAATTAAGCTGACCAACCACCACAGGACCCGTCGAAGTGGAATCTTCCGGCAAAATGCGGTGTAGTCCTGGTTGGCTGCTCATGGCAAGACAAACAACGGAGGGGAAATATAGGAAGCAATCGCTTAGGCTGAAATAAAAACGCGACCGGTATGGTTCGCACAAAGGACGGCAGACCAGGCCATTTCCACATAACGGCAGAGAGTGACAAAGGGGCACATTAAACCTACCCATTGGGGAATTTTTTGTACTCTAAAGGCGACCCTTCCGTTCCGTGGAACCGCAATTGAATAATGAATCTTATTGGGTGCCGGCGGAAAGTAAGGAAGAGGTAGAGATAGAGGGCTGAGGTCTAGGAACAGCCACAACGTAGCCGGAAGCAAAGAAGCCAGAAGCGGAGCGGTCAACGCAAGTGTCAACAAAATGAACGCCATTCTTTTCGCCAAAGCCACGCATCCCACCACGGGAGCGGCGGCTTCACGCTACATTGAAGAAGGCGCCGCACACATCCAAGGGCCTGCCATACTTCAATGAGGGGGAGGAGGGGCAGGAGGAGGAAGAGACCGGCAAATTTTCAGGTCGAGTTCCACAGTCAGGCCCCATCGGCGTGAAAGACAGACCGAGCTTCCCCCATGAAGTGCGAAGGAACGAAGCACATGGGAATCGGAACCCGGGATGCAGCCAAGGCCGAATTAAAGCAACAAGGTGTTCACCGAGTTGACGCAACGGTACAAAAAGCAAAAAGAGGACGACGACAAGCAGATGGGAATGCTGCGCACTGCAGGTCCTACTCCTCCTCAGCACGTTCGTCGGCGCCCTCGGATTCTTTGGATAGCTCCTCGAACAGTGGCACTCTTGCCACTCCATCCTCTTTCGGCGCGCCGGGCGGGCCGAATTATGAGAGGGTCTTCGGAACCATGCAGCATGCGCCCGGGGTGCCGGCTTTTGTGTGGATCAAAGGCTAACCCCACTTCCGGAGTCGCAAATCCGGGGATGTGGTGAACTATGTACGGAAGCGCAAAATTGCCTGCCGAATCTTAGGCCACTGCCACTGCTACTGGTAGGGCGGGGCGTATTGCTGCTGAGGGCACTTTGCCAAGCGACAATGACCGAGAGCTGGGCGTGGGGATCGAAGGGGGGCTTCAGCGCCCCGGATCCCGCCCCCACGACCTTAGCCCCCATCAAAGCTGTGTTGCGGAGGCTCCAGCCAACTGCCCACTTGCTTCTTGAGATGTGGTGATGGGCCGTTTCCGGGCGTGGACGGTGGAGAACTTGCAGAACCAATGGAGCATTTGCGGTGTGCCAACACTGTCCATATCTCGAAGGCGATCGCTCGGTTCGTGAGGGGCGCGGAGTCCGACTTCGCCATTAGCTACAGCAGCTCTGAGGCACACGGCTTCGCGAAGGACACACACGACAGGTACTCCACGGCGTCGCAGCGCCTCGCCGTGAGGCTCCGCACTTAGCCGCGGGCAAGCGCTCGCAAGTGCGTCCTAGAACACCTCCTCGGTGTCATCTGCCCCAGGGAATCAAACAGCGGGTCAAGTGGGCCCTGTGAGCGGTATGAGTGCTAGAAACGTTTCGGTGGAATGCCCTTGTCATGTAACCCAGGGACTAGAAGCCGGTAGAGGCCGTTGCCCGGAATCGCCTGCAGGCGTGCCACCGCAGTAGCGCACAGCAACCGCCAGGGTAGCGGACGAGATTGCGCACTCCCTTGTCTGGGGCTTGTCGAGAGGCGTGCCAGGCTGTGCGTTCGGGATGGTCCCCATGGCGCGCATGGACGTGCCACACCACTTGCGCCAAGCGTTTGGCCCACGGCCCGGGGGTTTCCTCTCGAGTTCCGTGGTGCCCTTTCGCCCCGACCTAGCGCACCTAGGACCCGACCTAGCGCACCTAGGAGCGATCGTAGGAGATTGTAACCTCCTCCTTCGCACGCGGCCCAAAGGACACGCTAAGCACCGCGCAACGGGGCAGCTCCCAATTTCCCGGGCTGGAGAGGAGCCTGCATAGGCTGCCGAACGCGTGCGTAGAGGCCCAACACTTGTGTGTGCCCCTGCGCATCTTGTCGTGGAAGGCAACTGTGTTGCCTAGGTTCCAAGTCGCCCGGAATCGCCTGCAGGCGTGCCACCGCAGTAGCGCACAGCAACCGCCAGGCTAGCGGAGAGATCGCGCACTCCCTTGTCTGGGGCTTGTCGAGAGGCGTGCCAGGCTGTGCGTTCTGGATGGTCCACATGGCGCGCACCGACGTGCCACACCACTTGCGCCAAGCGTTTGGCCCACGGCCCGGGGGTTTCCTCTCGAGCTCCGTGGTGCCCTTTCGCCCCGACCTAGCGCACCTAGGACCCGACCTAGCGCACCTAGGACCGATCGTAGGAGACTGTAACCTCCTCCTTCGTACGCGGCCCAAAGGGCACGCTAAGCACCGCGCAAGGGGGCAGCTCCCAATTTCCCGGGCTGGAGGGGAGCCTGCATAGGCTGCCGAAGGCGTGCGTAGAGGCCCAACACTTGTGTGTGCCCCCGCGCATCTTGTCGTGGAAGGCAGCTGTGTTGCCTAGGTTCCAAGTCAAACACACACCTTGTTTGCGGGGGCTTGGCAACCGCTAGCATGCTTCGCCTCTACATGTTCCAGATGCATTCATGGGAGGTCGTGCGTGGAGGCTTTTGTTCGTGCCGATTTTTGCGGATGGCACCACATCGCGGAGGAGGCGGGAACCACGTATAAGATCTGAGTGCCATGGCTGCGCGAAGATCTGTCAAGATCCCAATCGTGCCTGCCGGAAGCGAGAGGCGGGCTGGCTACGCCACCTAACACGACGGCCGAAGAGCTGCGACTTGTTCGGCAAAAGTGGACCCGCTTAGGATCCAATAAGGGCGCAAGGGCATGCACAGTTGCAAGCTGGGGGAATTTTGGTGTCGGCGGGTCGTATCCCCCATCTGGATGGTATTTGTTGGGGCCGGCGCGGCATGGCGCAGCAGGCATCTCTGCGGCTCTACGACACATTGCTATAAGTAGTGGGCGGGACGGCGGCGGCAGGGCAATTGAGAGACGTCCGGGTGGGGATTGCAGACAACGGGCTTCATCGTGATAATGATGCCCTCTACGACAACAGCAAACCGATGCCCCCAAACGCCAAGTCGCGCCCGGTGCCGGAGGACGTGCCCGCGAAAGGCCCCAGACCCGGCGTGCGCGCCAGGCTTGCCGACAGCCTCTAGCGCAAGTGCGTCCTGCGTGGGCTGTAGGCCGTGTGTAGTGCTATGCTCACGTGTTCCAGGAGGAGTGCCCGTGAGGCCGCGAGCCAGGGGAGAACGCGCTACGCCGCATGATCGAGTTGGTGCATGAAGTCACGAAAGGAGTAAAGCGGACGGCTGGGCCCAAGTAGTCAGAGAAGTGCCTTCTCGTGCTAAATGCCACTTCCACTAACGCGTGTGTTGAGAAGCCGCCCCCCGTGAGTGCAGCTCCCCGCACTTTCCTCCTTTTTCTCCTGTTTTGCACGTGAACAGTCGGGCCTATACATTTGTAAACTAGATTTCACAAACGCTTATTGGACCATGAAGCTGCCGAAGCGATGGCGCAGGGTTTCGCTGTCACGGCAGGTGGCAGGCGATGGCGTTACATGTGGCCGCCTTTCGGGTGGAAGCATATGGCGGCCATCTGCTAGCGCCTGGTATCCGGTATAGTAGCCCATGCCCTCCCTGATGCAGGTGTGCTGTGGGAAATCTACGTAGATGACATCCTAATTGCGGCGCGGGATCTGCACACTGCACGCAACGAAGCAAAAATCGCTGCGCAGGAAGTTACGCAAGCGGGTTTTATAATAAGCCCAAAATGTGAGTTGACCTCCTCCACCCGCATCACGTTCGTAGGAAATCAGCTAGATGAAGTGGCCCACTCCATCACAGATACAACAAACATGCGGCAAGCCACCATGTGTCTGTGGTTAAAGCGGCCCACGACACGTCGAGTGCCCCACAGGCAGATGGCGTGCTTATTAGGGCGGCCACATTGGGGCGCACGTCTGCTAGGGGGCGCCTCTTCTTTCCTTGCTGGGGCGTACGCCACGATGGCCTTGCGGCGTACTACATTGAGCCATGCTCTGGTGCGCGCCACAAGCACGCCCTGTTGTTTTTCCCCTCTCATAGCCTTCAGCAGCACTCGCACGCGCACATGGACACCGCTTTCTCCGACGCAGCCCCACGTGGGCACAGGTCCCGGGTTGGGGTGGTCGGGGGCCCTAGTTGCTATAGAGACTACCTCTGCCCGCGCTGGATCCACAACATGCAGCAGGCGGAGATGTACGGCGTGTATATGGCACACAAATATGCCGTTGGGCGCCGACTCCCCTGCATAGCAGTAGGAATTGACAACAACGCGGTGCTACTACAAACCGTGTACCTCAAGGCAGGCACCTGTTGTCCCGTCCAGCTTCACCTACTTCGTCGTATCTTCTGGTTGCGGGCGTGGAGTGGGCTGCAAGTAGCTGCTTTTTAGGTGCCGTGGGCCCTCAATCCCGCCGACCCCGTGAGCAAGAAGCGAGATTTTCACTCCCATGCCGGGACGTTGGCACATTGTGAGCATTGTAGCTTGGGGAGCATTACATGTGCCTTTCGAGGGCCTGCTACAGTCCCAGCCCACACCCCGCATGGTGCCCTCAAAGGGCAGCAAGGCAGCAACGCATTCGATCGCTTGCTTTATTTCCGTGACCTGCAATGAAGAAAGATTACCGACTTGAGTGGATGTTGTATTAGGGTGAAGGGAATGTTGTGCTTGCCTATCTTCAGCGATGCACGGCGCGCACATGGGGATGGGGAAAGTCATACCCATGATACTTCCATGTGTCGATCAATCAAGTATCTCGGGGTTCTTTTTGGTCATGTTAGCTCGTACAAACCCCCGCTACAAAAGGCCCCAGGGCGTGACTTTGCCATGCAATCTTAGGTAGTCTCTTTGCTAGAGGGTCATGCTACGGAAATTGTGGATCCTACCACTCTTGGTCTTCCCGGCTAGGGCGCTGTTTCCCACGGATAGTTTCATCAGCACACTCAAGATAGTGTACAACGTGGCGCTACGGCTCACGCTGTGGCACCTTACACACGACATATTGGCTCTGCCTAGCTGCAACAGGGGGTACTAGCTACCACATCCCTGAACGTTTCTATATCGGCTCCATTCTACAGGTCTTTCTGCATTACATCCAAAACCGCGCCCTACTACCTAGCTGTGTAGCAGCCGGTTGCAAACACTTTGCACAAACACGCCGAATTCCCGTACCCCTAGCTCACCTCCCGTTCTTGCGGATGGGTACTAATGTACTATGGTGGACCATATCCTATCTAGCATTGGAGTGCAACGGCTCTTTCCTTCATCGCGCAGACCATTTCGGTTTACCATGATGTCATGCTCTCGTACAACGCGCCATAGTGGCATATACTTGCTTCCGCAAATAGCATGCACAAGCCAACTGCTGCCCCCAAGTCGTTTGGGCGGGGTTGCTCGTCATATACAACACGAAGTTCCCCCCTTCCCCTCCCTCCCTCCGTACCCCGGAGGTCGAGGGGGGGGACGGAAGGGTGCGTTACCCGGGGGGTACAAGTGTGGTTACCGAGGTGGTGTACGGGGTAGGTTTGGGGGGGAGGCTGGTAAGGGGGGGATACAGAAGGGTTGGCGGCCGACACACGAGGCGGTGCACACACAAGGCGGTGCTTATAGAAGGCGATTTTGGGCCACCACAGTATTCTTGTATTTCAGGGGGTGCGGGGGCTAGCCCCCGCGTCATGCCAAGCGAGGTGTCTAACGAGCGTAGCAAGCTGAAGCGAAGGAGGTGGATACACACACAAGGCGGTGCATACACAAGGCGGTGCACCCATAAGGCGGTGTGGAACCTGGAGTCTCGTTGCGTAGGTGGGGTGCGGGGGTTGGACCCCGCGTCGAGTGAAGCGAGCCGTCTGTCGAGCGTAGCAAGCCCATAAACCGCCTTGTGTGTGCACCACCTTGCGTATGCACCGCCTTGTGTTTGTACCGCAAAACCTTCAGTTCCGCTTGCTCCGCTCGATAGACGGCTCGCTACTGTCGACGCAGGGGCCAGTCCCGGCAACCCCCTAAATGACAACACTCCTGAGGTGGTTGCAGACCGCCTTGTGTGTGCATTGCCTTGTGTGCGCACAACCTTGTCTATGTGCCCCGTTGGGCCTAGACCACTAAACCTTGATGTGGCCACCGCACGAGTCTTTTTGTTTAAGGGGGGTGTTGGGGCCCTCGCGCTGAGCCAAGTGAGCCGTCTATCGAGCGCAGCGAGCTGAAACGCATGTTTGGCGGTCCACCCACAAGGCGGTGCATACACAAGGCTGTGCACACACAAGGCGGTCTGTGGCCACAGCAGGAGTCTTGTTATTTCAGTGGGGTGCGGGGGCCGGCCCCCGCGTGGAGCAAAGCGAACTGTCTATCGAGCGAAGAGAGCTGAAGTCATTTTTTGGCGGTCCACGCACAAGGTGGTGCATACACAAGGCGGTGCACACACAAGGCGGTGAACACACAAGGCCGTTTTGGGCCAGTGTAGAACTCTTGTTATTTATCCGGGGGCGCGAGGGATGGCTTTGTCCATTGAGCACATCGAGGCCGAAGCGTATGGGGGGAGCGTAACGGGCAGGAGGGTACAAGGGGGGTAGGGGGGGGTTGCGGAGGGGGCAGGGTAGGGGGGGGGGTATGGGGGGCAGGGGGTTCGGGGAAGGGGGTACGGGGGGGGGGGGCAACTTCCTGCCAACTATCAGAGCGCCAGCTTCTTGAACACAATTATGCCTTTTCAAAAATTGCTCCCATGTGGCAAGCCGTCTGCCAAGCAGCACTAGGGGGGCATCAGCCCCCAGGACTGTGCTGCACCGGCCTTGCAATCCAAGCAACACCAATGGCCACCCCTCCCCTTTTGGTTTGAGTGGACACAACACCGCATGGCAGATTTTCTCTCCACCTCTAGCCTCCGTGTAGTGAGGTAGCCACCATGGGTGTACGCGACTCTGTGGGAGTCCGGTTTGCCAACCTCATTATATGACTTTGTCCATACATCACTCTAGAAAAAGTGGAGAACTGGTTATCGTCAACGAGACTGGAAACCCCTGGAAATTCATTGCCCCATGGACCGCGTTTTAGAAACCTGTTACACGCAATATCTACGAGTGTAGTTTCAATGAAGCATGCTTTTAGGGTGATACACAAATCCTTCAAAGTTGCTTGCACAAATTACACATATTTTCTTATCAAACATGCTTGCCACACTTACCACACCTCCTAGTGCACTGGCTTGGTCGACAGTGCATGTAAACTGGATTATCCACTGTGCAATCAAAAAACAGGGAACCACGGCACCGCGTTGGACCGCTTTTGTCACCAAATTGTGCTCCTATTGTGCTAATTGGGCCACAGATAAATATATATTCATTACCACGGATGATTTGACACTGTTCAGACGCACACTAGAGGTCTACCTCAAAACTCCTACATAACCCCTATCGCGATGTCTCGCGACGCCCCAGCACCGCCACACATAGCAGCACAATTGCGAACCGCCAACCGCCACCTGCGCAAGCGTCAGAGAGCTAAGGAGTTTGAAACGGAACTTGCTAAGCTCCGGAATAAGGGCTACTTCCTAATTTTTACCGACGGCTCATCTTAGGATGAGTCGGGAGTGGGCCACAACGTTGGGTACGGCATCGCCACTGAAAGTTGCCCGTGTAATTAAAATTTTGTGCCGCTTCCCTTGCGCAAAACTAATAACGCAGCTGAACTGTATGCAACAGTACATGCATTAATGATTGGTCAAGGTCCCGTCCCACCTGGACGTCGCCGGCAATGAGGAAGCTGTTCAACTGTTGAAAATGGGACGCATGTCCCACCCGCACTTCCCCATTAAAGCCACACTGGCACTGCAAATTGTCCGCACTTTTGAAACCCGCGCGGTCAAAAAGGCAAAAATCAGCCCGACGGACGATCCTTCTTGCACGCCAATGTTGCGGAGAACGCTAGATCTTCCTTTCTTTGCTGGTTTGTCACCTGAGTCGGCCATGGTCCCACATGTTAGCTCTCACACATTGTGGTAGGAGCTTGACCTTCATCTCATGCCTGATGACCAACCAGGCAGTGAGTGCAACAATTGCAACTGCTCCACAGGCTACTCTTGTGAGGCGCGCAACGATTTTCAGTACAAATGCATTGCGACACGACAACAAGCTTTGTTACACACCGAACCTTGGGTTGTACCCATAGAGGCCATCCAATTGATCTTTAGATGAATTATGCTATGTCACCGTGTGCATCACCTAGCATGTCTGTGTTTCGTTAGCGATAAGACACTCCAACATGTGGCAGAGTAAGTGTCGTGTGTAGCTCCGGCAGAGATCTGTGAGTTCTTGTAACCTTTGCAAGCGTCTCTAGTATCGTTTATACACTCCTACTAAAAATGCGCATTCAATGTAGAGAGTGAAGGTGGTGCACTTTGCAGTATAGTGAACGTCTATCGTTTTGGAGACGTGCTACAGCCACAAGTGGTATGTACGTGGGATGTGTATCTGGTCTTGTGTATGTGTTGACAGTGTGGTGTGGTAGGTTCGTTTTCCACCAAGGGCGCTGTCGTAGAGCGACCTCAAGTCCCTCAGGCTCAATCATGATTCCGCGGCAACAATTTTGAATGAGGTGCTATGTACAAGCTGTGCAATTGTATGAAGATGAATGTAGGCATAGGCAGTATTGAGTTGAGGCAGAACATTGCGGTTGCGGGCGTCATGGGGAAAGCGACAACCCTATAATATACTCACTAGCCCTATAATATACTCAATGTTTGTATGCTTTGACTGTTGTCCTACTTAGTTTTTGTTGGTATACACCAGCACTCCTCCGGCCATACACTCGCTGTGTCTGTGTTGTGTGTGCTCAAAACATAGGAGGCTTTAAACTAGCAGCTATACCATACAGACACATGACAAATGCGACAGCAACGGCATCTGCACTGGAAGAGACCCGGGGAGGAGCGGGACTCCACCTTGTGGGAGATTCCCGTGCTCCCACTACCTAAACGGCACAAAGTGCACTGGGACCCTAACGAATGGGAGATCCGCTTGCACTAATAGCATAGGCCGACCTCTGCAGGGGCAACACGTCGCATTGAACTACCGGAACACAGGTCGGACCAGCTCATTGCACCGTAACCACCAGCAGCCGCCCTATGAACCAATGAGATCCAGCACAACTATGTCAACTTTCTGAGTGTCTATTTTTTTTTTGACAGCAATCATGACCTGTCACCCGACGTCCCGGCCGTAAGTCCTTCGTAGCGGCCACGCCCCCAGAGGGACTTGCAGTAAGTCCGGGTTTAGCCGGCCCCCGATCCAGTCCCAGCCCAGAGCCAACCCAGTCCCAGTCCCAGCGTCGATGATGACCTCCGCCTGCGTCAGCCAATTCGCTCCATCCCCTGTGGCCATGTTCAGCGCCTATGACCGCAAGGCTACCGAGTTGGACGCCATGTTCCCCACGGCGCCCCAATATAACAGAGTGTACGGGGCAGGGATGGACTCCACTGAGTACGCGTACAGATTCGCCCTCAATAACTTCTCCCTAGCCCCAGCCCCGCTAACGACCTCCACCTACATCGCCGAGTTTGCACCGCCCTTAGCGGACAAGTTCACTGCCTACGGCCGCAACGATGCTCAGTTGTCCGCCTGGTACGGCCCTGACTACAACAAGTGGTCGGACCCATTCTCTGAGCGCCCCACTTCTGCCTACTTGACAGGTGTGTACCCTGGTGAGCTGATCCACACCCGTGGGACTACCAAGTATTGTGGTTTCCGGCCCGACGAGCCTGTCTGGCCTGAGGCTCGTGACCAGATCTCCCAGATATCCCAGGAGGGGGACCTCAACTACTTTGACAACTCTTCCTTGACCCACGCCAAGTCCATTCTTGCCGTCCTAGCCTGTCAGGTGCTGTTGACGGATGCCGTTCACGCCTACCATGCCAACCAGGCTGGCCCTGGCAGCTAAGGCCTTAAGCTGCGGCCTGGTGGGCCCTTTGATCCTCTGGGCCTGGCTGAAGATCCTGACAGCCTCACCGAGTTGAAGGCCAAGGAGACCAAGAACGGCCGCTTGGCCATTATCAGTATGTTGGCCTACGCCGTCCAAATCATCGTGCCCCGTGAAGGCCCAGCTGGGAACTAGGCTGCATGCACCGCTCACGCCCCTGGCGCCAACGATCTTTCCCTCGCTCTGATGGGCCAGGTCATACCATCCCCTGTGGCCATGTTTGCCGCCTTTGGCCACAACGCCGCAGAGTTTTCTGCCTGATACGGCTCTGACTGCAGCGAGTGGCTGGACCCTGAGCGTCCCAATTCTGTCTACCTGACAGGTGTGTACCCTGGTGACTACAGGTGGGGCACTGCTGATTTGGGTGCTGACCAAATCACCCTGGAGCAGTACCGTAAAGCTGAGTTGATCCACGCCTGTTGGGCCCTGCTAGATGTTATGGGCTGCTTGGCTCCTGAGATCATGGCCAACCTCACTGGTTCCCAGCTCAGTGGGCCCGCCTGGTTTCAGACTGGTGTTGAGATCTTCCAGGAGGGTTTAGCAACCCTTCCCTGATCCACGCCACGCCCATTTTTGCCGTCTTGACCTGTCAGGTGCTGTTGTAGGGTGCCGCTGATGCCTACCGTGCCAACCAGGCTGGCCGTGCGAGTAAAGATCCTGGTTTGCTGCCTTGTAGCACCTTCAACCCCGTGGGTTTGGCCGACGATCCTGACAGCCTCGCCGAGTTTAACGATGTCCATAAAAGACGTTTGGCCATGTTCTCCATGCTGGGTTTCTCCGTCCAGGCCATCGTGACCAGTGAGGGCCCATTTTGGAGCTGGGCTACCCACGTAGCTGACGCTTTCAACTCCTACAGTCTGTCCCTTGCTCTGATGGACCAGGTTGCTCCTTCCTTTGAGGCCATGCTAGCCGCCTGTGACCGGGTCTCTGACAATTTGACTGCCTGGTACGGACCTGAGCGCAATGAGTGGTTGAGCCCGTCCCCCGATACCTCCGCCCCTTATTACCTGACTGGTGAGTCCCTTGGCAACCCCAGTTGTCTGGCCGCCATGGCCTCTCTGAAGCAGACGCAGGGGCCGTTTCACATGCCCCCAGACCACGCCCCAGTCCCGGTCCCAAGTGTATTTCAGTGTGCACCAGGCCGCGGCCCCGCACCACTGTTAGGCGCAGCAGGCACTAGCCTCGCGTTGTGGCACTGCACTGGCGAGCTGAGCCCCCCCGCCTCCCTTTGGATCACGTCCGCTGGGCCACATCTGGCACCCTCCCCTGGGACCGTACTTGCTGCCCCTGGCCGCAATATGGACACTGTGGCAGCCTGGTACAATCCTCAGCACAACACGCAACCCGCCCCTTTTCCGGCTCGGAGTCATGCCGAGGCGCATGGGGCCCATGATATATATGGAGACCTTGTGGATGCTGACGGTCTGCCCCTTTCCTTTCCAGCAGTGCAGGGAGACCAGTGTGCAGCAGGCCACGGCCTCGCACCATTGAGTCTTGACGCCGCAGGCACGAGCCTCGCGTCCAGCCATCCGGTCCCGATCTCCACGTACCTGCTGGGCTTAATGGACGACCCTCTCGCCCTCGCTGCCGCTGGTTTCCTGGACCCTCCTCACTTCGACAAGCTGGCGTGGCCCACAGCTAGCCCTCCTCGAGATCCTTTCGCAACAGGCACTGATCTGACGCCGATGTCTGTATTTGAAGTGCACGGGGGGCAGTTGGAGCGACCCCCCGACTCCACCGCTACCACGCCGCCCACATGCTCCTACGACCTGGGCAGCATGTGCGAACGCATGTTTACACGAACGGCGGTGGGGGGCAAACGTGGTCGCCCCTCCGACACCGTCTCCTCCGCCTCCTCGGACACAACCTCTACGGCCTCCACCTCTTCATCCCCACGCCGCGAACCAAAATCCAAAAAACACAAGATACACAAACGAGACCACAAGCGCAAAAAACAGAAAAGACACCCCCCCTCCCCCCCTCCCCCTCCCCTCCAACCGTACCCCTACCCGTACAAATATCCATACTATACAGCACAGCAGCCCCCACCGCCCCAGTCACTACAACCACACCACCAGCAACCAACCCCGCAACCACAAACCCCGCAGCCACAATGCCCCGGGCCAGACGCCATATCAACCACACCCACATTTCCCACATTTCTATTCGTATTACTATCCGTTCTACACGCAGCCAACGCACCAACCCCACCACTCCCATCCGGACCAATCCCTGCACATGCCGTCCTCGCACAACACCTCCGAACCACCCACCCAACACCCATACCAGCACGACCCCTACAAGGCTTCGCCGCACTCCCATCAGCATTATCACGCAAACTACAACCAGAACCACACACACCCCTACCAACACAACCCATACTCCGGTCCACAGCATCATCAGGCTACTCAACCCCATAGCCACCATCCCTCCTTCGAGCATCCACCACCACAAGAACCTCAGGCACCCGCAGCGCAACAAGAACACAGCCCAGACCAAGAGCACCACGCCGCGCCCCCTCCAGCGCCCCAAAGGGTGACCGGCTCGGGACCCCTACCATCCACCCCCCATCCGTCCCGCGGCCCGACGCCCTCTCAACGCCAGAAGCAAGCCAACATTCGCCGGTCCATCAATCGGGACAAGGCAAACCTCTGTCGGATGATCGAAGCAGCAGCGGGTTTGCCACAAGGATCCACGCGTCCTGTAGACTCTTATGGCCAGTCGGTTGACACGCTTAGGGAGTGGGGGGAGCAGGCGGCCGAGCGCAACTGGGCCGATTACCACTGGCAACAGCCCCACCCTGCCCCGGTCATGGCCCAGGCGACAAGTTCGTCTTCCGTCCCGCGACACTACGAGTAAGAAAAAGTGCTTTTCCATTGCTTTGGGACATACTCTAGTTGTATTAGAGATGCACTGAGCATCCATGCATTTTTATCTTAGTATTGGTCCAGCCAAAAGTGGTGATAACACATTTTGACCTATGGAACCAAACACCCAATCAGGATATGGAGTGGACCCCTTAATCCCCTTTCAATCAGAAGTAAAACATCTTTTCCTGAGTTGACTGAGCACTGACATACCTAAGGTAGAGCCTATGAATTTATCTATGTTTTTCCATGAATACTTATCTGCCCTAGTGGTATGCACCATAGGGGGTTAGGCACCTCTTTTTGAGAGGTCCTGGGTTCAATTCCCGGTCAGCCTAACTAAGTAGGAAGATCCCAACTAAGTAGGAAGATCCCATGTGACATGGCAGTGACCTCATCGCCACATACCATGCCACCTCAGCACATATGGGACCCAAAACAAAGAGTGCACATCTCCTAAGATGGCACTATGGAGAGAGAGTGATCCTGAGGCAGTTTTCTAACTCTTTTCCCAAAACATTTCAGCTATCTCTGTGAATATGCATTCATTTGTATCCTGAGTTGCAGTTTCTGTGAATATCTAATCATCTTTCACTGTTTACACTGCAGCCCTTCATGCTTTGATCCTGAATTACCTTCTCCTTGCATACTATTGGCTTGGGCTATCCTGTATTGAGTTGGCTTTACTGTATTTCAACAAACAAAAGCTTTTCATCATCCAAAACCAGCAGCAGGACACCCTACAGCAACAACAAGCAGCAAGAGAAGCAAAAACACAGTGCTGAAAACACTATAAACTTTTCTGGTAGCAAGAGGCAGCCTGTCTCTGTGCACCGGCAGCGACCCCGCGCCGTACAACCAGTGCTCCGAGCAGGCAAACAAAAGCAGAAGGGTGGATTAAGATGGATCCAGGAAGAGTGGACGCCGAGGTGAACACAGCGCCAGCGCCAGAGACACCGGCAAGGCCGGCGCCTGACGCTGTACCTTCGGTGGAGCCCTTACATGGGCCAATGGATACGGCGGAGGACTCCTTGGATGGCCTCCAGACGGCCTTTGGGGCCCTGTCGGTGAAGGAAATGGTCTCTCAGCCTCAGCCTGTGAAGAGGAAGAGAGGAAACGAGAGCGAGAAGGATGCTGGAGAAGGAGCAGACGAAGGAGAGGAGCAAGGGCAAGACCCGACGGATATCCCAACCTTCGAAGGCGCACCAAGCGCTTCTGGCCTCCATGCATCACCCTCTCCCATAACCACCACACTCCCAGCCGCCGCTACATCCACTTCCACAACCAACCAGCCTATGGCAGAGGGCACAGGCTTTACTGGCATGCCTCACTACCCCGCCTATGGCATGGGCCCACCTACCACTGCGCTCCTTGAGGCAACTACTGCCAGTGAGCCGGTGGCTTCCAGCTCTGCGCCGCGTTGGTATGCGGCTGACCATCCCCATCCACTCCACGCCACGGGAACCTACATGGAAGTTCCTGGGTATGCTCCTGGGTGTACACCTGGGTATGCACCCCTGAGTGGGTTGAGGAGAGGACCAGAGTCGCTGGGAGGCAGGAGTAGAGGATCGGGAAGATCCTCCAACAGGTCCCTGACGCGGTCGGAGATCAACGAGGTGCTCCAAGGAGCCACTTCGAAAATCGTGTGCGACCTCACGCAAGAGATCAGGGAGAAGCTGCAGCCCCTGATGATCCCGTCCCACGCGTCACCTACGACAGTGGGGATGTCACCCCACCGAGTACAGGCTAACCACCTGGCGGCAGGGTTGACGAATACCCTGGGGAGCCTGAGGAGCCGACCGATGCCGACTCCTGCAGCAGTACCAAGAAGCCCATTCGTCCCGAGGACAGCCCAGCCGCCCTACAGTCACGTGACGAACTCGACGAGGGCCGAGCTGGACCAGCTGGGGCTGACAGCCCTAAGGGCTATGGTGGACGTGGAGCCTTATGGCTCCAGTGATCTAGGCGGAGACCCCTCCGATGATGGGCCGCCTTCGATGACTTCTTCTTCGCCATCGGATGACGAAGACCCTGAGGACCCCGAGGACTCCAAGGGTAAGAAGAAGAAGGAGAAGAAGAAGAAGACCCGACGCCCTGAAGGACGCCGAGCTCAGGAGGCGAAGGCTATTGCCACCTCCAAGATAGTGGTGAACCTGCCTGAATTCACAGGCAAGGACCTCAGCGAGTTCGCTGAGAACTTTGGCCGGTTCCTACGACTGACCGGCCAAACCCACGCGAGTGGGCGAGTGAAGTGCGACCTGCTCCTGCAGTGCTGCAAGACGAAGTACCTGGAGAAGCAGGTCAGGCAGATCGTCACCAACTCCGCCACCTTTGCCGACGTGTTGGTTGCCCTCGAGAGGCAGTACCCAACCTACGAGACCAACCTCTCCAGCAGGGCCGAGATCCAGAACCTGCCCGTCCTGCCCAACAACCCCAAACCCGGCAGGGTCTCCGAGCTGTTGGCGGACCTGGACCACTGGGCTGGACGACTGACGCCCGGTTCCTACAGCAGCGACGACCTGCTGTTTTGGTTGTGCTCCAAGCTCCCCCGTGAGCTATGGGACGAGTGCCGTCTGACGGCTGAGCGCAAGGCTAGATCCCTCCGCTACGAGGATCTATGCGTGCTGCTCCTGGAGATGGCGCTGGAGAAGGAGAGCGACCAACACCTGAACCACTACCGTCCTGGTGGTGGAGGTTCTGGAGGCAAAGGGTACCAAGGGTCCCGACCTGGGCAGGGGACTACCCCCAAACACGCCCACGCCCGCCTAATGGAGAACGTGAAGGAGCTATTCTGCTGTGATGCCAGAGATGAACAGGGCCACCTGCAGCATGCCTCCGACTGCGAGCAGCGAGACTGCTTTGTTGCCCAGGGGAAACAGCAGGAAAAGATCACCGGCGCCAAGGTGAAGATGCCGGATCATTACCGCTGCACCATCACGTGTGCATTCTGCGGTAAGCGGAAGCACTATGAGGACGAGTGCTACCATAAGCAACGCCTATCGGCGAAGCTTAAGGGGGAAGATCCTGGCAAAAGCTCAGGCAAAGGTGGAGGCAAGGCCAAAGGCAACGACTCCGGCAAGGGCAAGTCGAAAGGACGTGGTCAAGGTGGTCAAGACAAGGGTCAAGGCGGACGAGGAGGAGGCGCTAATCGCCAGAACGACAACAAGAACAAGGACAAGAACGGAGGTAACCCCAACCCTAATCCAGGGGGGAACTCCGAGCCCTCTGGAGGGCAGTCTGGACCTACCACACGCTCACAGACGCAGGCCCAGCAAGAACAAGGAGCCAAGCGTGAGCATGAAGGTGGTGACGACGGCAACGCCAAGAAGAGAAGCCGTTTCATAAGGATGGCCCGCAAATTGCGGAACAAGGGGTTCGAGGTGACCTGTCCCGCGGAGTTCTGACGGGGACGCTCTGGTGGCACCCAAGACCTGGTGTTTTGGGTACGTATCCGACTAGGGGGACGTGAATACCTGGGGGTACTGGATACTGGAGCCACAATATCGATAGTGGCCAAGAAAATTTTACCTTGTGGGAGCCTGAAGAACACCATGACCACCGCCGCTATACGGATGGGGGATGGACATGTGGTGCACAGCTGCGGGGACTGCGAAGTGGAGGTACCTATGGGCTCCAAGACTATCGCCCATCGGTTCTATGTGATGGACACTGATGCCTTCGACTTTGTACTGGGTACTGACTTTTTCGTGCAGCACTCCCAGATACAATCCCTGACGCTGCAAGCGCCCTACCTCCTGTACGTGGACCACGGCAGTGGCAGAGAGTCTGTGCCACTGGAGCAGTCGGAACATACCTCGAGTTACCTGAGACTATCGAAGGAGGAGCCCTCGAACATGATGGCGGCCTCCAAAACTGAGGACTATCAACTATTGGGGGAAGTCCTAGACCAAGGTCTGAAGGAGTTGGGTTACTCTCGAGAAGACCTGAGTGTGGAACTGTTCGCCAGCGACAAGCAGCATGTACTGGACCTATACTGCAGCAAGGGGAAGAACTGCAGCTACAAATTTTACTGGCCCTCTTTCGGGATGGCCTACGGGAACCCCAGATTCAGTGAACTGGGGAAGGTGCTGACCAAGGTGGCCTTGGAACGTTCCCGTATGGTCCTGTGTTTCCCCGATTGGGGAGCCCATGGGGGCAACGAGTACTGGCGAACCCTCCTTGACAAGCTGACTATCAGCTCTGTGCGGTTACCTGATGAGGCCATCTACGTGCCTCTAGGACGCAAGACGCCCATTGGGAAGCCCGGATGGGGGAGTATGCTCAGCGTGGTGGACGGAAGTCTTACCACCATCCCCTGGGAAGACCTGGACCCTACTCTGGTCCAGGCTATACAACGAGAAAGTGATGGACTCGCCTTGGGTGACTTGAAGGATCGTCTACGACCTCAAGATGCTGTTGAAACTACACCCGGAGGAGATGAGTACGTCGTGACTGACACCAACGCCCCCAACTCTCCCTGTCATGTACCTGTTCCTGATGGAGTCTCTGAGTGTGGACTATCTGAGCTACCTAGCTCTATCCACTCAGACGACGAAACTGAGCACGACGCCTTCTTCGTGCAGACTGCGGTGGAAGAAGTGGAGAACGCCGAGTACGTCGCCCCACTAAAACCCCTACTCTCCATGAGGGTGGAAGACCCCGTGGATGAAGAGCTGGACCCTCGATCCAGGCTCAGGGAGTATGTGGATTCCAAGAGGAAGTTGGTGGCGAAAAAGCTATGCTACGCGAAGCCTACCCGCAGCTCGTGGCCACTGAAGCAAGGACGTATGGGAGACCTATCCCAACTGAAGGAGGACCTCGAACAGAAGATCACCACCTGGCAAAGGGAGGTAGATCTCAAGCTCATGAAGAGCGTATGGGGTGCCCATGTGAGGACCCCAGATGAGGACGACCTCTCGGAGGAATGTGTATGTGAACCCCCTAAAGCGTGCCTATGTTGCCATCGTCCACCGGAGATGGTTGAGCAAGACCTTCTGTATGCCTACCAAGGGCTGAAGGATGCTACCGCGGGCGAAGAGTCGGTGGAGGACCACCTCCCGACTTCTATTCAAGGGGCAAGCAACTTACACTCCGACGAGGATATGGAGGACAAGATCAAGGTACTGGACCCGCGGGTACAAAAGCTGATAAGGACCTATCTGGAGGTGTTCGGAGAACTACCCCCTCCAGCCTCATGCGACAAGCTGGTACAGATGGACCTCAAGCTGAAACCCGAGTTTGTGGGTCACAAGATCCGGAGGAGACCCTATCCAGCTCCTAAAGAGCAGGCCGACGAGATTGAGCGACAGATACAAGAATGTATCGACGCTGGCCTAGTCCTGGAGTACAAGGATGGGGACTACCCCCTACACTGCAGCCCCTGTTTCCTGGTGGCTAAACCTGGGTCTACAGCCAAACGGCTGGTAGTGGACTATGGAGAGCTGAACAAGAAGACGCTGAACCACTCAGGGTCCATTCCCAATATGGAGTCTACCCTGGAGAAGATAGCCTCCTGTCGCTACAAGACCAAGATGGACAAGCGAAGTGGATTCTGGCAAGTGGACCTGACGCCCAACGCGCAGGAACTACTGGCCTTCATCACCCCTCAGGGGAGGGTATTCAAGTGGAAGGTCATGCCATTCGGCGTGGCTAACGCCCCCGCTCTGTTCCAAGAGCTGATGAACAAGATCTTGTCCATCCTACGAAGGAGACCTAAGGTGCAGGAGCTCATATCCCGTGGGGCCCAGATGGAGGCTCACATCGACGATGTATGCCTCGGGACCAATACCCAGGAGGATCACCTAATCCTCTTGGGTGAGTTCTTTGCGGTCTGCCAGGAGAACCACACACGACTCAAGCTGGAGAAGTGTGAGTTCATGCAGGAGACCATGCAGTACCTGGGGTTTGACGTTGGCTATGGGTGGTGGACCCCAGCGGCCTCTAAGGCCAAACCCCTGATGGATGCCAAGGTACGACACGAAGACCCCAAGAAAGGACTTCATGATGTACGCAGTTTCATTGGGGCGTGCAACTTCTATCGCCGCCACATCAAAAACTTCACCTACACCCCCGCGGTACTGACTGACTTGATCAAGAAGAGTACTACTTGGCGCTGGGGCCCACAAGAGCAACAAGCGTTTGACGAGCTCAAAGACAAGGTAGCCAACGCTAAGTGCTTGGGCGTGCCTAGGGCACAAGGGGAGATTATCCTGGTGACCGACGCCAGCAACGTGGGCGGTGGTGGAACGTTGTTCCAGTGGCAAGCACTAGAGAAGGAGGAGTTCGACTCGGCCATTTCCCAATGGGGGACGGAAGGTCTCAACCGAGATGGAACCCTCAAGCACAGCTACCCTGACGACAAGTGGGTCCTAGTACCTCTGGGCCACTGGAACTGGAAGTGGAACCAGGCCAGGGGGAACTACTCTACCTATGAGCAGGAACTGCTCGCGGGTATGCTGGTGCTATCCTCACAAGCACGACTGTTGGGGAGTAACCCTGTGGTCTGGCTATGCGACCAAGAACCGGTCCGCAGTTTCCAGAAGGGCCCCCCACCTGAGAAGGCCAAGCTACGTCGCTGGTGGACCTACCTCAGCCAACTACGGCTGACGGTACACCATATCCAGGGAGTGAAGAACGAGTGTGCCGACTACATCAGCCGCAACAACTTCGACGCCCTGATTGGTGCCCGGTCTGAAGCACTGGCTAAGGAAGCGTTCAGCCGTATGGACGTACACCTCGACCTGAACATGACCATGATACGCCCCCTGGATGGACTCCAACAATCGGAGTACCTACAGGAGTTTGGGGATATCTACCGGCGCCTGGAGAAACGCCTTGAACCCCTCCTGGTCAACCAAGACGAGTGGAAGCGGGACAAGAGCTACCTCTGGCACGAGGACCGCATCGTGGTGCCTAGTGACCGAGTCCCAGCGCTGCTGAAGTGGACCCATGAGTCCAGTGGTCATGTGGGTGCTGACCGTACCCTGAGGCTTTTCAAGCAGTGGTTCCACACTACGTGGACTGACGACCAGCTGCGGAAGACGCTCCTGCCTATCGTGGACAAGTGCCCGTGCAGGTCCTGTAAACCGGGGGATATCAGGGACAGAGGTCTCTACTCGACCCTGCCCATCCCTCACTGTGCTAACAGTGTTCTATACGTGGACTACACGGAGATGCCGAAGTTCGGGGGCTATGACTTCGCCCTCGTGGTAACCTGTGGGTTGACCAGGTTCACCAGGGTGTTCCCATGTACCAAGCACATTACCGGAGAGGAGACTATCAAGATACTCCTGGAGGAGTGGTTTTGTGTCTATGGGGCGCCCAAGGAGATCAACTCCGATGAGGACGTACGAGTACGCTCAGATACTGGCTGGTACAAGAGGGTCCTGAGGTCCCTCAATGTCCAGGTGTCTACGGGGATTCCCTACTCTCACACGAGCAACCCCCTATGTGAGCGACAGATTCGTGTCCTGAAGGAGAATGTACGGATATGGTGCAAAACTGAACGCACCAGAGACTGGGTGAGACTACTCCCCGTCATATCCTTGATGATGAACTCCCAAGAGAGTTCAGCTACTGGCTACTCGCCACATGAGCTATTCATGGGGCGCCCGGCATGGTTCCTACATGCCCCCTATCCAGAGGACACCCATTCTTCTGTGGGTGAATGGGTCCAAGAGCAACAAGCGAAGGTGGACAAGGCCAAGGCTATGCTCCAGAGAGTGAGGGAGCGTCAGTGGAACAAGAAGAACAAGCACCGTGTACCGGCCACCTACCAAGAAGGGGACTGGGTGCTGGTGCACCACAGTCGACTACCCGCCTGGCCACGCTCTACCAGCGATGACCCATACTTCGGGCCGTACAAGATCCTATCTGTGGATGGGCACCGTATCACCGTGCGGTGTTCTCCCCGTCTAGGGGGGACCCTGGTGTGCGCCGCTCAACACCTGAAGCGCTACCATGATCCTGAAGACCTCTGTGGGGAGGAGTGGGAGCTGAACGACGAGGAAATCGCCGCTCTGGACCTACAAGGGGCTGCCAGCCCTATGGAAGTTGAAGGTGAACTCCCCGACATGAACGCCGAGGAGATGGCTAAGGAGGGCTTCTACCTGGTGAAGTCTGTCCTACGCCACCGCTATCGCCAGGGTTGGCGCTTCCTCACCCTCTGGGAAGGGTTTGGAGTCGAAGAGGCCACCTGGGAGCCCTTCTCTGCATTTGTTCTACCTGAGGGACGCCTAAACTCAGTTCTGGTTGACTACTTGTCCCAGAACAACCTTGGTGAGTTGTTGAGGCTCGCTGAGATGCTTGCCTCCAAGAATAAAGCTAGGGACTGAACCTTACCCTTACCTGCCAAAGCGTATGTGTGAGTGTGCTAGTCCTAAGCTCCTGAGAGCAAGCCGCAGAAGTGGTGTCCTAATTATACCCAAGTCTGCGCCCTTGCTGAACCTGGAGGGTTGGCTTATTGATGCCACGGGGTACGCCCCGGGTCTCCCCTCCCCTATGCGCCCAATTTCTGTGCTGGCGCAAAACCTTGGGGGAATACCCAGAGTGTTAATCCAGGTATTGTTTTCCCTACCTACCTGTCTACTACAGGGAGGGGTGGCCAAAAGCTATGAAGGCATGCAAAACGCCTGTTTGCTATGTGGCCAAAAACACTAACCTAACCCACTGTCACAGCCCACCAACCCAGCTAAAATTGCGGGAAAAGGGTGGGACAGTGACACGCCCCCTACAGGTCCTACACACCCTACAGTGGCACCATCCTGGTGGGCGAGCGCTGGGCAACTGGCTCTAGCCCCCACGCAGGACTACCACTCCTACACGCACGCTCTACTTGGCGTTGCGAAGAGAAAGTTCTCGAGGGTCCTAGCGACCCACCTGTGCTGCTAAGCAACTGTGGCCTCACAGGGGACGCCACAACGCGTTTCCCCTGCAAGGGCTTGGAGGGAAGGAGTGCTCTCGTGTGCAAGGCGCAGATGTCGATGAAGTCGGACTCCCTGCTCTGCCACAGGCGGAGCGGAGTTACTTGTTTGTGTGATCTGCGCCCCTGTTTAGCAGGGCATAAAAAAATGCTGCTGCACCACTCACCCTACCTGCCCACCTGTAAAACAAAGGCAAATGAAAGGGCGTTTGCGGCGGAGGAACCAAGGCACACTCCAGGTATTATACCCTTCTCAGTGTGCCCTATAATACGCTGTCCGCAAACACGCTGCATGGAGCAGCTACCCTTGTCAAGCAAGCAAGCGTTAAGGGACTCCTCAGGTTCTCTTAAAGAACGTACCGAGGAGCCCCTGGGTAGCCTAAACAAGGTTTACCGTGCGCACTTCGCGTGGCCTACCCTTTAATGCGTGTGTGCATGCACGACTATGCACGATCACGTGGGCAAACCTGCCCATCTCCACAACATCCTTGACTCCACCAGGGGGTGGCCCCGCCTGGGCGTACCTACCTTACCTACCGCTGGGAAGTGAAGCAAGGAGAGAAAACAAAAGGGGCGCACGCGAAGAACGTTGCTATGCACTTGTGTGTATGACTAATCACCCTGATCTGACCGCTAATCATCTGCAATCTTTCTAATCAATCCCTCTACCGCGTTCTATCGTGGTTATCGTTGTTAACGCTGCTACACGACTCAGTCACGGAGACTCGAGACGAGCAATGTGTATGCGGCATGCAAGACGAGCATACCTGTAGTTTATACCTGATTCATTGAAGTCTTTTCAATTGATTTTCGAATTCTTGAATTTTTGAAGCTTCTATTAGTGTGGGTGGAATCTGTATGTTTGTTTATTAATGTGTGTCTCGTCATTTTCAAGACTACGTGATACATACATTTATAATTCCATTATTATTCCATTTTCCGGCGCTTCGCTAGGAGCCGCTCCTGCGCGCCGCCATTTTATGCGTATGAATTTCTGGACTTAAAAAATCCAGAGATGACTATAATTTCTATAAAAATGTGACTTTGATGCACAATTGGATTCTGCTCAGGTGTGTCGTTTCAGAAAAATTCTGCGCCGTCATTTGACGGATTTTGGTGTCGTCGCTTCGTTTTTGCGTGGATTCGTCCATAATTCTCCCATTCCTGCCTCTGCAGATACCCACGCGCAGCCTCGCTGAGTAGGCCGTGTTCAGGCCGAAACGCAGGTGCCTGGAGAGACTGAGCAGAACCAAGACCCCACCAAGGGGCAAATTAATTTCTTTTCGACTCCCTACGCCCTAAGACAGGTCACAGGTCGCCAGCAGGTTTACGAGAACCCATGCGAGTGTGTATAATGTGTCTTGCGTTTGGGTTGTGTCGACGCTGCGTCTTGGAGGAAGGGATGCATATGCACATGTTTGGCATGCTCCCAATCTAACCCAACCAAGCCACAGGAGCCCCGGCAGCGCCAAGAGCGCTGAGTCTTCTGTAGGAAACTGTACAATCAGAGCAGTAAAAGGACGCCAGCCATGGTGAGCGCCCATTTTTCGGTGTGAGGGAGACTGTAGGTATTTTAAAGTAGATGTGGAAACCAAGGAAAGGCCAAGAAAAATTCCCTCTTTCCTAAAATGCGACAGTGGTGGCCACCACAGCACAAGGGGGGAGTAAGAAAAAGTGCTTTTCCATTGCTTTGGGACATACTCTAGTTGTATTAGAGATGCACTGAGCATCCATGCATTTTTATCTTAGTATTGGTCCAGCCAAAAGTGGTGATAACACATTTTGACCTATGGAACCAAACACCCAATCAGGATATGGAGTGGACCCCTTAATCCCCTTTCAATCAGAAGTAAAACATCTTTTCCTGAGTTGACTGAGCACTGACATACCTAAGGTAGAGCCTATGAATTTATCTATGTTTTTCCATGAATACTTATCTGCCCTAGTGGTATGCACCATAGGGGGTTAGGCACCTCTTTTTGAGAGGTCCTGGGTTCAATTCCCGGTCAGCCTAACTAAGTAGGAAGATCCCAACTAAGTAGGAAGATCCCATGTGACATGGCAGTGACCTCATCGCCACATACCATGCCACCTCAGCACATATGGGACCCAAAACAAAGAGTGCACATCTCCTAAGATGGCACTATGGAGAGAGAGTGATCCTGAGGCAGTTTTCTAACTCTTTTCCCAAAACATTTCAGCTATCTCTGTGAATATGCATTCATTTGTATCCTGAGTTGCAGTTTCTGTGAATATCTAATCATCTTTCACTGTTTACACTGCAGCCCTTCATGCTTTGATCCTGAATTACCTTCTCCTTGCATACTATTGGCTTGGGCTATCCTGTATTGAGTTGGCTTTACTGTATTTCAACAAACAAAAGCTTTTCATCATCCAAAACCAGCAGCAGGACACCCTACAGCAACAACAAGCAGCAGGAGAAGCAAAAACACAGTGCTGAAAACACTATAAACTTTTCTCTACGCAAGGGCGGGCGGCAGCATCGGGCCCGCGACCGCTGCTCCCTACAGGGGCGCGCCGCCGCACCACACCGTCAGCGCGGGCCGCCAAGCCGTGCCCGCAACCTCCGCCGAGCGCCTCTACGACGGGACACGACGGCACGGCCGCCGCCAGCAGCGAGGAAGGGACACCAAGCTGTCCGATTGACCTCGATCAATTTGACGACATCGACCCCTTTGTGCCGGTACAGGCACAGAGGGACTCCGCGCAAGAGGGAGTTCGCGCTCCCCGACCCCAGGCACGGCCCTGTCAGCGCCCCACCCCGCGCCCCGGCCTCCGAACGGCCCTCCCCCCAGCCCTCCCCTACACGCCGACGACATCCCCCCGCCATACACCGCAATAGACATGCGCCTCCCGTCGGTCAGCTTCCTGCGGGGGGCTCAAAAGTCGCGGCAGGTAGCTGCCTTTCCTTCCGCCCTTCCCTCCTACCGGGACATGGTTGCCCTCCACGACTCCTTGTCGCAGGCAAGCTCGCACACAGGACACACGATACACTTGGGTGCATGATACATGTTTGCACCCTGCTGTATCCTATGCCGCTTCTCCCTTTCACTCACTGTCCTCCGTTCTGGCAGGAGTGAGGAGGCCCTTGTCGCAAGCGGCAGAAGGGCCCACTCGGGAGGGCACTGCCATGCGGGCAGTAATTAAGGTGACCCCTTTCACTCCCGTCTCGCCGGCGGATGCAGGCCCGTGCCTCCTGCCCCACCGAGTTCTCATTCCACCACATCATCTTATATTATGCCTCATGGTATTGGTGGCAACAGGTGTACGCCCTCTAGCCTCCAAAGGTCGGGGGCCTCTCGATACAGGTGGCGAGTACTTCGAGGCAGCATGTATCCGTCGTCTTGTGTCGACCACAACCAGCACGACCCAGCACGGTCTTGTGACCTCCGCGGTGACATTCTTCGTGTATCAAATTGCATCTGCTTGGGAATTTTGCATGCCTTGCACTGCATGGGATTGGCGTTTCAGTCAGCACCCCCCCCCCCTCCACAGTCAACAACGTGGCGCCACGACGTGGTACAAGATGGGGATGTAGAGGCCAACCCGGGACCACACCCCACCCAGCAAATTCTCTCTAGGTCACGGGGTCTAGGGCATCCAAGCGGTCGCATTACCACCACGTATCCGCCGGAGCCATAGGCCGGGGTCACAGGACCAGCACTCCCGGAACCACCCAATCCTGCCCGGCCGTGGAATGACCTCACCACTACTGGAGACATCTCGCAGTTTTTGCGCAGCACGGCTTCGATCAATACAAAGGTCTCGTCTCTAGTGGCACTCCACCACCACCTGCTCCAACAGTGCCATGTCGACCACAATGCCTTCCCGGGCGAGATGCATGGTACGGTGCACTGCACACCACCTAGGGACAGCAAAACTGCCCCGAGCGCCCCGGCTAGCCCAACGACGGACACCACCTGGTTGGTTGGCGCTCATTTTCCAAGAACACGTCAAGCTCAATGCGGAGAGGTGGGACCACCGCATCTTCGCGGTGGAATCCTTACTACCGGAGTTGCACCAGCAATCTTGGGTGGCGGACACCGAGGTCACCTTCTTGGCAATACCCGTGCCAGTGGCACAACGCATCACTGAAAAATCGGCCGCGTACGCCGCCGACGAGTCTGACATGCTGCGCACCATGGTCCATGGCCAGCTGGAGTCTATCATCCAAGTGCAATCACACGACCAAGCCATGGAAGACGGAGCACCTCAGTCCTCCATGTATGTGACCCGCCCCGCTGTAGCGGGGGTGGAGGAAGAAGAATTGAAGCAGACGGAACCAGCACTGGGGAGTTGCCTCCTGCAACTTAGGCGGCTCCAGAGGGGCATGCAGTCGTACTTGACTTTCAGGCCAGAGCGCAAAGTCACGAATTGCCACCACCGCATTTTGAACTCCACGGGTGAGGTATTCTTTGACACGCGACGCACGCAACTGGACCACAGGGTCGCGGAGGACATCCTCCCCCATTATGCCGTCACAGTGGAATACGGCAGCGATGGCATCCACACTGTATTCCACAACGCCACGCCAATACATGCACAACGGTGCATCCTACACACCGAGGTCACCCAAAATTTGGATCCCTACTACGGGGACTTCACCAATCGGACCGGAGTCCTCGTCCTCCCGGATGAACAGGGGACAAAAAAGGGATTCATGGAGACACAAAACAGGCCCAACGCAACGCCTGTGGTTTGGGGAGGGTACGGAGGACGACGCCATCCGGGAAATGGTAGATGTGCTGGCCCAAGGGCAAAAAGCGCATCCGCGTAAGCGTGTACTCATGGTGTACGTGGCCAACAAGAACCGGGACTCGGCCATTGCCACACTGCGTCTAGAGCAAGTCAAACGACCCTCGCTTCGTGCAGCCAACAGATATGTGGCCGGGGTCACAAAGTGGACGGGCACGGTGAACGCAAAGTATGATGGGTGGACATGTGATGAAACCTTTGCTCCCGGGTTTGCTGAACCGCTCCCCCTCATGGGCGTCCTGTTGGATAACTCGGCCGAGTGGCTACCTGTGGAGGCCGTTGAGAGTCCTGATTTGGAAGTGCAAAACATGGACCACGATGATTCATACGGGAACATACAAGACGGCGGGAAGTTCGCCATTGAGGAGGACACAGATACGGTTGTCCTGGAGTTCCCGGAAGCCATGAAAGTCAACACGCTCCATTGCATGTTCAAGTTCCTCCACGAAACAGACATGGAGGTCCAAACCAGTATTGCCATGCAGCTACCCTCTAATAGCTTCCAGTTCATGGGGGCAATGGAGGCTCGCGCGTCACGGTCTCAATCCACGGCATACGAGGTCCGCCTCCCAAGACGACTGGTGGCCAAGGCCACGCGAGTGGTGGCCGAGGCAGCGGAGGCTAGATACAAACAAGACGACCAGCTAGTGGGCCCCTTCATCATCAACGAATCAGCACGCGAGCTACGGATTCTGCGTCAGCGCTTTCGGGTGGAAAAAGAGGACAAAATCTCCTCTTACGAGGATATTATACGGGACTTCCGCCAAAATCACCAGTTGATTCAGGGCACACTCATGGAGCATGTTGTGGGGATGAAGCGCGTCGCCAATAATCGGGTGATGTTGCAGTTCAAGACGACCCTAGACCGCCTAACACTCGCATCTGTGTTGAAACAAATCAACCATTACGAAGCGCAAAACGTGCTCACCAACGACATGATGTCGGGAGGGGTGTCACGGAGTAAATGGGGCTACGCGGCAGTCAAGGCACTTGCCCTGCTCCCGAACCCCGACCGCTCGCACGCTACGGAGATCTTTTGGGGTGCATCGCTGGGAGTCTCCGAGTATGAATTGCGAGTGACCGTCGCCGGTTTTGGTCGGTACTTGACGTTGGCCGAGGAGCCTAGCTTCTACATGGAACCCACTTACGTGCATTATGTGAGGGCCACCTACGAAAACCCCCAAAGTGCGGGTCTTGCGGCAGGGCAGTTCCTTAAGGTTAAAACTGGAGTCCTCCAATGTACCACTGGCGACTCTACCCAAGATGCTCTAATCCGGGACCGCATCGATTCCATGTTGTTGGATGTGGTCCCGGACTCCTCTCAGGTCCGCCTTCCACATCGCCTCCAGTACGCTGCGAAGTTCTAGGGAGCCAAGGAAGCCATGGCAAAACTGCATGATGAGCACCTCAAGACGAGACGTCTCCACGAACCCGCCATGGACGCGCAAGAGAAACTGATGCAATGGGATACAGAGGATCCTCTCCTCCAACCGAAGCGTGCCTAAACGGAAGCCCAAGACGCCAGTCTCCGCGTGGACATGCGCCGACCTACGGCCTCCACCGCCAGCGACTTGAAGATCAAGACCAGTGCTTCCAAGCCACAGCTGACTGCCCCGGCACACAAACCAACTGTAAAGCCCAAACCGCCCACGCCCGCACGGCGGGGTGTACCCAAACCAGCACGCAAGTGACCCCAGTCTGGGGGCACGCTCCGATTCTACGTGTGGGTCCTGTTCCTCCTCGTCTGCCTGGAGGGTTGTGTTAGCCACGTCATGCGCCATTCACTGCTCCTCGATATTCATGAGCTTGTCGTAGTGGGGGCAGGACACGGGACTACATGGTATGTCGGACCGTAACGGTGGAGGCGCCGTTCGCCCCGACGCACATGGTGGGCCCATGGCATGAGATGGGAACACCGTGGGGCGCGCATTTACCGTGTCTGGGACAGGGGGCGGCCTTTCAGTTGGCTCGTTTATAAGACGTATCTTCGGGGGCACCTGGGCCCCTACAAGCCGTGGGAAGCCCTTCTGCTGTTGCTTGCTTACAAGAAGTTAAGCCTACCTTCCCCAACATACGGGCTGCAACAACATTAACCTTCCCCGAGTGGCAAATCTACTATCACCCACACCCGTCCGGGACAATCAAAGGGGTGGCATTCCTCGTCCGCAACACAATGGACCACTTCGTGCTCAAGGACGGCAATCAATGTGCCTCGCTTTTTGCAGACCCAGACGGGACCTTTCTCGGACTTACTTTGCAGCTTCCCAAGAAGCCACGACTACGGGTCCTCAACTACTATGGACTCCAAACTGCAGCCACCAAGAAGAGGCAAGATGCCTTCGTTGAGACACACCAATACGATGTACTCATGGGCGACTTCAACGACTCTATTTGGAGCAACACCCCAAGTCGGTTTCGGCACGATGACCTTCTGAACCGCCGTCTATACGACCCGCTGCACGAACTATGCCCCGATGGGTCTGTACAGGCGGGACACACCAGAGGGTGCCACCGCCTGGATGCCATCCTGGTCTCTTCGCGGTGCTAGGGGAATGTCAGCCCCATGACATACCATATTGTCGCCATGCCCACCTCCGACCACCGGCTCGTCCTAATGACTACCGACCTCACCTCCACGGACTGTGAGTCCTTCATCAAAGCCACGCACCCTGCCAAGAAGTGGAATGTGCGGCAAGAGCGAGCCGCCGTGCAGGAGACACAATACATACTCGCCGGGCAAGGCACCCTGATGGACGCAGTATCACGCGCTGATGCTGTCCTCAAGGCGGTGGCGCAGGCCGTCATTCGACAGGGGAAGCGCACCAAGCGGACCCGTCTCAAAACTAACACACAACAGTGGCACAAACACTTCCAAGTGGTCAAGAAGCGCATCGCACAGGGGCTGTGCGAAGTGGCCTACAAGCGCCCCTATACCATGCGTCATGCTGCCCTCCGCAAGGATGGGGTATTCTTCCGCTTGACCAAAAATTGGACCCGCGGACCATTGCAGCCCACGCAAAAGCAACCCAGTCCGGACCTGGCGCGCGCTTTGCTGGCCAACTTCAGTGGCAACCCCCCCTATGACATGGCGGCCATTGAAGCACTCATCCCACAGCTCATCCCACAGGGGCACATGACTGATGACCCACCAAGCTTCGATGAGTTCAAAAGGGTATGTATGGGCAAGCGCAAGAAAGCCGTGGGCCCCGATGGGGTTCCGCACCGCTTGCTGGGTATGCTGCGAGACGATACGCTGCACACATGGTATGAGGGGGTGCTGGAAGTATGGAGAACAGGAGATATCCCGTAGCATTGGCTGCGCTCTGAGGTGGTGTTGATGTACAAGAAAGGGGATCCTGACCGCCCCGAGAAATATCGACCCATTGCCGTGACCAACAGTATATATCCTGTTATCATGAAGCTGTACCAGCCCCGTCTGCAGCGCCTCGTGGACCGGGTTGCTAGCCCCGAGCAGTATGGGTCAAGGCCTTTGCACACCGCAACTGAGCAAGCTGCAAACTTAGTCAACTCCTTCCACGACCACAAAAGGGAGGGGCGGGAGCCTTTTGTTGTTTTGTTGAATGTTGCCAAAGCCTTCCCGTCCACAATGCATGAAGTCATTTTCTCCATCCTGAACCATGCCGGGCTCCCGCCGAACTATGTGAACGCCTTCCGCACGATCTATGCACATACTAACACATACACAGACATACAAGGAGAACAGATTTATTCCAAGCCCACGCGGGGCGTCAAAGAAGGATGCCCCTGCTCCCCGCTCTTGTTCGCTATTGTATATGAGTTGTTGATCAAGCGTTTGATCGCCAAGTACCCGGACACAATCGTTTATGTTGACGATATTGCCATCATTGTCAAAGATTATTCTGAATTGGAACGACTCCGCACCGACTTCTCCGCTTGGGGGTCCCAGATTGGGATCCAGTTCAATCCTAACAAGACAGAAGTGTATCACTTCCACAGACCATGGTCCTCGGGCGCTACCTTAGGGGGTGCCCAGCAGGCAAAGCACATCTCGTGGGGACAACATCGCCTGGACTTCAAGGATCCCGTGTTCACCTACTTGGGCCACACCATCGCTGGTGTAGGGTATAAGGGTAAGGCTAGGGATGCGCTCTTTGCCGCCCTACAAGCTCAGGTAGCCGCATACACCATCCTCCCGTCGACAAGCTTTGAGCGGGCACAAATCGTCAATTCCGTACTCATCCCCAGGTGGGTGTATAAGAGTCTCTTTATGTGGGATGTGTGTTGGGGCAACCGCATGGAGACCGCCTTCGAAGAGTTTGTCCTTCAGGCTCCCCGCGTGGAAAAGTACCTGCAGTACCGCCTCTACACGGACGTCACTGAAGGGGGACTGGGCCTCCACAGCGCGTCCTGGGCCGGTTTATGCGCCCTTATCCAGCTAGTCCAACGGGCCTTGCGAGTTCCACACAGGCCTATGACGAGGCATACCAACTCAGGTCATCTCCCACACATGGTGGAGAAGTACCGCAAAATCTTGCTGTCCTTTGGTATGGAAATGGGGCGCCTCCCTCGCGCCGGCCAATCGACAGGCCGAAAGGCACCCAAACGGGCCCACGATGACCTCGAGTCACTCTTCGATGATGAGGACTCCGACGATTGCAGGTTTGAGTCGCTTGTACCCCACCAGTACCTCCAATCCCTGCGTCCCAAGAGCGGCACTAGTCCCCTGCAACCCAACGTTGAGCAGTCAGGCCGTGCCTGGCACCAGCAGGGGCAACCCACGGGGTCGACGTGGTACAGTAACGGCAGCCTGTTGGAAGGGCGTGCTGGCACAGGGGTGGTCAACGGACCTATGCGCATCCAGGCGAGAGTACCAGGCCCGCAGACAATTTATAGGGCTGAAATGTACGGCGTATGGATCGCGGCGTGCCTAGCCCAACCGGGGGACTCTATCGTGCTTGACAACCGGGCTGTGGCCCGATGCGTCTCCAAGCCACCCAGCCCACAATCGTCCGACTATGATTTGCACGACGCAGCGTACCACCTTATCTCCACCAAGGCACTCCAAGTACGTTGGGCACGTGGGCATCGGGACCCTAAAAAGGCGCATAGTTCGCAAGATTATCACGACAGGATTGGCAACGAATAGGCCGACCTCGCAGCCCGAGCGGGCAGTACCATGCACCCTTGCCGTGGTCTGGGCAGCACATCACCCGCGGATATCCTCTTGAACAGCCATGTAATGCCGTCCCCTGCCCGTAAGTGGATTATCAAATCACGCCCCCAGAAGCTAGTACCCGAGGCGCATAGGACGTCATGGCTGCCTTTGCGCGCGGTCAACCGAGATAAGTGGGGTCCGTGGCTGTGGGGAACACTGCGATTGCCGGGGTATGGGGCACCCTGGGAAACCGGGCCGGTGCTGTGCCCACGGTGTGGACAGCGCCATGGCCTCGTAGTGCAGGAGTGCCTCTTGTCACACCCCTGCGAATCCCGGTTTTGGGACATTTGGACCGACGCATGGGAGACATGGAAACCGGAGGCAACCAAGTGGCGACAAACGGCGTCCGCACACGAACTGCGCATGTGAACCCGCTTGCAGTTCCCACACTCCCTTCAACGATCCTTCCTTCCAGTCCAGGCGCACTGGAGGGTGGTAGTTGCCACATGGCACCTCCACGTATTCCAGTGATTGCAGGCGTGGATCGTTGACAAGCTGCAGCACGCCCCAACTTTCGTGAGCAATAAGCAGCCCACGCACATCGTCCCACCTGTTGCTGGGGCCCTGCCGCAGGTAGCTAAACCTACAGCCTGCAACATCCGGAACCACGTGAGAGGTGTTCTGTCGATCCCGCCGCGATCAGAGCCACGTTTCACAGATACTGCGCCCACGGTGGAGGAACTTTGGTGGCAGTTGACACAGGTGGTCACCACTGCCGAGCGCACGTGGGTCTTGGAGGCGATGGCCCGGCACCACCATGTAGCACCGCCGCACAAACGGCCCAGAGAACCGTCGCCGCCACCGGCACAGGCTCCGGCCTCACCGATGCGCGAGTCTCGTGAAGTTCGTGCCAGACCTTTCCTTGGACAGGCCAGGCGGGTCATGCTACACGCCCAAATGCAGGCCGCACGACTCTGCCTGGAAGAGCTGGCGCAGGCACTCGTTCGGCAAGCCATCACACAGAAGTCCCTTATCTTGGCACACCACCACGAGGACTTGTGCCGGCAAGCGTACTTCCTCTACAAGGAACACACGGCGCGGTGGTATGTAGAAGCGCAGCAGGCGGTCTACCACTTGTCCTGAATGGCGGATTCCCGCCGACTACGCTTCCGCCAGTGGCGAACGGCTGTCCTCCCCGAGGCACGGTCCGCGGTGTCGCGCAAGCTCGCCGTGGCATCCTCGTGTTGGGAGCAGGCACATGTTTCGCTGTCCACCAGCCTCCAAGCGGAAGAAGCATCCGAATGGCGGCATATGTCCCAAGTGCACGCAGTGAACCTTACGGCCTTACGGCGGACGACTTTGTCGGACCCCCGATGGGACATCCGAGGGGCCACCGCACAGCGCATGAAGCGCTTGCGGGACGAGAACCCACCCGAGACACACAAGAAACGGAGGACAGAGACGCCGGAGGTACCTGGTGATCTCCAGGATATGGAAATCCCGCTGCAGGACATGGGCGATGTCATTGTCTTGACTCGATTGTAACACCCCGAGAGGTCCGGGAGGACGCGCATACCCGTGCAAACGGGGCGACAGGGGTGGGGCAAGGCGCAGGACTCGTTCCTCCCGCCACCCCGCCGCAGCCGTCTTGGTGAGGGTAGGTCATACCAAACCCATACCCAAAGTTGGCCCTATCACTGACCCATGACCTGCTATGTGTACTCTCAATGGACACTTGGTGGAACTTCGGTCACGAGTTAAAAAAAAAACGGCATCTGCACTGGAAGAGACCCGGGGAGGAGCGGGACTCCACCTTGTGGGAGATTCCCCTGCTCCCACTACCTAAACGGCACAAAGTGCACTGGGACCCTAATGAATGGGAGATCTGCTTGCACTAATAGCATAGGCCGACTCCTGCAGGGGCAACGCGTCGCATTGAACTACAGGAACACAGGTTGGACCTGCTCATTGCACCGTAACCACCAGCAGCCGCCCTATGAACCAACGAGATCCAGCACAACTATGTCAACGGTGAAACCATGGGGGACTAGCCATGAGCTGAATCCCGTATGTAGACCCAAGCACTGCGGAAACCTGTACTAAAATGAACTTGCCCTTCGGGCCACATTCAGTTTTGGCCAATTTCATCGCAAAAAAAGGTTTTGGCCAACCCGTACGGAGTAGGATCACAGGCCAGGGGGACAGAGTGTCCCACCGTGTCCGTGGTAGCAGCTTTCGGGGCCCCCTCTGTGGTGCTCCTTCAGTTCAGTGCCACATTGTTAGGGAGCAGTGGGCAGCGGGACTCCTGCAGTGCAGTGTGACAATGACGCGGAGGAGTGGGCAGTGGATCTCCTTCACCGCAGCGCCACATTGCTGGGGCACAGTGGGCAGTGTGACTCTTTCTGCGCACCGCCACACTGCTAGGGGGTAGCGGGCGGTTGATCTTCTTTATTGAACGGCCACAGTGCTAGGCAGCTGTGGGTAGTGGATCTCCTTCGGTACGTTGCCATGCTGCTGGGTGTAGTGGGCAGTGGATCCCAGCCCCACCCACCGGCCGCAATACCCCCCACGACAGGGCCCAGGCACCACCCTCTGGGCGGTGTGGCACACCCTGACTGCCACATGATAAAGAGCTCTATGTTGTTCTTGCACTGTGCATCCCCTCAATCCCCGGTCTGAGCGTACTCAGTGTGTGTGTGTGTGTGTGTGTGTGTGTGTGTGTGTGTGTGTGTTGTGTGTGCGTGTGTGTGCATGAATGTGCGTTGTGATGGTGTCTGGCAATCCAATGTGGAAATAGCCCCTTAAGAAAAGCTGAACAAGCTGAATCAGCAAAAAAAGGGTTGGGCGGGCAGAGTATGTTGTTGTGAATCAGTGAAGGCCAAACATTTAGCACTGTTGCAGTGTAGACAGCGCTGTAGCATGGCAGTGTCCATAGCAAATGCTATCATGTGTTTGAAGATTGACGTGACAAATGCATGCACTCAGATATACAAGCCTTTTCTTTCCACAACAACTGGTACACATCTCTCATCCCTTTCAACCACCTCTTTTGGGGGCAGGACCGCCAGCGAAGTTTTCCTCCATGGCAGAGTGGGCTACGCTTGCTCCGCTCAGCCACCTGCTGTTACCATATTGCCTGAAATGCCGCTGTAGCAACGAGTACCTGAAACGTTGAGGTCAAGGCCTTGTAGAATTGTACAATCGGTTGCGAAGGGAAACTGGAAGTTTTAGTAATGCAATCCGGGACGCGTCCGGTTTGCACCTATGCGGGGCGTGCTCATTTGAGTCCTTGTATCTTTCTTGCATTGAAAATCTTTGTTGGCAGCTCGCCATAATGTCTTTTGATGGCATGTAGATGTCCATGCACAATGCACAACATGAAACCTGTGCACATGGATGGCCGGTGGCCTGCAGCAGGCGTGGAAGACCTATGACAGCCCCTGTGCGGGGGTGGTTGAGTGTATTCCATCGTTTTCTTTTCCTTGGTGCCTCAAGGTTTCCACATTCTGTCCTGGGACAGTTATGTTTTATTGGCCGCAGGTCTATACAGGCAGTGGGCCCTCCAGATACACCTTTTCTTCCTCTCCTCCATAAGCATGCTTGCACCACGTCGCCAGTGAGCCGGCCCTTTTTTCTAGGTTGCACAAGGTAGAGCCCATTTGCTTGTGAGGATGTTGCGGTCTGCTTTTTACAAAAACAAATGATGCCTTGTCCTGTACGAGTTTACTGGTTTGTCAATGGTGCTGCCAACGCATTGAAAGCGTTATCGGATTTCAGGAAGCAGCAATGTGAACAGGCTCCAAGGGAAAATGAGATAAGCCCCCCACCGCTTTGCACAAGCCTAAAAAATGACAAGTCCAGTGCGTTACCATGTGTGGAAAAAGTGCGGCTCAGTTCTTACCCATTCTTACTCGTCCAACCGAACCTTTTCCGTCCCCAACATCCGTGTACACGCAACTGTCCAATCTGGATATGCCGCTATAAACTCCCAAAGGTGGGTGAGGCCCCCTAAGCCTGTTTGGTACCCCAGTGAGGTTTTCCAACCTTTGTTCCATAACCTCCACCCCCTTTTTAGGGGCGGGAGGTACTTCATCACCTTTTTGAGGGGGGCGGGGTTGGCCATTTTTTTCTGGGTGGGGTTTCACCCAAAAGTGGGTTTGATCGCCCCTGTTTGGGTGTTATCCCAAGACGACAGGGGATACAGGTTTGGGTTGGGGGGGGGGGTTTATCACTTCTCGGGGGGGGGGGTCATAGGCGGGGCGGGGTGGTCATTATTTTCTTCCCTCTCATGCCAATTGCCCGCTTGCCCTCTCTTGTGCAACCAGACACAGTTTTCTCAGGTATGTACCATTTCAAGTCTCCGTCATCCGGTCTGTGTGTGCTTGACAATCATATTCTATCTATTTATTGGCTTTGAACAATTGTAAAAATCACCAAAAAAGCCATCCCTGATTTGCAAAACATAGTGGTGTCCCATGGGTTGTCCCAGCTGTCCATGAGGTACAGGTGCACTATGTTTCTGAGGTGGTGCTTGGTACAGCACATGCGAGCAACTGTGTTTGTGTTAACTGGGTCCTGCGGAGACTCAAACATGAGTTGCGTCAGAGGCAGCAGTGTGGAGCATTTTGCTGCAGGTTCTTGCACGGGGTCAGATGGTTGAGTTTATGGGCATTCGTCCTACATGTCGCAGTGCCACCACAGAAAGATGTTTCAATGCTGGATCTCAGCCATCTTGCTTTTTGCTGCTGGTGCCTGTTGTCTTCAGACAGTGCTGGCTTTGGTCTGCTTGCGGAAGCTTTTGTGCCTTCGGCGGGATAGGGGAGTGGTCCCAGGTATAATACCAGCCCCAAATGGGGGATAAAACCACCCCCAACCGCCATTCTGGCCATTTTTCACCTCTGGGGTATTTTATGCCATCTTGGGGTGGTTTTATCCCCCCCTTTAGAGGGGTGACTTTGTCACTCCAAAAGGGGTCGTTTTATCACCTCACTTGGGGGGGGAGGGTCTATATGTTGTGCTGTATGCAGAACACCCTTGGGGAGGGGGGGAGGGGCTTGCCCCATTTCCATTTCAGGTATGGAGGGAGGAGAGGCGATGGAAGGTCACGGAACCGCATGTGATTGGACACTCACTGTTTCGTTTCACATTGCTCTTTGTATGCTTGTGGCAGGATGTCTGGCTTGGCTGGGGACAAGCTTGCAAATGGGGTCTGGGATGGGATTTCAGACATGGTTTGGGTTCCAGGTGGACAGAGGTTTGGGACAGGCTTTCAGATAAGACTTACTTTGGCAACGGGGTGTGGGATGAGGTTTGCCACGGGTGGTGGGCGTCATGCAATTGGGGTCCCCCCCTTTATTGCAGGGACCCATTTTGTGTGTTTCATCAGTCAGTCTCAGGCCCACGTACCCTTTAACACCCCCTCCCCCGGCTCTCGATACCTTCCTCGAACCTCCGTTGAAAAGCCACTTTGGAACAACCTTGGAAAATTTTCAGAGGAATAGAAGTTAGCAGAAGCTGAAGTACACGCCAGTGTCTAGTGTCTGCATGCCTGTCTGCACGCAGTACTTTTTATCTGTGAATTTTTCGACCTGTCAGTTGTCCCGGCCCCTGTTACAAAAAAGCCGTGGTGCTGACCACACCCAGAGGAGGCCGAACAATTGAACATTGTGCTCATCAATGGTTCATCAATGGCTTCACCTCTGAACTCAGGCAGGGTCAAGGGTCATCCCCTCATTATTTGATTTTTCGCAGAGTGCATTGTTGAAACGTTTGCTTTGAGAATGGCATGCACCCAGTACACACGCAATGCACACACAGTGCAAATTTTTGTACACCGGCAACTACTTGAACCCTAGTTATGGCCCCTTTTCACAGGTTTGTTTTCCCATAATAGGTTTTTTTTTTATGCTTCTTGTGCATTGAGGATGTGGCACATTTGAATTGCCACCTATTTTAACCCATTTTCAGTCGCTTTAGCCAATCTTCAGCGGGTTTTGTTGCATGTTGTTTGTTATAGGTGGATGGTGGATTAAGATGATGGGGATTCACTGGACGTCACCTACATTCACAACGCAACAAATCTGCAGGTGGGTTGTTACATACTCCAAAGCGGATTCCAATCTTCATGGCCATTGCCTCGCTATCTCTAGGAAACAATATCTTTTGTGGATTCTCTTTAAGAGCGGGCACTTGAACCCTTCATTTGCACTCTCGGATCATCGCGAATCAGTAGCACGGTCTATGAGTAAAGGCCCACATAGTGCTGCATATTGCCACAAGTCGGGCCCCAATTGGGTCAAAGCAGAATGCCTATGTCTTTGGAAGGCTGCCACCTTTTTCCACACACTCACGAAATAGCAGACCGTGTTTGGTCACGGCCACCAACCACCAAGGATATGAAGATCTTTGTGAGGCCTGCATAAATGCACGGTGGTTTCTTGCTTAGGTTTCATCGTGTGGGAACTGCATGAAGTGCCCACGCAGGGCACACACAGTGCGCACACAATGCAACAATTTGCCCTTCGATGTGTCATTTGTGGTCCTGGTGGCATAAAACCAACCCGGAGTAATTTTTGGAAGGGGAGAGAACCCCACCCCACCCCAGTTTAGCTTGTCTGCAGCAGGGGGGTGGTGTTCACCTAAACTGGTGGGGTTTGGGGAGGGGGGTGTGGGGAGTTATTTCACGCCCATTTTTGAAGGGTTTTATCACCATTTTAGGGGGGCTTGCTTGGAGGGGGTTTTCTGCTTTTCCGGGGGATTTCCCCCCCCTGTTTGGGGGGGGGGCTTTTACTCTCTGTTAGCAGTTTACACTAAAAAAAACACCCGGTTATACAGGGAGTCCTACCCCACCGAAGCGATCACGTTACACCCAACCGTCTCCTGAGATGTGCTCTCTGTGTGTTTTATGGTATGGTTCAGCGTGGTTGTGGCTGTATCCCCCCGTACGTTGGTCTGGGGAGTTGTTACTTTAGAACCGGCATTGTGGTCGTCAATAAATCGGTTCAACGCCAAGTGGTTCAAAGCACAAGTGACAATTTAGTTTTGGAGAACACTCATACTTCGAAGGAAACTTGGGTTGCTCCGCATGTCCATTCGGCCCTGAATGGCGTGGCGTTTTTGTATCAAGACTTTTGCCATATTTGGGGTTGGGCGCTCAAGTTTCGTGAAAAGGAACATGTTTCGAAATCAAATGGTTCTTTGTGCTTTGACATCTCGCGTAGGCTATTGCCTAGAGCCGGAGAAGAAACTTCGGGTGGGGAACAACGCAAACGAGATGCACAACATGGTGATCCAAGAGCCGTGCTGTGTTTGTTGTACCAAGTATCCATTCCCGCTCTAGCGGAAGTCCAAGGCATCAACACCGGCAATGCCATCTCCCCATTTCGGAACGGTCGGGCTCGTCGTTGGCACCCGATTGGTTATTTTCGCTTCGATTCTCGTTTGGATTGACACCTGGCAAATGGTTTTATGTCCGAACTCTTCGAACACGAGTTGTATAAACAGGGTTGTATCTTGGCTATTGAGGTGGTCTCTGTACTTGTACCGGATTGTCGTTTTTTGTCTAACCGCATTGATTTTGTTCATGGTTGAAACATTTCTGGAGTATTCTCCAAACCATTTCACCCCAAGTCATATTCTGGGGGGGGGGCGGGGGGGTCTAATGACCTGTCCAATGGTATTGAAGATGGCCCTAGGAGCATGACAGTTGCATGCGGGTTCCGTATGGAACTCCGTAGAATTTTGAGTTTTACTGTTTTAGTGTCTAGATTGGGATTCGTGCTTTCCGTTTAGTTATTGCGTTTCTGCGCACGACTCAAGTCGCGATGTGTCGGATTTTTGTCGTCGACTGTTGTGCATTAGTCTAGAAGTTGATTCTATTTAGTTTTGTCGGAAGTTATTATGGATTGGTCGGTTTTAGAGTAGTATAGATGTTAAGGCGTTTTTGCGGCGCGTTACGGCGTTGGTTTTTCGTTCAGCTCATAATTTGTCTTGTCTCTAGTGTATTGTGTGGTGCTTGTGCGAGTGTAAGGGACTGTTCTGTTTTTTAGAGATGCCATGGTATTGCCATGTGGATCCCTAATGCGATGGGGCCACGCTCTACGACCCTCGAGATATGGATACGGTGGCCCAACGGGGCGGATGGGTGGACATGACAACGAATGTTTGCGATCGTTTTCTTCTTTGCCTCTTTGCATTTACACTGTGTGTGTGCGGTGCGTAGGTGGGACAGAGCCTATAGAGGTTAAGTTTACTATTTCATGGACTTTTGGATTTTATTTATAAATTTTATGTGTTTTGGTTTTCTTTAGTCTAGTTACAGGCCCCTAGGCTACACCCCGGAATGGTTGGGATACTTAACAGACTTCTCCGTAGCCCGGAGATTAGTAAGTAAGCTAGTTGCTGTGGTCTCGTAGGGACTAGTTTCTGATACTAGATTAAAACTTTCAAGAGTGAGTGATGAGAGTGGTGACCGGGGATCGGTGTTCAACTTCAACAGATTGAACGAACAAGTCTACCATGACTTGTACTGTTTGCACCGTATTGAACCAATTGTGTAAAAGAAGCCAATGAAGCGCTTAATCAGGGTGTTGGACATGAAGCAATGGTACTTCCCAATGCCGGATGGGAGAGCCGCATTTCAATGCAAGTGGGAGGATCTCCTGAAGTCTCGACAAGAAGATGCGGACACTTTTGTGGATTATCTGGTCATTGGCTAGGGCATCGAGGACATAACTTAGGAAGAGCTCATCTAGGCGCATGACAACAATTCACGCCGAGTTTCCGAGGTCTTTCATCAGCTTAGCATGGTGTGCAAGCCCACAAGTGCATCACTGTTTGTGAGTCTTAGTCGAGCTTGTGGGACAAGTGGTTGGATAGAGCCGATGACGACCCATGCACAGAAATCGAGCAGCCGTGGGCAACAGGGAAATGCCCAAAATCAGGAGTGAGCTTCGGACCATTAGCGAGGGGTTAGAGGAGTACTCGGCGTCTACTCTGCACCCCCTTGCAAGATACTATAGGTGAGCAATGACAATGGCAGCAAAGGAAGCAACAAAATATGGCATGGACGACAGACCTTCTAAACCAATTGGCAAGTTGAATGAATGTTGGGTCACTTGGTTCCCATTTTAGTGGACGTGCATCCGGGATTGTGATGGGGACATAAGCCTCGGGCTCTGTCGTGATGCAGTCTCTAAGGATGTCCGCTGCGACGTTACACATGTCGCCATGGACCTTGGAGTTGAATCCGAGCAAATGGCCAACCTGCTGTGGGGACCGTGGCGGACGAGGAGACCCACGCAATTGTTTGTGCGTTGAGGAAGTAGACACAACATATCACACTCCACCCTATGGTTCTATGTAGTGATCGTGAGTTGCTACTCAGCTGTCAAAAGGACCACGTAAACACCCCCTCAGGACCGGCAGCCCATTACCGGCAGTGGTGCGAAACAGTACCGAAATGTGAATTGAGTGTCGTGCATGTGACCAAAAAGTACACCACCCTAGCCGATTGCGCCAGTTGTTTGGTCTACCCACCTAGAAGAGCATTGATGTACATATCCCTGCATTGTGATGCCGGCAAGAAAGTGGAGGCCAAGTTTATCGTTGAAGCTGGTCACCATCCCGGGAGAAGGGTAGGATAAATGCTTCGTGCCCATGGAAATTTGCATGAAGATATCGCTGGTCCGGGTTTCTGCAAGCCGTGGTCGCCCATATGAAGAAGAAAGATATGCTACCAGCCATTAAAGCTGTGCAACCGCCTGTGATGGAATGTTGATTATATGAGTACACCAGCTCAAAACAGCGGATGAAGCTTTAGAATAACGTCAGTGCAATAGGAGTCAATGATCTGCTTCATGAAGTAACGAAGGACCGAGACTATATCTGCCTTCAGGACAAGCTTTGGATTCCCGAACGCCGTTTGAGCAGTGGTACAATGCCCAATTGATGAATCCTGAACAAGAAAAATTGTAGAAAGATATGGAGTTGAGATTTTTGTCTGCGCTAGTGGTTATGCATTGTTTCAATTAATATTGCAAGGGCATGGAGTTTGGAGAGACACCAAGGACCCTAAGATCTTTGACAACAAACAAGCATATGGAACTGAGGATTGGTCCCCACTTTGTCCAAAGATGTCCATGGATGAATGATTGGCAAGAGCAACTCATTGTTACTCTATTGATTTGATATAGCCTTTGGTAGGTATGCTGGTGTAAGCAAATTCCCAGCTATATGCGATGCGTCGTACCGTTGTGTGTTCAGGTTCGAGAGTATGTAGAGGAAAACGGTGCTGATGTTCGGTTTTCTTGTTTCTTCTCATCTAGGCTTTTTCCTTGCTTTTCCTTGCCCTCACTTTGCACCATAGGGTCGCTTTAAGACAGTGTGCAAAGCAAGGTGACCGCAAAGTCTCCTGATTCCTCCAGAGAATGATGTTTTGGTTTTTTTTGCATCACAGCACAGTGTATTTTTACAATGTATGTTCAATGTATAGTCCGAATGTTTCTTTTTCTAGAACTCCCATGTACCCGCTGCCTCTGGGCATCGGGCGGAGTTTGCAGTACCCAATTGGTATGTCGGTCGCATTGGTTACGTCCATTGGGTTTCAAAGTTGCTTTTTTGGAGATGTCAATTTCAACAAACTTGCATTTTTTATAACAGTTCGTAGTTTTATCGGTCGATCATCTTTGTGGCATTTCGCTGCATGGTTGCAAGCCTCTAATGCTCAAACAAAATTGCGGATCAAATCTTTGAGTGCCAGAAGCAATGCCAATGTCTGATTGCTCGCCTCTTGAACTTGGGCTCCAATTTGCACAAATATAGCGAGGGCAAAGAGAAAACCCCCAGTTTTTTGTGCAGGCTCCTCAAATCCCAGTTTCATGTGTCCCCCTTAGGTGATGAATCTCTTCTGGCCGTGACCCAATACTCTCTTGTCTGCACGCAGGAGTGCAAATTTAAGGAAGGGGTTTATGCTTTGTATGATTAGCACGATATTGCTGTTTATGACTTTTTATGCAGCCCTATGGACAACGTTGCAGCTGTCCATCTTGGATCTGCCGAGCCTATAGCTTGTGGCTAAGAGGTGCGTGATTGATGCGGGATCACTTTTAGTTCCCGGGAGAAGGACTAGACCCCCACGGAGAACTGCGTGCCAGAAGGAATATGCACTGATGCTGTCCTGATGGCCGTGTTGAAAAGCGGCCACTACAACCTGGTGCACACCAGGAGAGTGGGATACGGCCAGAGACCTCCTGGGATGTAGGAGTTTGTGACTCTGTCCTGCTACGCACCAACTAGCCATTTGAGCCACTGGGACAGCAGCGGCCACAACGGCACAAGTCTACCGGGGCAATGGGGATGCTGGAAAACGGGGCGCATTCCTACCAAGTGAAAGCCACATTCGCCCGCAAGTCCCAGCGAAGTAGTCTATGGCATCTGGGATACGGCATCTACTGCTTATGGTATTGGCCCCAGCAGCACATGCCCGAGACACACTGCCAGCACCCGGGCCCCGAACCACTACGCCCACAGCAGCCAACTTGAGGACTCGGTTGACATTACTGGCTGCCTAACGCAACGTATGGCGTGTTGGTTGCACAGCCTCAACCACATCTACGTGTGATGAGGATGAATAAAAAAGCAAGCGTCGCTTGGCCCCAGGTTGCTGGCAGAGAGAGAGGGAGAGCTTATCCGCCGTCTACGGCTGGAAAGTACTTGTGACACATTCATACGCTGAGACTCCAAAGTCTGATCGCCTCCCTCTCGCAACAACGGACGTAGGGACAACGCCACCATGGCGAAGTGACAAGCAAGCAGGAAGACACCATTGGCGCACAGACGACATGTGGGCGCACACAAGCACGAAGACACACTTAAACCGTCTGTGACTGCAACTAGCCCGCCAACCCTCTGCGCCTTCTTATGCCATTTAAAGGTACACTTGACGCCAAAAGAAAGTCAATGATGTGAATACCAAGCGCAGCCCTAGTGCCTCCGCAATCTCCTCCTCCCCATCCTGCTCCTTTTCATTCTTCAAGTCCTTAGCGTCTTCAGTGCAAGCGCAATCCACATGCGCCGGGTCAGAAAAGCTAAAGCCGGAGTGAGGGCCCCAGCCCTAAGCCAAATTCAAGCTCCGGCCCTTGCGGGACGCTGCACAGGCGAAGAAAAGCCAAAACCCCGAATCCACCCAAACGTGATGCACAACGCCCCGCACAGGCCCATACATTGGCCCGTAAAAGCCCATAGGAACCTAGGCCAGAGAAACACTTTATTCGACCGCCCCCCCCCCCCGAGGCGAGGCAATATACCACCCTAACCCAACTCAACCCCAGTAAGGGCAGGTCTGGGATGTGCCGGAGGACCAAAGCACAACACCGCGCACCATCCGCCAACAAAGCCAACCACAGCACAACAAAAAACATCATCAGTGAACCAAGCCAATCACCCAAACCAGGGCAGAGGAGTGGCCAACCAAGGCAACCACAGCACAACACGTCACACGGCCGGCAACGTAAGCTTACAACAACACAACACCGCACACCACAAGCGGATGCCATTGTTTTAGAGCCAGAGTCCATGTGGTAGCCCTAACACCAATTGCGTGTTTTTTTTCAAAGGTTTCTCCTTTCCGCCAAGGCTGTTGGGCCGAAACCGGTCAAGTGCCTCCCCTAATGCAAATCGGTCCTTGCATGGAACAAAGTGTTTCCAACCTTGCATCTAGGAATGTCCTTGGCCGAAATCAGCCGAAGATGCTTGGCCGGAATCGGCCAACGATATCTATCTTGTTCATAAAGTAGTAGGACATCTATATTGATCTTCAAGGTTACAGTGTAAGACATAACAATGCTTGTCCTCCAACACTTCTCAATTGCTTCAGAGGTACCATTTGGCTAGAGACTTTTGTATCTTGGCCTAAACCTGCCAAGATTCGACAAACAGGTTGCATTATCATTAGCGAGTCCCTGGAGCCTCAACATGGCGGGCTGTCTTTGGTGTTTTTACTTGTGCAATTGTAAATTTATCTACTTAGTTGACCTACTGATATTCATTCAAGTCCCACATGTCTCATAGACATGAATTGTAGGAGAAAGTTATTATTACCCTCAAGGGTAGCTTTCACCTTCATCTGTTCGGCACCATATCCTGCTACAAAGCTTGGATGGTTCACGCTAAGTTGTTCCTACGTTGTTTGCATATAGGAAGGCAACAGAGGAATATACAAAAATAAGAAAGTCTTGGCCCATTCAGGCCAAACCTCAGGATCTGAGATGAACAAATATTGGCTTATGGGCTGCTTGTGCTTTATTGATATTGTGATAAACGACACATTTCATATGAACCAACAAATTCAGCCAGAAACGAAATGTGTTATTGACACCCAAAAATGTAGCACATAGGGGGGGTCCTCAGAGGAGGAAATTTGTGCCATTTTCTTTTTGGGTCCGGTGTCCCATAAAGGACTATCCCCTAGGGGACCATTTGTGGGAGGAAGAATTGTGTTTTCCAATGTTGGCTTGAGTGGGGACGTCAAAGGTGACATGCGCCCCCACCCCCTAACTGGACCCTCCAAGACAAGTGTACCAAGCAGGTCACAGCACAACACGGCACACCACGCGCGTGCCAGGCCTACCACAGCACAGCATGGCGTAGCAGCGGTGCTCCAAGCTGACCACAGCACAACAATACACCGCACGAGTGTATGGAAGTGATAACGCGCCGCAAAACAGACAAGCAGTGCCACAATATGTGTTCAGGGCACATGGGGCAGGGACAAGCACACCGGGTACACACAGGCGACAGAGGGCAAGCCCTGAGCAAAGAAGAAAACAACACGCAGGCTGCAAGCCAGGGCCAAGAGCGGTAGGGATTCAGCACACCAAACCAACCATTGGCAAGCCCCTTTGCCTCAGCAGGCGGCACTAGGCCACTTTGCGGGGCTGCTCGAGGAGCACCAAGAAGCATGCGATAAATACCACCCCCCCTGTAAACACGGCCGAATGGCACCCCTGGCCAAACACACGGAAAATATGCACACACAGCAACCGCACACCATGCAGCCCCGCGTTTCTCCTCAGTGTGTTAACATGGGTCACCGAGGCGCACCTACTCGGGCCAAAGCCAGCATGCTGTGGGGGGCTAAAGACACCACATCCTTGACAGGCCATGTTGGGAACCGATGATGACCTTCGTATTTGGGGCTGTGGGAAAAGCACTGCAGTTGGGCCACTGGTTTCCCTTAACACAAATTGATGATCCTGTTACTGTGAGTGGCCAAGTCCCCGTTTTGCATGCCTCATTCTTGCAATCGTAATTGTATCGTGTCAAACTCTTTCGAAAACGTTGCTCCGTGCCCATGCCAGTCACAAACAGAAGTTGGTCAGGCGCTAGGATGGTAACACGAAGGGTCAATTTGTGTGGGTTCAGCCTGGAACCAAGGAGGGCATGATGCAACAAATGGATAATAAGTACAAAACGGGACCCCGTGTTACATACCTTAGAATCGCACAGTGCATGCAAGCACACAGGAGCGTGAAAGGTTGGGCTTTGGTAGCGTTTTCAGGTTCAAACTCGCATCATTTTGCAACAGTTTGAATTGGTTACAATGGCGCTACATTTTTTGCCAACTGCTACTCTCATTATGCCTCTAATGGAATTGAAGTTGCTCCAAGTGGGACAATATCAAATAGGGTATTAGGTTGCTTCAATTCGAATTGCATTACAGGTGACTCTGCATCGCTACGTGCCAAAGTAATCAATAAGATGCCGGGAAGCTGGGCTGCTGCCTCAATGCCTGTACGCATGCTGGGTTCCGTCCTCCCAGGTAAAGGGGGGCATATCACCCGGTAATCCGGGTTCATGAACTGAAAAATAGCAAAACGGGCGCCAAGTTGCGATGGCGGTTCAGTCGACCCAAAATGGTTTTATCGCCTACTCGACCGGTGCCAGGACTACAGACCAGTCTCCAAGTGCAGAACTTGATTTCAGGTCTGGACTCCATATATTTTTGGAGATGTGGGTCTGCAAAATGACTGCACTCATGGATATAGGTCAGTACCAAGGCACCATTTCTAGGTGCCTCCAGACCCGATGATAAATGGCACCTCAAAACCTTGTGTATCGGTCAGACGGATGGGAGATAGAGGCACACATGGGGCAGAGTATTCATTGGAACTTCACTCCAGGACCATACATACCGAGTGACCAGACTCATGCAAGGTTTTTGGCGTGGTTGCGGACTGTAGTGGGCTCATAGGATGAAATAGGGATAATCTGGTCGTGTTGATGGTCGCACCAGAGCGGGGACAATGTTCTGAAGACTAGCCATACACATGTATGGGCACTAAATGTCCCCACGTGATAGCATGCCATGCGACCTCGCTTGGGGCTCCAGGACTTCACCTGGAGGTTCGGACGCTCTCAGAAATGACGGAGGCGTCGCGGCTGAAACCATGGTGTCCCGGAAAGTGATGCTTTGGCTTCTGCACCGACAGAAATATCACCTTATTGTTTATCACAACCCTTTTTCAATCTGGAGCTTGGACGCCTCCCCAAGCTCCAAGGGCATCCATAGAGAATCATCCAGGCACGTCATGCTCTGCTTCAACTACTGCAACCCACATTACCCGTCCAACACACTACTGCCGACTTTGGATGTGATTTTGGACAAGACTTTACACAGTTCAGCCGCTACACGCCATCCTTTCAAACGCGCACTCTCCGCAGGTCGCCTAGCGAAAGAAGGCCAGTGTGCCCTGAGCACATGCAATTGGGCACATGGGCCCTGGCCGAGGTTTTTCAGTATCCTAGTCTACTTCATTCAGATATCATCTCGGATGCTAGGGCTGGTCCCCAACCATAAATCGCACCATGACCATGTCCTTAGCCAACGCAAACTGCACCCTGTTTTGCGCATCATACGCGCCGAAAAGGACTGGTCCACAACACAGCAAAGAAACGTTTTTTTGGGGACATTTGATGAACGTGTTTTTGAGTACTGTGAAATGTATTTTTTTAGGCATTACGCAACTCCGTATTCCAAAATGGGACGTTTTCACATATTTCACGGTGCTCTGAGTGCGCCAGGCTCGCGCACTCGAGATATGCGAAGTGCAGTTTGCTACGGAACCATAAAAACCGTAATGACTGGAGGTTGTGGAAGTACACACCTTTCAGACGTTATTAAAACTCAGGTGGTACTGACGAACCAGCGTTGAAAGTGTATGACGGGCAGACTTCCCACGTTCGGTAGAAAACATGTACGCTATAGCACAAATGAAATGTAAATTTAGGCATCTGGAGTGCACCGAGGCCTCGCGCACTCTGATCACGTAAGTTAATGTTTTACGGCACGGATATGATGCGTAAGACTGCAGGTGCAGTACCATACTGACAAGGACATATGATTTTTCTCGTGTACATGTGTGTAGACACAGCGTTGATGACGTATGAAACGGTACACAACATTGTCCAACAGAAATAATCAGTGCGGGGGGCCCGGCGCAATCACACCACACAAGGAAATGAAAGAGGGAGCAGATCAGGCTACCCCGGCATTTACGTTCGCTTTCAAGGCTACCACTTGTGACTGTGGATTATACATCGGTAACCTTCGTTGTATTCGTCATGAGGGGCAGGGGAATGATTTTCTTGTTTCCAATAGCCACTCAATGGCAGGCGTGTCCAGCTTTTAGTGGCGGCCGTACCCTTCGCGGTGCAAAGGATAGGGCTTTTTTGCAACTGGGATGAAGGAAGAAAACAGAGCAGGAGATTGTGGTTTGGTTACTGGCAGCCTAGCGCACGGAGACACCAAATACCAATTGCGACGGCAGCGTGCGCACTAGTAATGACGACAGGAAAAGGCCAGATGCTTTCAAACACGCTGTTTTTCAATTACGCTGTGCGAAACACCAATTAAAATATGTGCGGAAATTCAATTTAACACAGAAATACGCAGAATGCCGCTTCGCGCCGGAAAATCAGTAACACATCGAGTGATTGCAGAAGTAAGCAAAGGAGGTGCCGCATTAAGAGAGGCATGCCCTTCGGAACCAGCATACGAAACAGCTGATGACCTTCAGACTGGACTGAAAAGAAACGACCTGGCGGGACAACTGGTGTTAAAATTTGCACAGTGACTCAGGTTCAACAAAAACACGGGACACAGTTTACCCCCAGCTAAAAGGCGGGAGAACAAGCGCTGGGTGCGCATTTTGCGACAAAAGGGCTGGAACCTGTACCTGTTGATGTGTCAACGGGCGGTACCAAACAGAAAAACAATCGCCCAACAAGAGAAGGTACCTAAAACAAAAAGAAAGACGAACCAAAGTACGACTTGGGCAAGCAAACGCCGCCGCAGATTCTGTGGACGAGCAGGCAGCGGCAGCACTTAAAGCAACGTGGACATTGCTGCTTGCATCCTGTTGCGTGCTGTGGATCGACAGCTGGTACCAGGCACAATACACGACACACACAGAGGAAAGTGACCGGTCGCAAAACTGTACTGCGATGGCAGTACTTCAGCTAAAGCAGAGACCAATGTACTGGGCAGGAAACCCAGCCATTGAGGACCTTGCAGCACACATTACGACGGTGGCACGGGCTCTGCAACAGCGCCAAAGGAGAATCTGCCAGATTCTGCGTGACATGGGATATGTGGATGGTTGTGTACCAGATACCGGAAATGTGATGGCACCGCTGGATGTGAGGAGGGATACAACAGCTGTGCAGGCACCGGTGTTGCGCCCGTTTGCCCTGTCGATAGAAAAGGTAACCTGCGTTGTCAGTCTGTTAAACTTGATGCAGTTTGAGAAGAACACAGCACAACAGACAACCAGGGTCTTGCCGCTGTTGGTTGACAAAAATATACACTACAGGATTCTCAAACTGTTGTCTGGGGCAAAGAACCAACGATGGAACATGCGTGCCTGCCTGCGGTATGTACCTGTAGTTTACAGTGTATGGCACGCCTACAAGTTTGTTGTTACAGAGACTTTTTGGTGTTTTGCCCTATTCTAACGTACCCTCGGAAAGGCCTGCTACGCCGTGGCTCAACCATATTATTGTATCCAAAACTGATAGTTATGGACAAACCTATTGCTGCGCTGATGCTTGCGATACCCAGAAGACTACGCCCGTATCGTCGCAAGGCACAGGCCGCAACTGCAATCAGTGGTCGTGATACGGCGCATGCCAACAGGGCAGCAGTGGCAAACACAGTGTTGTGTTTGTGGTCGGAATGGTGCCAATTGTAGTTGTACCTCGGTCATCTGGTACGAGAGTGCAACTGGGCGAGGGGATATAACGGTACAGGGTTGCGGGCCGAGGAGGTGTTACAGTTGAGTTCGTGTCTGTTGCGGAGGTTGCGACGCGGGACCATGTGACAACGTTCTGAAGTATGAACGCACCATCATGTGCGTATTGCTGTAGAGCAGCAAGTGGCACCAGGACTTGCCCGCTCAGGCACACTCAGAGGACTTTGGTGAGAGGATGTTGAGCAAGCCCGTGCGTGACAAGGAGAAAAACACCGGTTCTGTTACTGTTGAGGAGGTGGAAGACCATTACTTGTTACTACGAGTTTGTCCAGGTGGCAAACACGTGGGTGTGCAAAATGGCGCCAAGAACCTGGTACACAGAATGCGACAACGACTAACAAGTTTTTTGGCAGCAGACCAGATTTTCATGGCTTACGTGGAATGGGAGACCGACGGCGTCAGCACAGTTGCAACTTCGTGGCCGAGGAGGTTACCGAGATTTTCCCCCTCACCAACACAACCCCTTGGTTAAAACCACTACCGGCTACTTGGTCACAGCGTGCTGGGCGCCCTCATTGACCAAGAGACAAACCCCACAAACCAGCTGAAATGGAAACGAGATGCTGTTACGGGCAGGAGAACAGATATGGATGCCGACAGACAGGAAGCAGCAATGCGCAACGCGCGCCAAAGAGTCCGGTAACTGACACCCGCAGTGCGCGAAGCCTCGCGCAGTAAAGTACACGAGAAACAGGTTTGTAATGCGCTGTGAGTGTGTGAGACCTTGCGCACTGAGTAGGTCGCTAAGTCCCGTGCAATTGGTCACAGCAAATACTGTTGTGTAACAGATTTGCGGAAAACGAGTGGCAAAGTGGCGGTTCGACTGAATTCAGAGCCCAAATGAACGTGTTTTGTGTCATGCTATCTGCCATCTTTAGGTATTTTTTGGCACCATGAGTCAACCAGGGTCGCCAGAACAGAGGCCACCAGCCGCAGATGGTGTGGAGTCATCACCAGGGACCAACCAAGGGGACACAACAAAGAAAGGGCGGAAGAAGAAGGGGGGGAAAAAGCCAATACCAAAGATGAAGCTCACAGTTGACATTCAACAGTGGCTGCGGAAGGAGAATGGAAAAGCCGTGAAGATACAGTTGACTGATTTGAAGATGGCCAAGACCAAGGAGCGAGGACAGACCCAATCCTTCAACCACGACAACGTCGTCAAAAAAGTCGCGGGATACTAAGTGTTGCCACCACCGGGACCGTCGTGCGTAACTGCGTGGGAGGACAGTGGCATGATTATCTTTGTATTTTGGCATAAGGTCAACAACAAAATTTCTCCCTGCTGTGCTGTGGTGAATGATTTTCTTTGCAGATGTCTCGCTTTACGTTCGGAACCAGCAACACGGGACAGAGACATGCAGGGCGATTCAGAACATGCGGCTAGCAGAAGGCAAAGAACTGGGGGACTGGCAAGAATATTGCTATCTTGATATTCTCAAGTATGAAATGCCTTGGAGGATCTTGGCCAAGGTTGCAGGATTACAGCAAGGTGGCCGCCAGTCTGTGAGGGGATTCTGCTGTCCGAGGCGCTAGACAACATGCTGTTGTACGTTGAGGACCAGAAGCGGGAAAAGGAACCACAGGATTTCGAACGGTTCAAAACTGCTGTTGTCCAGGCTGCCGCCAACTCTGTGTTTATTGCCCCAAAGCAGCTCGAAGAACCAAAGTACACAGTAAGTGTTGGTGCCTTACACAGACGCAGTGTGCAAGGTCTCGCGCACCTTATTGCACGTTTTTCCTTCGTAGGAGGCAGCATTCAAGCACCCGAGGGACGTCTTCTCCCTGGCATACTACTGCGGCAACGACGCAGTGACCGGTACGAGGAACCTCGGGGGTAAGAGCAGGAAAGAGGACGTCACAAGGAAGGCCTTCAAGAAGCTGGAAGGGCTGCATCTGCCAAGTTCATTGCAGAAGGTTTGCGCGCTTATGAACCTGAAGGATGCGACCATACAGAATACCCAGTCCCAGATTGATGCGTTGATTACGGAACAATGGGTTACTTTCCACCTGGACCATCTTGACAATAAGGATTTCGTCAACCAAACCGCAGGTATGCGTCGATCTCACAGCTGCAGTGCGCGAGGGCTCACACACTCACCCGCCAGTTATTCACATCTACAGAGCTGCCGATGCGAAGGTTCGAACACAAGTTGCAGCACCCGGCACATCGCAACCGAAGATTGGCCTGGGAAACTGGGGTTAATGCGAACACGCAAAAGGTTCCAAGAACCGGTCGCCGTGGCCAAAGTAGAAAACGTTGACCGGTGCACCTCTGTGGCGGACTGGGGACAAAGGAGCACCTCCGTCACCGCAGCCGCTGTCTCTGCAGAAACAACTGCAAGGGAAGGCTGACGCACCAGCATCGGCGCCCACCACACAGACACAGTTGAGTACTGCCGAAGTGAATAATGTCTCCAAGCAGGACAACGAATGGACCAAGTGCACTTTGACAGCATGCGGTATGGAGGAAATGGACTAGACACCACCAGCCCGTGTCCGGGACCTGCAGTAACCATTGTGGGTTCTCAACGCTGACCTCTTCGTAGAATACGACTCTGCAGGATTCGCTCCTGAGTGGTTGTTCGATGTGATGATGTTGGGTAAGAATCTGACTTTCTATGGTGAGATGGATGTGGTTTACCGTATTGGCCGAGGCATGCAGAGGCTGTGGCGTATCGAGTGGGAGAAGGATCCATCTACAGTTCCTTTCTATCATCCCCGGTTGCCGGTATACTCTTGGATGTCGGGTTTCGTCACAACAGACATGTATCAGTTTGACGAGCAAACTATGTGTATTGGAACAACGAGCCGCCGGGATAAGCAGGTATATCTGCCGCTTTTGCTGTTTTTGATGCCAATGGGTGCGCGAGGCCTCGCGCACTGCTGTTGCAGTTCTTCTTCTTTATTCATCGCATTTGCAGTTGCCCAACTATCTGACGTACTCCGCTGGACATTTCGAAGAGATGCAGAACAGGAACCTCGGTGGTTTGATGCCTGTGATTCACGTGCTGTGCTATCTTGACAAGTATCTGGTTGATTGTGGGAATACTGATGCAGTGGTTGTTGTGGATGAGACGCCGGCCATGGCCGCAAAGGTTGCGATGTCGGACGGGAGGACTAAAGTGGCGTTTTTGGCTGTGTCAGTGATCAAGCAAAAGGACCTTAGCAATGTCGTTGGAGGTGCTCTGCAGCATGCCATCGTCATGCGGTACATGTTCGAAGACAATCAAGTGGAGCAGGGAGTGACAGGTGTAAGGTTCCGAATCGGGTTTACCAATCAATCGGATAATCGGATTATTTGGATTAATTGGGTCTAATGTGACAAAATAATCGGTAAAACTGATTATTTTGAAAACTGGTATAAATTACTTAATCGGACAAGTTATGTATGAAGAAGAAATATTTTGTTGATACACCATGAAATGTTTCTTATCAAAAACCAGGGGCTTTTGCAAAATCACAGGCAATTTGGGATAAAAGTCAAAGGTTTAGCATGTCGTTCACCTCTATTTTCCGCTTTACTATCCCTTAGATAAACATTCACGGCTTTTTGGCAATAATTGCATTTTGTAGAGACAACAATCGACAAGGACCGATTATTTGTATGTCATATATTCAGAATAATTGGTTATTTGTATAGAAATAATTGAAAACAATTGGTTGTTTTTGCATGAAACCAATTCCAAACCTTAGACAGGTGCACCTGGGACTACTCAAGAAGAGTGGCTTTTGCGTCGCATTCCACTCCGGGTTTTGGATAGCGACCGAGGTCACGAAGGGCACCAGAAGGTGCGTGCTGCAGAAGCCGCCCAACAACAGATTGTGTCTGAGGCCCCCGTTGACAACAGTGAGTCTACTGCGCCTAAGCCTGCACCTTCTCTGCCCAAGGTGAAGAAGACTTCCCGAGTTGTACTTACCCGGGGTACTGCAACAGGAAAAGGAACCCCTCCAGTACCAAGAAGCAGGCAAAAGAAAAAGGAAAGGAATCGGACAAGGCAGAAGAAACAGAAGATGAGGATGGCGACGAGGAGGAAGAAGAGGTTCCGGATCAAGTACTGGAGACCGAGCCGAAACGGAAGCGGGCGCCCGCCTCACACTTTGATGCACGTCCTGATGATGCGGGTAAGGACCAGCCAAAGAAGAAAGCCAAGACTGCTGCGAGTGCAACTGCAGAGTTCAAGCTGCCATCACGTTCTGGTGCTCAGCCGTCCCGTGGTATTGATGCCTCTCCGAGTGGGGGAGGCTCAGTGGCAAGAAGGCTGAATGCCAAGTTTGCCTAGGGGGCAGCACTGAAGAAGAAGTAAGTCAACATTAACCCGGATGTTTTTTCTCTTTTTGCAGACAGGTGTGCGCGAGGTCTCGAGTAAGAAAAAGTGTCCACTCTTTCTAACTATCTTTTCTTAAAACTGTAACTACTGTGAGTTCCTTTGTAGATACACTGTCCATCTCCTCTCCTTTGACTGCAGCCCTTCATGTTGTGGATTTGATCCTGTATTTCCTCTTCTTGCACTGTGGGTACTTGGGAGTCTTGGCCTCTTTCAACAAAACATTGGTATTTCGAAAACCTGAGCTACAGCAAGAAGCAGCAGGAGCAAGCAGAGGCACAAACTAAACAATATCATCAAAGCATCAACAGTGGAAGCCTGTTTTAATTTTCAGGTAGCAGAGAATTTCAGTCTTTGCGTGTCAACAACCCCGTGAAGTACAACCAGTACATCGAGACTGACAACACTTCCGAAGGGCGGAAGGAGACCATATGGACAGCAAAGACCAAGAAAATAGCGCCCTCAGCGGTCCCAGCAAAACCGGCACCGAAGCCCAGCCTTGGTGAACCTGAAGCTGAGGAGCCCGTACCTTGAGTGCCCTCAAGTGGGCCTGGGGAAGATTCGCTTGAGGGCTTGTGAGCTGCTTTCAGTGCACTATCCGTCGGGGGACCTGAAGGCAAAGACAAGGAGAAGGAGAAGGGGGCAGTGGATATGAAAGTCGAAGAGGAAGACCCTGGAGATGAACACGATCCATACGATGAGGTACCCTTCGATGACAAACCTACTGAGAGCGCGCGCACCGCCTCTGACCACCCTGCAGCACCCTCTCCAACAACCACTACACTCCCAGCCACACATCCAGCAACAACCTCACCCCCAACCACTCCATCTATGGCTGAGAATCCAGGCTTTAGTGGTACGCCTTAGCCCACCTATGGTGCGACACAAGTCGCGACTGCGCCAGCTATGGCAACAGGAGTAAGCGAACCAGTGGCATCCAGCTCCACCTACACCGGTATTCATGAGACTGCACCACTCTGATACGCTGAGGGCTAACACAGGCCCCCTGCTGGTGTGGCCCCAACCTATATTCCTGGCTATGCAGCACCCGAGCCTGGCTATGCCATGCCAGCGCCTGGCTTCGCTTCTCTGAGTGGCCTTCGAGGCCCTGAGTCCTGCGGAGGATGAAGCAGGGGATCAGCAAGATCCTCTAATAGGTTCCTGACGCGCTCCGAACGCCAAATACCTCGGATTTACCCGAATAGGTGAGGAGGAAAGAAGAGATGGCGAAGCAATAGCACTACACAAGACACATATATGGGCCAACTCCTTAAAACCGGTTTGTTTTCTCTGTTTTCTGCTCTTTTGGTGCCCTTTGTTACCTGTCATTGAAACGGGCACCCTCAAAATATACACAAAAATGGTATTATACATGAAAAATGAATTTTTTGACCTCAAATACCCCCTCATGGGGTTTGAACCCACACTCTACAAACCTTAGAGTGCGTTTTACCTCTAAGCTACGACCTGTCGTCCACGATCTCAGAGAAAACCGTAGTATAATAAAAAATTGGAAAATCAGTACTCCTTACATGCTCCAACCACTATTAACCTCCCATGCTCTTAAAACCGTGGCAACCGACGACCCAAGTGTCAACTGCTTTTCACGGTGAGCGAAGAACTTAAGGGAGGGACAGGGTGGGCATATATGTGTCTTGTGTAGTGCTATTGCTTCGCCATCTCTTCTTTCCTCCTCACCTATTCGGGTAAATCCGAGCTGGCTCAGCTAGCACTACACAATCCCCATATATGGGCAACAGAACGGAAGAACTGAGCTCCCGTGAACTGAACCCTTCATAAGGATTAATTAATCGCCAGGCGTGAAGCGCGCGCCGCTTCTCCAGTCGCCAGATCAGGAGGGACCAGAATTTGCGCGATGCGCAACAGAGCTCTGGTCCTGTCGTAAAACTTTCTGAATGTATCGTAACAGGACCAATCACCCAATGCTGCTACCACATGCGGATCCACGCCAAGATAGATTAGTGCAGTTGCTGCTGCTCCTCGTGTAGAATGCGCGGAAAACGAATCCGCCTCCAGTTCCCCCAATTCCAGTAGGTGTTTCCTTAACCAGCGAGTAGTGAGACCGTTGATGGTATCAGATGATAAAGGCTTCCGTGGCTTTCGTAGGGACACAAAAATCTCAGAACCCTCGTAATCACCAGTAGCCTCCAAATAACGCGCTAAGCAGCGCTGCGGATCAATTGACGGTGGCGTAACATTGTGAATAGGATAACGTGCATAGTATCTTCTCCCTTTGCGCTTAGCAGAAATGAACCAAGGCTGAGCAGCACGTTGGATATCCCTACGTGATCGCGCCAGATCAACGCCTCGGAACAAGGCAAAGAATCTCAAGGACAAAATGGCTTGCAAGCGCAGCTGAGCTTCCGTCTCCACAGGTTGCTGATGCATGACTTGTATAAGACGCCGTACATCATAGAAACGATGATAATGAGGAACACTGACGAACCAGTCACGTTTCAAGTTGCGTAGCATACCCTCGAAACGTAGTTGCGAAAAGCACGGGAATAAACACACTGCTGAATACGCCATACGCCCAGCACTTAAAGAATGCGTGCGTGAAAACTTTAAAAGTTGCACCGCCACCGTCATCAGTGGGATTTGACCAAAGCGCTCCACCTTCAACAGTGGAGCAAGTGCCGCGTCTTGTAACAAGAACGTACCAAACATGTGCCACGCAGAATTGTAACGTTTCAAGGTGTCCTTCCCGATTTCATTGATGATAAGCGTCGCCTCTTCGTTGGTAGCTCCTCGCAATTGATAGTATTCACGCAAACATACGCCAAGGTCAACACGAAACGTGGTTGTGTCTCCGTGCCGTCTGGCATTTGCAAACGGAACTCCGACGTGTTCACTGCGAACGTCACGTGTTTCATCAATAGGTTCCACCAAACCTCGCGCGGCCTGTACGGCAGAGCCATGAGAACCTTCACCCCTGGTGACTCCAACACTTTGTTGACCAACTGAGGTATGTGCTTGAACGGTGGGAAGACCCACCCCGGTGAAAGTAAAGTTAGATTCTGGGAGAAGACATCGATGGCGTAAGCCCCCGGCTGAGGACACGGACTGACGAACTTGCTGCACACCGCATTGGAACTCCTTGACATCCAATCGATTTCCGGCTGAATCCAACTTTTGAACTCCTCCAGGATCCAAGTCAACACGTCCGACGGGAAGGTAGCCTCCGACGGTGTCCAACGAAGCCGAGACCAAATGTCCGCCGGATTCACCGAGGTGTGCACGTAAAACGGTTGAATCTCGATGCGATTGGCTTGTGTAAAATTCCACAGTTGGAGAATCAATGCGTTGAACCGCGGCTTGCGACCTCCCCACTTGCGGAGATACCAGTAAAGGACCATTGAGTCGGTGAAAAATCGCAGCGTGGTGTCCCTCAGCGCATACGCTTGAATAGTCAGTAGGGCTCCCCTGAACTCTTTGACGTTTATGTGTTCCTCCCGATTCAGGAACCAACCGAACGCTGCTTGGGCATTCCCTTGAAGGACTCCGCCCCACGCCAGATCCGACGCGTCCGAGTACATGTCCCTGACGTGACCCATGGAAACTACGAAGGTGCGTCCCTTCCACTGGTGTAACTCGTCCGCCAGATCCATCAACTGACGTGACACGCGCTCCGGGAGCGCCACGTCTGCTTCCCAGCCAGTTTGGGCTGCCACCGCCACGTGCACCGCCAGGGCGTCGCTGAGGAGTCGGATATGGGGCATGGCGAACAACAAGGAACGGATTCTTCCAAGAACGGAGGCGCATCGCCTCACTGATGGTGTGTGACTGTGTGCCAGTCTGTTCACGTCCCGAAAAATTGCTTGTAGGCGCTTTGGAGGTACCGCGACGAATCCTTCCCTGAAGTTTAGCATAAAACCAAGCATTATAATTTCTTGAGACGGCTCCAAACATGATTTTGGGACATTGACCAATATACCCAACCGATGCAAAAGTTGTACCAAAAAACGTGTGTGTTCCAGACATTCACGGTAAGTATTGCCAATGATGAGCCAATCGTCCAAGTAGACCCAAACGAGTGCCCCGTGTTCGCGCACGGCATTTAGAATTGGTTGCATGAGGCGTTGCCATTCCCGTGGTGCAACGTTTAATCCAAACGGCAAAACGCACCACCTGTAAAATTCACCGTCGACGTAGACCCCCAAATAAGGTCGATCCCGCGGATGGATACCCATGTGAAAATAAGCGCTTTTCAGGTCAATTTTGCAAGCATACTGACCGGGTCTCAAGAACGGTAAAATGCCCCACAGAGTGACCAAACGAAAATAGGTGGTCTGTACAAACTGGTTCACGTTCTTCAAATTGGTGATAGGTCGACGGCCTCCCTCAGGATGTGCCTCGTCTGACGCTTTGTCCACTGCGAACATACTTGCACAACACTTAATGTCTTTTCGCTCGACGCGTTCCATGCAACCCTGTTGCACTGCATCCAACACGTGTTTTACCAATTCAGGGTCGGTTACCTCTGCGTGGGAAGAACGAGGACGGAAGTCGTCGGTTGGCCGATCCGGATCAAAACCGCCAACCCAATCCAGCTGCAGCCCATTGCGAATCACCGACGCCGCGTATGTGTCCTTCAACGTTCCCCATTCATGCAATTGTGCACGACAGCGCAAATAGAGTGGCATGTGGGGATGGATCGGCGGTGGCACGCACACGGCTGGTGCCAATAAATCCTCTACAGTCAAGCTACTGCTGTGGTCGTTCATCTAACTTGTCGTTACGTGGCACAAATCTTTGGGTGAAACCCTTACCTTTGCCTTTGCCTCCTTTGCCAGATCTCCGTGGATCAAAACGACCTCGTGTTGAAAACGAACGGAAAGAACTACGATGCGAGTAAGGGGAGAAACGCGTGCCTCTCAGGTCTTTTTGTAATTTGTTGCGCGACTGAAGTAGTGACATGTCATCCTTCGAGAGTAACTCTGGTGCAATCGCAGGTTGTTCAAACCGTTTATCTACTGCCACTCGCCGGGAGCTTTGGATGCTGTAGTCCAACGCACCCAACATTGCAAACAAATGTTCACATAGTACCAATGAAACAGGTGCTTCCGGAGCTACCGTTGTGTCTTCTTCGCGTGCTAAGACTACTCCCAGGACTCGCATGGCGTCTTTTACCTGTTGTTCCCAACGACGCTTCTCCGCGTCCGCTGGATGTTTGTGCGTTGGCGCGTTATTAACAGCTGCCCTATGGAACTCGTCGAACACTGGAAGGTGCTTCAACATCTTTTTTCTGCGAAACTCGTCTTGCAAAACCTTTCGCTCTTCCAGGAGTGCAGACAAGCGTGAAGGAAGCGACAGAACCTCATCGCGCCACACGAACGTGGACTCCTTGTCCGACGCGGGGCCAGCGTGGTCCTTGGGACCGCTCAAAGTTTCGCATGCCAAGAAGACGTCTTCTCGATGCGACGACGTTCCTGTTCTGCCAATGTCGTCGCCCTTTAAAGTGAGTAAGGCATCACGAACCAAGGCCATCGTGTCTTTGACAGTGGCCAGTGTTTTCTTTCCTGTAAGTTTGGAATACAGTGACGCTGCCTGCCAAGGACTGAGACCACTCATTGCGCCTTCCTTTGCCAACTGTGCTGCATGTTCCAACGACTCAGAACTCAGGTTCCACGCCGAATCCGGCAATTTCAGCACGAACTCGTGAAAATCCAGTGTCTCACTTCCTTCTGTCATTTTGTTAAAATTTTATATCCTTAAAACAATTTGGATTGCATCAGAAATCAAAGCTCTGGGTACAGCAAATCACTAGTTGAACAACTCAGTGAGCGCGTGACCGGTTTTAAGAGCATGGGAGGTTAATAGTGGTTGGAGCATGTAAGGAGTACTGATTTTCCAATTTTTTATTATACTACGGTTTTCTCTGAGATCGTGGACGACAGGTCGTAGCTTAGAGGTAAAACGCAACTCTAAGGTTTGTAGAGTGTGGGTTCAAACCCCATGAGGGGGTATTTGAGGTCAAACAATTCATTTTTCATGTATAATACCATTTTTGTGTATATTTTGAGGGTGCCCGTTTCAATGACAGGTAACAAAGGGCACCAAAAGAGCAGAAAACAGAGAAAACAAACCGGTTTTAAGGAGTTGGCCCATATATGGGGATTGTGTAGTGCTAGCTGAGCCAGCAATAGGAAACCCAGTGTTCATAGCCCGGGCACTAGGGCAGCCCGTGCCATGCAGGTGACCCGGCCAAACGAGATCCGGAGACCGGGGGTAAGGCTGCATCCTAAGGCCTGCGCTGCTTTGGGACTCGAGGCGGAGCGTGCGACACCCAAGCGCCTCGGAACCCCAGTACCAAGAACATGCATGCATGCCTTAGGAAAGGGATACGCCAGGAAGTCCGGTGAACCTCTAGGGTTCCCCCGAAGGAAGGGGACGTGCGCAAGCACGGAAGCACACCCTTCCGGCCAGACAAGCACGTCACGCTGGCGGCGATCAGCCCTCCCGGTGTTGCCCGGGGCCGCTTTGTTGGGGGCCACCAGTCAGGTCTAGTGGGATGTAAGTCGCCTCCCCTCTTCATGCGCGGAGCCTCTTCCTGTTCGTCACAGCGACAACACCAGCGGGAACCATGGGGCGCCTCTCCACGAGCGAGTGCACCTAGCTACCTACCTACCTACCCTCCCTGATGCACTCGGAGATTAAGGAAGCTCTCCGCAGCGCGACTGGAGACCCAGTCGCTGACATGACGCAGGAAATGTGGAAGAACCTGAAGCCCCTGATGCCTCCTGAAGGGTCACCTATGACCATCTAAGCCTCCCCTCACCGAGTGCAGGCCAACTACGTGGTGGCTGGACTGACTCATACTCTGGGCGGCATGAGAAGCTGACCTATGCCGACGCCTGCAGCTGTACCAAGGAGTCCCTTCGCTCCCAGAACTGCCCAGCCGCCCTACAGCCATGTGGAGAAGTCCTCCCGAGCTGAGCTGGATCAGTCGGGTCTGACGGCCTTAAGGGCTATGGTCGACATGGAGCCCTATGGCTCCAGTGACATGGGGGGTGATCCTTCTGATTATGAGCCGCCATCCCTAACGTCTGCTTCACCCTCTGAGAACGATGACCCTGAGGACCCTGAGAAGCCGAGTGGCTGGGAGACAAAAAAAAAGAGGAAGAGCAAGCGCCACGAGAGACGCAGATCCAAGGAGGCGAAGGCTATTGCCACCTCTAAGATTGTGGTGAACTTGCCTGAGTTCACTGGGAAGGACCTCAGCGAGTTTGAGCAGAGTTTTGGCCAGTTCCTGAGGATGACCGGCCAGACCCACGCCAGTGGGCGGGTGAAGTGTGACCTGGTACTGCAGCGTTGCAAGACCAAGTACTTGTAGAAACAAATCACGCAGATCATGACTAAGTCGCTACGTTCGCCGAAGTTTTGGTTGCCGTTGAGAGGCAGTACCCCTCCTACGAGACCGACCTATCCACCTGGACCGAGATCCAGAACCTGGCCACGTTGCCGAACAACCCCAAGGCTGCGTGTATCTCTGAACTACTTGCGGTTTGGACAACTGGGTAGGGCGACTGATGCCCGGATCGTACGGCAGCGATGAGATGCTTTTCTTGTTGGTGGCCAAGATCTGCCGAGACGTCTGGGATGGGTGTTGGGCTACGGCGGAACGCAAGGCAAGGACCCTCACCTACGAGGACTTGTCTGTCCTTCTATTGGAGCTGGCACTGGAGAAGGAGAGTGACCAGCACCTCAATGCCTACTGCCCCGGAGGAGGCAACTCTGGGAACCATGGCCGTGGGCATCAAGCACCTCGACCTGGACAAGGGACTACCCCTACTAACGCTCGCTATAGGAGCAATGTGCATGACCTCTTCAGGTGTGATGCCAGAGACGAGCAGAGCGGCCTCATGCATGCCCTGCACTGCGACCAGCATAAGTGCCTCGTGGTCAAAGGCAAGAAGCAGGAGATCAACACCGGTGGGAAAGCTAAGATGCCTGACCGCTACAGGTGTACAATCACCTGTGCCTTCAGCCGCAAGCGCAAGCACTATGGGGATGAGTGCAACCAGAAGCAGCGCTTGTCCAATAAGCTGAAGAGCGAGGCCCAGAGTGGCAGTGGAAGTGCCGGAGGCAAGAGCCAGGGCGAGAAAGGCAAGGGTAAGTCTCAAGCACGAGGCAAAGGCCAAGGTCAAGCACAAGGCAAGGGTGCAGGACGCAGAGGCCCAGACAGGAATAACCATGACAAGAACAAGGACAAGAACCAGGACAGGTCTGCGAGAAACCCAAACCCTACGCCAGGGGGGACCAATCCTGAGCGCTCTGGCGGGCAGCAAAACACGGGGCCTACGACCCGTTCCCAGACGTAAGCTCGACAAGAACAAGGAACTAAGCGTGCCAACGAAGATGGGGATGAGTCTAACGCCCGCAGACGTTCCCGCTTCATGCAGATGGCGCGCAAATTCTGCAAGAAAGGGTTTGATGTGACCTATCCCGCCGAGTTCTGACAGGGAGTCTCTGGGGGATCTACAGACCTGGTGTTCTGGGTACGTATCCGTGTAGGGGGATGAGAATACCTGGGGGTACTGGATACTAGGGCTACTATAGCGATTGTGGCCAAGAAAATGCACCTCGTGGGGACCTGAAGAACACCATGCCTACCGCAGCGATTTGCATGTTAGTCCTGGATTACAAGGATGGGGATTATCCCCAACACTGCAGCCCCTGTTTCCTGGTGGCTAAACCTGGGTCTACATCCAAACAGCTGGTGGTGGACTATGGGGAGCTGAACAAGAAAACGCTGAACCAGTCAGGGTCTATTCCTAACATGGAGTCAACCCTAGATACGATTCCCTCCTGCCGCTACAAGACGAAGATGGACAAGCGGAGCGGTTTCTGGCAAGTGGACCTGACCCCTAACGCCCGAGAGCTCCTGGCGTTCATCACCCCTCAGGGGAGGGTGTTCAAGTGGAAGGTCATGCCCTTTGGCGCGGCCAGCGAACGCGCACTTTTTCAAGAGCTGATGAGCAAGATCCTGTCCATCCTACGTCGGGGATCTGTGGTGCAAGAACTCATATCCCGAGGCGCCCAGATGGAAGCACACATCGACGATGTATGCCTCGGAACAAATACTCAGGAGGACCACCTGATCATCTTCGGTGAGTTCTTTGCGGTCTGCCAGGAGAACCACACCAGACTCAAGGTGCAGAATTATGGGTTCTTGCAGGAGACCATGCATTACGTGGGGTTCTACATGGGCTATGGGTGGTGGAACCCTGCGACCTCTAAGGCCAAACCCTGATGGATGCTAAAGTACGACATGAAGACCCCTAGAAAGGACTCCATGATGTACGCAGCTTTATTGGGGCTTGTAGTTTCTACCGCCGCCACATCCAGAATGTCACCTACACCAGCACCACCCTGATGGACCTCATCAAGAAGAGTACTTTACCTGGCGCTGGGGCCCTCAACAGTCACGAGTCTTGAACAAAATTGCTGCGCATCCTTCGCCCCATCTCCCGGCACTGTGGGGGGCACCTCCCCAAACCCTACGGGGTCCCTCCCAAAAACTAACGTGTGGGGGGAGTAGGGGGCAACCAAACCTGGCAGGTCATTCAACCCCCACAAGGCTAGGAGGAGGGCATGATACCAAGAGCGCGGTCGCTGAGTTAGAAAATGTCTAAGCGACATGACCACACTCTTGACTGCCATTTCCGCCCTGCCGTTTGTGGCTGGTTTATAGGGGACACTACTATGTTGTTCAATACCGCTCAGGGAAAACAATGTGTCCAGAAACGTGCTGCTCAGAACCGATGTGTTATCGGAATACACTTCCTTCGGTAACCCCATAAAAAAAACAACTCTCTCTATAAAAACTTCAGCTAGCTTCCGGCTATCCAGGCTCAATTTTTGGCTCGGAATTGCCAAAATGTAGCCTGTTAACCAGCACACAACGACCATGAGGTAGTCGTAAGTCTCACCGTTAACGACAGTTTTTGGGAGACTCACAAAATCTATGGCTAGAATAGTGAAAGGGTCATCAGGGCCGGGGTAAAACTCGGGCTCCCCATGTTGCTTCCCAGTCTGGGGCTTAGTCTGCTGACACACCTCACATGCCCCGCAGAGCTGACGGAACAACTGACGCAAATCTGTATCAGGGAAACAAAATTTTCTATCACAGAGCAAAAATGTCTCGTCCACTCCACCATGGACATACGTGTGGCAGGCCTGAACAATTCTGTGACTGATGGCCTGTGGCACCACATGTTTGCCCCGGTAGCGCAGACGTAAACAATCAGGCCTAGAAGTATAAAACGCATAACCCGGCGCGCGAAGAGAAGCCTGGTCCTGCCGCAAAGAAGCAAGGACTCCCATGAGATGAGGATCCTGCTAAAAAAAGACAGCCCAGTCGTCATGCAAAAAGGAAAACTCAGGGGAACCACTCTCCCCGCGCGGACCGACGCGCATGGCTCATCAGAATCACAGTCTGGAACGCCGGCGGCAGGCGCACATTGCAGTGCAGCCCCAAGGGCACGAGCAGAAAGATTCTGGCTGCGTCCCTGCGTAATGGCGATGCGTTGTGCCTACCGGCGTGCCTTGCGTGGCAGGCCTTCAACAGAAAACAAAGTTCTGACCTGACTGCAATACGTAGCATACCCGTCCTTCAACTCAGCAAAAAGTTCAGCATCGTCCTGGAACACATCCACTTCCTGATCTGAAGACCTCACCCCTGATGCAGACACCGAGGATTGCCATGCCACAAAGTCACGTAAAAATTGCGTCTCACCCTGACCCTCAGCCCTCTCCAGGAGCTGATCAGCATGGACTCGTTGCTCCCTCTCATCAGCTGCTACGCCCTCAGCGTACTCCTCAGTACCGTGTATGTTAGTTTCAGGACTATACAATTACGCCGGGTAAGACCAGCGTGAGAGGGTGTCAGGAATTTCCTGATTCTGTCCGGGCAAATACACTACATTTACGTAAAAAATGTGACAGGGACTGATGCCAGCGGCCCCGTCTGCCTACAGCACCGGACACCGTGACGAAGTCTTCCTTCGTCATATACTCCAGGCTGCGATGATTCGTTGTGACCCACGCCGAGTTCAGAAGATGTTTAGACTGCTGTAGCCATGCGTGAAATTTGTGGAGAGCAACAATTACATAAATTTCGTTGTCCCTCACGGGCAAGGCACGTTGGCCATGGGACTTATCACCCTGCAACTTCCTCGAAAAAAACGCCACAGGAAAAAGGGGGCATCTGCAGCCCTGGGTAGGATCATCAGGCTCAGGACATTTGCAGCGCCGCTGCTCCAGCACATCCCCGACCGCAACGTCACTGGCGTCAGTAGGAATCCAGAATTGCCACTGAGTATCCGGAATGTACAGCTGCACGGGATTTAATAATTTTTCTTCAGCTGTCCAGAATGCCCGATCATCTCCGGTGTACAGTGAATCCTGTTGTCTAAACGACAGTTTTGGTTTTCTGCGTCTGCGACACTAGAAAACTGCTCAAAAACAGCTTTGCGTTTTCATGCGCTCAGGGGTGGGTGTGTAGACTTGAATTTTCCTTTTTTCATCAAATCCAGACCCCGGAGGGCATCCGTCAGCGGTGCTGCGTGGTCGGCAAATTTATCAATGTTATTTGCATACCACTGCGCTAACCCCAAAACTGCTTTCAGGTGGGTTGGGGTCCGGATGTTCCGCCAGTTCCACCTGGAGACTGCAGCGACCTTCTCAGGATCCGCTGATCCCCTTCCTCGCTTTAAAATCTGCCCAGAAAAAAGCACATGCCTCAGAAACAGAAAAACCTTCGACTGTTTAATAGACAGCTGCCAATCCCGCAAACATGTCAAAATATGACACAAATCCTCATAGTGCTGACGAATACAACCATCAGTCACTGGGGCGTCCAGATCTGGGTTGTCCTCTGTTAATGGTTTTGGCCAAGTTTGTTTTGTGGCCGAAAAAAGACAACAAAATGTTTCACTATTTATTGCCTGTCTAAGGTAGTTCTAAGGTATCTACCTCTCTATCTAGGCTAAGCCCAGTTAGACTGAATCAAAACTGATGCAAACAATCACCAAATGCAATATCATACAATGATTCAAGGTTCGAAGACCAAAGATTTGCGAATTGTGTAGCAAAACAGTCATGTAAAACACCTGTTTTTCTTTCAAAATGCCCACCTTCTGCACCATTTTTCCGTACTATGCTGCTGAGATGTCAGAAACTAATTAGCTGCACTGTCTAGGGCATGTCCTCAGGCTTTGGAAACTTTTTCGATATTGCCCCAACTCATCATAGGCTCAGAGATATAGAAGTTTGGGGGGAGACACGTGAATGGCACCTGGAACACATGCTGAAAAGCCATCAAAGAAGCATCAGGAAATTGAGCTTTTTCACTCGCATCCCTTTTCAAGAAACTCCAAGAATCATACATCTGCAATCTAGACACCATTACATTTCCAAAAACAGCTTTGATGACTGTTCAACTCACCGTAGGCTCTGAGAAAGGTCTTTTTCCTGTACCATCATAATCCAAAAGTTTGAAAACATGCTTCCATGCACTAAGTTGACCACCATGGAAAGTATCCACCCCTCTTCACAGAAATTCAAACGAAAATACGTGTCGTAATCTCCTTACTCCAGTGTTTGTAAAACACGTTGGTTCAGGTTCCAACTTCCCATGGTCCCAGAGGAAGGAACAAAACTCAAAAGCGATTTTTCATGATTTCTCACCAAGTGGTTTTTGTGGAAACTTGTTGCAATTTTACCATAGCGATTCTCATTTTTCTAAAATGAACGTGACTCAGGATTAGAAAGGACATGCTTCAGTTTTGTTTAGAAAAACAATATCGAACCTCAAACCCTTTTTCTCTTGGAGATATCAAAGGAGCTCAAAAGGCACTTTTGAGGGGTTTTCCAAGTGTGGTTCATGGGTGAAGTTGTTGGGGATGGGAAAAAAAGTAGAAAATTTGAGTTCAACAAAATATGAAAGAGGGGCCTGTTACTGTGTACTTCCCATATATGCTTGGTTCAAGGTTTTTCAGCGCAGTGGCGCAAAGATATGCGTAAAATACCAAATGTCATTTTGGGGTGTTTTAGAGGTTTGGGCAAAAAGTGACTCATGGGTCATCTCAAAAAATCACACAACATTGCCCCTGTTGAGTCGAAACAAGACGAAAACGCCTTTGTAAGAACGCACTCTCTAGTTTAGGATAGCACTCTACTTGACGCGCTTTGAGCCAGTGGCGCCAAGTTGTGCATAAAACAAAGTAGGCCATTTTCGACATTTTTGCCCTTTTGGAACATCAAAAGTTAGTGACAAATTTCAATGAAATCATAGCTTCGAAGGGGGAGGGAGGGTGGGAAATCGACAGTCAAGCTACTGGCGACAGGCCTGCATCGACACAGGGCACTTGAACGCCGTGTGCAATGAGACAATGAAATGCAACAACAGAAACATCAAAGGTATGCTATGCTACACTTCAAAACTGCAAATCACAAGGCTCCAGCAGTCTGCAGCGCATTGAAGGCGCGTTGTCAAAGTCCTCCAGCGCTCGTCCAGGTCGCTTAGCAGCGCGTAGCTCCACGATCTCGACAATTTTGGACTTGTTTTGACCAGTTTTTAAGGTATTCCCAAGTAGCTCAAAGTAGTCCTTCATGATACTTAAATATCTTCAAGAACATCAACGTTTGGAACTTGTAGAAGGCTCCAGGAGGTCCAAAAGGTCGCCTTTCGAAGTCCTTGTCGTCATCGTCGTTGCTGCAGTGCGCTTAGAGCTGCGCTATCCCAATTTTCAAAGTGATTTCAAGCCTTTTTTTGAGGGAAATAGAAGTATACCTTCAACGTTTCAAAGTTTCTTCAACTTTTCATTACACTCAAGCAAGGAACTCACCATTAAGGAACAGCGTACGCTGGCCCAGCTTCTGCGTGTCGTCCTTGTCATCGTCGTCCTGCTAGAACCCAGATTACTGGACTGTCATATGCTTGTCCTTGGGTGCATATCCAAAACCCATTTTCCTTGTCTTCAACTTAAAAATCAAATTGTTTTCAATGTATTCCTTCATTGCAATTGATCAGGGCAAAGACAAAGCAAAGGCAACAGCGGGAAGATGAATATCCCGACGAATATCAAGCAGGACCAACCAGCTGGTCCAGTAATACGGGTTCACATGTCTAAATAACAAGAAATTTAAGATATCATTAAATTCACATTGAAAAGGCAATAAAACCTATATTTTAGCAACTTTCTGAGTAGTCTATCTTGTCAAAGGCCTTGTCAACATTACGTAAATCACTGTCGGCGACAGCAGGCGCCGACAATCGCGACAGTACTTGTGAACTTCTAAACAGCTTCAAAATGGCTTCAAATACATTAGAAGCTTCTAAAATAGCATAGAACATGATGAAATCGCATTATAAGCATATGGAATGTGATTATTCATGTATGGCTACTAATGTATTCTAGATCTCTGCTCTGTGTAGTGTACCTAAGAGCAGTAGACTCTAGCAGTAAGCTATAGGCTTCAAATATGAGCCGAATATGAGCAAATATCCTAGTGTTTTAGGATCTTGAAGCTCCGAAAGGTCTAGTAGAGATGCTCCACAAAGCTTCTGAGAGGCCCAAATGCCCAAAAACCTTACAGAAGGAGCAGCAAGACAAGGTCAACAAGGCCAAGCCTATGCTCGAGTGAGACTGGGAGCGACAGTGGAACAAGAAGAACATGCACCGAGTGCCTGCCTCGCATCAAGAAGGGGACTGGGTAGTGGTGCACTACAGTCGGCTACCCGCCCGGCCACGCTCCATCAGCGATGACCCCTACTTTGGGTCCTACAAGATCCTGTCCGTGGATGGTCACTGCATCACAGTGCGGTGTTCTCCCCGACTAGGGGGGACCCTGGTGTGCGCTGCTCAACAGCTGAAGCCCTACTACGACCCAGAGGACCTCTGTGGGGAAGAAGGGGACCTGAACGATGAGGAGGTCGCCGCTCTGGACCTACAGGGCGCTGCCAGATCTATGGAAGTCGAAGGAGAAGTCCCGGACATGAATGCCGAGGAGAAGGCTAAGAAACGGTTCTACCTGGTGAAGGCGGTAATCCGACACCGCTACCGCCAAGGATGGCGTTTCATTACCCTGAGGGGAGGGTTTGGAGTTGAATAAGCTACCTGGGAGCCCTTTGCTGCCTTTCTGTTTCCTGAGGGACGCCTAAATTCTGTTCTGGTAGACTACCTGCCCGAGAACAACCTAGGAGAGTTGCTGAGGCTCGCTGAAACACTCGCCTCCCAGAAGAAACCTAGGGACTGAACCCTTCCTATACCTAACCATGTATCTGTGAGTGTGCTGAGCCTGAGGACCTATGAGCAAGCTGCAGAAATGATGTCCTAATTATACCCAAGTCTGCACCCTTGCTAATCCCGGCGGATGTCTTTACACGGTACCATGGGGTAGACCCCAGGTCTCTCCGCCACTAGGTGCCCAATTTCTGTGCTGGCACCAAACATCCTTGGGGGGAGGCCAAGGTATTGGTTTTGCCTACCTACTTGCCTACTACAGGGGACGGTTGGCCAAAAGCTACGAGGCCTGAAAACGCCTGATTGCTAGACGGCTGCAACCTGAAGTACCACTGCCACTGCTCACCAAAACCGTGAAAAAATCTTCAGGAGACAGGCGGGACAGCGACACACTCACTACAGGTCCTACACTACCTACTGTGGCACCAGCCTTTGAAGGGTGAGCGAACACGACTGTGCCCAAGCCCTCACCCAGGCCTACCACTCCTACACACACACCTCCAGAAAGATGTCCTCGTTTAGTGCCCTAGATATTTTGGTGAAATCCTGCAGGTTTTGATGTTGAAAACCCAAACCGATGGCGTTTCATTACCCTGAGGGGAGGGTTTGGAGTTGAATAAGCTACCTGGGAGCCCTTTGCTGCCTTTCTGTTTCCTGAGGGACGCCTAAATTCTGTTCTGGTAGACTACCTGCCCGAGAACAACCTAGGAGAGTTGCTGAGGCTCGCTGAAACACTCGCCTCCCAGAAGAAACCTAGGGACTGAACCCTTCCTATACCTAACCATGTATCTGTGAGTGTGCTGAGCCTGAGGACCTATGAGCAAGCTGCAGAAATGATGTCCTAATTATACCCAAGTCTGCACCCTTGCTAATCCCGGCGGATGTCTTTACACGGTACCATGGGGTAGACCCCAGGTCTCTCCGCCACTAGGTGCCCAATTTCTGTGCTGGCACCAAACATCCTTGGGGGGAGGCCAAGGTATTGGTTTTGCCTACCTACTTGCCTACTACAGGGGACGGTTGGCCAAAAGCTACGAGGCCTGAAAACGCCTGATTGCTAGACGGCTGCAACCTGAAGTACCACTGCCACTGCTCACCAAAACCGTGAAAAAATCTTCAGGAGACAGGCGGGACAGCGACACACTCACTACAGGTCCTACACTACCTACTGTGGCACCAGCCTTTGAAGGGTGAGCGAACACGACTGTGCCCAAGCCCTCACCCAGGCCTACCACTCCTACACACACACCTCCAGAAAGATGTCCTCGTTTAGTGCCCTAGATATTTTGGTGAAATCCTGCAGGTTTTGATGTTGAAAACCCAAACCAAAGCAATAAGTAGAGCAAGATCAGGATGTGGATGGAATCAATGAATAGTTTGAAATCCAGTGTAACACAGAAGGACTGCAAAAAGACGAAGCAGGTATAAATACAAAGATTCAATCACAAAAGGATAAAACAAATGATTTTTATATGAAAGCTGGCATGACTCGTGCCTCCCAATTAGTTCCAGGCACTTCATGTGCACTTCTTTTGGATGAAATGAAATTGGTTGGGAATATGGGGCAAAGGTGTTAGGTCAGACACAGATTATGACTTGGCCAAGTAACTGAATTCAGAAACAGTTAAAAGGTAGAAGCACAATAAGTGGTAGAAACAATTGAGTATAGGGGTCTTGGGGTGGGAGAACACTAGGCTTAACCACCAAGGTCTAAGGCATGAAATGCCTATTTTATTTCGGTATATCCTCCATGAAGGAAGGTTCCTCCGCTCAGTTAGGTGGTAGGGGTGACCTTCATGGGGGGCGAGGGTTATAACCCTAGTTACCTTGAGAAAGTGTACTTAAAGCTTCAAAACAGGGATAAAAATACTGAAGTAAGCCTTGGCATCAACAGAAGGGTTTTAAGGGGGGCTTGGCCTGGGTCAAGCTCTCCAGGAAAGACATGGCAGTGATGTTTTCTTACTCCCCCTTGGAGTACTAGTCGATCAAGCTAGTAGGACCAAGGAAAAAGGCTCAAATATTCCCAAAATTACCTCAGAAAATGCATTAAACGTACCAAAAACATTCTCATCAGTTCATAGAAGCCTATTACAGTGTAGGTACCCTTGAAAAACAGTGTAATGTACCGTCAATGATGTCCCTTAGATGGGGCATTCCTCAAAAGTCGCCAGCGTGCGGCGAAAATGTTTGGTAAAGATTTTGGGGGTAGTGGGCTTCCAACCGAGGACTCCCTCCCTAGAGCACGCATGCCCGCCCACTAGGGTACAGTCGAGTGCTCTAATGCGGACGGCTATCGCTGTATAAACAGCAATTCAGTAACCGTCTTGACCAAGGGCCAGGGCGGAGCAATACTCCCAATGGAGGACACAAATCTCCAGGAGCTGAAAAAAATAGAAAATGGAACCAGCAGGGAGTGAATCCTGTGGTTTAGCAAAAGGTGTAGCTATTTAAGAAGTCAAATCGCTAAAGATCGACGAAACTACGCGAGTAATCGTCATTTTTAGACTAAAATTTAAAGTCGCAGACAAGCGCAATAGAAGCGGACTCCAGAAAAGGGTTGCGCAAGCGTAATGGGCTCTTGAAAAAGAAGGTAGGACCAGTGGTTTGTGAAAGTTCTAAAAGAAATTTTTGCACAGTTGCATCAAGATTTTTATAAACTTTAGGGAAAAGTATTGCAAACGAACCCACACCACAGAGCAGGTGGACAACCCACCTCTCAGGTATGCCAGAGTCATTTCACACGCATGCATTGCGTTTGTGTTGGTTGCCTCGATAAAACGGTAGGGTAGTCACCGCTGTGTTTGTTGGGGGTTCGGGCGCTCCTCTCTTTTGCTCTGCACAGGTCAAAACATAAATGAAAGGTATGCGAAGCGAATGGAGCGCGCAGCGCGCACGTAGGGTTAGAATATGCGCTGTGCTCGCGATGCATGTGCCAACTTCAGGCATTCACACGCTTTGTCACTTTCCCTGTGCCCCAACCCACCCTTGTTCTCTCTTCACAGGTAAGAAAAGAAAGTGCCTGTTCAAGTTTGTGTTGCTGTAGCGCTATAACAGGATTGCGTAAAAACGCATCCGACGTGCGCGCGTGCGATCTGTGGGCCGATCTTTCTGACGCCTGCTAATCTGACAGGACTTTTCCTTTTCCGTGCAGTTTCCGTTTTTTTACACCATTTGTTACGGTTTCGGAACCTTCCAATTATACTGAGACCTTTGATTTCCGGTTTCACGCACTTTTGAATTTGCATCATGAATCAGCAACCCTCAACGGCCAATGCTAGTGGAAAGGCGCTTCGCAGTTCCCAAGAGCGTAACTCGGTTTCCACCGCCTCAAGGTTCTCACAAAGGTCGGTCTCCCCAAGAGACAATGCCACTCGCTCTCGCTCTATTTCACCGAAAGAGTCTCTTCCAGTGAGGCCAAAAAAAAAGGTGACCCCACGCTCAAGCTTGCCTAACATAATGGCGCATATGGGTGACGCAATGCAAGCACATGCCCTCACCGAGAAGGCTCCTTCTCAATCCTCATACGTCTCATATGGAGCACGGAGTCTTGGTGCTAACCCACAAGAGGCCTCCTCTCATGGTTCCCATTTCATTGCGCCAAAACCGCTTCGTGCCAAAGGCGTCATAGCCCAAGCTCGGGCTCAAAAAAATGTCGGAAGTGAAAAAAAAGATCATGCGCATGCAACAAGTTCTCATCCAAGTGATGACATGAGTCGGGAAAAAAAAAACGGGGAAAAAAAAGACGGGGAAAAAAAAGGCGGGGAAAAAAAAGACGGGGAAAAAAAAGCCAGAAGCGTGTTCCTTCGCCCAACACCCACAAAGGGACCTCCCGCCCTCTCTCAAGAGGACGAAGACATGGCCTATGTAGACAGGATAGACGTGTCTTTCGATTCGGAACACGACTCTCTCCTTGGCCGCTCTATCGCAGACCCTCATGAATCAATAGCCGCTGCCGCCAACGAGACCCCGAACTCCAAACGAGTCCGGCCCTCAAACGGGTATAAAGAATTGTATCGATGCGCCTTAGAGAGAAACCCCGACGGTTTGGGCTATGGACCACCTTCTCTCTTGCGTAGTGCCAACGAGCAAGTTGATACTCGCCATCATATTCCACCGCGCAATGCGCTAAGCCAAGCTTCGTTTACTCTAGCCTCCGATACCGGTCTGTCCGCTCCCCCTCCCATGAACCCCATAAGGTTTGGACGCACCTTTCAATCACAAGGCAACTTGCCAAATGGCTTTCCCGAGGCCAGGGACTTGACCGCCGATGTTCAGTCCGGCAGAGTGCAAATTCGTGGACAATCAAGATTTTCAAACGTAGACCAGTTTTCGGCCACGCCCCCATTGTATTTGGACACTTCTCCCCTTCCACCCACGGACTTACTCAGGGCACTCTCACCACCGCCCCAAATCCTATTGAGTGGCGATGGCCTACAATACCCCGGCTTCCTGCGATCGTTTTCCGTCGCGGACATGCCGGGCTTTGATTGGGCCAAACTAATCGGCACAGTTTCGTTCCTCATGCTTTCCGCCTTCGCCCCCTTTCAGGATGATGGTCCCTTTCTTTCACATAAGACCATCGTGAAACAATTAGTCAACGTTTTGCGCGAATCGAAAAAGCAAAACAAACAAACAATGTTTTGGCTTGCCTACCCATCCCGCACAAACGTTGCGGACTCTGAACTTGCGACCATTTTGGATCGCCGGATAGATCTTATCCCCTCCCTGCCGTACCTAAATTTGTCCGTTGTATGCGCCGTCATCCACCTCGCCCAACGCGCTGCGGTCACTCGACTGATTGAAGATCTCCCCACTCCAAACGACAACCCATTGATCATTTTTCAATTGACTTCAAAACCTCTGGCTAAGGACCACGTTCCCAAGGTGGTAGAATATTACCCCCGAGCACAAGAACCTGCCGTTTCCGTCGATGGGCACCCCCGGCCGCTTTTCACACCCACCTCGACCAACTTCCAAATCCGCTTGGATGTGCCCAAAGACATTGTGCGGGACATTGATGGTACGGAGACCCGTTGGCACATCAGCGGTACACTACCCTTGATGTTGCTCATCAACGGTTTATCACCGGACGACGGTTCCACCGTCTTGCGCAACATTACAGTACCGCGCATTACCAAAAACCACTGGCCGGTGACCATTAGTTCGGCTCCCGATGGGTACAAAGTTTTTGATTTCCATGTCCCTATGGATATCATGGCTAGGTTCTACGAGGAGGAAGAGGCCTTAGCAGATATGGGGGTTTCTTTTGCCCTACTACACTCCTCCATCAAGAGTTGTAGTATCATAGTTACCCACCAGCCACCATTCAAACCCGGTGCGCAGCGGAAGAAAAAAATGCCTGCCAATGAAATCCGCGATGCCATAGACATGAATCCTCATTTGAGGAAGAAATTCGAGTTCATCACCTTTTCAAACAGATACGATGTTTTTTGCATGGTGAAGGACGAAATACTCCTGCAACCAGCGATCCAAGAGATCCAAAACCTTGGTGATCTCCTGGTCATTCCTGCGACTACCCACCAACGCCTACGTGCTAAGGATGTGGTACGCACGGTGCAACCCCCTCATGTCTTGGTGCGCTTTTCACCCTCCTTCAGTGTTGCCGATGTGCTGCATGCAGTGTCCATGTTTGGGCCAGTCACCTCGCACCAGCTGTTCCAACAAGCTGGAGTGCTTTTGGTAAGTTTCCAGGCGCCGCAGTCCGCGACTGCAGCCTACGGCTCCACACTGCCAGGACCAGTTTTCCTCACATCAGGGTCCCTTGCCAACGACACAGCACTCTCACTTGAGGAAAGGTTGCAGCGTCTTGACCTAAGTAGCTTGCCCACGGCAGCACTGAATGAGTCCAATCTCGCGGCGGTACCTAATGCTCTGCCCTCCTTCTCCCTTCCGGACATTAATGTGGGCCTCCCTCCCCCATCTGGAGCACTACCTGTCTCACCCCCCCTGTCGGTTTCCCCTCCAGGTGCAGAACAGGAGGAGGACGACCGTATGACTGGTCAGAGCAAGAGAACCATCGACGATGTTAGTGCCATGCCGCCAGCTGATGACGATGCCTCCCCTCGTACTTTTCCCCCTCACTGAAACGCAAAACTCCCCTGAGGTGAACGCTGCCCTTGCTTGCTTCGACCCCACTGCCCTCCAACGTCTTCCTGTACCTCTGCAGACACTCGTACATGATGCCAGGTGGACTGCATCCTCCTATGCAGAGCTGGGGTCGATCCTCAAACAATGGTATGCAGGTTCCCAAATGTGTTTTTATTGGTGCCACCTCGCTGCAGTGGTCATCAGCGCCCACCACAATCTCCGAGTAGCACAACAGGTCATCTGCTCCGTCGCAGTTTCCGCGTTGTCGGCCCTTGCTATGTGCACTATCCTCGGTGTCACACCTCGCGCATGCCACGGAAAACGCCCGCCGGTGCGTCACACAGTGCTGCCCCCACATACCCAGCCCCACCCCACTGCCCCCAACCCCACCGCTGCACTTCGTCTGCAGTTGCCACCACATGGAGCTATAGGAAATAACCGGGAGCCAACTCACCTGCAAGGTTGTAATTTGGCTTGTCCCACGGTGACCTCCTTGGCTGTGCTATGCATCTTGCGCATGCTCGCCACCGTCGTTTATCTTTTGTCCCGCTTGACCACCCTCACACTGGTGTGTGCCACTATAAAACACTGCTCGCCCACAGGGCCTGCCCGGCCGGTCGACTCGACGCGCCACATCCGGGACGACTCAGTCAACCCTGGTTCTGATGCACCCACAAGTATGAGCCCACCCCCAACCACCACACACCTCACGCGCACGCTTACACACCCCACACTCACATTTGGCGCCCTCAATGTCGGCGGTGTCGAAATCACACCGAACCGCCTATGTCATTTACTTGCCGGTTTTCACCCCCTCCCCCACACATTATCCTTGCAGGAAATCCGGCCCAGTGCCTCGTCCTCCCTGCGGGACCACGAGAGAGTGGCTATGTACTGGGGATATCACCTGCTACACAGCTCTCCCTCCAGAAAGGCCGGAGTAGCCTTGCTTGTACATACTTCCATCGCACCACACAGGCCCACTATGAAGACCATCATTGACGGGAGGCTCGTCACCACCTCCCTGCAACTACACAACGACCCGTCGATGCCCCCTGTCACTGTAGCGTCCTTTTACGGTCCCCACACGTCTAGAGAGCGGTCATCCTGTGAGAGACATCTAGATCGCCTTGCCCGCGAGTGCGCTATTATCTTAGGTGATTACAATGCTGTGACACATACCGGCCATACCACAGCCCTCCGTGCACCCCTGTGGCCGTGGCTGATTGCCAAAGAACGGGCCGGCTCGCTCTCTGACCTCTTGATCCCACACCAGACGTGCACCCCATACACCAGGGTGCGTCGCTATGCGGGCACGCGCAGCTACCTTGACCGCGCATACGGCACGAGGCTGTTCGGTGCACTCTTTCAGACCTCTGGTGCCCAGGTAGTAGACTTTTCCTCGGTCACAGGCATTCAGGACCACAACCCCATACTAATCCACACTATACCCTGGGCGCAGCCCCATATCCCTGAGGCGCGCTGCGCCCAGTGGAACCGTAGGGATGTATCGCGGTTCCGCCGTGACATTTCTGCAGCCACAGCTGCATTGCCTCTCCCCACCGCTGCCAGTGATACTGCACACACATACCAACAACTGTGCTCACACATGCTCACTGCCATGCGCCGGGTTAACTCGCAGAGGCCACCTTCCCCGCCAGCCTCTGACGATGTCAGTGATTGGTCGTCTGTAGTACGCCAACTGGCCAAACAAGCCAAGCGAAGGTCCAAGACCTTCTACCGCCGCATCAAGCATACCCTCCTCACCCCCCCCGCCCAGTCTACACTCCCCACCCCCACCAGGAAAATACAACGCATATTGCAACGGAACACGCCGTGGTCCTCTCACGCTTTAGACCTCATACCCCAAAGAGCACGACTGTGCGACCCCCCCCCCCCCACCTTCAGTGAACTGCGTGCCCTTGCCCGTGCGTCTAGGAAAAAATCTCCCGGACCGGACGGAGTCCCGCCGTACCTACTGCACATTCTCCCCGACCCCGTCTTCAAGTTAGTTCACAGCTGTATCTCCCTTTGTTACTCTGAAGGCTTTTTACCACAGCCCTGGCTGGTCTCAGAGACATTTTGTTTGTTTAAAGGAAAGGGCCAGTGGCAAGACGCTGATCGGTGGAGACCAATTGCCATGAGCAATTCTATCTACCGCCTTTCTATGCGCTGGGTTTACTCCAAGCTCTACCCCTTAGTGTCCCCCCACCTGCACCCCAACCAATTCGGCGGCAGACAGGGCACGTCCACAGCACATGCCACACAAATTTTTCTGGATGCCATCGACTCCATACGGGACAAGGAAGCCCTACTCGCTTTCGACGTCTATCACGCTTTTGACAGTCCACCCAAAGCTCTTATCCTAGGTGTACTCGACCGAATGGGGACCCCCTCCAAATTACTGCAAATAATCTCCCTGGTAATGGAGCAAGGGTCCACATTCTTACGAGGAGCGGAGGAGACAGTGTTTAGGACGACACATGGCGTCAAGCAGGGCTGCCCCCTTTCCTGTTTTTTGTTTGTCGTTGTTTTTGAAATCCCCCTGCGAGTGTTAGACCAACACGGCATCCCTTTCTCGGCTTATGTCGATGACATATGCTCCCCCGCGCCGTATGGCCAGAGCCAGCACGTTGCCGAGGTCGTACAGACCGCCCTCAGTCTGATTGCCTGCCAGGTGAACGTCACCAAAAGCGAATCTCTTCACATGCAACCCCTGCCCCCTGTCCTGCCAACCCTCCCCAAGTATTTGCACCCACCCTCCCCCGTTCAGGCTGCCAGTCCGTCACCATGGTACACCGTCTCTGCGCCGTACCCGCCAGAGTGGAGTGTACAGGTACTGCACACCTTTGCACGTGCCCCCTACCTCATGCATTTGGGCCACCCTCTCTCCCCCTGCCTCTGCCCTGACGCCTGCGTTGAGGTTGTGCTGCAAGAGCTGAAAGCCCAGTTAAATGAGCTGCACTCCCAACCCATTCAAGTGATTGACCGGGTCCTCTTAGTCAACACTATGGTGTTACCGATGCTCCTCTATCGCACAGAGTGCATCCCACTCCGCGCCTCGCAGCTAATGTCCATCACCTCCCTGTTGGAAAAGTTTATCTTCGGCGTCATGGGTCTTCCGTCCCTCGTCGCCAAGAAAACACTCTACAAGCATCGTAGTTGTGGCCTTGGCCTCGGATACTTTCCAATCCTGCACCCCACTAGGGTACTGGACTCGCTGCACCGCAATCAGCGACTACATACACTCTCCACGTCCCCCCACACCACTGTCTCCCCATACCATGCCTTCATCACCGCTGTCTCCCTTCTCAACCCTGACCCCGACCCTCGCCAGCCAACCGTACACACTACGTGGGCAGCTCAACAACTACAGCGCGACGCCGTCGAGGTTGCCCACGTAGCCGGGCTTACAGTGTACCTTTTACCCCCGCAATGCCAGCCGCCAGCCACCTACACGGATGGCAGCAAGATGGGTCAACCGCCCTCATCTGGGGCGTCCGCTGTGCTGAAAGATGGCCGCATTGCCGTGTGCAGAGTGCCTGGTGACCCAAATTCCTATAAAGCGGAGTTAGTAGGAATGCTCCTGGGCCCCCATTTTTCGGAAGTAGGGGACACCATCCGACTGGATTGCCAGGGCGCCATTGCATCTGCGCAGAGCGCGCGCCGGCCAGTCAGGCAGGCATTTTGGGTGCAGGAAGTGCGCACTTCCATCCTGGCTAAATGCCAAGGTCTGGAGTGGGTTGAAGGGCACACTGGGGAAGTCCACAATGAAATGTCGGACAAGTATGCCACAGTCGGTACGGCCCTCCCCCTGCCCCCCCCACAGACAAGGGTGACCCCCTGGGATGTGGTCCGACACGGTGAACGCATGGCGCCCCCCCATAAAGTGTGGACCCATGGTCTGTTCCCCACACACGCCCACGAGGGCTTCCACCCCTTGTCCTGGCGGCCCCTGCGTTTCCGGAGGCTGGCATGGCACAAGTGGCTCTTTGGCCTGCAGTCCCGCCTGGGGTACGCGCACTATGCCACCTTCTGGACCGACGCACCCGTCAAGCACCCTTGCCCCCACTGCCACCGCTTCCACAACCAGAGCCTACACGGCACACTGGCCTTCTGCACACAGACCCACCCACTGGTTGCTGCTTGGCTCTCCTCTTGGACGGTAAGATCAGAGGTCCTGACGTGGCGCCGGTCCGCCCAGCGCAGAGACCTTTGCATCGTTGGCAGACTGGCCATCCCTCAGTCCCTGTACCGCTTCCTTAAGACCAGACTTGGGGGACTGCGCGAGGCGCGGAAGACCGTCAGGCACTTCCAGCAGCATGTGCTGGATAATGTCACCGCGGTTCTGGCCGATTCGGTCCCCACCAAGCCCCAGGCACGGCCCAATCCCTTCAGCCCCGCTGATTGGTCCCAGCCCCTGAGCCTATGCTGACCCCCTCGCGCCCTCTGCATGCGTGTGTGCTCAAACCGCACGGTGTCACTACCCTGTAATGGTCCTCCTTGCCCCCCTGTCCCCCTTCCCCCCTCTCTTCACAGGCAACCACCTGAAGCTGAATTGGCTGCCCTCTCTTAAACTAAGTGGTGCTCATGCCGCCAGGGCGCTGTACTCTACTCAGTTTCCGCCGCGACTGTACATGCTTTGTCATCACAGTGATGCTCACGCTGCCTTCGTTCTGCACGCCGCCGATGGATGACAAATGACAGATGTACCCCCTGGTTGCGCTTTTGAATTGACCTAGCCTGTGGCTGTGACTCCCCCGTGTCTGACGCTGGGGCCTACCGGAGCCCTGTGGCGGTGGCGCACACCCAGCCCCCCCCCCCCCCCAGCCCAATAGTGTCACAGCTACCCACGTTAAATCAGTTTTCTGCACTGTCCCCACCCGCAGCCCATACAGTCCACGCGACATACGCCATCAGCGCTGCCCCCCCCCCCCCAGCATACCTTGCCCAGACAGTGCGTGTCTTTTGCACTGTCCCCTCTCCCAGGGCTTCTCCTCAGGCTGTAGCCCACATGCCTGGCACCCCCGCATGATTCTTGGTCCCCCGGGGCCCTGAGAAGGGGCGTTTGCTCGCATGTCGCCATCCATGTATTCTTTTACGTAAAAATCTGCTTGTGCCCATTTTCCTCTTCCCTGTCCGCGTCCCACATGCCTGACCCTGACCCAATGGGATGGGGTCACTTCTGTATGATGGGCTCACCCTTCCTGAGTTTAGACGTGGACTCTTGGACTTTGGCCTTGTGTTTATAAAAAAAAAAAAAGGATTGCGTAAAAACGCTTAGGCTTGTTTTGCGTTGTGCACAGCGCCACTCTCTCTCTTTTCTTTGCAGGAAACAAAGTCCAAAGAACATGCATGACATACAATGCATTAATTGTTTAGGGTTGTTTATAGGTCGCCGTAGGTTTGTTTAAGCGCTTAGGGTTGTTTTGCGCTCGTGTCTTCCTCGGCATTCACATGATGCGTGGCGAGTAAGGTAGGTAAGCCCAGGAGGAGCTCAACTCCTGGTTGAGTCACGCTTTGATTGGTTATGTTGGGTAAGATTAGGTAAGACAAAGAGGATTGGGAAAAATTATGCATACCTGTGCATGTATATGGCGCATCAAAGGGTAGGCCACGTGTATTGCGCACGGTAAAACTCTTCTTTAGGCTACCCAGGGGCTCCACCCCATGTTCCATAAGAGAAGAGGTGGAGCTGCTTAAGCTTGCTTGCTTTCACCTGGGTTTGAGGACAGTGTATTATAGGGCTACCTGAGAAGCATATAATACGTGGAGGTAGTCTTGGTTGGTCAGCCGCAAACCCACGCCATCTGCCTTTGCTTTACAGGTGGGAAGGTAAGGGCGGTTGGTGCAGTCTCTTGGTGCAGCGCTAAAATATGCTGCGCAGATCACACATACAAATAATGGCAACTCAGCCAGGAGTGGCGAGTGCAGTCCGACCTCATCGACATACACGCTGTGCACGCATAATGAGCACTCCTTCCCTCCGACCCCTGACAGGGAAACGCGTAGTGGCGTCCCTGTTAGGCCACAGTTGCTTAGTAGCGCTGTGTTCTCTTGCTTTCTCACAGGAGGGTCACTAGGACCCGTGACATCTTTGATAGCAACTCCAAGTAGCTTGTGTAGGTGTTAGGGTCAGCAGGCCTGGCAGGAGTTGAGCGCAAGTGATGAGTGACCACCCTGCCTTCAAAGGCCGGTGCTGGCGTTAGTGAGTGTAGTGTAGTGGTGTCACCTGTCCCGCGTGCTTTTGCACGTGGGCAGGGAAGTGCGTTAGCTTTTGGCCTTTAGCAAAAATGGGCGTTTTGTATGCCCTTAGCACACTTGGCCACCCCTCCCCTCTAGTAGGTAGGGCTTTTGCCGTCTTCCCCCAAGGATAGTAAGAAAAAGTGCTTTTCCAATGCTTTGAGGCATACTCTAGTTGTATTAGAGATGCACTGAGCATCCAGGCATTTCTATCTTAGTATTGGCCCCACCAAAAGTGGTGATAACACATTTTGACCTATGGAACCAAACACCCAATCAGGATATGGAGTGGACCCCTTAATCCCCTTTCAATGTGAGGCAAATCATCTTTTCCTGAGTTGACTGAGCACTGACATTTATCTATGTTTTTCCATGAATTCTTAGCTATCCTAGCGGTATGCACCCTAGGGGGCTGGGCACCTCTTTTTGAGAGGTCCTGGGTTCAATTCCTGGTCAGCCTAGCTAAGTAGGAAGATCCCATGTGACATGGCAGTGACCTCATCGCCACATGCCCTGCCACCTCAGCACATATGGGACCCAAAACAAAGAGTGCACATCTCCAGAGATGGCACTATGGAGATAGAGTGACCATGGGGCAGTTTTCCAACTCTTTTCCAAAACATTTCAGCTATCTTTGTGAATATGCATTCCGATTTGACCTGAGTTGCAGTTTCTGTGAATATCCTTTCTTCTTTCACTGTTTACACTGCAGCCCTTCATGCTTCGATCCTGATTCTCTTCTCCTTGCACACCTCTGGCTTGGGTTATCCTGGATTGACTGTATTTCAGCAAACAAAAGGTTTTCATCTCCAAAAACAAGCAGCAGGAAGCCCTACACCAGCAGCAAGCAGCAGGAGAGACAACAACACAGTGTTGAAACCACTATAAACTTTTCTGGTAGCAAGAGGCAGTCTGTCCCTGCGCACCGGCAGCAACCCCGCGCCGTACATCCAGTGCGCCGAGTACAGGCACATATAAGCAGAAGGGCGAGAAGATGGACACAAGGAAGGAGGACGCCGACGTGAAGACAGCGCCAGCGCCTGAGGCACCGGCAAGGCCAGCACCTGGGGAACCTGGACCTGGACCTAGCGGCGCTGTACCTTCGGAGCCCTTACATGGGCCAGTGGAAGTGGCTGAGGACTCGCTGGATGGACTCCAGACGGCCTTCAGGGCCCTCACAGTCGATGAGGTGGTGGTCACTCAGCCTGTGAAGAGGAAGAGAGAGAGCGAGAAGGATGCTGGAGAAGAAGCAGACGAAGGAGAGGAACAAGGGCAAGACCTGACGAATGACCCTACCTTCGAAGGCGCACCAAGCGCTTCTGCCCTCCACGCATCACCCTCTCCTTTAACCACCACACTCCCAGCCGCTGCAACATCCACTCCCACAACCAACCCGCCTATGGCAGAGGGCACAGGCTTTACTGGCATGCCTCCCTACCCCGCCTATGGTATGGGCCCACCTACCACTGCGCTCCCTGAGGCAACTACTGCCAGTGAGCCGGTGGCTTCCAGCTCTGCGCCGCGATGGTATGCGGCTGAATATTCCCATCCACTACCCGCTACTGGAACCTATGTGGATGTTCCTGGGTATGCACCTGGGTATGCAACCTTGAGTTGGTTGAGGAGAGGACCTGAATCTCTTGGTGGCAGGAGTAGAGGATCGGGAAGATCCTCCAACAGGTCCCTGACGCGGTCGGAGATCAACGAGGTGCTCCAAGGAGCCACTTCAAAAATCGTGGGCGACCTCACTCAAGAGATCCGAGAGAAACTGGAGCCCCTGATGATACCGTCCCAAGCGTCACCTACCACGTTGGGAATGTCACCCCACCGAGTACAGGCCAACCACCTGGCGGCAGGGTTGACAAACACCCTGGGGAGCCTGAGGAGCCGACCGATGCCGACTCCTGCAGCTATACCGAGAAGTCCCTTCGTACCGAGAACAGCCCAGCCGCCCTACAGCCACGTGACGAACTCTACGAGGGCCGAGCTAGACCGGCTGGGGCTGACAGCCTTAAGGGCAATGGTGGACGTGGAGCCTTATGGCTCTAGTGATCTTGGCGGAGACCCCTCCGATAATGAGCCGCCGTCGATGACCTCTACTTCGCCCTCGGAGGACGATGACCCGGAGGACCCCGAGGACCCAAGGGGTAAGAAGAAGAAGAAGAAGAAGAAGAAGACCAGACGCCCTGAGGGACGCAGGTCTCAGGAGGCGAAGGCTATTGCCACCTCCAAGATCGTAGTGAACCTGCCTGAGTTCACAGGCAAGGACCTCAGCGAGTTCGCTGAGAATTTTGGCCGGTTTCTTCGATTGACTGGCCAAACCCACGCTAGTGGTCGAGTCAAGTGCAATCTGCTCTTGCAGTGCTGCAAGACCAAGTACCTGGAGAAGCAGGTCAGGCAGATCGTGACTAACTCCGCCACCTTTGCCGATGTGTTGGTTGCCCTGGAGAGGCAGTACCCGACGTACGAAACCGACCTCTCCATCAGGGCCGAGATCCAGAACCTGCCCGTGCTGCCCAACAACTCCAAACCTGGCAGGGTCTCTGAGCTGTTGGCTGACCTGGATCACTGGGCTGGACGACTGACGCCCGGTTCCTACAGTAGCGACGACCTGCTGTTCTGGTTGGTGGCCAAGCTCCCTCTAGAGCTATGGGACGAGTGCCGTTCGACGGCGGAGCGTAAGGCTAGATCCGTCCGCTACGAGGATCTATGCGTGCTACTCCTGGAGCTGGCGCTGGAGAAGGAGAGCGACCAGCACTTGAACAACTACCGTCCTGGTGGTGGAGGTTCTGGAGGCCATGGCAAAGGGTACCAAGGGTCCAGACCTGGGCAGGGGACTACCCCCAAACACGCTCACGCCCGTATCATGGAGAACGTGAAGGGGCTATTCTGGTGTAATGCCAGAGACGAGCAGGGCCACCTGCAGCAGGCCCCTGACTGCGAGCAGCGAGACTGCTTCGTAGTCCAGGGGAAGCAGCAGGAGAAGAACACCGGCGCCAAAGCAAAGCTGCCGGATCATTACAGGTGCACCATCACGTGTGCATTCTGCGGGAAGCGGAAGCACTACGAGAATGAGTGCTACCATAAGCAACGCCTATCGGCGAAGCTTAAGGGTGAAGATCCTGGCAAAGGCTCAGGCAAAGGTGGAGGCAAAGGCAAAGGCAACGACTCCGGCAAGGGCAAGTCGAGAGGACGTGGTCAAGGGCAAGACAAGGGTCAAGGTGGACGAGGAGCAGGCGCTAACCGCCAGCCCGACAACAAGAACAAGGACAAGAACGGAGGCAACCCCAACCCTAATCCAGGGGGGAACTCCGAGCCCTCTGGAGGGCAGTCTGGTCCTACCACACGCTCACAAACGCAGGCCCAGCAAGAACAAGGAGCCAAGCGTGAGCATGAAGGAGGTGATGACGGCAACGCTAAGAAGAGGAGCCGCTTCATGAGGATGGCCCGCAAATTGCGGAACAAGGGGTTCGAGGTGACCTGTCCCGCGGAATTCTGACAGGACGCTCTGGTGGCACCCAAGACCTGGTGTTTTGGGTACGTATCCGACTAGGGGGACGCGAATACCTGGGGGTATTGGATACTGGCGCCACAATATCTATAGTGGCCAAGAGAACTTTACCTTGTGGGAGCCTGAAGAACACCATGACCACCGCTGCTATACGTATGGGGGATGGACATGTGGTGCACAGCTGCGGGGACTGTGAAGTGGAGGTACCTATGGGCACCCGGACTATCGCCCATCGGTTCTATGTGATGGACACTGATGCCTTCGACTTTGTACTGGGTACTGACGTCTTCGTACAGCACTCCCAGATACAATCTCTGACGCTGCAAGCGCCCTACCTCCTCTACGTGGACCACGGCAGTGGCAGAGAGTCTGTGCCACTGGAGCAGTCGGAAAATACCTCGAGTTACCTGAGGCTATCGAAGGAGGAGCCCTCGAACATGATGGCGGCCTCCAAAACTGAGGACTATCAACTATTGGGGGAAGTCGTAGACCAAGGTCTGAAGGAGTTGGGTTACTCTCGAGAAGACCTGAGTGTGGAGTTGTTCGCCAGCGACAAGCAGCATGTACTGGACCTTTACTGCAGCAAGGGGAAGAACTGCAGCTACAAATTTTACTGGCCCTCTTTCGGGATGGCCTACGGGAACCCCAGGTTCAGTGAACTGGGGAGGGTGCTGACCAAGGTGGCCTTGTAACGTTCCCGTATGGTCCTGTGTTCCCCCGATTGGGGAGCCCATGGGGGCAACGAATACTGGCGAAACCTCCTGGACAGGCTGACTATCAGCTCTGTTCGGTTACCTGATGAGGCCATCTACGTGCCTCTGGGGCGTAAGACGCCTATTGGGAAACCCGGATGGGGGAGTATGCTGAGCGTGGTGGACGGAGGTCTTACCTCCATCCCCTGGGAGGATCTGAACCCGACTCTGGTCCAGGCTATACAACGAGAAAGCGACGGACTCGACTTAGGTGACTTGAAGGATCGCCTACGACCTCAAGATGCGGTTGAGACTACACCCGGAGGAGATGAGTACGTCGTGACTGACACCAACGCCCCCAACTCTCCCTGCCATGTACCTGTTCCTGATGGAGTCTCTGAGTGTGGACTATCTGAGCTACCTAGCTCTATCAAATCAGACGACGAAACTGAGCACGACGCCTTCTTCGTGCAGACCTGTGTGGAGGAAGTGGAGAACGCCGAGTACGTCGCCCCACTAAAACCCCTACTCTCCATGAGGGTGGAGGACCCCGTGGACGAGGAGCTGGACCCTCGATCCAGGCTCAGGGAGTATGTGGATTCCAAGAGGAAGTTGGTGGCGAAAAAGCTATGCTACGCGAAGCCTACCCGCAGCTCATGGCCACTGAAGCAAGGACGTATGGGAGACCTATCTCAATTGAAGGAGGACCTCGAACAGAAGATCACCACCTGGCAAAGGGAGGTAGATCTTAAGCTCATGAAGAGCGTGTGGGGCGCCCATGTGAGGACCCCAGAGGAGGACGACTTCTCGGAGGAATGTGTATGTGAACCCCCTCGAGCGTGCCTATGTTGCCATCGTCCACCGGAGATGGTTGAACAAGACCTTCTATATGCCTACCAAGGGCTGAAGGACACTACCACGGGCGAAGAGTCGGTGGAGGACCACCTCCCGACGTCTATTACTCAGCGGGCAAGCAACTTACACTCTGACGAGGACATGGAGGACAACATCAAGGTATTGGACCCGCGGGTACAGAAGCTTATAAGGACCTATCTGGAGGTGTTCGGAGAACTACCCCCTCCAGCCTCATGTGACAAGCTGGTACAGATGGACCTTAAGCTGAAACCCGAGTTCGTGGGTCACAAGATCCGGAGGAGACCCTATCCAGCTCCTAAAGAGCAGGCCGACGAGATGGAGCGACAGATACAAGAATGTATCGACGCTGGCCTAGTCCTGGAGTACAAGGACGGGGACTACCCCCTACACTGCAGCCCCTGTTTCCTGGTGGCTAAACCTGGGTCTACAGCCAAACGGCTGGTAGTGGACTACGGAGAGCTGAACAAGAAAACGCTGAACCACTCAGGGTCCATTCCAAATATGGAGTCTACCCTGGAGAAGATAGCCTCCTGTCGCTACAAGACCAAAATGGACAAGAGGAGCGGATTCTGGCAAGTGGACCTGACGCCCAACGCACAGGAACTACTGGCCTTCATCACCCCTCAGGGGAGGGTGTTCAAGTGGAAGGTCATGCCGTTTGGCGTGGCTAACGCACCCGCTCTATTCCAAGAGCTGATGAACAAGATCTTGTCCATCCTACGAAGGAGACCTAAGGTGCAGGAGCTCATATCCCGTGGTGCCCAGATGGAGGCTCACATCGACGATGTATGCCTCGGGACCAATACCCAGGAGGATCACCTAATCCTCTTGGGTGAGTTCTTTGCGGTCTGCCAGGAGAACCACACACGACTCAAGCTGGAGAAGTGTGAGTTCATGCAGGAGACCATGCAGTACCTGGGGTTTGACGTTGGCTATGGGTGGTGGACCCCTGCGGCCTCTAAGGCCAAACCCCTGATGGATGCCAAGGTACGACACGAAGACCCCAAGAAAGGACTTCATGATGTACGCAGTTTCATTGGGGCGTGCAACTTCTATCGCCGCCACATCAAAAACTTCACCTACACCAGCGCCGTTCTGACAGACTTGATCAAGAAGAGTACTACTTGGCGCTGGGGCCCACAATAGCAACAAGCGTTTGACGAGCTCAAAGACAAGGTAGCCAACGCTAAGTGCTTGGGCGTGCCTAGGGCACGAGGGGAGATTATCCTGGTGACCGACGCCAGCAATGTGGGCAGTGGTGGAACGTTGTTCCAATGGCAAGCACTAGAGAAGGCGGAGTTCGACTCGGCCATTTCCCAATGGGGGACGGAAGGTCTCAACCGAGATGGAACCCTCAAGCACAGCTACCCTGACGACAAGTGGGTCCTAGTACCTCTGGGCCACTGGAACTGGAAGTGGAACCAGGCCAGGGGGAACTACTCCACCTATGAGCAGGAATTGCTCGCGAGTATGCTGGTGCTATCCTCACAAGCACGACTGTTGGGGAGTAACCCTGTGGTCTGGCTGTGCGACCAAGAACCGGTCCGCAGTTTCCAGAAGGGTCCCCCACCTGAGAAGGCCAAGCTACGGCGCTGGTGGACCTACCTCAGTCAACTACGGCTGACGGTACACCATATCCAGGGAGTGAAGAACGAGTGTGCCGACTACATCAGCCGCAACAACTTCGACGCCCTGATTGGTTCCCGGTCTGAAGCGCTAGCTAAGGAGGCGTTCAGCCGTATGGACGTCGACTTGGACCCCAACATGACGATGATACGCCCCCTGGATGGACTCCAACAATCAGAGTACCTGAAGGAATTTGGGGATATCTACAAGCGCCTGGAGAAACGCCTTGAACCCCTCCTGGTCAACCAAGACCAGTGGAAGAGGGACAAGAGCTACCTCTGGCACGAGGACCGCATAGTGGTGCCTAGTGACCGACTCCCAGCACTGCTGAAGTGGACCCATGAGTCCAGCGGTCATGTGGGTGCTGACCGTACCCTGAGGCTGTTCAAGCAGTGGTTCCACACTACGTGGACTGACGACCAACTGCGAAAAACCCTCCAGCCTATCGTGGAGGGGTGCCGGTGCAGGTCCTGTAAACCAGGGGATATCAGGGACAGAGGTCTCTACTCGACCCTGCCCATGCCTCACTGTGCTAACAGTGTGCTATACGTGGACTACACGGAGATGCCAAAGTTCGGGGGCTATGACTTCGCCCTCGTGGTAACCTGTGGGTTGACCAGGTTTACCAGGGTGTTCCCATGTACCAAGCACATTACCAGGGAGGAAACTATCAAGATACTCCTGGAGGAGTGGTTTTGTGTCTATGGGGCGCCCAAGGAGATCAACTCCGATGAGGACGTACGAGTACGCTCAGATACCGGTTGGTACAAGAGGGTCCTGAGATCCCTCAATGTCCAGGTGTCTACGGGGATTCCCTACTCGCACACGAGCAACCCCCTATGTGAGCGACAGATCCGTGTCCTGAAGGAGAATGTACGGATATGGTGCAAAACTGAACGCACCAGAGACTGGGTGAGACTACTCCCCGTCATATCCTTGATGATGAACTCCCAGGAGAGTTCAGCTACTGGCTACTCGCCCCATGAGCTATTCCTAGGGCGCCCGGCATGGTTCCTACATGCCCCCTATCCAGAGGACACCCATTCTTCTGTGGCTGAATGGGTCCAAGAGCAACAAGCGAAGGTGGACAAGGCCAAGGCTATGCTCTAGACAGTGAGGGAGCGTCAGTGGAACAAGAAGAACAAGCACCGAGTACCGGCCACCTACCAAGAGGGGGACTGGGTGCTGGTGCACCACAGTCAACTACCCGCCTGGCCACGCTCTACCAGCGATGACCCATACTTCGGGCCGTACAAGATTCTATCAGTGGATGGACACCGTATCACCGTGCGGTGTTCTCCCCGTCTAGGGGGGACCCTGGTGTGCGCTGCTCAACACCTGAAGCGCTACTATGATCCTGAAGACCTCTGTGGGGAGGAGTGGGAGCTGAACGACGAGGAAATCGCCGCTCTGGACCTACAAGGGGCTGCCAGCCCTATGGAAGTTGAAGGTGAACTCCCCGACATGAACCCCGAGGAGATGGCTAAGGAGGGCTTCTACCTGGTGAAGTCTGTCCTACGCCACCGCTATTGCCAGGGTTGGCGCTTCCTCACCCTCTGGGAAGGGTTTGGAGTCGAAGAGGCCACCTGGGAGCCCTTCTCTGCATTTGTTCTACCTGAGGGACGCCTAAACTCAGTTCTGGTTGACTACTTGTCCCAGAACAACCTTGGTGAGTTGCTGAGGCTCGCTGAGACGCTTGCCTCCAAGACTAAAGCTAGGGACTGAACCTTACCCTTACCTGCCAAAGCGTATGTGTGAGTGTGCTATTCCTAAGGTCCTGAGAGCAAGCCGCAGAAGTGGTGTCCTAGTTATACCCAGGTCTGCACGCTTGCTAAACCTGGAGGGTTGGCTTATTGATCCCACGGGGTACGCCCCGGGTCTCCCCTCCCCTAAGCGCCCAATTTCTGTGCTGGCGCAAAACCTTTGGGGAATACCCAGCGTACTAATCGAGGTATTGTTTTTCCTACCTATCTGTTTACTACAGGGAGGGGTGGCCAAAAGCTATGAAGGCATGAAAACGCCGTTTTGCTAAGTGGCCAAAACACTGACCTAACAACTGCCACAGCCCACCAACCCTGCTAAAATTGCAGGAAACGGGTGGGACAGTGACACACGCACTACAGGTCCTACACACCCTACAGTGGCACCATCCTGGTGGGCGAGCACTGCGCAACTGGCTCAAGCCCCCACTCAGGACTACCACTCCTACACGCACACTCTACTGGGTGTTGTTGAAGAACATGTCGTGGGTCCTAGCGACCCTCCTGTGAAGAAGACAAGAGAACACAGCGCTGCTAAGCAACTGTGGCCTAACAGGGGACGCCACAACGCGTTTCCCCTGCTAGGGCTTGGAGGGAAGAGGTGCTCTTGCGTGCACGGGGCAGATGTCAATGGAGTCGGACTCCCTGCTCTGCCACAGGCAGAGGGGAGTTACTTGTTTGTGTGATCTGCTCCCTTGTTTAGCAGGGCATGAAAAAAATGGTATGCTGCTGCACCAATCACCCTACCTGCCCACCTGTAAAGCAAAGGCAAATGAAGGGGCGTTTGCGGCGGAGGAACCAAGCCACACTCCCCGTATTATACGGTTCTCAGTGTGACCTATAATACACTGTCCGCAAACACGCTGAAGAGTCAGCTACCCCTGTCAAGCAAGCAAGCGTTAAGGGACTCCTCAGGTCCTCTTAAAGAACGTACTGAGGAGTCCCTGGGTAGCCTAAACAAGGTTCACCGTGCGCACTTCGCGTGGCCTACCCTTTAATGCGTGTGTGAATGCGCGAGCATGCACGACGGCGTTGGGCAAACCTGCCCATCTGAACTTCAATCACGAGTCCACCAGGGGGTGGCCCCACCTGGGCGTACCTACCTTACCTACCGCTGGAGAGTGAAGAACGTTACTATGCACTTGTGTGTATGTCTAATCACCCTGATCTGACCTCTAATCATATGCAATATTTCTAAACAATCCCTCTATCGCGTTCTATCGTTGTTAGCGCTGCTACAAGACTCGTTCACGGAGACACGAGACGAGCAATGTGTTTGCGGCATACGAGACGAGCATACCTGTGGTTTATACCTGATTCATTGAAGTCTTTTTCGTTGATTTTCGAATTTTTGAAATTTTGATACTTCTATTAGTGTTGGTGGAATCTCTATGTTTTTTTATTAATGTGTGTCTCGTCATTTTCAAGACTACGAGAGACATACGTTGATAATGCCATTTATTCTGTATTTTCCGGCGCTTCGCTAGGAGTCCCTCCTGCGCGCCGCCTTTTTATGCGTAGGAATTTCTTGATTTAAAAAATCTAGAGATGACTATAATTTTTGTAAAAATGTGCTTCTGATGCACAATTGGATTCTGCTCAGGTGTGTTGTTTCAGAAAAATTCTAGGCCGTCATTTGACGGATTTTGGTGTCGTCGCTTCGTTTTTGCGTGGATTCGTCCATAATTCTCCCATTCCTGCCTCTGCAGATACCCCTGCGCAGCCTCGCTGAGTAGGCCGTGTTCTGGCCGAAACGCAGCAGCCTGGAGAGACTGAGCAGAACCCAAGACCCCACCAAGGGGCAATTTAATTTTTTCACGACTCCCTTCGCCCCAAGACAGGTCACAGGTCGCCAGCAGGTTTACGAGAACCCATGCGAGTGTGTATATTGTGTCTTGCGTTGGGATTGTGTCGCGCTGCGTCTTGGAGGGAGGGATGCACATGCACATGTTTTGGCATGCTCCCAAACTAACCCAACCAAGCCACAGGAGCCCCGGCAGCACCATGAGCGCTGAGTCTTCTGTAGGAAATGTTACAAACAGAGCAGCAAAAGAGCGCCAGCCATGGTGAGCGCCCATTTTTCTGTGTGGAGGAAGCTATAGGTATTTTAAAGTAGGTGTGGAAACCAAGGAAAGGCCAAGAAAAAATCCCTTTTTCCTAAAATGCGACAGTGCTGGCGACCACAGCACAAGGGGGGAGTAAGAAAAAGTGCTTTTCCAATGCTTTGAGGCATACTCTAGTTGTATTAGAGATGCACTGAGCATCCAGGCATTTCTATCTTAGTATTGGCCCCACCAAAAGTGGTGATAACACATTTTGACCTATGGAAGAAAACACGCAATCAGGATATGGAGTGGACCCCTTAATCCTCTTTCAATGTGAGGCAAATCATCTTTTCCTGAGTTGACTGAGCACTGACATATCCAGGGCAGAGCCTATGAACTTATCTATGTTTTTCCATGAATTCTTAGCTATCCTAGCGGTATGCACCCTAGGGGGCTGGGCACCTCTTTTTGAGAGGTCCTGGGTCCAATTCCTGGTCTGCCTAGCTCAGTAGGAAGATCCCATGTGACATGGCAGTGACCTCATCGCCACATGCCCTGCCACCTCAGCACATATGGGACCCTAAACAAAGAGTGCTCATCTCCTGAGATGGCACTATGGAGATAGACTGACCATGGGGCAGTTTTTCAACTCTTTTCCAAAACATTTCAGCTATCTTTGTGAATATGCATTCCGATTTGACCTGAGTTGCAGTTTCTGTGAATATCCTTTCTTCTTTCACTGTTTACACTGCAGCCCTTCATGCTTTGATCCTGATTCTCTTCTCCTTGCACACCTCTGGCTTGGGTTATCCTGGATTGACTGTATTTCAGCAAACAAAAGGTTTTCATCTCCAAAAACAAGCAGCAGGAAACCCTACACCAGCAGCAAGCAGAAGGAGAGACAAAAACACAGTGTTGAAACCACTATAAACCTTTCTAGGATAGGTGCCAGCACAGAAATTGGGCGCCATAGGAGTGGTAATATTACCTGATTAGGACCTTTGGTCCGACGTCAGCGAAGACCGGTCTCCAGGAGCCACGCTGGGGAGAGTAGTGAGACACACACAGACATACGTGGCACACTTACGGGTATGGTAAACCCTGTAAGGAAGGGTAGAACCCCATGGGTCTGGACCAATCAGGGGTCCTGACTGTGGGCTTGCTTGTCCCCAAGGAGGGAGGACACACTTTGCTTCATGACGACTGGCTTTTCTTTTTCCCCTGGAGTAGTAAGCCAACGTTCTACGTTAGCTCCCCAAGGTCATTACATTAGGGCAGTTCCCGTGCAACAAATGGTCAACAAGGCATACACTCGCTGCGTGGCTGCAAACCTGATAAGCGGCCACCTGGTCCACGGTGGAAACCATAGGCATGTGACTGCAGGGCACAGACAGGGTAAGTGCAGTGCTCAGTAAGCAGTGGTCTGTGAAAAACCAATGGTCTTCGGCCAGGGACTGGTTGTCACGGGGGCAACCGGTTCTGTCCTGCGATGCAATGCGGAGCAACTGTGACAACTGCTCTCACACACATACACAGGCACATCTGCACAAGAGTGCTTACTGCCCCTGTAAGGTTAGAACACAGTCAGTAGACTGACACAGTGAAATTAGGTTTTCTTTTTACGCGGGGACAGAGTCTCAGCACGGGTTAGTAGCTGCCCCTCGTTGTTCTCCACGAGGTAGTAGCGGAAGATGGGGTTGATACTCCCATCTGGTTGTATGAAGGCTGACATAGGTTCCCAGGTCGCCTTAGATAACCAAGAGCCATCCCACAGGGTTGGGAATTTCGAGCCCTGTTTGTACTCGTGGCGAGCACTACCTGCAACCACGTAGTAACCATCGACTGCCATGTCATCGGCAGTCATCTCTTCGCCTTCTCTGGGCTGGTAGCATTCTCTAGGTCAATACGCTCCGCCTCACTGTCGCTGAGGCGCCACTCATCCCGGGACAAATCGTCAGGGGATTGATAGTGCCTCAACTGTTTAGGTGCACACAGCAGCCCACCACCTAGACGTGGACTGCACCTGACATGGATCCTGGATCCATCTATCCTGATGATACGATAGGGTCCAAAATAAGGGTCCTGTAGGTAGTTACGTGGCCAGGACGGTAGGCGTGAATGGTGAACAAAAACAAGGTCACCAACCTTGAAGCTGGCAGGTCGCCGTAGGCGGTTACTCCGGCTCAGTTCTCGGTCACGAATGAGTCTCAGGTTAGTACCCGCCTGGTTAGCCATAGACTGCTTGTGTTCCAGCCAGTCTCCAACAGGGCTCTTGAAGTACTCAGGAAAGGGGGTTTCGAAGAACCAAGCAGGTTGTCCTCCGTGGAACAGCTCGTGGGGGGTGAAACCCATAGAAGAGCTCCGCTGTGAGTTCATGGTCAGCACTGCCCAGGGCACTAGGCGTACCCAGTCTTTGGTACGCTCCTGTTTCATCAGGAGTCTTAGGTTTTGCTCCACCACACGGTTCTGTCTCTCACAAAGAGGGTTAGACGTGTGGGTATAGGGCACACCTGTAGTTACCTCCACTTTGAAGGCATTTAGCACTCGTTTGTACCACCCAGTGTCACTGCGGATGCGTACATCTTCATCAAGGTGCAGCTGCTTAGGTGCCCCATAGGGTTCGAACCATTGTTCCACCAACATTTTCACAGTCTGCTCACTTGTGATTTTCTTATTGCAAGGGAACACACGGGTCAAGCGAGATAGGCCACAGGTGACCACTAGGCAACTATGATAGCCGCCGAAGCGAGGTAGACAGTGGATGAAATCCACATAGAGAAGAGACTAAGCACAATAGGGTATGGGTAAGCTGGAAATCAGTCCCCTATCCCTACTGTCGCTCTGCTTGCTGGCGTGACAGCCACAAGCATCCACAATGGTCTGCATACGAGACCTCAGTTCAGTCAGGGTTAGACTAGAGTAGAACCACTCGCGGAAGAAATCCACTGAGCCATTAGCGCCAGTGTGAGCAGAGCTGAGATGGGACCACTGTAGGCACCCATCAGATCGGGCCGCATGTTTTCCTATCACTGGTGCCCGTCAATGACACGGGGTTCGAGACCAGTGCTGAGGGTCTGGGGAATTTCTTTATACTCAGACTGACAGTCGGTTAGGCTCGGACCCTGCAGGATTCCAGCAGTGCGCATGGACAGGTCAAGCTGGACATCGGTACGCTGGAAAGTCTTTTTCGCGGGCGCCTCAGAGCTCTCACCTATAAGCGCATCGAAGTTTTTGCGCGATATATAGTCAGACAGTTCATTTTTTATACCGGGGATATGATGAACTGTCAGCCTGAACTGGCTCAAGTAAGTCCGACACCGCTTTAGTTTTGCTTTCTCTGGTGGTGGGCCCTTCTGAACAGACTTCACAGGTTCCTGGTCACGGAGCCAGACAATAGGGTTAGATCCCAGGAGTTGGGAGTGTGACGAAAGCACCAACATACCGGCCAGGAGTTCCTGGTCATAGATGCTGTAATTGGAACGCGCTTGGTTCCATTTTCAATTCAGGTGTCCCAGTCGCACCAGCCGCCACTCACTGGTAGGATAGTCATGTTTCAAGGAGTCATCACGGTTTAGTCCGCCAGTACGATAATGGCAGTGGGTTAGTTCAGCTGGGTTAAGCTTCTGCCATTGGTAGATCGTTCCACCCCCCCCTACATCACTGGCATCAGTGATCAGGACTATCTCGCCCTTAGGGCGGGGTACTCTGAGGCAGTTGGAGGAGGCAATTTTCTTCTTCAACTCCTGGAAACACTCCTCGTCTCTGGCGGTCCACCTCCAGGGAGTAGCTTTCTTGATTACGTCAGTGAGGGGGGCAGGAAAGTAGGTAAAATTGTGGATGTGACGCCTATGGAAGTTACAGGCGCCCACAAAATTCCTCACGTCGTGTAGACCCTTCTTAGGGTCATCGCGCATCTGCATGTCCTGTAGGGGCTGCATCATAGACGCGGCTGGTTTCCGGCAGCCATACTGTAACACCTCAATGCCCTCGGGCAACTCCACAGGCACCGAAAAGGCGTAAATGTATTGTAATCCCAATCAGGTCAATCTCGGCGAAATCTGCATTTCTGAATTCGCAATCAGGACATTTGGTGCCTAAATACATAAATGTATAAAACATTACAAACTCAATCAACAAAAGCATTGTAATCTATATCGTTGCACGTGGGCGCCTTTGCGCAATGTGCAGCAGTGCACTGGTCTGCTGCACGCCCCTCCCAAGTCAGTCTAAGGGGACCTGTGGCTGGCTGACACACAAAACAGTGGCAGCCAGTGCACTGCACATCAGCACACACACACACAAAAAAATAGGCAGTCAGAAAAACAAACACACAAAAATTTTCTAACACACCCCGGTGCCCGTCGATGGAACCCCACCTGGTGTCAGGGGCTCTCTGTGTATTCTTCAAGAAAAAAATAGACACCAGAATGTATAAAAAAAAACCAGAAACTACTTGTTGCCCATTGCCATTTCTGCACCAAGAGAGAAACTCTCTGCTCAGAAATTTGGTCATGTAAAAAACAGGCAGATTACAAAAATAGTAAACACGCATAGCAGCACAAAGGGCACAAAGAAGACAGTGAAACAATCCTCACTGGACTGACCCTCAGGGTATCAAAACCCTTAGGCTACTGAACAATGCTGCTGGTTCTCCAAGGGGCTTAAGCCCCATGTATCAGACTTATCTTAAAACTTGTGCGCCAACTTAACTTCTGAGCATCACGAAGGGGAATGGTGCTTGGGTGGGTCTTGAGGGGGAAATTGGCCTGCCTTGATGGCTTGATGGCCCCCACACTCCTGAAACAACGCAAAGAAAGATAGGAGAGAAAAGGGAATTGGCCCAGCAAGCTGAAAGCAGGCATAGCCGCGCGAGGCAACAGCAACAATGCTTCAAACCCTCCTGGGCGCCACCCTTTGAGCCTACTCAACACCCACTGTGAGCTCACACTGGCAAACAGCAGTACCCACACACCGCAACGCAAATACCTGCACAGGGGACTCAGGAGCTGGGCCGTCCTGCTCCATGCTCTCCGATCTGCACTGTGTGTGGTCCGTACGACTGTGACGCGTACCACTGTACACACAAAGGCAATAAATGGTACACTTGGAACGAAAACAGAGCGAGGGCATCGGATCACAACAAACTTAGAGGCCATTGGGCACTGTGAAGTGTCCCTTTGGGACCTCAGGCCCAAACTCGAATTTTGCATCTACGCGTTTCAATCCAAATGCAACGCATACATGCATGCGTGAACAACGAGGGATATCTTCACTCAACGAAGTGGGACGCCAAGCTCCGAAGGCTCTCCAACCCCTCCGGTCTGCTCCTGCCAGGGAGGTAATAGCAAAAGACAAAGCAGGCTTCAAACTTGCGCCAACGCCCACACATGGCTGCACTGCGCAAAATCATGCCACCGGCGTGCAGTGAAACCCCACGGCCCTTGGCTGCGAGCGCCCAACCGGCTGGCTGCATGGAGCCACGCAGCGCTATGTACTGGAACAACCTCCCATACACAGGCAGACAGAGAGAGAAAGGAAAAATGCCTGTTGTTTTTTTTGGACTGCTGGAACTTGAAGAACTCGGCGATCTTGTGCTGAACGCCGGCCTCGCAGTTGTGAAGGAATCATGCTTGCGGCCGCCCCGTTTGCCACGATGCGTTGGGCGCTAAGGCCTGCCTGTGGGCTCGTGAACCACAGGGCTTTGCCGGCGACACGAACACACTTGGTTTGACTCCCTGAGCCTTTGAATGTCAACCTGCAAACCGTCGCGCTCAGCTCGCACGTCTTTTAACTCCAACGTGGCCTGATGTAATTGTGCAGTCAACTTATGGCTCGCCTGCTCGGACTTGATCACGACCAAAAGAAGCTGCACTAGATCGTCCCACGCCCTAGAAATATCGTCCTCGTCGTCATTCAGACCCTCAGAATTACGGCGAGCTTTCTTTTTTCCTATGCGACAACTTGATGGCCCCCAACACTCCTGAAACAAGGCAAAGAAAGATAGGAGAGAAAAGGGAAATGTAAACATAGTATAGGCGACGTGTGCGTGACGTAACACGTGGAACAGCCACACCCACAGGCTACGCAGCACCAGCGAGCGCTGCAAAGAAACCCAGGCTGAATTGGCCCAGCAAGCTGAAAGCAGGCATAGCCGCGCGAGGCAAAAGCAACAATGCTTCAAACCCTCCTGGGCGCCACCCTCTGAGCCTACTCAACACCCACTGTGAGCTCACACTGGCAAACAGCAGTACCCACACACCGCAACGCAAATACCTGCACAGTGGACTCAGGAGCTGCGCCCTCCTGCTCCATGCTCTCCGATCTGCACTGTGCGTGGTCCGTACGACTGTGACGCGTACCACTGTACACACAAAGGCAATAAATGGTACACTTGGAACGAAAACAGAGCAAGGGCATCGGATCACAACAAACTTAGAGGCCATTGGGCACTGTGAAGTGTCCCTCTGGGACCTCAGGCCCAAACTCGAATTTTGCATCTACGCATTTCAATCCAAATGCAACGCATACATGCATGCGTGAACAACGAGGGATATCTTCACTCAACGAAGTGGGACGCAAAGCTCTGAAGGCTCTTCAACCCCTCCGGTCTGCTCCTGCCACGGAGGTAATGGCAAAAGACAAAGCAGGCATCAAACTTGCGCTAACGCCCACACATGGCTGCACTGCGCAAAATTTTGCCACCGGCGTGCAGTGAAACCCCACCGCGCCTGTACAGTGCAACTGGTGCAGCGCGCTCATGGCTGCTTCGCGCCCTTGGCTGCGAGCGCCCAACAGGCTGGCTGCATGGAGCCACGCAGCGCTATGTACTGGATCGGATCACAACAAACTTAGAGGCCATTGGGCACTGTGAAGTGTCCCTCTGGGACCTCAGGCCCAAACTCGAATTTTGCATCTACGCATTTCAATCCAAATGCAACGCATACATGCATGCGTGAACAACGAGGGATATCTTCACTCAACGAAGTGGGACGCAAAGCTCTGAAGGCTCTTCAACCCCTCCGGTCTGCTCCTGCCACGGAGGTAATGGCAAAAGACAAAGCAGGCATCAAACTTGCGCTAACGCCCACACATGGCTGCACTGCGCAAAATTTTGCCACCGGCGTGCAGTGAAACCCCACCGCGCCTGTACAGTGCAACTGGTGCAGCGCGCTCATGGCTGCTTCGCGCCCTTGGCTGCGAGCGCCCAACAGGCTGGCTGCATGGAGCCACGCAGCGCTATGTACTGGTACAACGTCCCATACACAGGCAGACAGAGAGAGGAAGGAAAAATGCCTGTTATTTTTTCTGGACTGCTGGAACTTGAAGAACTCGGCGATCTTGTGCTGGACGCCGGCCTCGCAGTTGTGAACGAATCATGCTTGCGCCCGCCCTGTTTGCCACGATGCGTTGGGCGCTAAGGCCTGCCTGTGGGCTCGTGAACCACAGGGCTTTGCCGGCGACACAAACACACTTGGTTTGACTCCCTGAGCCTTTGAATGTCGGCCTGCAAACCGTCGCGCTCAGCTCGCATGTCTTTTAACTCCAACGTGGCCTGATGTAATTGTGCAGTCACCTTATGGCTCACCTGCTCCAACTTGATCAAAACCAAACGAAGCTGCTCTAGATCGTCCCACGCCCTAGAAATATCGTCCTCGTCGTCATTCAGACCCTCAGAGTTACGGCGAGCTTTCTTTTTTCCCATGCGAAAGCGGACACGAAATGGGGAACTCCTGTGCTTAAATGCAGCCACAGATCCACCGTCGAAAACTTCAAACTGGCCGTCAAACTCGCCTAACACGTCGTCCTGAAAACTCTTGTGCTGGCAAAATTTCTTGATTTGGGATTGAACCGATCACTCAGATTGCGAAGTTGTAACACCTCAATACCGTCGGGCAACTCCACAGGCACGGAAAAGGCTTAAATGTATTGTAATCCCAATCAGGTCAATCTCGGCGAAATCTGCATTTCTGATTTCGCAATCAGGACATTTGGTGCCTAAATACATAAATGTATAAAACATTACAAACTCAATCAACAAAAGCATTGTAGTCTATATCCGTGCACGTGCGCGCCTTTGCGCAATGTGCGCCAGTGCACTGGTCTGCCGCACATACCCCACGTCGAAACCCAAATACTCCATCTCCTCTTTCATAAACCCACATTTTTCGTGTTTGATTCGGAGATAGTTCTCTTGACAAACAATGAAAAATTCACAGAGGAGAAGGACATGGTCCTCTTGGGTATTGGTACCCAAACTCACGTCGTCAATGTGGGCCTCCGTTTCTGCAGCCCGAGAAATCAACTCCTGTACTAGAGGTCTGCCCTCCAGTATGTACAATATGTTGTTCATTAGCTCCTGGAAGAGCGCTGGGGCATCAGCCACCCCAAAAGGTATGACCTTCCACTTAAACACACGACCCTTAGGAGTTATAAAAGCCAGCAGCTCCTGAGCTGCGGCGGTTAGGTCTACCTGCCAGAAACCACTGCGTTTGTCCATTTTGGTCTTGTACCTGCATTTGACAATACGCTCTAGGGTATTTTCCATGTTAGGAATACTCCCTGAGTGGTTCTGGGTTTTCTTGTTGACCTCACCATAGTCAGGAACAAGTCGTAGAGCAGTCGACCCTCGTCTGGCAACCAGGAAACAGGGACTGCAATGATGGGGGTAGTCCCCCTTCTTAAATTCCTCCTAGAGGCCAGCATCAATACATTCCCGGATCTGGCGCTCGATTTCTTCAACCTGTTCCTGTGGAGCGGGATGGGGACGACGCCTCACTCGCGTCCTCTCAAATTCAGGTTTCAGTTTCAGGTCCATCTGGACCAGTTTTTTACAAGAGAGGGGGCACGGTAAGGCGCCGAACACCTCCTCATAGGTTAGCAGCACTTTCTTCAGTCGGGGGTCAAGGTTAAGACTCTCGATTTTCTGCAGGAAATCCTCCTCAGCATGGAGGTTGCTCTTTCTATGTTCTTTCTTTTTCTGCCGATCAGCAGTTTCGGCAATTACAGAACCATCGTCCCACTCAGGGGGACATTGCTGCCCAAAGTGCAAAGAATACACTAAGGGTATCTTAGGGTCACGCAGCGTTTAGGAATCATTGTCCTCCTCAGACCAGATAGAGGATTTCCAGGTCTCTCTGAGGTATTGCAGCCGCTCTTGGCGCTCAATACCTTCTGCCTCCAGGTACAACAGCCGTCGGAGTTCCTGAGTGTCATGCTCAGACAGTGGCACGTTATTAGAGGCAGGCCGCGCTAGACCATCAGGACTCCGGGCCACGGGTTCACCTGTGTGCATAGGCTGCATGTGTAGCACCGGTTTCCCAACAGGGAAAGTGGGTTCTGAGGTTGACTCTAGATCTACCTCCTCCCGCTACAGCTGGGCTAGGAAGGCACTGTGTTTTCGATCAACACAGCTTGGATCAACAGGAGGGATAGTGCTGGCGATCTCAGACAGTTGGTCGTCAGCATCCTCCTTAACAGTCGCAGGCTCCAGATAGCCATCGGGAGATTCACACCCTGTACGCGTGGCAGATAGGTGCTCAGGAGATGGGTTTTGAGATCAGAAAGAGTCAGGCCACGATTTTCAGCCAGGACCTCTTTCAGTAGCACCTGATCTACGTCACACAGGGGTAAATGATAGAGACATCCATCGACGATGGATAAGAAACTGGCCAACTCAGGGGCCTGCATAGCTGTGTCTGAGTCCTCAGGCACATAAATGGGACCGTCGGGGAGTTGCACTCTTGCCACGGTCATTCGATTTAGCATACGGCGCCAGTAAGCGTGTTCATCAGAGCAGCCCCAGTCAGGGGTGCACATGACAACCCTTCCTCCCTCATAAGCGATTTAGATTAGAACCTTCGCGAGCAGGGAGAAGGGAGGGTTAGCATACGCTAGGCTCATTGCTTTCCAGAAGAAACGGAAAGCGTTGTTCAAATGTTTGGAGCAGTACAACTGCATGATGTGCTGTTGTCGGCTCGCAAACAATTCCACCTGGATCTCATTCAGGTTTACCTGAAGGGCCGCCAGTCCATTTTCAAGAACGTGACGGGCCAATTGGTAGTTATCCGTACGATAGTTAGTCTCGGATGCGTAGCGCAGCCCAGACTCTTTTCGTCCTGACAGCTTCAAATGTACGGAGAAGAGCCCACTGCCAAAGCCGCAGTGCAGAGAATAGGGGCGCTGGAGAGACAGCATTTTTACCTGGGGGTTTCTTCGTAGGAAGTCGGTACCAATGGCGATGTCAAAGGCGTCGGTGTCCAACACCCTGCAGTGTTGGGTCACAGTCTCGTCGCCCAGGCATATAGTCACATCGACCCCCCGCAAGGAATGGATGGTACGTCCATCCCCTACTCTTATGGCCACGGTGTTAGTTTTCTTGAAAGTTTTTGGCAGGCGCCGGGCCACTATAGAGAGTGTTGCATTGGTGTCAAGCACCGCTCGAAAAACCTGATCCCCGATTTTCACGAGGATCCAGAAAACCAAGTCGTCCTCTTCGGAGCCACCCCCCTACTCCTCAGCAGGGAATTTGACCTCCACCCAGGCAGCCATGAGGGACCTGGCCATCCAGGCCAGTCACCTCTTCTTGGAGTCTTTCCCGTCAGGGGAGGCGTTATACCCCTGTGGGCGCTCCTAGGGGTCACCTTCGGCAGGAGGGGGAGTAGCAGCGGGCGCTGATGAGCACCTCTGGGGGTTAGGGGGTCCACCTTTGCCACCCCCCTTGCCACCTCCTTTACTACCTTTATCCCCATTCTGGGGTTTTCGGGTGGGTGTTTGGTTCTTCTGGCGTTCGGCCTCCTGTCGCTTGAGTTTATCACTCTCGCGTTTCTTTATGTGACATTCGTCCTCGTAGTGACGATGTTTGCCACAATAGCTACAGGTGATGGTACACCTGAAATGATTCTGATGGGTCACAGTTTTCCCGGCTTTGGAGTGCTGCTGTCGTTTCATCTGCAGCATACAACTACTGCGGTGGTCGCAGTCAGTGGCATGACAAGGTCCCCCCTTGTCATTGACAGGTTTACAGTAGAACAGAGGGGGGGTACCTGCATCAGGTTTAACCTCATTCATGGCACGTAGGTTACCCCTTCCTTTACCACCTCCCTGGGTGGCGTTAGTGGGATTTTTAGGCTCTTTCCCTTCGCCACGTCCGGGGGTAGGGGTACCATCTCGACCCAAGTGCTTCTTGAGGAATATCTACATGTGGGAGTCATTCTCCCTCTCAAGAGCTAGCTCGATCAGCAGGTCCACCAGGTCGTCATACCAGTGGCTCCGGCTCTTCCTCTCAGAGGTAGCGCGGCAGTCATCCCACGTACGACTAGGGATCTTACTCACGAGCCACAGGTGGGGCTCAGTGGCTCCATAGGAGCCCAAGTTCATCCGTGTAAACAGATACTCTAGGTCGCACACGTATTCAGAGACTCGCGCAGCGAAAGGTAATTCAGGGAGCATAGGTAGCTCCTCTATCTGTGTGCGCACACTGAGGTCAGTCTCATAGACTGGGAATGTTTTCTTCAGTCTTTGGAGTACCTCAGCCCATGTTGAACAACTTTTCACAATCTCTTTCACCTGTCTTTGTAACAATTTTTTTTTGCATGAGCGTTTCAGCAGTGAGCATTTAGTGGCCACATCCACATGGGATTGGCCAATTAGCAAAAAAAAATCAGCAAATTTTTCTGCCCATTCGGGCAGATTTTTCGGGTCGAACTCTGGCAAATCCAGCTGGATGTTCGCTTGGGCAATAGGTCTGCCACTCTCCCCATCCCCTGGGGTTGGGCCTGAAGGTGGGGGGGGTACGCCGGCAAGGGGTGCGAGGGCTGACAACCCTTTTTTCTCAGTCTCAGTGACAGGCACGTCCTGTAATTCAGCAATTGGGACTGTTCTAGCACGAGGATGAAAAGGGCTGGGGCAAGTGACCTTGGGTAGCAACCTGGACACCCTTGATGTTTGAAGATCATCCGCCAAGGTGCTCAATCCGGGTGAAGGTGAGAGTAGTGCTGGCTTGGGTAAGGGTTCGGTGATACCCAATTTTGCCTTGACAGCTTCTGACAGACATGTCACATCCGGGTCTTCAGATCCGGATAGAAGTTTGGCCAAAGGTTCGGCCGTGCGATCCAGAGCCCCATAGGTGGGCTCTGGGAGAAGAGGATCCAGACTCTTTTCAGGAGCCATTGAAGTTGTTGGCAGGTCTGGATGCCATGCTCTGGGGTGCTCGTGTACTCTTGGTCTTTTTGGTAGTGATACTGTGTCCGCTATGTCTGTAGATGGCCCCGAAAAAAGGAAGGAACCCATCTCAGTTTGAGGCGGAGACTCGAGGGCATCAAGAGGTACTTCTCCATCTTCCCCTACGGTCGACTTGTGGTACTCCTCGCGGAGCATAAACTCGTCCATCTTCCTTCGTAGGTCCTCTTGTTCTTCAGGACGTCCAAGAACCGTAGAAGAAGGGGCCTGACAGGCCGACCGGGAGATGGAGGCTGCGACTCGCCTGCGGAGCCGTTGCGGGCTGTCCTCACCATGGGCCACTAAGACCTCTATGGTTAAAGGGGTTGTTCTGGGCGGATTTTGATTCGCCCTTCTGTGCTCTGGATCTTCCTGAGACCCAGATGCTGCTCTGAGTGACGCTTCACTCTTTGGATGGGCTGCACTGCCAAGTTGGACTTGTACACTTCTGATCGGCCAGGTTCGGGAGGACAGCTGAGTGGACATGTTCAATGTGCTTTTCAGTGTGCTTTTCTTGTGCTTCTCCTCAGAGTCGGTTCAAAGGGTACTCAGGGGATTTCCTCTGCCACCAGAAAGATGTCCTTGTCTAGTGCCGTAGATATTTTGGTGAAATCCTGCAGGTTTTGATGTTGAAAACCCAAACCAAAGCAGTAGGTAGAGCAAGAACATAACTTGGATCGAATTGATTAATAGTTTGAACCCCAGTGTAACACAGAAGGGCTGCAAAAGGACGAAGCAGGTATCAATACAAAGATTCAATCACAAAAGGATAAAACAAATGAGTTTTATATGAAAACTGGCATGCCTCTTGCCTCCCGATTAGTTCCAGGCACTTCATGTGCACTCTTTTGGATGAAATGGAGTTGGTTAGGAATATGGGGCAAAGGATTTAGGCCAGATACAGATTATGACTTGGCCAAGCAACTGAATTCAGAGACAGTTAAATAGTAGAACCACCATAAATGGTAGAAACAATTGAGTATAGGGCTCTTAGGGTGGGAGACCACTAGGCTTAACCACCAAGGCCTAAGGCATGAAATGCCTATTTTATTTCGGTATATCCTCCATGAAGGAAGGTACCTCCGCTCAGTTAAGTGGTAGGGGTGAACTTCATGGGGGGCTAGGGTTATAACCCTAGTTACTTTGAGAAAGTGTACTTACAGGTTCAATCGAGGGACAAAAATACTTAAGTAAGCCTTGGCATCAACAAGAGGGTTTTAAGGGGGGCTTGGCCTGGATCAAGCCCTCCAAGAAAGACATGGCAGTGACTTCTTCCTACTCCTCCTGCTAGGGCTTGGAGGGAAGGAGTGCTCTGTTTGTGTGACCAGCGTGTGGGCTGGTTGTCTTGGCGCCATGCGGAGCCTCGCGCTGGCAGAGAGGGAACTTTCTGGTGTGATCAGCGCCCGTTTCAGCTTGGGCAGAAAAACATTGCTGCTGCACCAATCACCCTGACCTTTCCCACCTGAGAACAGAGGCAAATGCAGGACTGCTTTTAGCGCAGGAACCTAACATGCCTCGCCCTATTATACAGGTCTCCGACAGGAAAAAATACGCTGTTTAAAAGCAGCCGTATCAAGCAAGCAAGGTTAAGGAACTCCGCCTGTTCTCTTATGGAATGTAGGGCGGAGCCCCTGGGTAACCTAACCAAGGGTCATACCGTGCGCACTTCACGTGGTCTACCCTTTCATGCATAATATGCATGCACAAGTATGCACGAATTCGGCAGTTGCCTATTTTTAACAAATCAACCACAATCAAATCATACCCAGCGCTTTGCACAATCACTGACTCAACCAGGGGGTGGCCCCTTCTGGGCTTACTCACCTTACCTACTGCTGAAGAGAGAGAGCAAGCGGGTGGGGCCTCTACTCTATGTTTGCACTGCTACAGGGCTCGTCAACGGTAACACGACACAAGCAATGTGTATGCTGCATGCGAACCGATCACAACCTGTTTGTCTATACCTCTTTGGTTGAACTCCTATTGAATTTTCGAATTCTTCGTCCTTGAATTTTCCTATAAGCAAGGGTGGAATCTCTACGTTTATTATTTAATGTGTGTCTCGTCATTTCTTGAATAATATGTGACATACTGTTATAATCTTATTTTGTCGTGCTTTTCCGGCTGTGAATTAAGACGCACCCCTGCACGCCGCTTTTCTCTGCGTATGAATCCAGGGGTTTGAAAATTCCTGAGATGAAATAAAAACGCGTTAAAATGTACATTTAATGCACATGGAGATTCTGGTCAGGTGTGCACACTGAGAAACATTCTATACCGTCATTTGACGCATTTAGGTGTATCGTCGATCGTTGCGCATAGATCAGGGTCACATTCCTCGCATCTTTTGTTCTCAGTGATTTCTGAGTGAATTCAGCAAAATAGGCTGTGTTCTGGCCGGAACCACTGCCTCCAGGACCACTGTCCAGAATCCCAACACCCCATTAAGGGGCAAACAATTTTAACACCACCCCCTCGCCATGAAGACAGGACAGGTACAGGCTGCAGGAACCACAGAGACTCAGACTGTGTGTCCTGACCGTCTCCTGCGTTGCCGTTTGCGTTTTGCGACTCGGAGGGACGGATGCATGACCACATGACTTTGCATGCCCATTCTGACCCCCTACCAAGCCACAGCCGCCCCAGCGACGCCTCGGAGCGCACTGGGGGCTGTAGGGGTCCGTTACGGCAAGGCTAAAACTGGAGACTGCCCCGGTGCAGCGCCCCCTTTACAGTGCTAGGGAAGTTATACGTAGTTTTAAAAAAGATGCTGAAACCATAGGGAGGTGAAGAGGAATATCCCTTTTCTCCTAAAATGCGACAGTGGTGACCACCACAGCACAAGGGGGGAGTAAGAAAAAGTGTATTTCCATGCCAAAAGGTAACCGTTAGTTGTCCTAGAGATGCCTAGAGGCATACTACATTTGTATCTTAGTTTTGGCCTATCCAAAAAGGGCTGACAAAATATTTTGACCCATGAAACCCAGCATTGAAGTGTGGATGTTGTGTGGACCCCTGACCTCCAAACTGATTGGACATAATCACCATCACCTGGACTGACTGACATTGATCCAGAGCCTACACATTTTTCTATGTTTTCTCATGAATGCTTAGCTATCCTAGTGGTCTGCACCCTAGGGGGGTGGGGCACCTCTTTTTGAGAGGTCCTGGGTTCAATTCCCAGTCAGCCTAGCTAAGTAGGAAGATGCCATGTGGCCTGGCAGTGACTTCAGCGCCACACGCCATGCCACCTCGGCACCTATGGGACCCAAAACAAGGAGTGCACATCTCTAGATGGCACCATAAAAGAGAGATTGCCCATGTGGGCAGTTATCCAATGATTGTAGGATATTTTCTAACTATCCTTTCTTAAAACTGTAGTTATTGTGAGCTCCTTTGTACATACACTGTCTATCTTTTCTCCTTTGACAGCAGCCCTTCATGTTGTGGATTGGATCCTGTATTTCGTCTTCTTGTACTGTGGGTACTTGGGAGTATTGGTTTCTTTCAACAAAACATTGGTATTTGGAGAACCTGAGCTACAAGCAAGAACCAGCAGGAGCCAGGAGATGCAGAAACAAGACAATATCATCAAAGCATCAACAGTGGAAGCCTGTTTCGCCTTTCTTCTCGCGCACTTGCCCTCGACGTGAATGCATTCATATGCCCTTAAGGGCTTGTACATTTTTGCTGAGCTTTCCTTTCAGTGTTTGCATGTTGTGCATTTCGTGTCATGTTTTTGTTGGCCTCCGTACACAATTGTTTCCGGGACCTTGAGTGCGGCAGGCCTCGTTCACTGAGGGACAGAAGGAAGCAATTTGTTCCGCAGGACAAAGTTTGGTACAAATGGTGTTCCACAGAATCACATTTTTGAAATTGAGCTTTTGAAAAGGCAGGTGCTTGTGACATTGTGAAATACTAAAACAGCCACATTGGCAATACCGATCCTTCAAATCAATCAAAATAATATTTCAGTTTGGTAACCAAAATGTTGAAAAACAGCAGCAACTTGCGTGAAAAATACTTTTCTGGTGGTGTCTGATCGTAGGTGTTGTAAATGTCAAAAAAATACCATTTTTTGAGTCCGCCCCTTCCAAAAGGGGATGCAGTTTGTGTGGGCGGAGGTCACGCAATTCCATTTATGCAGACATACAAGGAGGAAGTTGTTGCATGGTGCGCACAGGCCTCAACGCTTCTGGAATATTCAGCTAACTTCAACCCAGTGGAACAAGCGCAGCAGAATGACACCCAGTTTCCTCATTTCTGCATCCTCCGCCATTGGCTTCCCAACCTCTCCAAGGTGTCATGCAAACTCTATGGAAACAAGAATCAGGCGGGCTACATCTGGGTAAAAAGCAATTCCCAAAAGTATGCACCACACGCACTGGCGGAACGCACGGACCCAGCAACACCGCCAAAGAACGCAGCATTGGAAGCAAGACACTGAATGTACTATCACATGTGCTGGACAATTTTGGACCCAGGCAGTTGCAACATTTTATCTTCCAAGGTTGACAAAATTACCCCGCGTGGGGTAATTTGCTACTACTGGGGGGGGGTAATATCTCCAGTGTTTCTGGCTGCAAGGTATTTTGTAACATAGTAGTTCGGGCTTTGCAAAGTTATAGGGGGTTGAAGTGTGGTATGTAGGGGGGGGGGGCGAACACGTTTTTGGGGGGTAGATTGTGCTTACTGAGGGTGTGCATTGACACGGTTTGGGGATTGTTCCCAGCCACTTGCTGAAGCTGTTTGCTTTTGCTCTTCTGGATGGCGTGCAATGACTTGTGCCATTTGTCGTAGCCGCAACCCAGCTTCACATGTCTTACCGCTGCCAACTGCAAAGCAATCATTTGTGCCATCCAGGACTGTCAACAATCCATGAATTTATCATCAATGTACCAATACAATTTGCCCTGCAGAAGTACCTCAGGTGTTCAAAATCCGTAGTGATGCTATTAATGCCGCTTCAGAAAATCGTACCATCTTACGAGCAGCAACAACAGATGAAAACGCGGGAAAGCCACTGCTCCCTGAGGTGTTTCGGCAGGACCAGTGATGGCAACAATGGTGACACCCCTTGTGTTGCGACAGCCACCAATGAGGCATACCACTGGCAGTAACTAAAGCCTCCTATGTGTACCGCAGCAGCTGTTCGGTTATATCTTGCTACCACTTCTGTGGTGTTGTATACGTTAGTTGCAACGATTTCTCCTCCATGCCCTTTTCCTCGGTTGAAATTTTGTTTTCTCCAACATACATGCACACTTGAACGCATTGTAGGACCAGCCGGGAGATACATCATTTTTAGATCAAATTTAAAGCGGGTGCCACCTGAGTCGGCGGCCAACTTACTTGTGACGAGCACAGCGAAACACTTATCATATCACAAAGTGGCACCTGAGCTAACTGATCGGAATGGGGTTACACACCACAACATGACACCAGGAATTGTTCAAACGGTGATATGTTGCATTGCCCCTGTTTCTCAAAATGATACGAGACATCGTCGAGCAGCACGGTGCTGTGCCATCTGCCGTCCATGCTGCATTTCAATGTGTCTAACGGAGATTTTGTTGGCCCTAACCGGACGTATGGTAACATTACCATTACAACCGCAGCCATGCTGGGAATCTTGGAGCAAATGAAAGCAGCCGTGGGGTCGTTTGCATTGTAAACGCACAGAGACAGGTTGGTCATCAGTGAGGGGTGGAGCAACGTGTGGCTGATTGCTCGTGACTTTGATTAGCGCTCTCTACCAATCTCTGTTATTTTTTGCACACATGAAGGTTGAGAGGTATTTGCAGCAGCTGCTGACAGCTACTCTGTACCACGGGATGGAGGTAGTGCTTTAGATGTCGTACAACACGATGACACATCTGCAGTGAAGTCGAGTTCTCCGCCTGGGCGTGTGGAAGTGGAGTAGCATACTTTTTGTTTCATGCACATGAATGCTTTACAGAAGGGAAAGTGTGCACCTTTGCTGAAGGTAGTGAACCGGTACCCAGGATATCCTTCGAAGAGTAGGTGAGACTATGCCCACTCCGGTTGGACCAGGTGCTTTCTGGATTTGCATCACAACTGGCAGTCTGCGGGCGCCGCAACATTTTGCAATGTGCGGAATTGATCAGGAATCCACTTCCTCATCATCTCCTTTATTCAAATCAGCACATTTCACATTACTCTGCAAGAGGATCGTCCGTTACTGACACGTTGCCGTGGAAGGCCTTGTCAACGGGTCAAGCTGGCGCAGACACGCAAAGCAGGCAGGCAAGGCACTGCGCTCAGGGCATCCTCATGGAACAAATCCTTCTACAATCATTGACACTCTGCAAACAACGAACGAACGTATGTGTGACAACAACAACATATGTACACACTGAAAGGGGGATTATGCAACTTGGTGGGATGGGGGCACGCAATTGCAAAAGATACACAGTACCTGGGTGGTGCGAGATGGCCGCTCCTGACAGAAGCCGCCCCTGGCACCTGCTCCTGAGGAGCACTGACCCTGGCTCCTGAGGACCTCGGGGCCCGTTTGTTGGGGGCCAACAGTCAGGTCTAGCGGGAAGTAAGCCGCCTCCCCTCTTCACGCGCGGAGCCTCTTCCTGTTCGTCACAGGGGCGACGCCAGGGGGAACCATGGGGCGCCTCTCCACGCCCGAGTGCAGCTACCTACCTACCTCCTGAGGACCTCCGACCCTGGAGTGCTCCCGCAGAGCACTGACCTTGGCTCATGTCGAGCTCCGGCCCAGAGGGGGTCCTGAGGAGCACCGACCCTGGCTGCTCAGGAGCCAAGGCTCCTTGTTTATCCCATCGTCGGTGATCATCTTTATCTCAAATTCTTATTATAAAAACTCCCATGTTTTGACCTATGTTTTGAAATCCCACAGAATCCTTTGCCGGGAGAGGAACAAAACACTTGGCACAACTCCAAATCAAAGCATACCCTGAGTTGTCCCACTGTCCATCTCTCAATACACAATGCAAGAACCCTGAGATCAAGACAGTGTTCAATGATTCTCAAAAGGAATACAATCATAGCTTGTAATCACAGCAACACACGTTTCTGCGTTCTTCAATTAAATGGCTTCAGAAATCTACGTCTATTTACTGCACTGGTGACTCTCCAATATCGCTGCCGGTAAACTCTGCCCTGCGAACGGAGTCTTGTTGCTGTCCCTTCACATGCCTGAGCCCTGAGCCACTTACACTCCCCTCCCAAGACTGTTGTGTCAGTAGAGAAAGCAACAGTCTGATAATCAGTGACGTCAAACCAAGTACCCCTGTCTCACACGGGCGAGGCAGGCGTAGGGGCTTGTACGGTGCACGAGCTGCTGCTCCTGGCACCACCTGTGACAGCCGGAAAAATCAAAAATGTGGCAGGAACTCACTGCCCACAGTCATCCTCAAAATCTAACCAACACCTCACTGTGCTTCGCGAAAGTACCAACAGATGACCGCAGACTGGCCGGACCTGGATATGTAAGAGACCAACAACTGACCACAAGGCAAGCACAGTTTGCTGACGGGCTATACATAATGAGCCACATGCAGAAAGGAACCACCCAGGGGCGCTCACTGAGATACAAATGACACAGATAAAAAAAGCTCTTGGATACTGACGTGTGAATAATTAAAGAGGACCCCAAGGGCGCTTCATTCATTGAGATGATCCCACTTCAGCATCCTGCAAAGGGAGGGCAACAAGGGAAACATACAGATCACAGTAGGAAATAACATACACGCACAATACATGCTGTGACTGCTCACTTGTGAAACCACTTGCGCAGCCCATGTGTATGTATATACTCCTCAACTCTCTCATTCCCCTTGCCAACGGACTGGAAGGCATCCTCATCAGTTCTATCAGGATACGCCTTCCAGGCAACCACAAGAACAAGCTTGCGCCCCCGACCTCGGTCCACAAAATGATGATCTACCACCTATTGAACGATATACGTGTCATCTGTGGGGGGTATGGGCCGCTCAGAGTAATACCCACCGGGAACAGAGCGTTCCTGCACATCCTGTACATACGGCTTGAGGCGGTCCAACTTGAGGATTTGGAATCCACTGGACTCCCTACCCTCATTAGTGATGACCTCTTCCTAGCGGCTACAGGCCCAGGTGTATAACTGTTATGGGCAAAGGCCACCGAGGCCACTCCAGTATCAGAAAATGCGCCGTGCAGATCAGTGGATTTCGCTACACTGCGCCTCGTCCGTACCCCAAGAGCCTTACCTTTTCCCCGACCCCTCTAGACTTCAGAGGGCCTGCGGCCAGGTTCAGGCTTCACTGCGGGGGGCTGTTGGTTGCCACTCTCCCCCCCTGTTCCACGATCCTCTTGTCCCTGCAGGCCACGGTGCTGAGCTGCACCAGAAACCCTCTCCGGAAACTCAGGAAAGCGATGTCCAGAGACCCCACAGGACACACACAGGCCCTTTCCAAAGCGCGCCTGTGCTTCAGCTGCGGCTCTTTCCAGAGGCCAGCTACGACCTTGTTTAGCGCCAGGTTTGTGAGTTCCCTTGCCAGCACGACGCCGGTCCTGCTGGCCACCCCCCCCCTTTTGCGCCTTTTTTGCGATTTTTAATATTGCCATCGCCATACCTGTTGTCGCCACGGCCACCAGGATTCCTGTCTCCATTACCAGGTTTCCTCGGCCACTGTTTTTGTCTCTTGCCTGGCGTTCCGTTTTTCATATCCGTCTGCTTAATTCTGCAGTCCGCGGCCCGATGTCCCTTATTGCCGCAATACAAGCAGGCGTCTGCGGGAAATTCGGAAAAATCAATGGGTGCTCAGCGTGATCCTGTCTGTTCCCCTGCCCCGCATCTGCCGCAAGTCTGCATCTGTCTCCCCTTTATCAGGCTCCATGGCCACGTCACGGTTACTGCGCGGGGTAAGCTCATACTGGATGAGCTTGTGCGCTCCGTGATTCGAGAGCTCCACCCCCTTGAGCTCTTCATATTTATAGAGCTCCCGGAGCTCATCTTGGTACCCCCCGTGACGGTGCAGTGCATCCGTAAAGGCTTCCTTTGCTTCTAGAGGGGTTACAGGGGCGGGTTCCTGTCCCAACAGGGTCCATTCCAGGACCCATAATTCATACGCCACCACTGTGGTGGCTGTGGTGGCTGTGACTTACACGATTTTTTCCTGTACATTCTCCCTGAGACAGTTTTCATGTGTTTGATGATGTCTTCCCAAATGTCCTTGTACATCCACCCCAAAAACAAGTGAAGCTGTGTATAGAGGGCACATAAGGACTCTTGGAGGGCTGTCAAGAGCAGCTTAGCCATGGTATCTGACCCACAGCGTTTAAACCAGTAGCCATGAAAACCCTGCCATTGCCTCTGAAAAATGGGACGACTGACCTGCTTGCCATCCCAGCTCGGCCTCTTTAGGATTGTCATTACCTCCCGTCGTGTTCCATCATCCAGTGCCTCCACTTCCAGCCTGCCAGTTCCTGTTTTCCCAAAGATTCCCCGTAGCTTTACTTCGGTTTCTCGCTCGGGGGCTGACTTATCCTGCGCAACGGCCGAAAAAAATTCAGCCAAAGGAAAATCAACGGAGGCCTGAGGGATGCCTGGCATTCCAAAACTTGGCCTCTTTACTTGTATCGTCAAAAAGAGAGGGGATAGGCCGCCCCCCTTTTCCAACTGCGCCCACCTCTGTTGCGTCCAGCTTATGTAGGCCTGAGTGCATAGTTGAGGTGAAAGAGTTGCCTCTTACCCATTCGAGGTCAGCGAAAGGATCCTCGCTGGGCAATCCTTTGGCTACACCATCCCAGCACATTGTAAGAGCGCGGTGCCTTGGCCGGCACTTCCTCCTCACATTGTGGCTCCCCCGTGTGGAAGCACACACCTTTGTGATTGTAGTTATCATCATCCGTCTCATCCTCTTCCTCTTCCGCTCCCGCATCGCCGGCTGTCGATGTTTCGTACACCTCCTCAAGAGCCGTCACCTTGGACTGTAAGGTTGCGACGCTCTGAGAAGATAACGAAAGGTGGGCATCAAGCTGCGAGTGCATTGAGGCGAGGTCTGAAGCGAACAACGAAAATTGATCACTCGACTCTACACTATCGACCACCGAATCAAGACAATCCCGCAGTTCATCCAATGCCAACCCAATTTGTTGCAACTCTGCTTCGTGTCAGGCTATATCCACGCGGCACGAGCAATTTTTGCTACACCCATGAGACCCACCCCTGGGGGTATTTTCTTCGAACGAAACCTTCGAACGAAGATTATTTCTTCGAACGAAGAAAAGTTTTGAACTGTTCGAACGCCTTTGTTGTGGCAGTTTTGCTGCAAACATTGCGATAAAATGCTCAACACAGGTATTTTTGAGGGTTTGGTTCTTTAGATTCAGCCTGCAACCACCTGAATGCCCTGAAAATGTGTTTTCGAAATGTGGTGGACTTTTCTTCGAACGAACCTTCGAATGTTCGAACGAAGATATTTTTCGAAGAAAAAGACGCGACGTTTACAAATGCACATACAGGCAACAACAGAACCGCGGAACCACCGATGTCCCTGTCCAATGTAGCTCTCTGAGTCCTGGCTCATGACTCACTGCCTGACACTAGTACTGCAACCTCGTCTTTCTTTTCCGTATCCTCTTTGTCTCCCTCTTCGGCATCTTCTTCTTCTTGCTTTCCACCACTCTTCGTTGGCGTCTTCTTCTTCTTCTTTGGCCTCTTTGCCTTCACTTTCTTCTTCCTGGCACTTGGAGCTGGCACGCCACCGGTTGCCGACGCCACTGCCGCCGCGTTTTTGCACTCCTCCTCCGTTGCGTAGCTTCGGGCCGCAACACAATACTCCCCCACAGAATGCCACATGGCAGAGTTGTAGTCTGCAGGGACCCAAAAGATTGTACCGGCACGGCCCAGTTTGGTCTTCTGCTGCAGGATGTCTCTGGGTATCTCCGTTCGCCAGGGGCGCCACTTCGAAATCGGCACTCCTCTCCACGCTCCCCACTGGTCCTCTTGTTGGAGGGGAAGCCATGCCCACGGCAGTGCCCCTCGGTCTGGAATCTGTGTCTCCTGGGTTTCGTCTTCATCGTCATCATCTCGGGCAGGCGGCTCCTCCTCCTCATCTCCGGAAGGCGGCTCCTCCTCCTCATCTTCTTCAGTCTCTTCGAACTCCTCACTCTCCGAACTCTCACCCGGCAGCAGCCTTGCCTTTTTCTTCGGAGGTTCCTTAGCCGCTGGCTTCGCTCGTGGTCTCTTCTTCGGCTTCTTTGTCTTCTTGTAAGACGAGAGAATCTCGGCAAGGTTCTTTGCCCGTCGTCCGGACACAACGGGTTGTGGATCTTTGCCCCGCACACCAGCTCTGGTCGTCGACGCTTTTTTTTCGGTTGCCTCAGGGGAATGCAACGTGGAACCACCCTGGCTCAGGTTGACCCACGTTGGCATCGACTTCACCTTTCTGCGACCTTCTTCATGGTTTTGGAGTGCTCCGAGGACCGTCAGTGCTCTCGCAGGCTTCGTTAGGAGGTCGTTGAGCAGGCTGCCCGCAGTCACGGTCGTCTCAATTCCACGACTTGGTAGCTGAAGCTTCCACCTGACGCCAACGGCGCTGGTTTGCGTTGCTGCAACCTGTGGGCAGTGGAGCGGTAAAAGACTTCGAATACAATCTTCGTTCGAAGATTCGAATGTTCGAACGAACGTTTTTTTCTTCGAACGAAGAATGTTTTTCGAAGAATAACGTAGAGGACGCATGCATGGTCAAAAGCGCTCAGCTACAAGGTAAATGCGGTACCTCCCATTCAGGAATGTCCCCTCCCATGTAGCCATGCTGCACTCCTGCTGCGACTGCTGCCTGGAGCACCGTCTGCCACTTCGCCGGTGTTGTGCTTTGCAATTGTTGTACTCCCCCGGCTTGCTGCGCTCCTTCGTCCGTCTGGGCTGCCTCACCACCACCCCGCGCCTGAGCGGTGACCTTGACGCCTTTCAAGCGGCCCGTTGATGTACATTTGCCCCACCCTGGGGGCTCTGAGGAGGGGAATCTGAGCATCACGGTACGGTCTTCACGCCAGCTCTCCACTGCGCCGTAGGCGTGCCAAACAAGCGCAAGCATACGTATTATCGGGGTTGGGGTGCCTTTTTTGTTCGGGACTGCGAAGGGGAGGGGGCGGGCGACCAGTGCACAAGGCAAGTCCCTCTCCACAGCCACATCTTTGCAATCGGCTGATAAACACTTTCCGAAACAGCGCCCATAGGTTGACAGTGGCGTAAGCCAAGCGTACTTCGGGTCCCCGAAAATGGGCGTATGCGGATTGGGTACGGATTTCCCTAGAATGAGGTCAAGGTAGGGGCGGGTGACTCCGGATTCAACGATTACCTGGCGGCAAGTGTCGAACTCGGCGCTGACATCGAACACTTCGTTCACCACCACGTAATCCGGATCATATTCTTCTGAATCCTGGGATCCAAAATCTAGCGGGTCATCCAAACGGCGAGAAGGGGATGGTGACGGCTCCAAATCCGCTGAACGCTGCGGCGCTGGGTGCTGAGCCAGTTGTGTACTACTCTGGGAAGGTGTTCCTGGCGCTGATCGTGACGCTGGGGCAGAAGTTGGGTGCGCCTGAAGCAACTCCTGAGCACAGCGCGAAAGATTCGAAACATATCTTCGAACGAAGATTCGAATATTCGAACGAAGAAAAATCTTCGAACGACAGTTCGTTCGAGGATTCGAAGATTCGAACGAAGACTAAATTCGAAGGACTACAACGCATGCCTGCAGGGCTTGGAGAATAACACATACCGCCACCAGTCTTGCTACATCGGCCTTGTCTTCCTTTGTCAGCACCATTGAGCGGCATCGTCTATTAAGGATTCGAACAATGCAGCGTTTGGGCAAGAGACCGGGCGCGTTGTACCGTGAGCTACAATATGGGAGTGCGTGTACAAGAAGGCATGCTCCATGGTTTGTAGTAGAGCAGAGAGCTGGTAGTCATCTGTGGTGCTGCCCCCTCTGTTTGTGAACCGCAAGTAGAAATCCTTTAGCTTGGCATTCGTGGTTTCAGCCAAGTCCTGGCAGTACATCCCAAGCCCGTAAGGTGCTATCGCCTCTAGGATTCTGGGCACATCGACCTGCAAGATTATCAGATAATGAGAACGGGTATCAGGCAAACAGTGTGCGCGAAATTCCCAGGCCGCCTGCCGACAGTCCGCTGGGAGGTCAATGTCGATGCGCTGATAGATGCGATAGAGCCGTTGCATCACGTCCCGCAACCGCATGACAGCCTGGTTACCCAAGTGCTCGTCGGCCAACCCCAAAACATGAGCAATACCATCCCATATAAAAAACAAACGCTTGGTTTCTTGTCCATCAGGTCTACAAGTTCCACCTAGCTGCCAACCACACAGAGCAATCTTCAGTATGTTATTGATAGCGTTGCGTGCTTCCCTGCTGGCGGACAAGCATAGCCTTTCCAAGTATTCCCCAAGCAAAGCACCAATTCGCATAAGCATATGAAGAACACAAATAATGGCATGGTGTCGTGGCACTTGAAGCAAAGGTTTTGAAGCGCAGCCACGAGCTCCCTTGCAGATAGGGGTCTTGCCAAGTCGGGACGCATCACCCGTGCGCGTTCTGCGCCGGTGACAGCCCAGGTACCGCCTCTTGAGAGGGTTCCAAAGGCCCAAGTTGTGAACTGACGGTATATACCAATGCTCAGTAAGTCCCAAAAACTTCTTCAAAAACGGTAAATCCCCGCCCAGCATAACACTTGCCGCACAGCGTGCGCCCTTCACGATGACGGATCGCGTAGTTATGATCCGCTGCAGGACCTGGTAGCGTACAAAGCGCAATCAAAATTTTGTTCGAAAAACATGTTCGTTCGAAGGAAAAGCTTCGTTCGAACGTTCGAAGGTTCGAACGAAGGCAATATTCGAAGAAATAACACACCCTCAGATTCTTTTTCCAGACCCGGCGCAAATCCTTCAGATTGGAGTCACCACAGTATGCCAGCTCTAAAACCCAAATGTGTGCTGCATTGCGGGCTAGATGCTCATGATTTCGGATGCGAATGGTAAGCTGAGTCCTGCTTACACCCGCTACAGGAGAACCATCGCCACTCACAATGAAAACCAACCCATCTTTGCTGGGCTGTAGAGTTTCATAGAGGCAAGGCTGTGTGAAAACGTAGTTGATCCAGTGATCAAACGGCCAGGAGACATTTCGGATGCCAGTTTTCTTGTCGATGTGGCCAACAAGGTGCAGGGGCTCCTTCATCCTTTTCCAAGCCAAGTTGACTCTCCGGCGGCCTGGCATTGGTTTCCCAAACCTTAGGCCAGTCTGTTTGTACCATACGTCCGCACGCTTGGAAATAAAGCGCGATAGAACCCGAAGGCGGCGTCTAGGGATTCCCAAATCGAGAAGCAAAGCGACTGCTTCTTCAGGCGAGCATTGAGCATCGCTGTGCCACCGTAGAAGTTGATTCAATCTCTGCTTGTCAGCGCCTGGGTTGACTCGTGTGTAGATTGAGTGTAAAAGCTGGCGTCCCAGGCCGGAGGAGGTGAAAAATTGCACAAGCGCGTCCTCAACGTCCTGGCTATAAGCATTCGTCGTGCCTACCGCGTTTTTGAGCGTAATTCCAAGTTGCACCATTGGTCAAACAGTGACACCCTTAAAAATACAACAAATCAGTTGAAAAAACAAAAAAAACCCTTCTATCTGGCACAAATCTGCGTCTCTCTGGCACAAATCTGCGTTTTTCTGGCACAAGTCTGCGGCAATCGCCTGTCAATCTGGTGCGCGCGCTGCTGTTGCTGCGCTTTTGCGGCAATTCTCCCAAGCAGCTTGGATTCAATTGGATTTAATTGAATTGCGATTAAAGCAAATACAGTCTTCGAATTCGAATCTTCGTTCGAAGATTCGAATCTTCGTTCGAAGACTGAAGTTCGTTCGAAGAAAATACCTCCCCCAGTGGGTCTCATGGGAATTGGGTCCATGGGCCGTGTGGACACCTGCTTTTGTCCTCACAGAATCCATATCTAATTCGACCAGTGTGATTTGCAATTGCAACTCATCTAAAGAAGAGGATAGACGCGTACCCTCGCCCCTCATGTGCAACAAATCATGCTCCACCAACGAAATGGCTACTCTACCTGACCATGTCTCGTCACATTCATGCGCATTATGCATTGTCTCCAAAGAAGCAAAAAGCCGTGTGATATCAACCTTTACCTCGGAAACCTCACGTCGCACCGAAGAAATTGACGAGGGCCAGGAACAAGACAAATCACACCCATGAGAATGGTGTGACACCTTTCAAAGACGCGTAACCTCTTGTTGGAGCGAGTGAATTTTTGCAATGAAGGGAAGGAGGGACGCAGGTGTTGTCTCGGCGCAGCGACCGGCCACTTCCAAATCCTCTAGCCTCTTCGCCAAATCACCAAAAGTGGAATCAACACCCTCATGAAGCTCATACATTTGCGAAGAAAGAGATGCAACGGTTTTTTCCTCTTCATCCCTACAACTCTCAACAATCGGAAGCCGATTGGACAAGTCATCAACCACATCGCATATTTTTTGCCTAAACTCATTAAATATTGAATCATGCTGCTTAGTTTTGCGATGAACCAAGTCCATGTGTGCTTGTAGTTGTGACTCATATTTTCGGGGGAATTGTTCCTCCAATTGTGTCACCATGAGCGTCCCATCATTGGTCACAAGACGGGACACTTGTGTCAACTCGTGTGGCAATGAATGACTTTCGCGCTTGAAACATTCGACCTCCTCTTCTAATAGTTGAACTTGTGTCGTCAAGGCGGAAACTGTACCGTCCACGTCACCCAAACTCGAGACAACCAGCTCAAAAGGTGTCAAAGCGTCCACATGGCGACGCAAATCCATGACCTCACAATTTTGGCGCTCCTCCCCGGCAATAAGACCTTGCACTCTAACTTCAAGTGGTCCAACACGCTCATAGAATTGTTGAAGAGAGCCAGCTTGGGACTCCAATAAGACGACTCTCTCCTCCATATTGTTTGTCTTGGCGCCAACGTCACTTGCCGCACTCAATTATTGTTGGACGGCATTGATGTCCTTTTCCATTCGTACCATCGGTGGATCATTGAGACTATGACTAGGACTTCCATGCGAAGTTTTTCCAGTGAAAAACTTGAAATTGGTGTACAACCACGTTATTTTTTTGGCATGCGTGTCAATGCACTTCCAATGCGTAGTGAGGTCTTGAGAAATTCTCATCAATTCACGACCATGCGAAATTAATGTAGGTGCTACCACTTCGCGAAAACCACCGATGTGACAGTTCCATGATTTTCTAAGTGCTTGGTAGGCTTCATACAACGTACGATGACGAAGGTTGCACTCATCTAGTCCACGTGTAATACACACCGTTTGATCAAAAGCCGCATCCAAAGTCGAGCGAATAATTTCTTGCATTTGTTCATGACGACCAAAATGGCAATTGATTTCGTTTGCAAGTCCCAACAGTTCTCCACGACATTGTTCCACTATTTGCACAAGTTGGTGGGATGGATCCAGAACTCGTGATCAGCGAAACAATTTGTGTGGATTACCATTGTTGGCAAACCACCTCTCTTGTTCAATCACGATTGTTGAATGTCGTGCCATATCGGAGAGTTGTAGACGAAATTGGGACCATACTCCACCATCACAGTCATCACGACTCGTCAACTCTCCTTGAAACTCCAAATGAACAGGGGATGCCAACGCCTTTAGCTCCTGCATGGCGATACCTCTCGCTACCATGTCTATCCCATCGTCGGTGATCTTTTTTTTCTCAAATTCTTATTATAAAAACTCCCATGTTTTGACCGATGTTTTGAAATCCCACAGAATCCTTTGCCACGAGAGGAACAAAACACTTGGCACAACTCCAAATCAAAGCATACCCTGAGTTCCCCCACTGTCCATCATTCAATACATAATGCAAGAACCCTGAGATCAAGACAGTGTTCAATGATTATCAAAAGGAATACAATCATAGGTTGTAATCACTGCAACACACGTTTCTGCGTGCTTCAATTAAATGGATTCAGAGATCTACGTCTATCTACTGCACTGGCGACTCTCCGATATCGCTGCCGGCAGACCCCTGCCCTGCGAACGGAGTTCTGTTGCTGTCCCTTCACACACCTGAGCCCTGAGCCACTTACACTCCTGAGGAGTGTAATCAGTGTAATCAATTATGGCGCATACACTGGGGAAAACCAACACATGAAATTTCATGACACCCATTCCACTTATAAATGCATGCGTCATGGAAGACACCATACATAGACCATAGTTGACTGTCAATTTTCGATTTTTTTCCAACCGCTTCCTCCTGCACAGCAATGCCAACCCTTCACCTCACCTCCTGAACAGCCACGCCCCTACCTCTCGAGGAGCAATAACAGTGGCTCCTTAGAAGCAAAATGCTTAACAGGACAACCGCCGCTCCTGAGAATCGCCGACCCTGGGGCTCGTACAGGGTTGGTGCTCGTGAGGAGCTTTCATCAGGGTGGGTGCTCCTTAGGAGCCAGGGTTGGTGCTCCTGAGGAGCTGGCTCCTCAGGAGCAGGGTCGTTGATTCTCAGGAGCGGCCATCTCCCACAAACCCTGAAGTGTGCGCCGCATTCTTTGCGGCAGTTGCGGCAGAAGTCGAACAGGTTACAGGCTGTTGCCGATCACGGTGAGACGGCGATGGTTCCACTGAAGAGTGTGTTATGTAAAGCTATGGTGAGCCTTCTGCACAACTGGTGTCGGCTTCTCCTCTACTGTGGGTTTCTTGTGAGGCAATGCAACTGGTCCGGACGACCGCCAGGATCCGCCATCGACGTCCATCATGTTCTGCAACTGGTGTTCGTGCTTTTGACAGAGCTTGGCATGGCTGCACCCTACCCACTTGTGTATGTGAGGACCATCGGTGTTGCCTTAATGCATTGGCAGGCGTTCAATAGCGCCCTGCCCGGATTTTGCTACGGCGAAGAGTTTGGCGAATTTCTGCTCAGTTGACTGGGGTCCATGAAAGACAGACACACCTGTGCCGTCACAACCAGCGATGTCGAAGATTTGTTGGTCCGGATCTGTCCTGCCAGAATCAGCAGGCGCCTTGTGGTCAGCGGTTTGTCGTCCGACATTGAAACAGAGATCCAACAGCGGTTGCACTCGTACGTTAATGATAACCGCCTGAGAATTCGATACTGTCCCAGGCAATCGGGTAGCTTGAGTATGGAGAGGCACTGGGTGGCTGATTCGAATGTGCCGTCCGAGCCTTACAGCGAGCCAGACCTGGACACATAGAGGGCTTTGTTGACCGATCTGTTGCGTACATTTCTGCGACAGCCCCAGAATTTTTCACCTGCTGTGCTACGGTTGATGGACAACAAGGTTACCCTGCGTTCTGATGCGCAGAGAACGAACATTCTGGACAGAATCTGGGCCTTTACAGATGCAGAGAATCAGTTTTAGGTTGAATTCAAGCGCTTTTGCTGTGATTGCGTGCACAACTATGATTTTGCCTGCTGCTTTGTGACTGGAATGCGAGCCCTCACAATCGACTCCTGAAAAAGTACGTTTATGAGTAGATGTTTTTGCCTCAATGCGAAACCTCGCAATACAAAGTAGGTAATTGCAGGGACATACCTGTGTTTTCGAATGGGAGCCCTCGCAATCAAAGCTTAAATACATGCCGAACGACACAGTTTTTTTCCCTTCTTACAGGCCTTTCTTATCATGGCAGAGGGCTTGTCACCAACGAAAGCAAGCAGAGCTGCAACAGACACCTCAAAAGTACAGTCTGCACACGATGTAGTGCGAGAGGAGGTCCTGGGGTTCTACAACAAGCCTTTGCAGGTGGAGGTCGACGTCACAGTCCTTATGATCGACAAGCAGAAGAAGAAGGGCCAGATCCAGAAGTATCGACAGAAGCTAGTGGGCAAGGTTAAGAGAAGTCTCATGGCAAACCCTCCTGAGGAGCGTGTGACTGTGACTGCATGGCACTCACCAGGTACGTAACCGGGCCGTAGCGTCGATGTTTCACGTGCATGGTGGCACCAACCTTTTTCTGTCGTCGGCCGATGATTGGATCCTCATTGCAAAGCAGCACTGTGTCTGTGCGTTCGTTGAGCTGCGAAGCAAACGTCTTGAGAAAACCCTCGACCCAGCGCAATGGATGCAAGTTGTTAAGGTTAACCTGCTGAAGACAGAGACAAGTTGGTCTACTCGGGTAGCAATCGCAGGTTCAAAAGGGCCCCCCTGATCTGGACATCTCTGCCTTGCCACTGTCGGAAGCAGCTGACAACTTCCTTATGCATCTGCGGAATTCTGTAATTGGAGGCTGATTGGTTTTCCATGATCTGCGAATACCTCCGATGATCCCAATGATCCCAAATAACCAAGCCTCCAGCGGCAGGACACAGAACCACTGAGTTGTGATTGATAGTAAACTAGAGGTTCAGTTTTTACGCTGATTCATGCCTAAACAAAAAGACATAAATAAAATGCTTGAAAAAGTGATATTTGAATATCAGGGTCATAATGCAATGTGAATAGACAAGATATGTTAAAGCCTGTACTCGTCACCCTACAATCGCGACATCTGGCGCATGCGCCTGCAGATGTGGTGAATGCTGCCAATCCCATTACAGTCCCCTCGGAAAATATTTCAAAGTCCACACAAGAATTTGCCAGACTTGAAATGTTTGACAAACAAATCATATAGGAGTTGGAGCACTTGCATAGCATATGCTTGCTGCTCAGCACTCCATTGCGGGCTGTCTATTGTGCATAAACAAAGATTGGTGCTGATATATGCTCTAGCCCTATTCTGATATACTGATAAATTTATGGGGCAGGGTATGCCTCTGTTGCTCCTCCTGACCCTAAATTGGATTTGATAATGTATGGAAGTACATGTACAGTGGGTACTGCAAGTATAAGGAGTGGGGCTGAGTCAAAAATGCTTTTATGCAACCCCCAGGGGGAGTATGTGGCGCTCACTTTTGAAATATTCAACACAAGACAACCAGAAAAGGAATACCTGCTACAAAACTCAGCCATTAATTAGATCCTTTAATATTAAAAAAAAAGGAAAAGAGCAGAGCTCCCCTGTCGGCTGTTGTTTCTCTGACTGCTGGCTGTTTCAACAAAACACAAACAATCCACAGACAAGAAAAGCCAAAACAGGTGTGTGGGGTTACACTTTCACTGCTGTTTTGTGTTTTGCAAAACAAAGAAACACAATAGACTAGAAAAGCAAAAGACCCTAAGCTCTAGCATGCACAGCATTAACAAAACATGAGAAGTAATGTTTGGTGCTACAAATGTGCACTAAAGTGCTCTGCCTGTTCTCAGCAAAAGCAAAGTAGCGTCAAGGGACGTCACTAGGTGATATACCTGAATCATGGGCCACTGGCGCTAACAGACAACCTGGCCGTGGCATATATCACTGGACATATCAGGCCACATACAAAGAGAAGATAAGGCCGTGCATCAGCGCCATAAGAGAAGGCGCTTAGGGCACTTTTAAGAGGCAAAATGAGCTTCTTGACTGAGTCATTTTGCACATGCATGCCATGTAAATCAGATGCACAGCATGCGCGTACAGTACAGGGCAACTGTAAGCATTTAGCGCCCTCGCAGTCTCTGCTTTGCTGCGCCCTGGCCATCGTCCGACTTTGGCTGGGACATGTCCTCCAGGAGCGCGAGGAGGGTCTTGGCAGCTTGCTGCTGGCGCACTTGTTTGCCGTAATGTTTACCATGCTGTCTCGTGGGCCCAGGGCTGGCCTCGCACGAGCTTGGCTCCTCCCCACGGCCAGAGCACCATCAGTGGCGGCGCAGTGCGCATTTGCACACACATTTTTTCGCCTGCTGGCCTCTGTTGCAGCTGGCTCTGCTTTGGCGCCTTGGCCAGCGCCATGCTGCCTGTACTTGGGCAGAGCAGCACCTTGTGCGCCTTTGTCAGCGCCATTTGTAGAGTAAATGCGCGACACAGCAACTTGGCCGCCTTTGGTAGCGCCTTTTGGAGTGTCTCCTTGCAGAGTAACAACTAGGGCGCCTTTTGTGGCGCCATTCTGAGTGTCTGCTCGCCGTGCAACAAGTTTGGCGCCTTCGGTAGCGCCATTCTGAGTGTTTCCTTGGTGCGTAACAACCCGGGCGCTCTCTGTAGCTCCATTCTGAGTGTCTTATTGGCGCGCAGCGGCCACGCTTGAGCCGGAGGCCTCTTGTAGAAGCCGGTCAACCTAGCTGTGCAGCTCACGTTGCGAATCTACCAGGATCTCCAACTTCTGCACAGCGCACAGAAGAGGGCTCTTGCGGGGCACAAAGAGCGAACAGATGAAACTTGCCAACAGCACATGGTACGCAGCGGTCTCTTCTTCCTCTGATGCACGCCACATGTTGCCTGGACTGTTGGTGAAGTTCACTCAGCGCCAGCCGGCAAGTTCAGTCCAACCTGAAGCCTCAATCTCCAGCGCCGGCAGATCTCCTAGCTGGACCCAACTCAATACTGCTAGTCTCCAGCGCTCCGTCTCGCTTAGCAGGGCTGAACCAACAGATAATAGCACGTTCCATTCGCCATCAACCCTATAGTGATCCCTGTTCTCAGTCGAAAAAACTGAACTGTAATTGGAGTCAGATTGGTTTTCCATGATCTGCCAATACCTCCGATGATCCCAATGACTTCAGATAAGCCAAACTTCAGCGGCACGACAGCGCAGCCGCTGAATTGTTATTAATAGTGAACTAGAGGTTCAGTTTTTAAGCTGATTCATGCCTAAACAAAAAGACATAAATACAATGCTTCAAAAACAGATAATCAAAAATGAGGCTCATAATGCAATGTGATCCGACAAAATATGTTTAAGCCTGTACTCGTCACCATACAATCGCAACATCTGGCGCATGCGAGTGCAAAACTGGCTATTGCTGCCAATCCCATTACAGAATCTGCGGCTATGCCTGAGGAGTCCGCTAGGGATCACATTCACCAAACCATTCCGAAGGCTGCGAGTGAACTTGCGTGGATACCACCACAGGTTTCCCATGATAAAATCCAAGTATGTTCTTTAATCGAATGCAAGGCCTCGCAATCCGCCACCCCGCTACGTACCCTACTCCTGTGTAGTCATATGCGGTTAAAGCCTTTGGACCCTCCTTCACGTGGGTGTACGACGCGGAGGACGCAGCAGTCCAGCCCCTGATCAATTTCGAGAACGTGGACACGGAAGTGACAATGAACCAGCTGAAGTTGCTGCAGAGTTTGTCCGACCCAGCCCTCCTACAACGGGTCGCCGCCGACTTCTCGAGACCAAAGGTGAACATCAACGAAATACAGGACCGGGCCTCTACTTAACAGAAGCAGCAATGGATCAATTGGCATTGGGGAGCCGCTCTCGACAGCGTCATCCATCCATCGCGAAGTATGTTCCTCTGACCAGCTAGTAGGCAAACTGGCAAGCACCAAGCGAAATTTGTCTATAAAAGCTTTCCACACCTGTGCAGAGGCCAGTCCGGAAGAGAGGGTACCATTGCATGATTGGAATGTCAATTTGTTTCGGATCACTTGGGGGACTGGCAATTAAAATCAGAGGCCCCGTCGCCAAAATCAGAAACACTGAGCAAGGCGCGGTTCCAGACGGCAATGGGAAACACGCTTCCAAAGCGTGGGTCATCAATGAACCTTCCCTGCCTGCATGCACGACCGGCAGTGCCCTTGACGGAGGTCAAGTCTACTGAGTGTGGAAAAGTGGATGTCCTGAACATTGAGGCCAGTGGAAAGATGGGGAAAGTGTTGTGCGCCCCCTACAACGATCCACAAGATCCACTTAATTTTTCGGAGGCCTTGGAGACAGACATGATTCTTCTGAATCCTAATGTGGCGGAAGGTGCTGATTCCGTGTGTCCGCTCATCATGGCAAAGTTGATCGACAACCCCGAAACTGTGCTGGGCCTCTAAGGCGAGGTGTCGCCCGCGTTTGAGGACCTGCCAACAATTCAGGAGGCACCTTGGATTGCGGAGCACGATCGTTTGTATGAGAAACACCGAGTGTGTCACTGGCTACCGGGTGCAGGCAAGACGGGAACAGGCGGGATTCAAGTGAATGCACTGGTTCTGGTGGCCAGTGTAAAGGTCAAGAAAAAGGTATATACAACGCTTTGGGATTGCGAGGCCTTGCATTCCCTTTGACATCTCCGTACTCCTCACTGCAGATCCCACCGTATATTGGCTCAGGTTGCCGCGAACCTGATGAACCAGAACTAGAGGTGGCTTGCGACGCTGATGCGGAACAGAGACCGCTCGGACAACGTCATCATCTTCGATCGCGATGTGCACATTGCAGCGAAGGTGGCTGCTTTGGATGATCCTCCACAAGTTTGTTCTCTGCAGTTGACAAACTCAAAGCGATCGGACTAGGCAGTGAGCTACCATCGCAAGGTGACGCAGCACCCCTAGCACCCCGGGGATTGAGGGGATGCACAGTGCAAAAAAGGTGATGCAGCGTTTGCAAGCGAGAGTTGACCAGACGAGGTTGGCGCAGTGCCAGTTCTGGATCCAGTTTGGCATGCCAATGTGGATCCAGGATCAGAAAATGGGGCATGCCCATGTGGAAGTGCCATCTGCAGAGGAAGCAAATCAAAAGGCCCATGCAGAATTTGCAGACAAGGACTTGTTGGATCCGGAAGACGACGAAGATGACGCAGTGCTGCCGCAACATGATCGGCGATCTCCTCCGAAGTCAACGCAGGTTCGGGCGTTCCATGCTGGCGATGCAGATGATGATGAGCCGGAGGCGAGCCAAGCGCCGAAGCCGGAAAAGGCCAAGACCAAGGCAGCAGCAGAGCTGCAGCAAACAACACTAACACAGCCCCAGGAGGTGAAGAGGACGTTGAGCCTTCCGGCTCCGGGAACAGCAGTGGGCTACACGGCGAGGAGCAAGATGTTGGCAGCGGGGTTGAAGAAGAAGAAGAAGCCATCCACGTAACCGCGTTGGTGGCACTGCAGCCCTGTTCTACGAGATATGTCGTCTCCCATTGCGAGGCCTCACATTCCCAGATTACGTAACTAGGCATTTCTGATCGTTTTTTTGAGGTGCGTCTTCTTGAATTGATGATTATACCGGCCCCAAGCCAGCAGTCAGTATTGCGAGGCCTCACATTTTGAAAGCTTCACGTGTCGACGCACACGTAGTGTTGATAGTCTGTATTGTCTTTTTCGTTGTTTCTGTGTGACCCAAAGGTGTGGGTAATTGATATGAATTACATTGAATCATGTCCCGTACTGACAGGCCTCACAATACGAATAGGAAAAGGATATACCTTTACATCATTTTGGCAACCTCCGGCGGAAAAGGTGGATTTTTTGAGGTGCAAAAAAAAAAAGGGAAGGACAACAACAAAAAGCAAGGTTTTATAGTCGAAAAAAACCCAAAATATCGTGCATTTTACAGAAAGGTGGGTAAATTGGCCAACATTGTGAGGGACTTTTTGGAGGAAAATCATGCATTTTTGTGGGTTTTTGGGCCAAAGAACTGAGTAGTCGAATTTTGTGGTTGAAACTAGTAGATAAATCGGGAATCGTACCCATACCAAATTTGTAGACATCCGGGTACAAAAGTGTACCTGTTGCGGCCGCCTAAGTTTCCACCTCCGCAACAGTAACAGAACCGGTGTTTTTCGCCTTGGCGCGCACCAGCTTGCTCAACATCCCCTCAGCAAACTCCTCTGGGTGTGCCTGGACGGGCACGTCCTGTTGCCACTTGCTGCTGTACAGCAATCTGCACATGATGGTGCACTCATACTTCAGAACATTATCACACAGTCCGCTTCGCAGCCTCCGCAACGGACACAAACGCACCTGCAACACCTCCTGGGCCCGCAACCCTGTACTGTAGTTTTCCCCCGCCCAGTTGCACAATTGTGCGACGTAACCCAAGTACAACAACAATGGTCACCATTCCGGAAAAAAACACAACACTGCGTCTGCCACTACTGCTCTGTTGGCATGCACTGTATCGCGACCACTGACTGCAGTTGCAGCCTTTGCCTTGCGACGATATGGGCGTAGCATCCTGGGTTTCGCAAGCATCAATGCAGCAATAGTTTTTCCATAACTATCGGTTTTGGGTATGACAGTATGGTTGAACCAGGGCGTAGCAGGCCTTTCTGTGGGTAGGTCAGAACAGGCTGAAACACCCAAAACGTCTGTGTAACAACAAACCTTTATGTGTGCCACACACCGTAAACTACAGGTAGGTACCGCAGGTAGGCATGAATGTACCATCGTTGATGCTTTGCCCCATAAAACAGTTTTAGTACCCTGTAGTGTAAGTTTTCGTCTGCTTGCCCCAGTCGTACTTTGCTTCTTCTTTCTGTTTGTGTCAGATACCTCGTTCTGTTTCCCAGTTTCTTTCTGTTTGGTGCTGCCGCTTGACGCATCAACAGCTACAGGTTCTAGCCCTCTTGTCGCAAAACGCGCACCCAGCGCTTGTCCACCGGCCTCTTAGCCTTTGGTAAACTGTGTCGCGTTTTTTTGTTGAACCTCAGTTGCTGTGCACATGTTAACACCAGCTGTACCGCCAGGTCCTTTGGTCTCAATCCATTCCACAGGTCATCAGCTGTATGGTATGCTGGTTCTGCAGCCCACGCCTCTCTTAGTGCTGCTGCTACTTTGCTTACCTCTGCAATCGTTTGATGCGTTGCTAATTTTCTGGCGCGAAGCGGCATTCTGTGTATTTATGCGCTAAATTAAATTTTCGCACATATTTCAATTTACGTTTCGAACAGCGTTATATGAAAACATCATAGTTGAAAACATCTGGCCTTTTCGTGTGGTCATTACTAGTGCGCACGCTGCCGTCGCAATGTGTAATTGTTGCATGCGTGCGCTCTGGTGCCAGTACCCGAAAACCGCTTTCCCAACCACATTTGTTGTGTTGTAATGTGTTGTGTTCTGTTCTGTTGTAGTGTGTTGTGTTGTCTTGTGTTTTGGTGTGGTGTGCTGTGTTGTGTTGTGTTGTGTTGGGTTTTGTTGTGTTATGTGTGTTGTGTTGTGTTGTGTTGTGTTGTGTTGTGTTGTGTTGTGCCGTGTTGTGATGTGGTGTATTGTGTTGTGTTGTGTTGTGTTGTGTTGTGTTGTGTTGTGTTGTGTTGTGCTGTTTTGTGTTGTGTTGTGTTGTGTTGTGTTGTGTTGTGTTGTGTTGTGTTTTGTTGTGTTGTGCTGTGTTGTGTTGTGTTGCGTTGTTTTGTGTACTGTTGTGTTGTATTTTGCGATATTGTGTGTTGTGTTGTGTTGTGTTGTGATGTGTTGTGTTGTGTTGTGCTGTGTTGCGTTGTGTTGTGTTGTGTTGTGTTGTGTTGTGTTGTGTTGTGCTGTGTTCTGTTGTGTTCTGTTGTGTTGTGTTGTGTTGTGTTGTGTCGTAATGTGTTGTGTTGTGTTGTGTTGTGTTGTGTTGTGTTGTCTTGTGTTGCATTGTGTTGTGTTGTGTTGTCTTGTGTTGTATCGTGTTGTATTGTGTTGTGTTGTGTTGTGTTGTGTTCCGTTGTGTTGTGTCGTGTTGTGGTGTGTTGTGCTGTGTTTTCTTGTGTTCTGTTGTGCTGTGTTGTGTTGTGTTGTGTTGTGATGTGTTGTGTTGTGTTATGTTGTGCTGGGGTGTGTACTGTTGTCATGTGTTGTGTTGTGTTGTGTTGTGTTGCTTCGTGTTAAGTTGTGTTGTGTTGTGCTGTGTTGTGGTTTGATGTGGTGTGTTGTGTTGTGTTGTGTTGTGTTGTGTTCTGTTGTGTTGTGGTGTGTTCTGTTCCTTTGTGCTGTGGTGTGTTGTGTTGTATTGTGTTGTGTTGTGTTGTGTTGTGTTGTGCTGTGTTGTATTGTGTTGTGCCGTGTTGTGTTGTGTTGTTTTGTGCTGTGTTATGTTGTATTGAGCTGTGGTGTGTTGCGTTTTGTTGTGTTGTGTTGTGTTGTGGTGTGTTCTGCTCTGTTGTGTTCTGTTGTGTTGTGTTGTGTTGTGTTGTGTTGTGTTGTGTTGTGTTGTGTTGTGTTGTGTTGTGTTGTGTTGTGTTGTGTTGTGTTGTGTTGTGTTGTGTTGTGCTGTGTTGTGTTGTGATGTGTTGTGTTGTATTGAGCTGTGGTGTGTTGCGTTGTGTGGTGTTGTGTTCTGTTGTGTTGTGTTGTGTATTGTTGTTTTGTGCTGTGTTGTGGTGTGTTGTGTTGTGTTGTGTTGTGTTGTGTTGTGTCGTGTTGTGTTGTGTTGTATTGTGTTGTGCTTTGTTGTGTTGTGTTGTGTTGTGTCGCGTTGTGTTGTGTTGTGCTGTGCTGTGTTTTGTTGTGTCGTATTGTGTTGTGTTGTGTTGTGTTGCGGTGTGTTCCGTTGTGTTGTGTTGTGTTGTGTTGTGTTGTGTTGTGTTGTGTTTTGTTGTGTTGTGTTGTCTTGTGTTGCATTGTGTTGTGTTGTGTTGTGTTGTGTTGTGTTGTGTTATTTCGTGTTGTGGTGTGTCGTGCTGTGTTTTGTTGTGTTCTGTTGTGCTCTGTTGTGTTGTGTTGTGTTGTGATGTGTTGTGTTGTGTTATGTTGTGCTGGGGTGTGTCCTGTTGTCATGTGTTGTGTTCATTTGTGTTGCGTTGCTTTGTGTTGTGTTGTGTTGTGTTGTGCTGTGTTGTGGCGTGATGTGGTGTGTCTTGTTGTGTTGTGTTGTGTTATGTTCTGTTGTGTTGTGGTGTGTTCTGTTCCGTTGTGTTGTGTTGTGTTGTGTTGTATTGTGTTTTGTTGTGTTGTGTTCATTTGTGTTGCGTTACTTTGTGTTGTGTTGTGTTGTGTTGTGCAGTGTTGTGTTGTGTTGTGTTGTGTTGTGTTGTGTTGTGTTGTTTTGTGCTGTGTTGTGTTGTATTGAGCTGTGGTGTGTTGCACTTTGTTGTGTTGTGTTGTGTTGTGGTGTGTTCTGTTCTGTTGTGTTGTGTTGTGTTGTGTTGTGTTGTGTTGCGTTGTGCTGTGTTGTGTTGTGTTGTGTTGTGCTGTGTTGTGTTGTGTTGTGTTGTGTTGTGTTGTGTTGTGTTGTGTTTTGTTGTCCTGTGCTGTGCTGTGTTGTGTTGTGTTGTGTTCCATTGAGCTGTGTTGTGTTGTGTTGTCTTGTGTTGTGCTCTGGTGTGTTGTATTGTGTTGTGTTGTGTTTTGTTATGTTGTGCTGTGTTGTGTTGTGTTGTGTTGTGTTGTGTTGTGCTGTGTTGTGTTGTGTTGTGTTGTGTTGTGTTGTGCTGTGTTGTGTTGGGTTGTGTTGTATTGAGCTGTGGTGTGTTGTGTTGTGTTGTGTTGTAATGTGCTGTGTTGTGCTGTGTTGTGTTCTGCTGTGTTGTGTTGTGTTGTGTTGTGTTGTGCTGTGTTGTGTTGTGTTGTGCTGTGTTGTGCTGTGTTGTGTTGTGTTGTGTTGTATTGAGCTGTGATGTGTTGCGTTGTGTTGTGTTGTGTTCTGGGCGTTGTGTTGGGAATTCTTGTGTTGTGTTGTGTTGTGATGTGTTGTGTTGTGTTGTGCTGTGTTGCGTTATTTTGTGTTGTGCTGTGCTTTGTTGTGTTGTGTTGTGTTGTGTTGTGTTGTGTTGTCTTGTGTTGTGTTGTGTTGTGTTGTGCTGTGTTGCCTTGTGTTGTGTTGTGTTGTGTTTTGTTGTGTTGTGTTGTGTTGTGTTGTGTTGTGCTGTGTTGTGTTGTGTTGTGTTGTGGTGTGGTGGGCTGTGTTGTGGTGTGTTGTGTTGTGTTGTGTTGTGTTGTGTTGTTTTGTGTTGTGATGTGTTGTGTTGTGTTATGTTGTGCTGGGGTGTGTACTGTTGTCATGTGTTGTGTTGTGTTGTGTTGCGTTGCTTTGTGTTGTGTTGTGTTGTGTTGTGCTGTGTTGTGGTGTGATGTGGTGTGTTGTGTTGTGTTGTGTTGTATTATGTTCTGTTGTGTTGTGGTGTGTTCTGTTCCTTTGTGCTGTGGTGTGTTGTGTTGTATTGTGTTGTGTTGTGCTGTGCTGTGTTGTGCTGTGTTGTATTGTGTTGTGCCGTGTTGTGTTGTGTTGTTTTGTGCTGTGTTATGTTGTATTGAGCTGTGGTGTGTTGCGTTTTGTTGTGTTGTGTTGTGTTGTGGTGTGTTCTGCTCTGTTGCGTTGTGTTGTGTTGTGTTGTGTTGTGTTGTGTTGTGTTGTGTTGTGTTGTGTTGTGTTGTGTTGTGTTGTGTTGTGTTGTGTTGTGTTGTGTTGTGCTGTGTTGTGTTGTGTTGTGTTGTGTTGTATTGAGCTGTGGTGTGTTGCGTTGTGTGGTGTTGTGTTCTGTTTCGTTGTGTTGTGTATTGTTGTTTTGTGCTGTGTTGTGGTGTGTTGTGTTGTGTTGTGTTGTGTTGTGTTGTGTCGTGTTGTGTTGTGTTGTATTGTGTTGTGCTTTGTTGTGTTGTGTTGTGTTGTGTCGCGTTGTGTTGTGTTGTGCTGTGCTGTGTTTTGTTGTGTCGTATTGTGTTGTGTTGTGTTGTGTTGTGTTGTATCGTGTTGTATTGTGTTGTGTTGTGTTGTGTTGTGTTGTGTTGTGTTATTTCGTGTTGTGGTGTGTTGTGCTGTGTTTTGTTGTGTTCTGTTGTGCTCTGTTGTGTTGTGTTGTGTTGTGATGTGTTGTGTTGTGTTATGTTGTGCTGGGGTGTGTTCTGTTGTCATGTGTTGTGTTCATTTGTGTTGCGTTGCTTTGTGTTGTGTTGTGTTGTGTTGTGCTGATTTGTGGCGTGATGTGGTGTGTCTTGTTTTGTTGTGTTGTGTTATGTTCTGTTGTGTTGTGGTGTGTTCTGTTCCGTTGTGTTGTGTTGTGTTGTGTTGTATTGTGTTTTGTTGTGTTGTGTTGTGTTGTGCTGTGTTGTGCCGAAGGCGCTGTTACCAAAGGGCAAAGGCCGGGATGTCTACCCACGGGTAAAGGTAAACGGGCTGGGCTGTGTGTGTTGTGTGCGCGCTGTGTGCAAGTGTGTTGTGGCATAGCCGGACCAGTGCACTCTCGCACTTGGCGGACACTGCCTTGCCGACGCCTGCGCGCTGTCACACAGGGTCTCATTTGCCCACTGCACCCTGCGTGCCGCGCTGCACCACCAGTGCCTTCTGTGTGGTGCCGCACTGCTTGGTGCTCTGCACCACACTGCACTGTGTGTGCCCTGCTGCACTGTTGCTCTCTGCCTGGGCGCAGTCGGCAGTGGACCTCCTTCAATGCACTGCACCACTGCCTGGGCGCAGTGGGCTGTGGACCTCCTTCAATGCACTGCCCCACTGCCTGGGGGCAGTGGGCAGTGGAACTCCTGCAATGCACTGCCCCTCTGCCCTGGGGGCAGTGGGCAGTGGAACTCCTGCTATACACTGCCTCACTGCCTGGGGGCAGTGGGCAGTGGAACTCCTGCAACGCACTGCCTCACTGCCCTGGGGCAGTGGGCAGTGGAACTCCTGCCATACACTGCCGCACTGCCCTGGGGGCAGTGGGCAGTGCAACTCCTGCAATACAGTGCCGCACTGCCTGGGGGCAGTGGGTAGTCGAACCCCTGCAATGCACTGCCTCACTGCCCTGGGGGCAGTGGGCAGTGGACCTCCTGCAATGCTTTGCACACCAGCCTGGGGGGACGGGGAGTCCAGCCCAGGGGGTGGTCGGAGTATTCTTCAGGGCCCATGGGGAGGCGGCATCGTCGTAGAGCCGGGCACACCGGCCCGGGGGGTACAGGGAGTCCTGCCCAGGGGGTGGTCGGACTATCAGAGGGCCGGAGGGAGGGAAGGTTGGATAGGGTCACGGGCTTGTTTCAGGGCTGGAGGGGGAGAGGGTGGGAGGGTGGGCATCCTGCGCCGTGCTGTGCTGTGCTGTGCTGTGTCGTGCTTCGCTGTGTTGTGGGGTGTGCTGCGATGTGTTGTGTGTTGTGCTGTGCTAGTGCCGAGAGAGCTCAGGTTGGGTTATGGGCTTGTTTTTGGGCTGGAAGGGCTGAGGGGGGGGGGAGCGCTGGTTTGCGCTGTGTGCCGGTTTAAGGGCAGGATAGGGGGAGGGAGAGAGGGCAAGTCAGGGTTGTGGGCTGGTTTCTAGGCCGGATGGGCGGAGGGAGGGGGGGCTGGATAGGGTTATGGGCGTGTTGTAGGGCTGGATGGGCTGAGGGAGGAGAGGTGGGCATCCTGCACTAGGCAAGGCATCCCACACCAGGTAGGGCATCCCGCACGTGGCAGGGCATCCCGCACCAGGCAGGGCATCCCGCACATGGCAGGGTTGACGGTGTGCTTGATGGTTCGCTTGATGGTGTGCTCGAGGGCGTGCATGATGGCGTCCGGCCTGGGGGGGACGGGGAGCCCAGCCCAGGGGGTGTTCGGAGTCTCCTGTAAGGCCAATGGGGGGCCATCTGCTTCAGAGAACCGGGCGCACCGGCCTGGGGGGGACAGGGAGCCCAGTCCAGGGGGTGGTCGGAGTCTCCTGTAAGGCCAATGGGGGGCCATCTGCTTCAGAGAACCGGGCGCACCGGCCTGGGGGGGACGGGGAGCCCAGCCCAGGGGGTGTTCGGAGTCTCCTGCCAGGCCCTTGGGGGGCCATCTTCTTTAGAGAACCGGGCGCACCTGCCTGGGGGGGACGGGGAGCCCAGCCCAGGGGGTGTTCGGAGTCTCCTGTAAGGCCAATAGGGGGCCATCTGCTTTAGAGAACCGGGCGCACCGGCCTGGGGGGGACGGGGAGCCCAGCCCAGGGGGTGTTCGGAGTCTCCTGTAAGGCCAATGGGGGGCCATCTCTGCTAGGGCGGGGGCCCCTCACATCCGTCAAGTCTACCCACACACCTGGACGCCTGCCACGAAGACCCCGCACTGGAGTCTCCTCGGTTTCGCGCCCGGGCTCCTGCGTTCAGGGCTGGAGGGGGAGAGGGTGGGAGGGTGGGCATCCTGCGCCGCGCTGTGTTGTGCTGTGCTGTGTTGTGCTTTGCTGTGTTGTGGTGTGTGCTGCGATGCGCTGTGTGTTGTGCTGTGCTAGTGCTGAGAGAGCTCAGGTTGGGTTATGGGCTTGTTTTTGGGCTGCAAGGGCTGAGGGGGGGGGGAGCGCTGGTTTGCGCTGTGTGCTGGTTTGAGGGCAGGATAGGGGGAGGGAGAGAGGGCTAGTTAGGGTTGTGGGCTGGTTTCCAGGCCGGATGGGCGGAGGGAGGGGGGGCTGGATAGGGTTATGGGCCTGTTGTAGGGCTGGATGGGCGGAGGGAGGAAGGGTGGGCATCCTGCACTAGGCAAGGCATCCCACACCAGGCAGGGCATCCCGCACGTGGCAGGGCATCCTGCACCAAGGCAGGGCATCCCTCACATGGCAGGGTCGACGGTGTGCTTGATGGTTTGCTTGATGGTGTGCTCGAGGGCGTGCATGATGGCGTCCTTGATGGTGTGTTTGATGGTGTACTTGATGGAGTGCGCGATGGTGTACTTGATCGCGTGCTTGACGGTGTACGTGATGGCGCGATTGATGGCGTGCTCGATGGCGTGTTCGATGGTGTACTTGATGGCGTGCTTCGTAGTGTGCTCGATGACGCGCTCGATGGCGTGTTCGATGGTGTACTTGATGGCGTGCGTGATAGCGTGCTCGATGACGCGCTCGATGGCGTGTTCGCTGGTGTACTTGATGGCGTGCTTGGTAGCGTGCCCCATGGAATGGTCGATGGTGTGCTTGCTGGTGTGCTTGATGGTGTGCTCGAGGGCATGCATGATGGCATTCTCTATGGTGTGCTTGATGGTGTACTTGATGGCGTGCGTGATGGTGAACTTGATGGCGTGTTTGATGGTGTACGTGATGGCGTGGTCGATGGCGTGCTCGATGGCGTGCTCGATGGCGTGCTTGATAGCGTGCTTGATGACGTGCTTGATGGCGTGCTCGATGGTGTACTTGATGGCGTGCTTGTTAGTGTGCCCTTTGGCGTGGTCGATGGTGTGCTTGATGGTGTGCTTGATGGTGTGCTCGAGGGCGTACATGATGGCGTCCTTGATGGTGCGCTTGATGGTGTACTTGATGGCGTGCGCGATGGTGGACTTGATGGCGTGTTTGATGGCGTACGTGATGGCGTGAATGATGGCGTGCTCGATGGCGTGCTCGATGGTATACTTGATGGCGTGCTTGATAGCGTGCTCGATGACGTGCTCGATGGTGCGCTCGATGGTGTACTTGATGGCGTGCTTGTTAGCCTGCCCAATGGCGTGGTCGACGGTGTGCTTGATGGTGCGCTTGAGGGTGCGCTCGAGGGCGTGCATGATGGCGTTCTTGATGGTGCGCTTGATGGTGTACTTGATGGCGTGCGTGATGGTGTACTTGATGGCTTGTTTGATGGTGTACTTGATGGCGGGCTCGATAGCGTGCTCGATGACGTGCTCGATGGCGTGCTCGATGGTGTACTTGTTGGCGTGCTTGTTAGCGTGCCCAATGGCATGGTCGATGGTGTGCTTGATGGTTAGCTTGATGGTGTGCTCGAGGGCGTGCATGATGGCATTCTGGATGGCGTGTTTGATGGTGTACGTGATGGCGTGGTCGATGGTGTGCTTGATGGCGTGCTTGATTGTGTACTTGATGGTGTGCTTGATAGCGTGCCCTTTGGCGCGGCCGATGGTGTGCTTGATGGTGTGCTTGATGGTGTGCTCGAGGGCGTGCACGATGGCGTCCTTGATGGTGCGCTTGATGGTGTACCTGATGGCGTGCTCGATGGTGTACTTGATGGCGCGATTGATGGTGTACGTGATGATGTACGTGATGGCGTGCTTAATAGCGTGCTCGATGACGTGCTTGATGGCGTGCTCGATGGTGTACTTGATGGCGTGCTTGTTAGCCTGCCCAATGGCGTGGTCGATGGTGTGCTGGATGGTGTGCTTGAGGGCGTACATGATGGCGTTCTTGATTGTGCGCTTGATGGTGTACTTGATGGCGTGCTCGATGGTGTACTTGATGGCGTGCTTGATAGCGTGCTCGATGACGTGCTCGATGGCGTGCTCGATGGTGTACGTGATGGTCTGCTTGAAAGCGTGCCCAATGGCGTGGTCGGTGGTGTGCTTGATGGTGTGCTTGGTGGCGTGCTCGAGGGCGTGCTTGATGGCGTTCTTGATGGCGTGATTGATGGTGTACAAGATGGCGTGGTCGATCGCGTGCTTGATGGCGCGTGTGATGGTGTACTTGATGGCGTGCTTGACTGCGTGCCCGCGTTCGATGACGTGCTCGACGGCACGCCCGATGGTGTACTTCATGGCCTGCTTGATAGCGTGGTCGATGGCGTGCTTGATGGTGTGCTTGATGGTGTGCTTGATTGTGTGCATGACGGCGTCCTTGATGGTGCGCTTGATGGTGTACTTCATGGAGTGCGCGATGGTGTACTCGATGGCGTGTTTGATGGTGCACGTGGTGGCGTGCTCGATGGCGTGCTTGACAGTGTACGTGGTGGCGTGCTTGATGGCGTGCTCGATGATGTGCTCGATGGCGCGCTCGACGGTGCACTTGATGGCGTGCTTGATAGCGTGCCCAATGGCGTGGCCGATGGTGTGCTTGATGGTGCGCTTGATGGTGTGCTCGAGGGCGTGCATGATGGCGTCCTTGATGGTGCGCTTGATGGTGTACCTGATGGTGTGCGCGATGGTGTACTTGATGGCGCGATTGATGGTGTACGTGATGGCGTGATTGGTGGCGTGCTTGATGGCGTGCTCGATGGTGTACTTGATGGCGTGCTTGTTAGCCTGCCCAATGACGTGGTCAATGGTGTGCTTGATGGTGTGCTCGAGGGCGTACATGATGGCGTCCTTGATGGTGCGCTTGATGGTGTACTTGATGGCGTGCGCGATGGTGGACTTGATGGCGTGTTTGATGGCGTACGTGATGGCGTGAATGATGGCGTGCTCGATGGCGTGCTCGATGGTATACTTGATGGCGTGCTTGATAGCGTGCTCGATGACGTGCTCGATGGTGCGCTCGATGGTGTACTTGATGGCGTGCTTGTTAGCCTGCCCAATGGCGTGGTCGACGGTGTGCTTGATGGTGCGCTTGAGGGTGCGCTCGAGGGCGTGCATGATGGCGTTCTTGATGGTGCGCTTGATGGTGTACTTGATGGCGTGCGTGATGGTGTACTTGATGGCGTGTTTGATGGTGTACTTGATGGCGGGCTCGATAGCGTGCTCGATGACGTGCTCGATGGCGTGCTCGATGGTGTACTTGTTGGCGTGCTTGTTAGCGTGCCCAATGGCATGGTCGATGGTGTGCTTGATGGTTAGCTTGATGGTGTGCTCGAGGGCGTGCATGATGGCATTCTGGATGGCGTGTTTGATGGTGTACGTGATGGCGTGGTCGATGGTGTGCTTGATGGCGTGCTTGATTGTGTACTTGATGGTGTGCTTGATAGCGTGCCCTTTGGCGCGGCCGATGGTGTGCTTGATGGTGTGCTTGATGGTGTGCTCGAGGGCGTGCACGATGGCGTCCTTGATGGTGCGCTTGATGGTGTACCTGATGGCGTGCTCGATGGTGTACTTGATGGCGCGATTGATGGTGTACGTGATGGTGTACGTGATGGCGTGCTTAATAGCGTGCTCGATGACGTGCTTGATGGCGTGCTCGATGGTGTACTTGATGGCGTGCTTGTTAGCCTGCCCAATGGCGTGGTCGATGGTGTGCTGGATGGTGTGCTTGAGGGCGTACATGATGGCGTTCTTGATTGTGCGCTTGATGGTGTACTTGATGGCGTGCTCGATGGTGTACTTGATGGCGTGCTTGATAGCGTGCTCGATGACGTGCTCGATGGCGTGCTCGATGGTGTACGTGATGGTCTGCTTGAAAGCGTGCCCAATGGCGTGGTCGGTGGTGTGCTTGATGGTGTGCTTGGTGGCGTGCTCGAGGGCGTGCTTGATGGCGTTCTTGATGGCGTGATTGATGGTGTACAAGATGGCGTGGTCGATCGCGTGCTTGATGGCGCGTGTGATGGTGTACTTGATGGCGTGCTTGACTGCGTGCCCGCGTTCGATGACGTGCTCGACGGCACGCCCGATGGTGTACTTCATGGCCTGCTTGATAGCGTGGTCGATGGCGTGCTTGATGGTGTGCTTGATGGTGTGCTTGATTGTGTGCATGACGGCGTCCTTGATGGTGCGCTTGATGGTGTACTTCATGGAGTGCGCGATGGTGTACTCGATGGCGTGTTTGATGGTGCACGTGGTGGCGTGCTCGATGGCGTGCTTGACAGTGTACGTGGTGGCGTGCTTGATGGCGTGCTCGATGATGTGCTCGATGGCGCGCTCGACGGTGCACTTGATGGCGTGCTTGATAGCGTGCCCAATGGCGTGGCCGATGGTGTGCTTGATGGTGCGCTTGATGGTGTGCTCGAGGGCGTGCATGATGGCGTCCTTGATGGTGCGCTTGATGGTGTACCTGATGGTGTGCGCGATGGTGTACTTGATGGCGCGATTGATGGTGTACGTGATGGCGTGATTGGTGGCGTGCTTGATGGCGTGCTCGATGGTGTACTTGATGGCGTGCTTGTTAGCCTGCCCAATGACGTGGTCAATGGTGTGCTTGATGGTGTGCTCGAGGGCGTACATGATGGCGTCCTTGATGGTGCGCTTGATGGTGTACTTGATGGCGTGCGCGATGGTGGACTTGATGGCGTGTTTGATGGCGTACGTGATGGCGTGAATGATGGCGTGCTCGATGGCGTGCTCGATGGTATACTTGATGGCGTGCTTGATAGCGTGCTCGATGACGTGCTCGATGGTGCGCTCGATGGTGTACTTGATGGCGTGCTTGTTAGCCTGCCCAATGGCGTGGTCGACGGTGTGCTTGATGGTGCGCTTGAGGGTGCGCTCGAGGGCGTGCATGATGGCGTTCTTGATGGTGCGCTTGATGGTGTACTTGATGGCGTGCGTGATGGTGTACTTGATGGCGTGTTTGATGGTGTACTTGATGGCGGGCTCGATAGCGTGCTCGATGACGTGCTCGATGGCGTGCTCGATGGTGTACTTGTTGGCGTGCTTGTTAGCGTGCCCAATGGCATGGTCGATGGTGTGCTTGATGGTTAGCTTGATGGTGTGCTCGAGGGCGTGCATGATGGCATTCTGGATGGCGTGTTTGATGGTGTACGTGATGGCGTGGTCGATGGTGTGCTTGATGGCGTGCTTGATTGTGTACTTGATGGTGTGCTTGATAGCGTGCCCTTTGGCGCGGCCGATGGTGTGCTTGATGGTGTGCTTGATGGTGTGCTCGAGGGCGTGCACGATGGCGTCCTTGATGGTGCGCTTGATGGTGTACCTGATGGCGTGCTCGATGGTGTACTTGATGGCGCGATTGATGGTGTACGTGATGGTGTACGTGATGGCGTGCTTAATAGCGTGCTCGATGACGTGCTTGATGGCGTGCTCGATGGTGTACTTGATGGCGTGCTTGTTAGCCTGCCCAATGGCGTGGTCGATGGTGTGCTGGATGGTGTGCTTGAGGGCGTACATGATGGCGTTCTTGATTGTGCGCTTGATGGTGTACTTGATGGCGTGCTCGATGGTGTACTTGATGGCGTGCTTGATAGCGTGCTCGATGACGTGCTCGATGGCGTGCTCGATGGTGTACGTGATGGTCTGCTTGAAAGCGTCCAATGGCGTGGTCGGTGGTGTGCTTGATGGTGTGCTTGGTGGCGTGCTCGAGGGCGTGCTTGATGGCGTTCTTGATGGCGTGATTGATGGTGTACAAGATGGCGTGGTCGATCGCGTGCTTGATGGCGCGTGTGATGGTGTACTTGATGGCGTGCTTGACTGCGTGCCCGCGTTCGATGACGTGCTCGACGGCACGCCCGATGGTGTACTTCATGGCCTGCTTGATAGCGTGGTCGATGGCGTGCTTGATGGTGTGCTTGATGGTGTGCTTGATTGTGTGCATGACGGCGTCCTTGATGGTGCGCTTGATGGTGTACTTCATGGAGTGCGCGATGGTGTACTCGATGGCGTGTTTGATGGTGCACGTGGTGGCGTGCTCGATGGCGTGCTTGACAGTGTACGTGGTGGCGTGCTTGATGGCGTGCTCGATGATGTGCTCGATGGCGCGCTCGACGGTGCACTTGATGGCGTGCTTGATAGCGTGCCCAATGGCGTGGCCGATGGTGTGCTTGATGGTGCGCTTGATGGTGTGCTCGAGGGCGTGCATGATGGCGTCCTTGATGGTGCGCTTGATGGTGTACCTGATGGTGTGCGCGATGGTGTACTTGATGGCGCGATTGATGGTGTACGTGATGGCGTGATTGGTGGCGTGCTTGATGGCGTGCTCGATGGTGTACTTGATGGCGTGCTTGTTAGCCTGCCCAATGACGTGGTCAATGGTGTGCTGGATGGTGTGCTTGATGGTGTGCTGGAGGGCGTACATGATGGCGTTCTTGATGGTGCGCTTGATGGTGTACTTGATGGCGTGCTCGATGGTGTACTTGATGGTGTGCTTGATAGCGTGCTCGATGGCGTGCTCGATGGTGTACTTGATGGTGTGCTTGTTAGCGTGCCCAATGGTGTGGTCGATGGTGTGCTTGATGGTGTGCTTGATGGTGTGCTCGAGGGCGTGCTTGATGGCGTTCTTGATGGCGTGATTGATGGTGTATGTGATGGCGTGGTCGATGGCGTGCTTGATGGCGCGTGTGATGGTGTACTTGATGGCGTGCTTGACATCGTGCCCGTGCTCGATGACGTGCTCGACAGCACGCCCGATGGTGTACTTCATGGCCTGCTTGATAGCGTGGTCAATGGTGTGCTTGATGGTGTGCTTGATGGTGTGCTTGATTGTGTGCATGACGGCGTCCTTGATGGTGCGCTTGATGGTGTACTTGATGGCGTGCGCGATGGTGTACTCGATGGCGTGTTGGATGGTGCACGTGGTGGCGTGCTCGATGGCGTGTTCGATGGCGTGCCTGATGGTGTTCTTGATGGCGTGCCTGAAAGCGTGCCCAATGGTGTTGTCGACGGTGTGCTTGATGGTGTGCTTGATGACGTGCCCGATGGCGTGCTCGATGGTGTACTTGATGCCGTGCTTGATAGCATGCTCGATGACGTGCTCGATGGCGTGCCCGATGGTGTACTCGATGGCGTGCTTGATAGCGTGCCCAATGGTGTTGTCGACGGTGTGCTTGATGGTGTGCTTGATGGTGTGCTCGAGCGCGTGCATGATGGCGTTCTTGATGGTGCGCTTGATGGTGCACTTGATGGCGTGCGCGATGGTGTACTTGATGGCGTGTTTGATGGTGTACGTGATGGCGCGGTCGATGGCGTGCTCGATGGCGTGCTCGATGGTGTACTTGTTGGCGTGCTTGTTAGCGTGCCCAATGGCATGGTCGATGGTGTGCTTGATGGTTAGCTTGATGGTGTGCTCGAGGGCGTGCATGATGGCATTCTGGATGGCGTGTTTGATGGTGTACGTGATGGCGTGGTCGATGGTGTGCTTGATGGCGTGCTTGATTGTGTAATTGATGGTGTGCTTGATAGCGTGCCCTTTGGCGCGGCCGATGGTGTGCTTGATGGTGTGCTTGATGGTGTGCTCGAGGGCGTGCACGATGGCGTCCTTGATGGTGCGCTTGATGGTGTACCTGATGGCGTGCTCGATGGTGTACTTGATGGCGCGATTGATGGTGTACGTGATGGTGTACGTGATGGCGTGCTTAATAGCGTGCTCGATGACGTGCTTGATGGCGTGCTCGATGGTGTACTTGATGGCGTGCTTGTTAGCCTGCCCAATGGCGTGGTCGATGGTTTGCTGGATGGTGTGCTTGAGGGCGTACATGATGGCGTTCTTGATTGTGCGCTTGATGGTGTACTTGATGGCGTGCTCGATGGTGTACTTGATGGCGTGTCTGATAGCGTGCTCGATGACGTGCTCGATGGCGTGCTCGATGGTGTACGTGATGGTCTGCTTGAAAGCGTGCCCAATGGCGTGGTCGGTGGTGTGCTTGATGGTGTGCTTGGTGGCGTGCTCGAGGGCGTGCTTGATGGCGTTCTTGATGGCGTGATTGATGGTGTACAAGATGGCGTGGTCGATGGCGTGCTTGATGGCGCGTGTGATGGTGTACTTGATGGCGTGCTTGACTGTGTGCCCGCGTTCGATGACGTGCTCGACGGCACGCCCGATGGTGTACTTCATGGCCTGCTTGATAGCGTGGTCGATGGCGTGCTTGATGGTGTGCTTGATGGTGTGCTTGATTGTGTGCATGACGGCGTCCTTGATGGTGCGCTTGATGGTGTACTTCATGGAGTGCGCGATGGTGTACTCGATGGCGTGTTTGATGGTGCACGTGGTGGCGTGCTCGATGGCGTGCTTGACAGTGTACGTGGTGGCGTGCTTGATGGCGTGCTCGATGATGTGCTCGATGGCGCGCTCGACGGTGCACTTGATGGCGTGCTTGATAGCGTGCCCAATGGCGTGGCCGATGGTGTGCTTGATGGTGCGCTTGATGGTGTGCTCGAGGGCGTGCATGATGGCGTCCTTGATGGTGCGCTTGATGGTGTACCTGATGGTGTGCGCGATGGTGTACTTGATGGCGCGATTGATGGTGTACGTGATGGCGTGATTGGTGGCGTGCTTGATGGCGTGCTCGATGGTGTACTTGATGGCGTGCTTGTTAGCCTGCCCAATGACGTGGTCAATGGTGTGCTGGATGGTGTGCTTGATGGTGTGCTGGAGGGCGTACATGATGGCGTTCTTGATGGTGCGCTTGATGGTGTACTTGATGGCGTGCTCGATGGTGTACTTGATGGTGTGCTTGATAGCGTGCTCGATGGCGTGCTCGATGGTGTACTTGATGGTGTGCTTGTTAGCGTGCCCAATGGTGTGGTCGATGGTGTGCTTGATGGTGTGCTTGATGGTGTGCTCGAGGGCGTGCTTGATGGCGTTCTTGATGGCGTGATTGATGGTGTATGTGATGGCGTGGTCGATGGCGTGCTTGATGGCGCGTGTGATGGTGTACTTGATGGCGTGCTTGACAGCGTGCCCGTGCTCGATGACGTGCTCGACAGCACGCCCGATGGTGTACTTCATGGCCTGCTTGATAGCGTGGTCAATGGTGTGCTTGATGGTGTGCTTGATGGTGTGCTTGATTGTGTGCATGACGGCGTCCTTGATGGTGCGCTTGATGGTGTACTTGATGGCGTGCGCGATGGTGTACTCGATGGCGTGTTGGATGGTGCACGTGGTGGCGTGCTCGATGGCGTGTTCGATGGCGTGCCTGATGGTGTTCTTGATGGCGTGCCTGAAAGCGTGCCCAATGGTGTTGTCGACGGTGTGCTTGATGGTGTGCTTGATGACGTGCCCGATGGCGTGCTCGATGGTGTACTTGATGGCGTGCTTGATAGCATGCTCGATGACGTGCTCCATGGGGTGCCCGATGGTGTACTCGATGGCGTGCTTGATAGCGTGCCCAATGGTGTTGTCGACGGTGTGCTTGATGGTGTGCTTGATGGTGTGCTCGAGCGCGTGCATGATGGCGTTCTTGATGGTGCGCTTGATGGTGCACTTGATGGCGTGCGCGATGGTGTACTTGATGGCGTGTTTGATGGTGTACGTGATGGCGCGGTCGATGGCGTGCTTGATGGCGTGCTCGATGGTGTACTTGATGGCGTGCTTGTTAGCGTGCCCAATGGCGTGGTCGATGGTATGCTGGATGGTGTGCTTGATGGTGTGATCGATAGTGTGCATGATGGCGTCTTTGATGGTGCGCTTGATGGTGTACTTGATGGCGTGCTTGATAGCTTGCTCGATGACGTGCTCGATGGCGTGCTTGATGGTGTACTTGATGGTCTCCTCGTTAGCTTGCCCGGTGGCGTGGTCGATGGCGTGCTTGATGGTGTGCTTGATGGTGTGCTTGATCGTGTGCACGGTGGCGCCCTTGACGGACGCTTGATGGTGTACTTGATGGCGTGTGCGATGGTGTACTTGATGACCCCTGTACCCCTCTAAGCAGACTTGGCCGCCGGCGAAGCCCCACTACGGGGGACCTCCTTGCCGCGACCCGATCGGACCCAGGGAGGCATACTTCACTCCCGGCCCCTGGAGGTTTCCCTCCTGCAGAGGTGGGGGATAGAGAAGGGGGGCGCACTGGGCAGGGACGCATGTCGGGCTTGGAGGGCTGCGGGAGGTAGTGCACGGGGGGCACCGAGAGCTGCATGGGGGTGTGTGGGATGGAGTTGGGGCAGAGGGCCCTGTGGGTGGGGCATAGGCGCGGGGGGGGCGCATGTCCGGGCTCCTGCGTGGGCTGGCGCATGGGCGGGCGCGTAGGGGAAGAGAGGAGGGGGAGGCTTGGTCAGCCGTCCTCTATGGAGGGTCGCTGACCGTTCCCAGGGCCAAGGCGGCCGGTACTAGGGGCCGCGGGGTCCCTGGGGATGGTGCTTGGCACTGGGACGTGCGCGCACCCGACACTGTTAGTACACCGCCTATTGGCAGTGCCCGGGCCCTGTCGTCGGGGGCTTCGCACCCGGCACCGGAACCCGTGAGTAGAGCTGGGGAGTACTCAGTGTGTTGTGCTGTGTTGTGTTGTGTTGTGTTGTGTTGTGTTGTGTTGTGTTGTTTTGTGCTGTGTTGTGTTGTATTGAGCTGTGGTGTGTTGCACTTTGTTGTGTTGTGTTGTGTTGTGGTGTGTTCTGTTCTGTTGTGTTGTGTTGTGTTGTGTTGTGTTGTGTTGTGTTGTGTTGTGTTGTGTTGTGTTGTGTTGTGTTGTGTTGTGCTGTGTTGTGTTGTGTTGTGTTGTGTTGTGTTGTGTTGTGTTGTGTTGTGTTGTGTTTTGTTGTGTTGTGCTGTGCTGTGTTGTGTTGTGTTGTGTTCCATTGAGCTGTGTTGTGTTGTGTTGTCTTGTGTTGTGCTCTGGTGTGTTGTATTGTGTTGTGTTGTGTTTTGTTATGTTGTGCTGTGTTGTGTTGTGTTGTGTTGTCTTGTGTTGTGCTGTGTTGTGTTGTGTTGTGTTGTGTTGTGTTGTGCTGTGTTGTGTTGTGTTGCGTTGTGTTGAGCTGTGGTCTGTTGTGTTGTGTTGTGTTGTGTTGTGCTGTGTTGTGCTGTGTTGTGTTGTGCTGTGTTGTGTTCTGTTGTGCTGTGTTGTGCTGTGTTGTGTTGTGTTGTGCTGTGTTGTGTTGTGTTGTGTTGTATTGAGCTGTGGTCTGTTGTGTTGTGTTGTGTTGTGTTGTGCTGTGTTGTGCTGTGTTCTGTTGTGCTGTGTTGTGTTGTGTTGTGCTGTGTTGTGCTGTGTTGTGTTGTGTTGTGTTGTATTGAGCTGTGATGTGTTGCGTTGTGTTGTGTTGTGTTCTGGGCGTTGTGTTGGGAATTCTTGTGTTGTGTTGTGTTGTGATGTGTTGTGTTGTGTTGTGCTGTGTTGCGTTATTTTGTGTTGTGCTGTGCTTTGTTGTGTTGTGTTGTGTTGTGTTGTGTTGTGTTGTCTTGTGTTGTGTTGTGTTGTGTTGTGCTGTGCTGCCTTGTGTTGTGTTGTGTTGTGTTTTTTTGTGTTTCGTTGTGTTGTGTTGTGTTGTGTTGTGTTGTGTTGTGTTGTGTTGTGTTGTGGTCTGGTGGGCTGTGTTGTGGTGTGCTGTGTTGTGTTGTGTTGTGTTGTGTTGTGTTGTGTTGTGTTCTGTTGTGTTGTGTTGTGTCCTGTTGTGTTGTGATCCGTTGTGTTGTGTTGTGTTGTGTTGTGTTGTGTTGTGTTGTGTTGTGTTGTGTTGTGGTCTGTTGTTTTGTGCTGTGTTGTGTTGTGCTGTGTTGTGTTGTGTTGTGTTTTGTTGTGTTGTGCCCTGTTCCGTTGCGTTCTGTTGTGTTGTATTGTGTTGTCTTGTGTTGTGCTGTGGTGTGTTGTATTGTGTTGTGTTTTGTTTTGCTATGTTGTGTTGTGTTGTGTTGTATTGTGTTGTGTTGTGTTATGCTGTGATGTGTTGTGTTGTGTTGTGCTGTGTTTTGTTGTGTTGTGTTGTATTGAGCTACGGTGTGATGCATTGTGTTGTGTTGTGTTCCGTTTTGTTGTGTTGTGTTGCGTTGTGTTGTTTTGTGTTCTGTTGTGTTGTGTTGTGTTGTGTTGTGTTGTGTTGTGTTGTGTTGTGTTGTGTTGTGTTGTGTTGTGTTGTGTTGTGCTGTGCTGTACTGCGTTGTGTTGTGTTGCATTGAGATGTGGTGTGTTGCGTTGTGTGGTGTTGTGTTCTGTTGTGTTGTGTTGTGTATTGTTGTGTTGTGTTGTGTTGTGGTGTGTTGTGTTGTGTTGTGTTGTGTTGTGTTGTGTTGTGTTGTGTTGTGTTGTGTTGTGCTGTGTGTGTTGTGTTGTGTTGTGTTGTGTTGTGTTCTGTTGTGTTGTATTGTGTTGTGCTTTGTTCTGTTGTGTTGTGTTGTGTCGCGTTGTGTTGTGTTGTGCTGTGCTGTGTTGTGTTGTGTTGTGCTGTGGTGTGTTGTGTTGTGTTTTGGTGTGTTGTGGTTTGTTGTGTTGTGTTGTGTTGTGTTGCATCGAGCTGTGTTGTGATGTGTTCTGTTGTGCTGTGTTGTGTATTGTTGTGTTGTGCTGTGTTGTGGTGTGTTGTATATTGCTGTGTTGTGTTGTGTTGTCTTGTGTTGTGTTGTGTTGTGTTGTGTTGTGTTGAGCTGCGTTGTGTTCTGTTGTGTTGTGTTCTGTTGTGTTGTGTTGTGTTGTCGTGTGTTGTATTGTGTTGTGTTGTGTTTTGTTATGTTGTGCTCTGGTGTGTTGTGTTGTGCTGTGTTGTGTTGTGTTGTGTTGTGTTGTGTTGTGTTGTGTTGTGCTGTGTTTGTTGTGTTGTGTTGTATTGAGCTGTGGTGTGTTGTGTTGTGTTGTGTTGTGTTGTGTTGTGTTGTGCTGTGTTGTGTTGTGTTGTGTTGTGTTGTGTTGTGTTGTGTGTTTTTGTGTTGTGTTGTGTTCTGTTGTGCTGTGCTGTGCTGTGTTGTGTTGTGTTGTATTGACCTGTGATGTGTTGCGTTGTGTTGTGTTGTGTTCTGTTCTGTTGTGTTGGTTATTTTTGTGTTGTGTTGTGTTGTGGTGTGTTGCGTTGTGTTGTGTTGTGGTGCGTTGTGTTGTTTTGTGTTGTGTTGTGTTGTGTTGTGCTGTGTTGTGTTGTGTTGTGTTGTGTTGTGTTGTGTTGTGTTGTGTTGTGTTGTGTTGTGTTGTGTTGTGTTGTGTTGTGTTGTGTTGTGTTGTGTTGTGTTGTGTTGTGTTGTGTTGTGTTGTGTTGTGCTGTGCTGCGTTGTGTTGTGTTGTGTTGTGTTGTGTTGTGTTGTGTTGTGTTGTGTTGTGTTGTGTTGTGTTGTGCTGTGTTGTGTTGTGTTGTGCTGTGTTGTGTTGTGTTGTGTTCTCTTCTGTCGCGTTGTGTTGTGTTGTACTGTGCTATGTTGTGTTGTGTTGTGTTGTGGTGTGTTGTGTTGTGTTGTGTTGTGGTCTATTGAGCTGTGTTGTGATGTGTTCTGCTGTGCTGTGTTGTGTATTGTTGTGTTGTGTTGTGTTGTGGTGTGTTGTGTTGTGGTGTGGTGGGCTGTGTTGTGTTGTGTTGTATTGAGCTGTGTTGTGATGTTTTCTGCTGTGCTGTGTTGTGTATTGTTGTGTTGTGTTGTGTTGTGTTGTGTTGTGTATTGCTGTGTTGTGTTGTGTTGTGTTGTGTTGTGCTGTGTTGTTTTGTGTTGTGTGGTGTTGTGTTGTTCTGTTGTGTTGTGTTCTGTTGTGTTGCGTCGTGTTGTCTTGTGTTGTGCTGTGGTGTTTTGTATTGTGTTGTGTTGTGTTGTGTTGTGTTTTGTTGTGTTGTGTTGTGTTGTGTTGTGTTGTGCTGTGCTGTGTTGTGTTGTGTTGTATTGAGCTGTGATGTGTTGCGTTCTGCTGTGTTGTGTTCTGTTGTGTTGTGTTGGGTATTGTTGTGTTGTGTTGTGTTGTGGTGTGTTGTGTTGTGTTGTGTTGTGTTGTGTTGTGTTGTGTTGTGATGTGGTGTGTTGCGTTATTTTGTGTTGTGCAGTGCTTTGCTGTGTTGTGTTGTGTTGTGTTGTGTTGTGTTGTGTTGTGTTGTGTTGTGTTGTGTTGTGTTGTGCTGTGCTGCGTTGTGTTCTGTTGTGTTGTGTTGTGTTGTGTTGTGCTGAAGGCGCTGTTACCAAAAGGCAAAGGCCGGTATGTCTACCCACGGGTACAGGTAAACGGGCTGGGCTGTGTGTCTTGTGTGTGCGCTGTGTGTATGTGTGTTGTGGCATAGCCGGACCAGTGCACTCTCGCACTTGGCCGACACTGCCTTGCTGACGCCTGCGCGCAGTCAAACAGGGCCTCATTTGCCCACTGCACCCTGCGTGCCGCGCTGCACCACCAGAACCTTTCTGTGTGGTGCCGCACTGCTTGGTGCTCTGCACCGTACTGCACTGTGTGTGCCCTGCTGCACTGTTGTTGCTAGCAGGGGGCAGTGGGCAGTGTTACGCACTACCAGGCAGCCTGGGGGCTGTGGGCAGTGGAAATCGTGCTTCGCACTGCCGCATTGCCTGAGGGCAGTGGGGAGTGGTACTCCCGCCGCTCACTGCCTCCCTCCCTTGGGGCAGTGGGCCGGGCATCTCCTGCAATACACTGCCGCCCTGCCTGGGGCAGTGGGCAGTGGTATTCCTGCCACACACTGCGCCACGGCCTGGGGGCAGTGGGCAGTGGACCTCCTGCAACGCACTGCCTCACTGCCTGGGGGCAGTGGGCAGTGGGACTTTTGCAATGCGCTGCTCCACTGCCTGGGGGCAGGGGGCAGTGCAATTCCTGCAATGCACTGCCTCACTGCCTGGGGGCAGTGGGCAGATGAACTCCTGCAATAGACTGCCCCACTGCCTAGGGGCAGTGGGCAGTGGGCCTTCTGCAATGCACTGCCCCACTGCCTGGGTGCAGTGGGCGGTGCAACTTCTGCAATCCACTGCCTCACTGCCTGGGGGCAGTGGGCAGTGGAAGTCCTGCTATACACTGCCTCACTGCCTGGGGGCAGTGGACAGTGGACCTCCTGCAATACACTACCCCACTGCCATGGGGCAACGGGCAGCGGACCTCCTGCAATGCACTGCCCCACTGCCCTGGGGGCAGTGGGCAGTGGACCTCCTGCAATGCACTGCCTCACCGCTTGGGGGCAGTGGGCAGTGGAACACCTGCAATGCACTGCGGCACTGCCTGGGGGCAGTGGGCAGTGGACCTCCTGCAATGCACTGCCCCACTGCCTGGGGGCAGTGGGCAGTGGACATCCTGCAATCCACTGCCTCACTGCCTGGGGCAGTGGGCAGTGCAATTCCTGCAATGCACTGCCTCACTGTCTGGGGCAGTGGGCAGTGCAACTCCTGCAATACACTGCCCCACTGCCTGGGGGGCGGTGGGCAGTGCAACTCCTGCAATGCACTGCCTCACTGCCCTGGGGCAGTGGGCAGCGGAACTCCTGCAATGCACTGCCTCATTGCCTGGGGGCAGTGGGCAGTGCAACTCCTGCAATGCAACAACTCACTGCCTGGGGGCAGTGGGCAGTGGACCTCCTGCAACACACCGCCGCACTGCCTGGGGGCAGGTAGGTAGGTAGGTATCTTCGGGAGCTCGGGATGCCTCCTTTGACGATGCAGGAGGAAGGTCTTACCAAGGGGACGTCCTGTCCCTCCCACTGCCCTGGGGGCAGTGGGCAGTGGAACTCCTGCAATGCACTGCCCCACTGCCGGGGGGCAGTGGGCGGTGCAACTCCTGCAACGCACTGCCTCACTGCCCTGGGGCAGTGGGCAGTGGAACTCCTGCAATGCACTGCCTCACTGCCTGGGGGCAGTGGGCAGTCGAACTCCTGCAATGCACTGCCTCACTGCCTGGGGGCAGTGGGCCGTGCAACTCCTGCAATGCACTGCCTCGCCCCCCCTGGGGGCAGTGGGCAGTGGAACGCCTGCAACGCACTGCCTCACTGTCTGGGGGCAGTGGGCAGTGGAACTCCTGCAATGCACTGCCCCATTGCCTGGGGGCAGGGGGTAGTGTAACTCCCGCAATGCACTACCTCACTGCCCTCGGGCAGTCGACAGTGCAACTCTTGCAATGCACTGCCTCACTGCCTGGGGGCAGCGGACAGTGCAACCTCTGCAATGCACTGCCTCACTGCCCTGAGTCAGTGGGCAGTGCAACTCCTGCAATACACTGCCGCAGTGCCCTGGGGGCAGTGGGCAGTGCAACTCCTGCAATGCACTGCCTCACTGCCTGGGGGCAGTGGGCAGTGCAACTCCTGCAATGCACTGCTTCACTGGCCTGGGGGCAGTGGGCAGTGCAACTCCTGCAATGCACTGCCTCTCTGCCTGGGGGCAGTGGGCAGTGCAGCTCCAACTCCTGCAACGCACTGCCTCACTGCCTGGGGGCAGTGGGCAGTGCAACTCCTGCAATGCACTGCCTCACTGCCTGGGGGCAGTGGGCAGTGGAACTCCTGCAATGCACCGCCTCACTGCCTGGGGGCAGTGGGCAGTGCAACTCCTGCAATGCACTGCCTCACTGCCCGGGGGGCAGTGGACAGTACAACTCCTGCAATGCACTGCCTCGCTGCCTGGGGGCAGTGGGCAGTGGAACTCCTGCAATGCACTGCCTCACTGCCTGGGGGCAGTGGGCAGTGGAACTCCTGCAATGCACTGCCTCACTGCCTGGGGGCAGTGGGCCGTGCAACTCCTGCAATGCACTGCCTCGCCGCCTGGGGGCGGTCGGCAATGGAACGCCTGCAACGCACTGCCTCACGGTCTGGGGGCAGTGGGCAGTGGAACTCCTGCAATGCACTGCCCGACTGCCTGGGGGCAGCGGGCAGTGTAACGCTTGCTAATGCACTGCCTATCTGCCTGGGGGCAGTGGGCAGTGGACCTCCTGCAATGCACTGCCTCACTGCCTGCGGGCAGTGGGCAGTGGAACTCCTGCAATGCACTGCCCCACTGCTCGGGGGCAGTGGACAGTGCAACTCCTGCAATGCACTCCCTCACTGTCCGAGAGCAGCGGGCAGTGGAACTCCTGCAATGCACTACCTCACTGCCCTGCGGCAGTGGACAGTGCAACTCTTGCAATGCACTGCCTCACCGCCTGGGGGCAGCGGACAGTGCAACCTCTGCAATGCACTGCCTCACTGCCCTGGGTCAGTGGGCAGTGCACCTCCTGCAATACACTGCCGCACTGCCTGGGGGCAGTGGGCAGTGGAACCCCTGCAATGCACTGCCTCTCTGCCTGGGGGCAGTGGGCAGTGCAACTCCAACTCCTGCAATGCACTGCCTCACTCCCCCGGGGCAGTGGGCGGTGCAACTTCTACAATGCACGGCCTCACTGCCTGGGGGCAGTGGGCAGTGCAACTCCTGCAATGCACTGCCTCACTGCCCTGGGGGCAGTTGGCAGTGCAACTCCTGCAATGCACTGCCTCTCTGCCTGGGGGCAGTGGGCAGTAGGGCTCCGACTCCTGCAACGCACTGCCTCACTGCCTGGGGGCAGTGGGCAGTGCAACTCCTGCAATGCACTGCCTCACTGCCTGGGGGCAGTGGGCAGTGGAACTCCTGCAATGCACCGCCTCACTGCCTAGGGGCAGTTGGCAGTGCAAATCCTGCAATGCACTGCCTCACTGCCCTGGGGGCAGTGGACAGTGCAACTCCTGCAATGCACTGCCTCGCTGCCTGGGGGCAGTGGGCAGTGGAACTCCTGCAATGCACTGCCTCACTGCCTGGGGGCAGTGGGCAGTGCAACTCCTGCATTGCACTGCCTCACTGCCCTGGGGCAGTGGGCAGCGGAACTCCTGCAATGCACTGCCTCACTGCCTGGGGGCGATGGGCAGTGCAACTCCTGCAATGCACTGCCTCACTGCCCGGGAACAGTGGACAGTGCAACTCCTGGAATGCACCGCCTCACTGCCTTCGGGCAGTGGGCAGTGAAACTCCCGCAATGCACTGCTGCACTGCCTGGGGGCAGTGGGCAGTGCAACTCCTGCAATGCACTGCCTCACTGCCTAGGGACACTGGGCAGTGCAACTCCAACTCCTGCAATGTACTGCCTCACTGCCCTGGGGGCAGTGGGCAGTGGAACTCCTGCAATGCACTGCCCCACTGCCTGGGGGCAGCCGGCAGTGCAACTCTTGCAATGCACTACCTCACTGCCCTGGGGCAGTGGGCAGTGGACCTCCTGCAATGCACTGCCTCACTGCCTGGGGGCAGTGGGCAGTGGAACTCCTGCAATGCACTGCCCCACTGCTTGGGGGCAGTGGACAGTGCAACTCCTGCAATGCACTGCCTCACTGTCCCAGAGCAGTCGGCAGTGGAACTCCTGCAATGCACTACCTCACTGCCCTGGGGCAGTGGGCAGTGCAACTCCTGTAATACACTGCCGCACTGCCTGGGGGCAGTGGGCAGTGCAACTCCTGCAATGCACTGCCTCACTGCCTCGGGGCAGCTGGCAGTGCAACTCCAACTCCTGCAATGCACTGCCTCACTGCCTGGGGGCAGTGGGCGGTGGAACTTCCACAATGCACGGCCTCACTGCCTGGGGGCAGTGGGCAGTGTAACTCCTGCAATGCACTGCCTCACTGCGCTGGGGGCAGTGGGCAGTGGAACTCCTGCAATGCACCGCCGCAGTGCCCTGGGGGCAGTGGGCAGTGCAACTCCTGCAATGCACTGCCTCAATGCCCTGGGGGCAGTGAACAGTGCAACTCCTGCAATGCACTGCCTCGCTGCCTGGAGCAATGGGCATTGGAACCCCTGCAATGCACTGCCCCACTGCCTGGGGGCAGTGGGCAGTGCAACTCCTGCAATGCACTGCCTCACTGCCCTGCGGCAGTGGGCAGCGGAACTCCTGCAATGCACTGCCTCACTGCCTTGGGGCAGTGGGCAGTGCAACTCCTGCAATGCACTGCCTCACTGCCTGGGGGCAGTGGGCAGTGCAACTCCAACCCCTGCAATGCACTGCCTCACTGCCTGGGGGCAGTGGGCAGTGCAACTCCAACTCCTGCAATGCACTGCCTCACTGCCTGGGGGCAGTGGGCAGTGGAACTCCTGCAATGCACTGCCCCACCGACTGGGGGCAGCGGGCAGTGCAACTCTTGCAATGCACTGCCTCACTGCCCTCGGGCAGTGGGCAGTGGACCTCCTGCAATGCACTGCCTCACTGCGTTGGGGCAGTGGGCAGTGGAACTCCTGCAATGCACTGACCCACTGCTTGGGGGCAGTGGACAGTGCAACTCCTGCAATGCACTGCCTCACTGTCCCAGAGCAGTGGGCAGTGGAACTCCTGCAATGCACTACCTCACTGTCCTGGGGCAGTGGACAGTGGAGCTCTTGTAATGCACTGCCTCACTGCCTTTGCCTGGGGGCAGCGGGCAGTGCATCTCCTGCAATGCACTGCCTCACTGCCCTGGGTCAGTGGGCAGTGCAGCTCCTGCAATACACTGCCAAACTGCCCGGGGGCAGTGGGCAGTGCAACTCCTGCAATGCACTGCCTCACTGCCTGGGAGCAGTGGGCGGTGCAGCTCCAACTCCTGCAATGCACTGCCTCACTGCCTGGGGGCAGTGGGCGGTGCAACTGCTACAATGCACGGCCTCACTGCCTGGGGGCAGGGGGCAGTGGAACTCCTGCAATGCACTGCCTCACTGCCTGGGGGCAGTGGGCAGTGCAACTCCTGCAATGCACTGTCTCACTGCCTGGGGGAAGTGCACAGTGGAACTCCTGCAATGCACCGCCTCACTGCCTGGGGGCAGTGGGCAGTGCAACTCCTGCAATGCACTGCCTCGCTGTCTGGGGGCAGTGGGCAGTGCAACTTCTGCAATGCACTGCCACACTGCCCTGGGGCAGTGGGCAGTGGAACTCCTGCAATGCACTGCCCAGCTGCCTGGAGGCAGTGGGCAGTGCAGCTTCTGCAATGCACTGCCTCACTGCCTGGGGGCAGTAGGCAGTGCAACTCCTGCAATGCACTGCCTTGCTGCCTGGGGGCAGTGGGCAGTGGAACTCCTGCAATACACTGCCTCACTGACCTGGGGCAGTGGGCAGTGGAACTCCTGCAATGCACTGCCTCACTGCCTGGGGGCAGTGAGCAGTGCAACACCTGCAATGCACTGCCTCACTGCCCTGGGGGCAGTGGACAGTGCAACTCCTGCAATGCACTGCCTTGCTGCCTGGGGGCAGTGGGCAGTGGAACTCCTGCAATGCACTGCCTCCTTGCCCTGGGACAGTGGGTAGTGGAACTCCTGCAATGCACTGCCTCACTGCCTGGGGGCAGTGGGCAGTGCAACTCCTGCAATGCGCTGCCTCACTGCCTGGGGGCAGTGGGCAGTGCAACTCCTGCAATGCACTGCCTCACTGCCTTGGGGCAGTGGGCAGTGCAACTCCTGCAATGCACTGCCTCACTGCCTGGGGCAGTGGACAGTGCAACTCCTGCAATGCACCCCCTCACTGCCCTAGGGCAGTGGGCAGTGAAACTCCCGCAATGCACTGCCTCACTGCCTGGGGGCAGTGGACAGTGCAACTCCTGCAATGCACCCCCTCACTGCCCTAGGGCAGTGGGCAGTGAAACTCCCGCAATGCACTACCTCACTGCCTGGGGGCAATGGGCAGTGCAACTCCTGCAATGCACTGCCTTGCTGCCTGGGGGCAGTGGGCAGTGGAACTCCTGCAATGCACTGCCTCACTGACCTGGGGCAGTGGGCAGTGGAACTCCTGCAATGCACTGCCTCACTGCCTGGGGGCACTCAGCAGTGCAACTCCTGCAATGCACTGCCTCACTGCCCTGGGGGCAGTGGACAGTGCAACTCCTGCAATGCACTGCCTTGCTGCCTGGGGGCAGTGGGCAGTGGAACTCCTGCAATGCACTGCCTCCTTGCCCTGGGGCAGTGGGTAGTGGAACTCCTGCAATGCACTGCCTCACTGCCTGGGGGCAGTGGGCAGTGCAACTCCTGCAATGCACTGCCTCACTGCCTGGGGGCAGTGGGCAGTGCAACTCCTGCAATGCACTGCCTCACTGCCTTGGGGCAGTGGGTAGTGCAACTCCCGCAATGCACTGCCTCACTGCCTCGGGGCAGTGGGCAGTGCAACTCCTGCAATGCACCCCCTCACTGCCCTAGGGCAGTGGGCAGTGAAACTCCCGCAATGCACTACCTCACTGCCTGGGGGCAGTGGGCATTGGAACTCCTGCAATGCACTGCCCCACTGCCTGGGAACAGTGGGCAGTGGAACTCCTGCAATGCACCGCCTCACTGCCCGGGGGGCAGTGGGTAGTGCAACTCCTGCAATGCACTGCCTCACTGCCTGGGGGCAGTGAGCAGTGGACCTCCGGCAATACAGTGCCGCACTGCCTGGGGGCAGTGAGCAGTGCAGCTCCTGCATTACTCTGCCCCACTGCCCTGGGGGCAGTGGACAGTGCAACTCCTGCAATGCACTGCCTCACCCCCTGGGGGCAGTGGGCAGCGGAACTCTTGCAATGCACTGCCTCACTGCCTGGGGGCAGTGGGCAGTGGAACTCCTGCAATGCACTGCCTCACTGCCTGGGGGCAGTGGACAGCGCAACTCCTGCAATGCACTGCCCCACTGCCTGGGGGCATTGGGCAGTGCAACGTCTGCAATACACTGCCGCACCGCCCTGGGGGCAGTGGGCAGTGCAACTCCCGCAATGCACTGCCTCACTGCCTCGGGGCAGTGGGCAGTGCAACTCCTGCAATGCACCCCCTCACTGCCCTAGGGCAGTGGGCAGTGAAACTCCCGCAATGCACTACCTCACTGCCTGGGGGCAGTGGGCATTGGAACTCCTGCAATGCACTGCCCCACTGCCTGGGAACAGTGGGCAGTGGAACTCCTGCAATGCACCGCCTCACTGCCCTCGGGGCAGTGGGTAGTGCAACTCCTGCAATGCACTGCCTCACTGCCTGGGGGCAGTGAGCAGTGGACCTCCGGCAATACAGTGCCGCACTGCCTGGGGGCAGTGAGCAGTGCAGCTCCTGCATTACTCTGCCCCGCTGCCCTGGGGGCAGTGGACAGTGCAACTCCTGCAATGCACTGCCTCACCCCCTGGGGGCAGTGGGCAGCGGAACTCTTTCAATGCACTGCCTCACTGCCTGGGGGCAGTGGGCAGTGGAACTCCTGCAATGCACTGCCTCACTGCCTGGGGGCAGTGGACAGCGCAACTCCTGCAATGCACTGCCCCACTGCCTGGGGGCATTGGGCAGTGCAACGTCTGCAATACACTGCCGCACCGCCCTGGGGGCAGTGGGCAGCGCAACTCCTGCAATGCACTGCCTCAGTGCCCTGGGGCAGTGGGCAGCAGAACTCCTGCAACGCACTGCCTCACTGCCTGGGAGCAGTGGGCAGTGCAACTCCTGCAATGCACTGCCTCACTGCCCCGGGGGCAGTGGGCAGTGCAACTCCTGCAATGGGTGGTCGGAGTGTAGTGCCGGGCCTGTGGGGATGTACTACTGGGCGCACCGGCCTGGGGGGATGGGGAGTCCAACCCAGGGGGTGGTCCGGGCATCCTTCAGGGTCTATGGGGGGCCATCATCTTCGGAGAACCGGGCGCACCGGCCTGGGGGGGACGGGGAGTCCTGCCCAGGGGGTGTTCGGAGTCTCCTGCCTGGCCGATGGGGGGCCATCTTCTTCAGAGAACCGGGCGCACCGGCCTGGGGGGAACGCGGAGTCCAGCCCAGGGGGTATTCGGAGCCTCCTGCCAGTCCTACGAGGGGCCACCTTCTTCAGAGATCCGGGCGCACCGACCTGGGGGGGACGGGGAATCCAGCCCAGGGGGTGTTCGGAGCCTCCTGCCAGGCCAATGGGGGGCCAATATCTTCGGAGAACCGGGCGCAGCGGCCTGGGGAAGACGGGGAGTCCAGCCAAGGGGGTGTTCGGAGCCTCCTGCCAGGCCTACGGGGGGCCATCTTCTTCAGAGAACCGGGCGCACCGGCCCGGGGGGGACGGGGAGTCCTACCCAGGGGGTTTTCGGAGCCTCCTGTCAGGCCAATGGGGGGCCGAAATCTTCGGAGAACCGGGCGCATCGGCCCGGGGGGGACGGGGAGTCCTGCCCAGGGGGTGTTCGGAGTCTCCTGCAAGGCCAATAGGGGGCCATCTTCTTCAGAGAACCGGGCGCACTGGCCTGGGGGGGAAGGGGAGTCCTGCCCAGGGGGTGTTCGGAGCCTCCTGCCAGGCCAATGGGGGGCCATCTTCTTCAGAGAACCGGGCGCACAGGCCTGGGGGGGACGGGGAGTACTGCCCAGGGGGTGTTCGGAGTCTCCTGCAAGGCCAGTGGGGGGCCATCTTCTTCAGAGAACCGGGCGCACCGGCCCGGGGGGGACGGGGAGTCCTGCCCAGGGGGTGTTCGGAGTCTCCTGCCAGGCCAATGGGGGGCCATCTTTTTCAGAGAACCGGGCCCACCGGCCCGGCGGGGACGGGGAGTCCTGCCCAGGGGGTGTTCGGATTCTCCTGCAAGGCCAGTGGGGGGCCATCTCCTTCGGAGAACCGGGCGCACCGGCCCGGGGGGGACGGGGAGTCCTGCCCAGGGGGTGTTCGGAGCCTCCTGCCAGGGCGACTGGGGGGCCATCTTCTTCAGAGAACCGGGCGCACCGGCCTGGGGGGGACGGGGAGTCCTGCCCAGGGGGTGTTCGGAGTCTCCTGCAAGGCCAGTGGGGGGCCATCTTCTTCAGAGAACTGAGCGCACCGGCCCGGGGGGGACGGGGAGTCCTGCCCAGGGGGTGTTCGGAGTCTCCTGTCAGGCCAATAGGGGGTCATTCTCTTCAGAGAACCGGGCGCACGGGCCCGGGGGGGACGGCGAGTCCTGCCCAGGGGGTGTTCGGAGTCTCCTGCCAGGCCAATGGGGGGCCATCTTCTTCAGCGAACCGGGCGGACCCGCCTGGGGCGGACGGGGAGTCCTGCCCAGGGGGTGTTCGGAGCCTCCTGCCAGGGCCAAGGGGAGCCATCCTCTTCAGAGAACCGGGCGCACCGGCCTGGGGGGGACGGGGAGTCCTGCCCAGGGGGTGTTCGGAGCCTCCTGCAAGGCCAGTGGGGGGCCAGTATCTTCGGAGAACCGGGCGCACCGGCCTGGGGGGGACGGGGAGCCCAGCCCAGGGGGTGTTCGGAGCCTCAGGCAGGACCCGTGGGTACTCCCTCCTACTTCTTAACAGCAGCAGGCAAGTAAGCAGGCAGTACCGGGGATCATAGCCCCGGGGTAACAGTATCTGGGGCTCAACGTGAGTCCTCCTAACCAGGAACAACCCCAAACACCGCCGGGGCTTAACTCCCGAACGTAACGGTGTTTGGGGCCCCCATGGGCCTTATGAGCCCACGGAGTGTACTGAGGCGTGGCTACCAGCACTTACAGTCTGGCCTGCCATACCAATTTCTGGGCTCGCCTCAGTACGGCCGGTCGGGTCCGGCTCTGGGGGCTGCGCACTAAACCGGCACCGGGAGAGGGCCGTTTTACCCGGTTAAGCATTACTTATGGCAGTAGGCACTAATTATTACATTAGGGTTTTACTCAGCGCATTTGTGTACCCCGCAGACATGCCCCTCCAGTGGTGCGCTCACCTTTGGGGCTGCCTTTGGGGGATCGGGGGCTGTTACCCCTCCCGGACGCCCTCCCTGGTGTTGGCGCCGGGGTGGTGGCCGGGGGGCCTTATACCGTACCTCAAAGGATGCTGGATACCAAATACCGGGGCGTCCGGCCGGACGGGTACAGGGGCGGATCCTTGAGCATCGGCGTGGGGGCATTCACCCCTTGTTTTTTGTCTACCACCTCGTTCCTGTTTAAACCACCGGCCGTTGGGCCACAGAGCGGACAAGGGCAGCGTGGCCTCCAACCGCCATCACCAGCGGGGCCACACTGCCCTTCCGGCATTATCCTGCCGGCTGCACTCAGGCAGGCTTGGTAAGGCGGGTCTTGCAGGGCGAGGGGTCGTTTTCTGAAGCCCCCCGTGCATGTCTGGGCCACAGGCCTTCCAGGCTCTGCGGTGCCGCTCCGCTCTCTCAGCCTCCTGTAGTCCCTCTAAATCTCACACCCACTCACACACCCTGCATACCCCTTTTTTTGGCCTTGCTGCGCCACCGAAGCCGCTGCATGGGGGCCTCCTCGGTGTGGCTGGTACCCTCACGCGGCCGGCCGCCGATGCGGGACCCTGGGGGCGCGCCTCTCGGGCGCTGCCAGCCTGCAAGGGGAGTAGGGCTAGGGAGGGTTTTGGGATGGGTGAGGCAGCAGGGGGCGAGGAGAGGAGGCAGCACAGGGGCGGCCGTCAGGGCGCGCGGAGGGGCGGCCGTGGGGGGGCTGGGGCAGGAGCGCGGGGGGGGGCGCATGTCTGGGCTGCGGTGCGGGCCCTGTACGTGGGCGGGCGTGTAGGGGAAGAGAGGAGGGGGAGGCTTGGTCAGCCGTCCTCTACTGGGGGTCGCTGACCGTTCCCAGGGCCGAGGCGGCCGGTACTAGGGGCCGCGGGGTCCCTGGAAATGGTGCTTGGCACTGGGACGTGCGGGCACCCGACACTGTTAGTACACCGGCTATTGGCAGTGCCCGGGCCCTGTCGTCCGGGGCTTCGCACCCGGCACCAAGCCCGTGGGTAGAGCTGGGGAGTACTCAGGTGTTGTGTTGTGTTGTGTTGTGTTGCGTTGTGTTGTGTTGTGCTGTTTTCTGTTGTGTTGTGTTGTGTTGTCTTGTGTCGCGTTGTGTTGTGTTGTGCTGTGCTGTGTTGTGTTGTGTTGTGTTGTGCCGAAGGCGCTGTTACCAAAAGGCAAAAGGCCCGGATGTCTACCCACGGGTAAAGGTAAACAGGCTGGGCTGTGTGTGTTGTGTGCGCGCCGTGCGTAAGTGTGTAGGCCTCGGCAGGGGGGGGGGGAGTCGGGGAGACCTGGTGAGTTCGCCTCTGGCGACCGCGCTTATCCCAGGAGCTTCCGCTGCACCCCTTCCCTTTCTGCATTCTGGTGCAGGCGCAGCTCCTGCAACGCCCACGCCATTGTGCTGCCCGGGCCCAGGCGGGCCTTCAGCAGTGTGGCACGCGCCTTGGCGTGGGCGTACCAGATCCGTATGGACTCCTCCACGACGTGGCGGAGGAACTCCGTGCCCAGCGAGTGGGGCCCCGTACACTCCAGGTGGGCCAGCTGCATGGAGGGGGTCCGTAGGGCTGCCGCCCACTGCTCCAGCACAGTCGGTTCCCACAGCTGGTGACGCACTGGGGCCGCCCGTGGCCCCACCTTCTGGTCGAGGCACGCTGCGAGGCGCCGGCAGGCTGGCCCCCACTCGTGCGATTCAGCCGAGCAGGCCCACAGGTGGGGCGCCGTCTCGGGCTGTGTCCCACACAGGAGGCACGTTGTATCCAGCACCGTTCCCCTGGTGGGAGGAACGGTGGGCTGGGACGGCCATGGACTGCCTCACTGCCTGCAGCAGTGGGCAGTGCAACTCCTGCAATACACTGCCGCACTGCCCTGGGGCAGTGGGCAGTGCAACTCCTGCAATGCACTGCCTCGCTGCCCTGGGGCAGTAGGCAGTGCAACTCCTGCAATGCACTGCCTCACTGCCTGGGAGCAGTAGGCAGTGCAACTCCTGCAATGCACTGCCTCACTGCCTGGGGACAGTGGGCAGCGGAACTCCTGCAACGCACTGCCTCACTGCCTGGGAGCAGTGGGCAGTGCAACTCCTGCAATGCACTGCCTCACTGCCTGGGGGCAGTGGGGAGTGCAACTCCTGCAATGCACTGCCTCGCTGCCCTGGGGCAGTAGGCAGTGCAACTCCTGCAATGCACTGCCTCACTGCCTGGGGGCAGTAAGCAGTGCAACTCCTGCAATGCACTGCCTCACTGCCTGGGGACAGTGGGCAGCGGAACTCCTGCAATGCACTGCCTCACTGCCCTGGGGCAGTGGGCAGTGCAACTCCTGCAATGCACTGCCGCACTGCCCGGGGGCAGTGGGCAGTGCAACTCCTGCAATGCACTGCCTCACTGCCTGGGGGCAGTGGACAGTGCAACTCCTGCAATGCACTGCCTCACCGCCTGGGGGCAGTGGGCAGTGGAACTCCTGCAATATACGGCCGCACTGCCTGGGGGCAGTGGGCGGTGCAACTCCCGCAGGACTCTGCCTGACTGCCTGGGGGCAGTGGGCAGTGGACCTCCTGCAACACACTGCCGCACTGCCTGGGGGCAGTGGGCAGTGGAACCCCTGCAATGCACTGCTTCACTGCCTGGGGGCAGTGGGCAGTGCAACTCCTGCAACACACTGCCGCACTGCCTGGGGGCAGTGGGCAGCGGAACCCCTGCAATGCACTGCTTCACTGCCTGGGGGCAGTAAGCAGTGCAACTCCTGCAATACACTGCCGCACTGCCCTGGGGCAGTGGGCAGTGCAACTCCTGCAATGCACTGCCTTGCTGCCCTGGGGCAGTAGGCAGTGCAACTCCTGCAATGCACTGCCTCACTGCCTGGGGGTAGTAGGCAGTGCAACTCCTGCGATGCACTGCCTCACTGCCTGGGGGCAATGGGCAGTGCAACTTCTACAATGCACGGCCTCACCGCCCTGGGGCAGTGGGCAGTGGAACTCCTGCAATGCACTGCCTCACTGCCTTGCGGCGGTGGGCAGTGCAACTCCTGCAATCCACTGCCTCACTGCCCGGGGGGAGTCGGCAGCGCAAATCCTGCAATGCACTGCCTCCCTGCCCTGGGGCAGTGGACGGCGCAACTCCTGCAATGCACCGCCTCACTGCCTGGGGGCAGTGGGCAGTGGAACTCCTGCAATGCACTGCCTCACTGCCCTGGGGCAGTGGGCAGTGGAACTCCTGCAATGCACTGCTTCACTGCCTGGGGGCAGTGGACAGTGCAACTCCTGCAATGCACTGTCTCACTGCCCTGGGGCGGTGGGCAGTGGAACTTCTGGAACGCACTGTTCCACTGCCTGGGTGCAGTGGGCAGTGGAACTCCTGCACTGCACTGCCCCACTGCCTGGGGGCAGTTGGCAGTGGAACCCCCGCAATGCACGGTCTCAGCGCCTTGGGGGCAGTGGGCAGTGCAACACCTGCAACGCACTGCCTCACTGCCTGGGGGCAGTTGGCAGTGCAACTCCTGCAATGCACTGCCTCACTGCCTGGGGGCAGTGGGCAGTGCAACTCCTGCAATTCACTGCCTTGCTGCCTGGGGGCAGTGGGCAGTGCAACTTCTGCAATGCACTGCCTCACTGCCCTGGGGCAGTTGGCGGTCGAACTCCTGCAATGAACTGCCTCACTGCCTGGGGGCAGTGGACAGTGCAACTGCGGCAATGCACTGCCTCACTGTTTTGGGGCAGTGGGCAGTGGAACTCCTGTAATGCACTGCCCAACTGCCTGGAGGAAGTGGGCAGTGGAATTCCTGCAATGCAGTGCCTCACTGCCTGGGGGCAGTGGGCAGCGCAACTCCTGCAATGCATTGCCTCACTGCCCTCGGGCAGTAGGCAGTGGAACTCCTGCAATGCACTGCCTCACTGCCTGGAGGCAGTGGGCAGTGGAACTCCTGCAACACACTGTCGCACCGCCTGGGGGCGGTGGGCAGTGGAACTCCAGCATTGCACTGCCTCACTTCCTGGGGGCAGCGGGCAGTGGACGTCCTGCAATGCACTGCCTCACTGTCTGGGGCAGTGGGCAGTGCAACTCCTGCAATACACTGCCGCACTGCCTGGGGGGCGGTGGGCAGTGCAACTCCTGTAATGCACTGCCTCGCTGCCTGGGGGCAGTGGGCAGTGCAACTTCTGCACTGCACTGCCTCACTGCCCTAGGGCAGTGGGCAGCGGAACTCCTGCAATGCACTGCCTCTTTCCCTGGGGGCAGTGGGCAGTGCAACACCTGCAATGCACCGACTCACTGCCTGGGGGCACTGGGCAGTGGACCTCCTGCAACACACGGCCGCACTGCCTGGGGCCAGGGGGCAGTGGAACTCCTGCAATGCACTGCCCCACTGCCGGGGGGCAGTGGGCAGTGCAACTCCCGCAACGCACTCCCTCACTGCCTGGGGGCAGTGGGCAGTGCAACTCCTGCAATGCACTGCCTCGCCGCCTGGGGGCAGTGGGCAGTGGAACTCCAACTCCTGCAACGCACTGCCTCACTGCCTGGGGGCAGTGGGCAGTGGAAATCCTGCAATGCACTGCCCCACTGCCTGGGTGCAGCGGGCAGTGCAACTCTTGCAATGCACTGCCTCACTGCCTGGGGGCAGTGGGCAGTGGACCTCCTGCAATGCACTGCCTCACTGCCTGGGGGCAGTGGGCAGTGGAACTCCTGCAATGCACTGCCCCACTGCTTGGGGGCAGCGGACAGTGCAACTCCTGCAATGCACTACGTCACTGCCCTGGGGCAGTGGGCAGTGGAACTCTTGCAATGCACTGCCTCACCGCCTGGGGGCAGCGGACAGTGCAACCTCTGCAATGCACTGCCTCACTGCCCTGGGTCAGTGGGCAGTGCAACTCCTGCAATACACTGCCGTACTGCCTGGGGGCAGTGGGCAGTGCAACTCCTGCAATGCACTGCCTCACAGCCTGGGGGCAGTGGGCAGTGCAACTCCAACTCCTGCAATGCACTGCCTCACTGCCTGGGAGCAGTGGGCGGTGCAACTTCTACAATGCACTGCCTCACTGCCCCGGGGCAGTGGGCAGTGGAACTCCTGCAATGCACTGCACCACTGCCTGGAAGCAGTGGGCAGTGCAACTCCTGCAATGCACTGCCTCACTGCCCTGGGGCAGTGGGCAGCAGAACGCCTGCAATGCACTGCCTCACTGCCTAGGAGCAGTGGGCAGTGCAACTCCTGCAATGCACTGCCTCAATGCCTGGGGGCACTGGACAGTGCAACTCCTGCAATGCACCGCCCCACTGCCCTGGGGCGGTGGGCAGTGAAACTCCCGCAATGCACTTCCGCACTGCCTGGGGGCAGTGGGCAGTGCAACTCCTGCAATGCACTGCCTCACTGCCTGGGGACAGTGGGCAGTGCAACTCCAACTCCTGCAATGCACTGCCACACTGCCTGGGGGCAGTGGGCAGTGGAACTCCTGCAATGCACTGCCCCACTGCCTGGGGGCAGCGGGCAGTGCAACTCTTGCAATGCACTGCCTCATTGCACTGGGGCAGTGGGCAGTGGAGCTCCTGCAATGCACTGCCTCACTGCCTGGGGGCGGTGGGCAGTGGAACTCCTGCAATGCACTGCCCCACTGCTTGGGGGCAGTGGACAGTGCAATTCGTGCAATGCACTGCCTCACTGTCCCAGAGCAGTGGGCAGTGGAACTCCTGCAATGCACTACATCACTGCCCTGGGGCAGTGGGCAGTGGAATTCTTGCAATGCACTGCCTCACTGCCTGGGGGCAGCGGACAGTGCAACCTCTGCAACGCACTGCCTCACTGCCCTGGGTCAGTGGGCAGTGCAACTCCTGTGATATACTGCCGCACTGCCTGAGGGCAGTGGGCAGTGCAACTCCTGCAATGCACTGCCTCACTGCCTGGAGACAGTGGGCAGCACAACTCAAACTCCTGCAATGCACTGCCTCACTGCCTGGGGGCAGTGGGCGGTGCAACTTCTACAATGCACGGCCTCACTGCCTGGGGGCAGTGGGCAGTGCAACTCCTGCAATGCACTGCCTCACTGCCCTGGGGGCAGTGGGCAGTGGAACTCCTGCAATGCACTGCCTCACTGCCTGGGGGCAGTGGGCAGTGCAACTCCTGCAATGCACTGCCTCACTGCCTGGGGACAGTGGGCAGTGCAACTCCAACTCCTGCAATGCACTGCCTCGATACCTGGGGGCAGTGGGCAGCGCAACTCAAACTCCTGCAATTCACTGCCTCACTGCCTGGGGGCAGTGGGCAGTGCAACTCCTGCAATGCACTGCCTCACTGCCCTGGGGGCAGTGAACAGTGGAACTCCTGCAATGCACTGCCTCACTGCCTGGGGGCAGTGGGCAGTGCAACTCCTGCAATGCACTGCTTCACTGCCTGGGGGCAGTGGGCAGTGCAACTCCAACTCCTGCAATGCACTGCCTCACTGCCTGGGGGCAGTGGGCGGTGCACTTTCTACAATGCACTGCCCCACTGCCTGGGGGCAGTGGGCAGTGCAACTCCTGCAATGCACTGCCTCACTGCCCTGGGGCAGTGGGCAGCGGAACTCCTGCAATGCACTGCCTCACTGCCTGGGGGCAGTGGGCAGTGCAACTCCTGCAATGCACTGCCGCACTGCCTGGGGGCAGTGGGCAGTGCAACTCCTGCAATGCACTGCCTCACTGCCTGGGGACGGTGGGCAGTGCAACTCCAAGTCCTGCAATGCACTGCCCCACTGCCTGGGGGCATTCGGCAGTGGAACTCCTGCAATGCACTGCCCCACTGCCTGGGGGCAGCGGGCAGTGCAACTGTTGCAATGCACTGCCTCACTGCCCTGGGGCAGTGGGCAGTCGACCTCCTGCAATGCACTGCCTCACTGCCTGGGGGCAGTGGGCAGTGGAAGTCCTGCAATGCACTGCCCCACTGCTTGGGGGCAGTGGACAGTGCAACTCGTGCAATGCACTGCCTCACTGTCCCAGAGCAGTGGGCAGTGGAACTCCTGCAATGCACAACCTCACTGCCCTGGGGCAGTGGGCAGTGGAACTCTTGCAATGCACTGCCTCACTGCCTGGGGGCAGCGGACAGTGCAACCACTGCAACGCACTGCCTCACTGCCCTGGGTCAGTGGGCAGTGCAACTCCTGTAATACACTGCCGCACTACCTGGGGGCAGTGGGCAGTGCAACTCCTGCAATGCACTGCCACACTGCCTGGGGGCAGTGGGCAGCGCAACTCAAACTCCTGCAATGCACTGCCTCATCGCCTGGGGGCAGTGGGCGGTGCAACTTCTACAATGCACGGCCTCACTGCCTGGAGGCAGTGGGCAGTGCAACTCCTGCAATGCACTGCCTCACTGCCCTGGGGGCAGCCGGCAGTGGAACTCCTGGAATGCACTGCCTCACTGCCCTCGGGGCAGTGCGCAGTGGAACTCCTGCAATGCACTGCCTCACTCCCCGGGGGCAGTGGGCAGTGGAACTCCTGCAATGCACCGCCTCACTGCCTGGAGGCAGTGGGCGGTGCAACTCCTTCAATGCACTGGCTCACTGCCCTGGGGGCAGTGGACAGTGCAACTCCTGCAATGCACTGCCTCGCTGCCTGGGGGCAGGGGGCAGTGGAACTCCTGCAATGCACTGCCCCACTGCCTGGGGGCGGTGGGCAGTGCAAGTCCTGCAATGCACTGCCTCACTGCCCTGGGGCAGTGGGCAGTGCAACTCCTGCAATGCACTGCCTCACTGCCTGGGGGCAGTGGGCAGTGCAACTCCTGCAATGCACTGCCTCACTGCCTGGGGGCAGTGGGCAGTGGAACTCCAACTCCTGCAATGCACTGCCTCACTGCCTGGGGGCAGTGGGCAGTGGAACTCCTGCAATGCACTGCCCCACTGCCTGGGGGCAGCGGGCAGTGCAACTCTTGCAATGCACTGCCTCACTGCCCTGGGGCAGTGGGCAGTGGACCTCCTGCAATGCACTGCCTCACTGCCTGGGGGCAGTGGGCAGTGGAAGTCCTGCAATGCACTGCCCCACTGCTTGGCGGCGGTGGACAGTGCAACTCCTGCAATGCACTGCCTCACTGTCCCAGAGCAGTGGGCAGTGGAACTCCTGCAATGCACTACCTCACTGCCCTGGGGCAGTGGGCAGTGGAGCTCTTGCAATCCACTGCCTCACTGCCTCTGCCTGGGGGCAGCAGGCAGTGTAACCTCTGCAATGCACTGCCTCACTGCCCTGGGTCAGTGGGCAGTGCAACTCCTGCAATACACTGCCGAACTGCCCGGGGGCAGTGGGCAGTGCAACTCCTGCAATGCACTGCCTCACTGCCCCAGGGGCAGTGGGCAGTGCAACTCCAACTCCTGCAATGCACTGCCTCACTGCCTAGGGGCAGTGGGCGGTGCAACTCCTGCAATGCACTGCCCCACTGCCTGGGGGCAGTGAGCAGTGGACCTCCTGCAATGCACTGCCTCACTGCCTGGGGGCAGTGGGCAGTGGACCTCCTGCATAGCACTGCCTCACTGCCTGGGGGCAGTAAGCAGTGGAACTGCTGCAATGCACTGCCTCACTGCCTGGGGGCAGTGGACAGTGCAACTTCTGCAATGCACCGCCTCACTGCCCTGGGGCAGTGGGGAGTGAAATCCCGCGATGCACTACCTCACTGCCTGGGGGGCAGTGGGCAGTGGAACTCCTGCAATGCACCGCCTCACTGCCCTGGGGGCAGTGGGCAGTGCAACTCCTGCAATGCACTGCCTCACTGCCTGGGGACAGTGGGCAGTGCAACTCCTGCAATACACTGCTGCACTGCCTGGGGGCAGCTGGCAGCGCAACTCCTGCAATGCACTGCCGCACTGGCTTGGGGGGCAGTGGGCAGTGGACCTCCGGCAATACACTGCCGCACTGCCTGGGGGCAGTGAGCAGTGCAGCTCCTGCATTACTCTGCCGCACTGCCTGGGGGCAGTGGGCAGCGGAACTCCTGCAACGCACTGCCTCACTGCCTGGCAGCAGTCGGCAGTGCAACTCCTGCAATGCACTGCCTCACTGCCTGGGGGCAGTGGGCAGTGCAACTCCTGCAATGGGTGGTCGGAGTGTAGTGCCGGGCCTGTGCAGATGTACTACTGGGCGCACCGGCCTGGGGGGATGGGGAGTCCAACCCAGGGGGTGGTCGGGGGATCCTTCAGGGCCTATGGCGGGCCATCATCTTCGGAGAACCGGGCGCACCGTCCTGGGGGGGGCGGGGAGTCCAGGCCAGGGGGTGGTCGGAGCCTCCTGCAAGGCCCATGAAGAGCCATCATCTTCCAATAACCGGGCGCACCGGCGGGGGGGGGGCGTGGAGTCCTGCCCAGGGGGTGTTGGGAGCCTCCTGCCAGGCCAATGGGGGGCCATCTTCTTCAGAGAACCGGGCGCACCGGCCCGGGGGGGACGGGGAGCCCAGCCCAGGGGGTGTTCGGAGCCCCCTGCCAGGCCAGTGGTGGGCCAGTATCTTCGGAGAACCGGGCGCACCGGCCCGGGGGGGGACGGGGAGTCCTGCCCAGGAGGTGTTCGCAGTCTCCTGCCAGGCCAAGGGGGGGCCATCTTCTTCAGAGAACCGGGCGCACCGGCCCGGGGGGGACAGGGAGTCCTGCCCAGGGGGTGTTCGGAGTCTCCTGCCAGGCCAAGGGGGGGCCATCTTCATCAGAGAACCGAGCGCACCGGCCCGGGGGGGACGGGGAGTCCTGCCCAGGGGGTGTTCGGAGTCTCCTGCCAGGCCAATGGGGGGCCATCCTCTTCAGAGAACTGGGCGCACCGGCCCGGGGGGGACGGGGAGTCCTGTCCAGGGGGTGTTCGGAGCCTCCTGCCAGGTCAATGGGGGGCCATCTTCTTCAGAGAACCGGGCGCACCGGCCCGGGGGGGACGGGGGGTCCTGCCCAGGGGGTGTTCGGAGTCTCCTGCCAGGCCAAGGGGGGGCCATCTTCTTCAGAGAACCGGGCGCACCGGCTGGGGGGGGACAGGGAGTCCTGCCCAGGGGGTGTTCGGAGCCTCCTGCCAGGCCAGTGGGAGGCCAGTATCTTCGGAGAACCGGGCGCACCGGCCCGGGGGCGACGGGGAGTCCTGCCCAGGGGGTGTTCGGAGTCTCCTGCCAGGCCAAGGGGGGGCGATCTTCTTTAGAGAACCGGGCGCACTGGCCCGGGGGGACGGGGAGTCCTGCCCAGGGGGTGTTCGGAGTCTCCTGCCAGGCCAATGGGGGGCCATCTTCTTCAGAGAACCGGGCGCACCGGCCCGGGGGGGACGGGGAGTCCTGCCCAGGGGGTGTTCGGAGTCTCCTGCCAGGCCAATGCGGGGCCATCTTCTTCAGAGAACCGGGCGCACCGGCCCGGGGGGGACGGGGAGTCCTGCCCAGGGGGTGTTCGGAGCCTCAGGCTGGACCTGTCGGTACTCCCTCCTACCTCTTAGCAGCAGCAGGCAAGTAAGCAGGCAGTACCGGGGGTCATAACCCCGGGGTAACAGTATCTGGGACTCAACGTGAGTCCTCTTAACCAGGAACAACCCCAAACACCGCCGGGGCTTAACTCCCGAACGTAACGGTGTTTGGGGCCCCCGTGGGCCTTATGAGCCCACGGAGTGTACTGAGGCGTGGCTACCAGCACTTAAAGTCTGGCCTGCCATACCCATTTCTGGGCTCGCCTCAGTACGGCCGGTCGGGTCCGGCTCTGGGGGCTGCGCACTATACCGGCACCGGGAGAGGGCCGTTTACCCGGTTAAGCATTACTTATGGCAGTAGGCACTAATTATTACATTAGGGTTTTACTCAGCGCATTTGTGTACCCCGCAGACATGCCCCTCCAGTGGTGCGCTCACCTTTGGGGCTGCCTTTGGGGGATCGGGGGCTGTTACCCCTCCTGGACGCCCTCCTTGGTGTTGGCGCCGGGGTGGTGGCCGGGAGGCCTTATACCGTACCTCAAAGGATGCTGGATACCAAATACCGGGGCGTCCAGCCGGACGGGGACAGGGGCTGATCCTTGAGCATCAGCGTGGGGGCATTCACCCCTTGTTTTATGTCTACCACCTCATTCCTGTTTAAACCACCGGCCGTTGGGCCACAGAGCGGACAAGGGCAGCGTGGCCTCGAACCGCCATCACCAGCGGGGCCACACTGCCCTTCCGGCATTATCCTGCCGGCTGCACTCAGGCAGGCTTGGTAAGGCGGGTCTTGCAGGGCGGGGGGTCGTTTTCTGAGGCCCCCCGCGCATGTCTGGGCCACAGGCCTTCCAGGCTCTGCGGTGCCGCTCCGCTCTCTCAGCCTCCTGTAGTCCCTCTAAATCTCACACCCACTCACCACCCTGCATACCCCTTTTTTGGGCCTTGCTGCGCCACCGAAGCCGCTGCATGGGGGCCTCCTCGGTGTGGCTGATACCCTCACGCGGCCGGCCGCCGATGCGGGGCCCTGGGGGCGCGCCTCTCGGGCGCTGCCAGCCTGCAAGGGGAGTAGGGCTAGGGAGGGTTTTGGGATGGGTGAGGCAGCAGGGGGCGAGGAGAGGAGGCAGCACAGGGGCGGCCGTCGGGGCGCGCGGAGGGGCGGCTGTGGAGGGGCTGGGGCAGAAGCGCGGCGGGGGGCGCATGTCTGGGCTGCGGTGCGGGCCCTGTACGTGGGCGGGCGTGTAGGGGAAGAGAGGAGGGGGATGCTTGGTCAGCCGTCCTCTACTGGGGGTCGCTGACCGTTCCCAGGGCCGAGGCGGCTGGTACTAGGGGCCCCGCGGTCCCTGGGGATGGTGCTTGGCACTGGGACGTGCGGGCACCCGACACTGTTAGTACACCGCCTATTGGCAGTGCCCTGGCCCTGTCGTCCGGGGCTTCGCACCCGGCACCCAGCCCGTGGGTAGAACTGGGGAGTACTCAGGTTGTGTTGTGTTGTGTTGTGTTGTGTTGTGTTGTGTTGTGTTGTGTTGTATTGAGCTGTGTTGTGTTGTGTTGTGTTGTGTTGTGTTGTGTTGTGTTGTGTTGTGGTGTGTTGTGTTCTGTTGTGCTGTGTTGTGTATTGTTGTGTTGTGTTGTGTTGTGGTGTGTTGTGTATTGCTGTGTTGTGTTGTGCCGTGTTGTGTTGTGTTGTGTTGTGTTGTGTTGTGTTGTGTTGTGTTGAGCTGTGTTGTGTTCTGTTGTGTTGTGCTCTGTTGTGTTGTATTGTGTTGTCTTGTGTTGTGCTGTGGTGTGTTTTATTGTGTTGTGTTGTGTTTTGTTACGTTGTGCTGTGCGGTGTTGTGTTGTGCTGTGTTGTGTTGTGTTGTGTTGTGTTGTGTTGTGCTGTGTCGTGTTGTGTTGTGTTGTATTGAGCTGTGGTGTGTTGTATTGTGTTGTGTTGTGTTGTGTTGTGTTATGCTGTGTTGTGTTGTGTTGTGTTGTGTTGTGTTGTGTTGTGTTGTGTTGTGTTGTGTTGTGTTGTGTTGTGTTGTGTTGTGTTGTATTGTGTTGTGTTGTGTTGTTTTGTGTTGTGCTGTGCTGTGTTGTGTGGTGTTGTATTGAGCTGTGATGTGTTGCTTTGTATTGTGTTGTGTTCTGTTGTGTTGTGTTGGGTATTGTTGTGTTGTGTTGTGTTGCGGTGCGTTGTGTTGTTTTGTGTTGTGTTGTGTTGTCTTGTGTTGTGTTGTGCTGTGTTGCATTATTTTGTGTTGTGCTGTGCTTTGTTGTGTTGTGCTTTGTTGTGTTGTGTTGTGTTGTGTTGTGTTGTGTTGTGTTGTGTTGTGTTGACACATGGACACTGGGACACTGGGACACATGGACCGGGTGGCCGCGACAATGCCTTCCCAAGCACATGCGGGAGCGGCTCAAGAGGCACCTAACATAGGGCAGTGGGAGGGACAGGACGTCCCCTTGGTAAGACCTTATTCCTGCATCGTCAAAGGAGGCATCCCGAGCTCCCGAAGATACCTACCTACCTACCTGCTGTGTTGTGTTGTGTGGTGTTGTGCTGTGTCGTGTTGTGTTGTGATGTGTTGTACTGAGCTGTGTTGTGATGTGTTCTGTTCTGCTGTGTTGTGTATTGTTGTGTTGTGTTGTGTTGTGCTGTGTTGTGTATTGCTGTGTTGTGTTGTGTTGTGTTGTGTTGTGTTGTGTTGTGTTGTGTTGTGTTGTGTTGTGTTGTGTTGTGTTGTGTTGTGTTGTGTTGTGGTGTGTTGTGTTGTGTTGTGTTGTGTTGTGTTGTGTTGTGTTGTGTTGTGTTTTCTTGTATTGTGCTGTGGTGTGTTGTATTGTGTTGTGTTGTGTTGTGTTGTGCTGTGCTGTGTTGTGTTGTGTTGTATTGAGCTGTGATGTGTTGCCTTGTGTTGTGTTGTGTTCTGTTGTGTTGTGTTGGGGATTGTTGTGTTGTGTTGTGTTGAGGTGTGTTGTGTTGTGTTGTGTTGTGGTGCGTTGTGTTGTTTTGTGTTGTGTTGTGTTGTGTTGTGTTGTGTTGTGCTGTGTTGCGTTTTTTTTTGTTGTGCTGTGCTTTGTTGTTTTGTGTTGTATTGTGTTGTCTTGTGTTGTGTTGTGTTGTGCTGTGTTGTGTTGTGTTGTGTTGTGGTGCGTTCTGTTGTGTTGTGTTGTGTTGTGTTGTGTTGTGTTGTGTTGTGTTGTGTTGTGTTGTGTTGTGTTGTATTGAGCTGTGTTGTGTTGTGTTGTGTTGTGTTGTGTTGTGTTGAGCTGTGTTGTGTTCTGTTGTGTTGTGTTCTGTTGTGTTGTGTTGTGTTGTCTTGTGTTTTACTGTGGTGTGTTCTGTTGTGTTGTGTTGTGGTGTGTTGTGTTGTGTTGTGTTGTGTTGTGTTGTGTTGTGTTGTGTTGTGCTGTGCTTTGTTGTGTTGTGTTGTATTGAGCTGTGATGTGTTGCGTTGTGTTGTGTTGTGTTCTGTTGTGTCGTGTTGGGTATTGTTGTGTTGTATTGTGTTGTGGTGCGTTGTGTTGTTTTGTGTTGTGTTGTGTTGTCTTGTGTTGTGTTGTGCTGTGTTGCGTTATTTTGTGTTGTGCTGTGCTTTGGTGTGTTGTGTGGCCTTGTGTTGTGTTGTGTTGTGTTGTGCTGTGCTGCGTTGTGTCGTGTTGTGTTGTGTCGTGTTGTGTTGTGTTGTGTTGTGCTGTGTTGTGTTGTGTTGTGTTGTGGTGCGTTGTGTTTTTTTGTGTTGTGTTGTGTGTTGTTGTGTTGTGTTTTGTTGTGCTGTGTTGCGTTATTTTGTGTTGTGCTGTGCTTTGTTGTGTTGTGTTGTGTTGTGTTGTGTTGTGTTGTCTTGTGTTGTGTTGTGTTGTGTTGTGTTGTGCTGTGCTGCGTTGTGTTGTGTTGTGTTCTGTTGTGTTGTGTTCTGCTGTGTTGTGTTGTGCTGTATTGTGTTGTGTTGTGTTGTATTGAGCTGTGTTGTGTTGTGGTTGGCTGTGTTGTGGTGTGTTGTGTTGTGTTGTGTTGTATTGCGTTGTGTTGTGTTGTGTTGTGATGTGTTCTGTTGTGTTGTGTTGTGTTGTGTTGTGTTGTGATCCGTTGTGTTGTGTTTTGTTGTGTTCTGTCGTGTTGTGTTGTGTTCTGTTGTCTTGTGCTGTGTTGTGTTGTGGTGTGTTGTATTGTCGTGTGTTGTGTTGTGTTGTCTTGTGTTGTGCTGTGGTGTGTTGTATTGTGGTGTGTTGTGCTTTGCTATCTTGTGTTGTGTTGTGCTGTGTTGTGTTGTGTTGTGTTGTGTTGTGTTGTGTTGTGTTGTGTTGTGTTGTGTTGTGTTGTGTTGTGTTGTGCTGTGTTGTGTTCTGTTTTGTTGTATTGAGCTACGGTGTATTGCATTGTGTTGTCTTGTATTCTGTTGTGTTGTGTTGTGTTGTGTTGTGGTGCGTTGTGCTGTTTTGTGTTGTGTTGTGTTGTGTTGTATTGTTCTGTGTTGTGTTGTGTTGTGTTGTGTTGACGTGTGTTGTGTTGTGTTGTGTTGTGTTGTGTTGTGTTGTGTTGTGTTGTGTTGTGCTGTGTTGTGATGTGTTGCGTTCTGTTGTGTTGTGTTGGGTATTGCTATGTTGTGTTGTGTTGTGGTGTGTTGTGTTGTGTTGTGTTGTGGTGTGTTGTGTTGTGACGTGTTGTGGTGTGTTGTGCTGTGTTGTGCTGTGTTGTGTTGTTTTGTGTCGTGTTCTCATTTGTTGTGTTGTGTTGTGTTCTGCTCTGTTGTGTTGTTATGTGTTGTGTTGTGCTGTGTTGTAGTGTTGTGTTGTGTTGTGGTGTTCCGTGTTGTGTTGTCCTTTGTTGTGTTGTGTTGTGTTCTGTTGTGTTGTGTTGTATTGTGTTGTGTTGTGTTGTGTTGTATTGAGCTGTGTTGTGATGTGTTCTGTTGTGCTGTGTTGTGTATTGCTGTGTTGTGTTGTGTTGTGGTGTGTTTTGTATTGGTGTGTTGTGCTCTGTTCTGTTGTGTTGTGTTGTGTTGTGTTGTGTTGTGTTGTGTTGTGTTGTGTTCTGTTGTGTTGTGTTGTGTTGTGTTGTATTGTGTTGTGTTGTGTTGTGTCATGTTGTGTTGTGTTGTGTTGTGTTCTGTTGTGTTCTGTTGTATTGTGTTGTGGTGTGTTGTGTTGTGTTGTGTTGTGCTGTGTTGTGTTGTGTTGTGTTGTGTTGTGTTGTGTTGTGTTGTGTTGTGTTGTGTTGTGTTGTGCTGTGTTGTATTGTGTTGTGCTTTGTTGTGTTGTGTTGTGTTGTGTTGCGTTGTGTTGTGTTGTGCTGTGCTGTGTTGTGTTGTGTTGTGTTGTGTTGTGTTGTATTGTGTTGTGTTGTGTTGTCATGTGTTGTGTTGTGTTGTGCTGTGTTGTGTTGTGTTGTGTTGTGTTGTATTGAGCTGTGGTGTGTTGCGTTGTATGGTGTTGTGTTCTGTTGTGTTGTGTTGTGTTGTGCCGAAGGCGCTGTTACCAAAGGGCAAAGGCCGGGATGTCTACCCACGGGTAAAGGTAAACTGGCTGGGCTGTGTGTGTTGTGTGCGCGCTGTGTGTAAGTGTGTTGTTGCATAGCCGGACCAGTGCACTCTCGCACTTGGCCGACACTGCCTTGCTGACGCCTGTGCGCAGTCTCACAGGGTCTCATTGGTCCACTGCACCCTGCGTGCCGCGCTGCACCATCAGAGTTTTCTGTGTGGTGCCGCACTGCTTGGTGCTGTGCACTACACTGCACTGTGTGTGCCCTGCTGCACTGTTCTTGTGGGCAGAGGGCAGTGGGCAGTGTAACGCACTGCTACGCCGCCGGGGGGCTGTCGGCAGTGGAATTCCCGCTTCGCACTGCCGCATTGCCTGCACCTATGATTGGCAGTGGGGAGTGGTACCCCTGCCGTACACTGCGTGTCTGCCTTGGGGCAGTGGCCGGGCATCTCCTGCAATACACTGCCTCACTGCCCTGGGGCAGTGGGCAGTGGGACTCCTGCAATGCACAACCCCACTGCCTGGGGGCAGGGGGCAGTGGAACTCCTGCAATACACTGCCTTACTGCCTGGGGGCAGTAGGCAGTGCAACTCCTGCAATACACTGTCGCATCGCCTAGGGGCAGTGGGCCGTGGCACTCCTGCAATACACTGCCCGACTGCCTGGGGGCAGCGGGCACTGGACCTCCTGGAATTCTTTTCCGCACCGCCTGGGGGCAGTGGGCAGTGGACCTCCTGGAATATATTGTCGCAGTGCCTGGGGGCAGTGGGCAGTGGACTCCTGCAATACACTACCTCACTGCCTGGGGGCAGTCGGCAGTGGAAATCCTGCAATGCACCGCCTCAGTGCCTTCGGGCAGTGGGCAGTGCAACTCCTGCAACGCACTGCCTCACTGCCTGAGGGCAGCGGGCAGTGGAACTCCTGCAATGCACTGCCCCACTGCCTGGGGGCAGTGGGCAGTGGACCTCCTGCAATACACTGCCTCACTGCCCAGGGGCGGTGGGCAGTGCAACTCCTGCAATGCACTGCCTCACTTCCTGGGGACAGTGGGGAGTGGAACTCCTGCAATGCACTGCCGCACTGCCCGGTGGCAGTGGGCAGTGCAACTCCTGCAATGCATTGCCTCACTGCCTGGGGGCAGTGGACAGTGCAACTCCTGCAATGCACTGTCTCACTGCCTCGGGGCAGTGGGCGGTGCAACTTCTACAATGCACGGCCTCACTGCCCTGGGGCAGTGGGCAGTGGAACTCCCGCAATGCACTGCCTCACTGCCTGGGGGCAGTGGGCAGTGCAACTCCTGCAATCCACTGCCTCACTGCCCGGGGGCAGTGGGCAGTGCAACTCCTGCAATGCACTGCCTGACTGCCCTGGGGCAGAGGGCAGTGCAACTCCTGCAATGCACCGCCTCACTGCCTGGGGGCAGTGGACGGCGCAGCTCCCGCAATGCACGGCCGCACTGCCTGGGAGCAGTGGGCAGTGCAACTTCTGCAATGCACCGCCTCACTGCCTGGGGGCAGTGGACAGTGCAACTCCTGCAATGCACTGTCTCACTGCCCTGGGGCAGTGGGCAGTGGAACTTCTGCAATGCACTGCCCCACTGCCTGGGGGCAGTGGGCAGTGCAACTCCTGCAATGCACTGCCTCACTGCCCCGGGGCAGTAGGCAGTGCAACTCCTGCAGTGCACTACCTCACTGCCTGGGCGCAGTGGGCAGTGGAACTCCTGCAATGCACTGCCCCACTGCCTGGGGGCAGTGGGCAGTGGAACCCCTGCAACGCACTGCCTCACCGCCTTGGGGGCAGTGGGCAGTGCAACTCCTGCAACGCACTGCCTCACTCCCTCGGGGCAGTGGGCAGTGCAACTCCTGCAATGCACTGCCTCACTGCCTGGGGGCAGTGGGCAGTGGAACTCCTGCAATGCACTGCCTCACTGCCTGGGGGCAGTGGGCAGTGCAACTCCTGCAATGCACTGCCTCACTGCCTGGGGGCAGTGGACAGTGTAACTCCTGCAACGCACTGCCTCACTGCCTGGGGGCAGTGGGCAGTGCAACTCTTGCAATGCACTGCCTCACTGCCCTGGGGCAGTGGGCAGTGGAACTCCTGCAATGCACTGTCCAACTGCCTGGAGGCAGTGGGCAGTGGAACTCCTGCAATGCACTGCCCCACTGCCTGGGGGCAGTGGGCAGTGGAACTCCTGCAATGCACTGCCTCACCGCCTTTGGGGCAGTGGGCAGTGTAACTCCTGCAGCGCAATGCCTCACTGCCTGGGGGCAGTGGACAGTGCAACTCCTGCAATGCACTGCCTCACTGCCTGGGGGCAGTGGGCAGTGCAACTCCTGCAATGCACTGCCTCGCTGCCTGCGGGCAGTGGGCAGTGCAGCTTCTGCAATGCACTGCCTCACTGCCCCGGCGCAGTGGGCAGTGGACCTCCTGCAATGCACTGCCTTACTGCCTGGGGGCAGTGGGCAGTGCAACTTCTGCAATACACGGCCGCATTGCCTGGGGGCAGTGGGCAGTGCAACTCCTGCAATGCATTGCCTCACTGCCTGGGGGCAGTGGGCAGTGCAACTCCTGCAACACACTGCCGCACCGCCTGGGGGCAGTGGGCAGTGGAACTCCTGCAATGCACTGCCTCACTGCCTGGGGGCTGTGGGCAGTGGACCTCCTGCAATGCACTGCCTCACTGTCTGGGGCAGTGGGCAGTGCAACTCCTGCAATACACTGCCGCACTGCCTGGGGGGCGGTGGGCAGTGCAACTCCTGCAATGCACTGCCTCGCTGCCTGGGGGCAGTGGGCAGTGCAACTTCTGCAATGCACTGCCTCACTGCCCTGGGGCAGTGGGCAGTGCAACTCCTGCAATGCACCAACTCACTGCCTGGGGGCAGTGGGCAGTGGACCTCCTGCAACACACCGCCGCACTGCCTGGGGGCAGTGGGCAGTGCAACTCCTGCAATGCACTGCCCCACTGCCGGGGGGCAGTGGGCGGTGCAACTCCTGCAACGCACTGCCTCACTGCCCTGGGGCAGTGGGCAGTGGAACTCCTGCAATGCACTGCCTCACTGCCGGGGGGCAGTGGGCGGTGCAACTCCTGCAACGCACTGCCTCACTGCCCTGGGGCAGTGGGCAGTGGAACTCCTGCAATGCACTGTCTCACTGCTTGGGGGCAGTGGACAGTGCAACTCCTGCAATGCACTGCCTCACTGTCCCAGAGCAGCGGGCAGTGGAACTCCTGCAATGCACTACCACACTGCCCTGGGGCAGTGGGCAGTGGAACTGTGCAATGCACTGCCTCACTGCCTCTGCCTGGGGGCAGCGGACAGTGCAACCTCTGCAATGCACTGCCTCACTGCCCTGGGTCAGTGAGCAGTGCAACTCCTGCAATGCACTGCCTCACTGCCTTGGGGCAGTGGGCAGTGGAACTCCTGCAATGCACTGCCTCACTGCTTGGGGGCAGTGGGCAGTGCAACTCCTGCAATGCACTGCCTCACTGCCTTGGGGCAGTGGGCAGTGGAACTCCTGCAATGCACCGCCTCACTGCTTGGGGGCAGTGGGCAGTGCAACTCCTGCAATGCACTGCCTCACTGCCCTGGGGGCAGTGGGCAGTGCAACTCCAACTCCTGCAATGCATTGCCTTACTGCCTGGGGGCAGTGGGCAGTGGAACTCCTGCAATGCACTGCCCCACTGCCAGGGGGCAGCAGGCAGTGCAACTCTTGCAATGCACTGCCTCACTGCCCTGGGGGCTGTGTTGTGTTATGTTGTGTTGTGTTGTGTTGTGGTGTGTTGTGTTGTGTGGTGTTGTGTTGTGTTGTGTTGTGTTGTGTTCTGTTGTGTTGTATTGTGTTGTGCTTTGTTGTGTTGTGTTGTGTTGTGTTGCGTTGTGTTGTGTTGTGTTGTGTTGTGTTGTGTTGTGTTGTGTCGTGTTGTGTTGTGTTGTGTTGTGTTGTGTTGTGTTGTGTTGTGTTGGGTTCTGCTGTGTTGTGTTGTGTTGTGTTGTGTTGTGCTGTGTTGTGTTGTGTTGTGTTGTGTTGTGTTGTGTTGTGTTGTGTTGTGTTGTGTTGTGTTCTGTTGTGTTGTGTTGTGTTGTGTTGTGTTGTGTTGTGCTGTGTTGTGTTGTGCTGTATTGTGTTGTGTTGTGTTGTATTGAGCTGTGTTGTGTTGTGTTGTGCTGTGTTGTGTTGTGTTGTGTCGTATTGAGCTGTGGTGTGTTGTGTTGTGTTGTGTTGTGTTGTGTTGTGTTGCATTGTGTTGTGTTGTGTTGTGTTCTGTTGTGTTGTGTTATGTTGTGGTGTGTTGTGTTGTGTTGTGTTGTGTTGTGTTGTGTTGTGTTGTCTTGTGTTGTGTTGCGTTGCGTTGTGTTGTGTTGTGTTGTGTTGTGGTGTGCTGTGTTGTGTTATGTTGTGTTGTGTTGTGTCGTGTTGTGTTGTGGTTTGTTGTGTTGTGTTGTATTGACCTGTGTTGTGTTGTATTGAGCTGTGGTGTGTTGTGTTGTGTTCTGTTGTGTTGTGTTGTCTTGTGTTGTGTTGCGTTGTGTCCTGTCGTGTTGTGTTGTGCTGTGCTGTGTTGTGTTGTGTTGTGTTGTGTTGTGTTGTGCTGTGTTGTGTTGCGTTGTTTTATGTTCTGTTGTGTTGTTTTTTGTTTCGTCGAGTTGTTTTGTGTTGTGTTGTGTTGTGTTGTTTTGTGTCCTGTTTTCTTGTGTCCTGTTCCGTGGTGTTCTGTTGTGTTGTGTTGCGCTGTCTTGTTTCGTGCTGTGTTGTGTTGTATTGTGTTGTGTTGTGTCTTGTTATGCTGTGATGTGTTGTAATGCGTTGTGTTGTGCTGTGCTGTGTTGTGTTGTGGTGTGTTGTGCTGTGTTATGTTGTGTTGTGCTTTGTTGTGTTGTGTTGTGTCGTGTTGTGTTGTGCTGTATTGTGTTGTGTTGTGTTGTGTTGTGTTGTGTTGTGTTGTGTTGTGTTGTGTTGTGTTGTGTTGTGTTGTGCCGAAGGCGCTGTTACCAAAGGGCAAAAGGCCGGGATGTCTACCCACGGGTACAGGTAAACGGGCTGGGCTGTGTGTGTTGTGTGCGTGCGCACAGTTTGTGGTCCTCCCTCACCAGGCAGTGCATCCTTCACTAGGCAGGGCATCCTGCACTAGGCAGGTCCTCCCTCACCAGGCAGGGCATCCTGCAGCAAGCAGGGCATCCTGCAATGGCAGGGCATCCCGCACCAAGCAGGGCATCCTGCACCAGGCAGGGCATCCTGCACCAGGCAGGGCATCCTGCTCTAGGCAGGGCATCCTCCATGGGCAGGGCCCCTCTTGGGATTGTCCTCGGCGGCGGCGGCGGTTGTGCCGTGTTGCGCTGTGCTATGCTGTGCTGTGCTGTGCTGTGTGCTGTGCTCTGTTTTGTGCCGCGCTGTGTCATGTTGTGCTGTGCTGCGTTGTGATGTGTTGTGTTGTGTTGTGCTGTGCCGTGTGCTGTGCTATGCTGGTGCCGAGAGTGCTGGGTCAGGTTGTGGGCTGGATTTAGGGCTAGAGAGGCGGGAAGAGGGGGAGCTGGGTAGGGTTGCGGGCTGGTGTTAGGGCAGGAGGGGCGGAGGGAGGGAGGGAGGGCATCCCGCACCATGAACCCTGCAGGGCATCGTGCATTGGCAGGGCATCCTGCACTGGGCAGGGCATCGCGCACCGGGCAGGTCCTTCCTCTCCAGGCACGGCATCCTGCACGAGGCAGGGCATCCTGCACCAGGCAGGTCCTCCCTCACCAGGCAGGGCATCCTGCACCAGGAAGGGCTGTGTGTGTTGCGCGCACGCTGTGTGCGAGTGTGCTTCCTGCACCAGGCAGGGCATCCTGCACAAGGCAAGGCATCCAGCAGCAAGCAGGGCATCCTGCAACAGGCAGGGCATCCTGCACCAGGCAGGGCATCCTGCACCAGGTAGGGCATCCTGCATGGGTAGGGGCCTCACACTGGCAGGGCTCTTGGGGATGTCCTCGGCGGTGGCGGCGGTTGTGCCGTGCTTTGCTGTGCTGTGCTGTGTTGTGCTGTGTACCGTGCTGTGTGTTGCGCCGCGCTGTGTCGTGCTGTGCTGTGCTGTATTGTGCTATGCTGTGCTGTGCTGTGTTGTGCTGTATGCTGTGCTGTGCTGGTGCCGACAGTGCTGGGTCATGTTGTGGGCTGGATTTAGGGCAAGAGAGGCGGGGGGAGGGGGAGCTAGGTAGGGTTGCGGGCTGGTGTTAGGGCAGGAGGGGCGGAGGGAGGGAGAGTTGGGTAGGGTTGTGCTGTGTTGTGTTGTGTTGTGTTGTATTGAGCTGTGGTGTGTTGCGTTGTGTTGTGTTGTGTTGTGTTGTGTTGGGTATTGTTGTGTCGTGTTGTGTTGTGGTGTGTTGTGTTGTGTTGTGTTGTGGTGCGTTTCTGTGCTTTTGTGTTGTTTTGTGTTGTGTTGTGTTGTGTTGTGCTGTGTTGCGTTATTTTGTGTTGTGCTGTGCTTTGTTGTGTTGTGTTGTGTTGTGTCATGTTGTGTTGTGTTGTGTCGTGTTGTGTTGTGTTGTGCTGTGTTGTGTTGTGTTGTGTTGTGTTGTGTTGTGTTGTGGTGTGGTGGGCTGTGTTGTGGTGTGTTGTGTTGTGCTGCGTTGTATTGTGTTGTGTTGTGTTGTGTTGTGTTGTGTTGTGTTCTGTTGTGTTGTGTTCTGTTCTGTTGCGTTGTGTTGTGTTGTGTTGTGTTGTCTTGTGTTGTGCTTTGGTGTGTTGTATTGTGTTGTGTTGTGTTTTGCTATGTCGTGTTGTGTTGTGTTGCTTTGTGTTGTGTTGCGGTGTGTTGTGTTGTGTTGTGTTGTGTTGTGTTGTGCTGTGTCGTGTTGTGTTTTGTTGTATTGAGCTGTGGTGCGTTGCGCTGTGTTGTGTTGTGCTGTGTTCTGTTGTGTTGTGTTGTGTTGTGTTGTGGTGTGTTGTGTTGTGTTGTCTTGTGCTGTGTTGTGTTGTGTTGTGTTGTATTCAGCTACGGTGAGTTGCATTGTGTTGTGTTGCGTTGTGTTGTGTTGTGTTGTGTTGCGTTGTGTTGTGTTGTGTTCTGTTCTGTTGTGTTGTGTTGTGTTGTGTTGTGTTGTCTTGTGTTCTGTTGTGTTGTGTTGTGTTGTGTTGTGTTGTGTTGTGTTGTGTTGTGTTGTATTGTGTTGTGCTTTGCTGTGTTGTGTTGTGTTGTGTTGCGTTGTGCGGTGTTGTGCTGTGCTGTGTTGTGTTGTGCTGTGTTGTGTTGTGTTGTGTTGTGTTGTGTTGTGTTGTGTTGTGTTGTGTTGTGTTGTGTTGTGTTGTGTTGTGTTGTCGTGTGTTGTGTTTTGGGGTGTACTGTCGTGTTCTGTTGTGTTGTGTTGTGCTGTGTCGTGTTGTGTTGTGTTGTGTTGTATTGTGTTGTGCTTTGGTATTGTTGTGTTGTGTTGTGTCCTGTTGTGTTGTGTTGTATTGTGTTGTCTTGTGTTGTGTTGTGTTGTGTTGTGTTTTGTTGTGTTGTGCTGTGTTGTGTTGTGTTGTGTTGTGTTGTGTTGTGTTGTGTTGTGTTGTGTTGTGTTGTATTGTGTTGTGCTTTGCTGTGTTGTGTTGTGTTGTGTTGTGTTGTGTTGTGTTGTGTTGTGTTGTGTTGTGTTGTGTTGTGTTGTGTTGTGTTGTGTTGTGTTGTGTTGTGTTGTGTTGTGTTGTGTTGTGTTGTGTTGTGTTGTGTTGTGTTGTGTTGTGTTGTGTTGTGTTGTGTTGTGTTGTGGTGTGGTGTGTTGTGTTTTGTTGTGCTGTGTCGTGTTCTGTTGTGTTGTGTTGCGTTGTGTTGTGTTGTGTTGTGTTGTGTTGTATTGTGTTGTGCTTTGGTATTGTTGTGTTGTGTTGTGTTCTGTTGTGTTGTGTTGTATTGTGTTGTGTTGTGTTGTGTTGTGTTGTGTTGTGTTGTGTTGTGTTGTGTTGTGTTGTGTTGTGTTGTGTTGTGTTGTGTTGTATTGTGTTGTGCTTTGCTGTGTTGTGTTGTGTTGTGTTGTGTTGTGTTGTGTTGTGTTGTGTTGTGTTGTGTTGTGTTGTGTTGTGTTGTGTTGTGTTGTGTTGTGTTGTGTTGTGTTGTGTTGTGTTGTGTTGTGTTGTGTTGTGTTGTGTTGTGTTGTGTTGTGTTGTGTTGTGTTGTGGTGTGGTGTGTTGTGTTTTGTTGTGCTGTGTCGTGTTCTGTTGTGTTGTGTTGCGTTGTGTTGTGTTGTGTTGTGTTGTGTTGTATTGTGTTGTGCTTTGGTATTGTTGTGTTGTGTTGTGTTCTGTTGTGTTGTGTTGTATTGTGTTGTGTTGTGTTGTGTTGTGTTGTGTTGTGTTGTGTTCTTTTTAACCATTTCAACATCTCCAGAGTCTCTTGTAGCTCGCTTGCGATGACACTATGGACAGTGTAGGGGGCTGAGTATGGCTACCTGTGGGCTGGTGTGGGCCACGGTGGTAGGGAGCGGGTTTTGCGGCCCCAGAGGGTTCGCGTGGCCCGTGACTGCCGGATGTGGCTGACTACTTCCTTAGGGAGAGATACTATAAGCCCAGCGCATACACAGTGCACCTCCGCTACAGTACTCGAGGCTGGACCTGAAGTATGTACAGCACTCATGCAGACCAAAAGGGAAAGAAGATCAGTGAAAAGTGCTGTCACCCCACCCCCTGAGGGGGTCGCCGGAGGGGCTTGAGGAACCCACAGGTTTAAAACAAAAGCACTGTGCCAGCTGGTATGAAGCGGCAGCTGAACTGCACCTAGGGAGGGAGGGAAAAATCGTATCGGCTTCCAGGCTGGTCAACGCCTGATAGCAAAGCAGTGGGGGATCCACACACGGGGATGTGACAGCGAAGTGGATGCCTATCCGCTGGTGATCCTTTTCTGTAACTACCGAACCACACACGAGGACTGCGCCAGCACCAGAACTGCCCCTGTTGGCAGGGCTGACTGGCTTCGTGGGGGGGGGGGGTAGAGGGCAGGCTGCTACGAAGTCGCTGGGGCAGGGGGTGAACCTGGGCGGGGGGGGGGGGTTGCCAAGGACAGGGGGGAAAAGAGGGGGTGGCACACCCCTAGATCAAATACCACACCACACGAACTGCAGGCAAAGAGAAATCACAGCATCGCCTCGAGATGACAGTGCGTCGTATTGTGCCAATAGACCCAAGGAACCTGGCCTGTCTTACGACTTAGAATCCAGTAGACTTTCACCACGGAATGAGTGAAGCAGAAATTGGCAATGTTCTCACAACAATCAGCAGAGGCGCTAAGCGAATCAAAGAAATATGGAAGTAAGTTCCGAACGGAACGCGACGGCGGTGCAGTCGGTTATTGGTCGTAACCTGCGGAAGGGAGGTCACACAGCAGACAAAAAATGGGAAATAGCGGATTGGCGGCGGACCACAGAGGGAGGGGAGGTTTTACGTTTCTTGGTGTGTATCGTGCGAGGTGGGGGTGCGCGTCGTTTTGACTTGCTTGGGCGGGGAGTGATGCGTTCAGGCAGAGGGGGGGAGGGGCGGTAAAGATGGACTCGGCTGGGGGCTGGCCTGTCTGACGTACTGTAGGGTCCTTTGGAAACTAAGAAAGTGTTGGCGCTCAGAGGGGGGCGGGGAGGTTCAGGGACAGGGTGCTTCCGACAGTGGGAGCAGGCGTCTTTGATCGCTGAGGTAACCTTTTTTCGCCTGTCTGGGAGGACAGAAGTGAGCATGCGTTTGGCAGACTTGTCAGGCACCAGGGCGTCATAGAGGGAGCGAGGGACGAGGGTGCGGGCAAAATTACGGAGCTTGCCATTCGACCTATCGTCTGCAAGCCAGGAGTGCACCAACGGGCTCAGATTGGGGCTCCAGGAGTCAGCCAAGCGGCAGCAAAACTCAGACATGTCGGGGCAGAAGGGCACAGCAGAGATGATGTCGAGGGGGTGTGCCGTACCACAAAGGTTGCACTGCCTGTCGGACAGGTCCCACATGGGGCTACTACCTTGTATGCCTTTTACTCCCAGCACCCATTTCGCGGCAAAGGAACTAAACCAAGAGTAATTCCTGGACCAGTCAAAGCTAAGCTGCTTATTTATGCCTGTGTGGTCATGCTTCTCAACAAGGCGAAGGCGTGCCGCCCCCCCGAATTTAGAGATGCTCGGGTTGCGGTGAAAGGTGATTGTGTGCCGAGCAGGGGGCTGTTTGTGGGCGCCGGCCACTGCCAAAGCATAGGAAACATATTTCGCAAAACTGTCGGCGATTTCGTTGCCATGAAAGCCCACGTGTGACTTCAGCCAGCCCGCTCCCACGTTAAAACTGCAGTGAACCAGGAGGTCGGCAATCACACTGTGCCAGGTGCCCTGAGCACTGCTACTCGGGGGGGGGGAGAGGAGATCCGGAGAGGAAGTGATCTACACAACCGACGACCTGTGAGTTATCAATACAAAAGAAGACTGAACCTGTGAACCCGACGTACTGGAGGTACCGAACACACTGGACGAAAGCCCAGAATTCAGCGTCTTTACTGCCTAGATAGGGGCAGGGGATGGCAAGCACCACAGTAGTGCCATCGGGCCAACAGAGGACCGCAGCAGACCCCGCTAGAGGGTTATCCCATGACCCGTCCAGGTACACCCAGAGCCAAGAATCACTATCTGGAGAGGAAAGCGCATCCAGTATACTATCACAGGACCATGTGTGCAAGTGAGACACCTGCAGCGGAACGAGCCGCCCAGTATAATGAAAGACGTAGCCAAACGCGTTGGAACCGACACACTGCGAAGAGTAAGGGAAGGGCTGCGGTGGAAGCGGGAGTGGGAGAGAGAGCAGGGGGGGGGCCAACGCGAGGTGACGCTTGATTGAGGGAGCGGCAGGACCGTTCCACGTTGGGTGGAGAGAAAAGGTGTGACGATCCGTGCCATGAAACTCTGTAGAGTCGACGTGAAAGCGAATCAGCGCCGAGGCCCTGGGTTCGTCGTAAGTGAGGACTGATCCAGAAAACAAACCAGAGTTAAATTCTACATGGATTTCTTCCCCAGGACTAAGTGTTTTCACCGGACAGGGGTTCCAAGGCCCGAAGCCGTGGCATCTGCCACCAAGGGCATGCACTGAATCAACAAAAGACTCTTGAATCCAGTTCGTGTTTTGGGCAGTAATGGCTAGACGCACTGACTCATTGCTTCCGCTTGGGCCATCTAAATTGAGGTACCGGAGGCCGTGATTGTAGATCTGGGATCGCATAAAATGGAGGAGCGGTGTGATGCCCAGGCCCCCTTCCGCGCGTGGAACGTATCTGTCTTTCGGGGAGACGAGGCGAGGAAGGTTTCCATAGCTGGAGATGTTTGCCCAAATTAATTGCTGGAGGGCATACAACTGTTTGTCAGGCACAGGACCTGCAAGAAGGCGGTACGCTATCGTAGGGAGGAGCTGTTTATTGGTGAGCGTAATCAGTTCCGACGCCGTGAGTTCGGGTGGCGCCAGGCGTGTGCAAAACGCTTTTATTCAGCACGCATACAATCATACACCCAGGTGGAGTGGTCGGAGGTGTAAAAATAGACCCCAAGATACTTGTACATTTGGTGGGGATTGCCGTTTTGATCTCTGGTGGAGATGGTCCCTCCGTGGCAGGAGTGAACTACTGTGTGGCCCACGCCACGAACTGCACCAAGCTCGGTTTTGCTGAGATTCATGTCAAGACCGAGCAATCTGGCAGGGCCATCGAAGGCCTCACACACCATGTTGATGTCCTCCACCGACCTGGCCCGGAAGAGGATATCATCGATAAAGGCATGTATGCTCCTTTCCAGGCGCCACTCTATTTTGCCATCTAAATGAAAAAACATCAGGTTTAGATAAAGAATAAACAAGAGGGGGCTCAGAGGACACCCTTGTCTGACCCCACGCAATTGTGGATGTCCCTCCGTTGTGGACCCGTTAATTAGTGGTTGGTCGGTGGCGTGGTCATAAAGGCGTTGTATAGAGGAGATTAACGCCTCCGGAAGACCATAGCCTCTCAGGGTGGTCCAAAGGGCTCGCAAGGGGACAGAGTTAAACGCCTTGTTAAAATCAATATACAAGTGGTAAAGGCGCCCCTTTGACCTCAGCATGCGGGATACCACATCGTATATGTGGTCTCCACAACGGTGGTTTTTCAGGCCTCCGTGTTGGCTGGGGTGGACGAGCCTATGTTGTTGGGTGAGGGCTGTGAGCTGCTCGCACTGCCAGGCCGCAGCTAGTTTAACAAGGGTCTGGATGAGGCAGATGGGCCTGTAATTGGCCGGATCTGTTTTGTCCCCTTATTTGTATAGAAGACATACCCGCGCCCTGGACCACGCAGGGGGGGGGGGGCCATTCAGCAGGATGTAATGAATTGAGCTGAGCAGGAATCGCTGCAGGGAGGGGGGGAGGAGAGAGAGGACGTAGTAATTGACCTCGTCTTCACCTGTGGCCTTCGTAGGTTTGGATCGGCCAGTTATGTTCTGAAGCCAGGGGAGGTTAGGCATGTCCAGGGGTGCAGATGCAGTTCCACCTGGGCATTTAGGAAGGTTGTGGATAAATTGGTTTAAAAGCTGTTGGTCTACAGCAAAATGAGGGTCCCCCCCGAGGTGAGAGAGACAGTTAGAGAAAAGCTTACCCACTTTGGAGGGGTTTGTCTCGAGTACAGGGGGATCTGTGGAGCGGTTGAGAATATGAATGGGGGCCGTTTGCGTGGGATTGAGCGCTTTGTTAATGGCCGATTCAACTCTAGCGCCCTTGACGAGGGAGTAGTGCAGTTTTTTTCTTTTCTCGCTTGCGCTGGCGTTCTCTCCAGTCCTCGCTCAGTTTCTGTAGGCGTTGGAGAGTAGGAGAATGCGCCTTTCTTCCCCGAGGCAAGCGGCCCAATATCCTTTTAAACTCTCTCCCTACTGAGGTTTCGCGGTGCTGGACACTGGGCTTGGTATTAGTGTGAAAAAAGGAGGATATCTGCGGGATGACCTTGTTGACATACTCCACCAGGAGGTTTGAAGGCGGTGTCTGAAAACAAACCTGCGAAGCCCAGTCCTCGAGTGGCTGGATGCCAGATAGAAAGCGAGACTCCTCATCTGAGGTGAGCCTGCGGAAGAGCGTGGAGGGGGGGGGAGGAGGTTGCGCCGGCGTGAAGGGGAGCTGAAGGGTGATTGTGATGGGGTGATGGTCCGAGGATGTATCGTGGTGGAGTATGTCTGCGTCTGCAATGGATATGTGAGGGGTGGAAATAAGGGATTTAGAAGCGAACAAATAGTCAATGCGGGTGTCGCACTGCAGCAGGGCATTGCGATAGCGGGTAAATGAGATTTTATCGTGATGCACGACACAAAATGTGTCGACCCCATGCCGCTTTTCGTCGATGAGGGACGAGAGCAAGTTCCACTTGTTAGGTGCTTTTCCGTTGGTGTCTAAAGATGATAAGAGCGCGTTGAAGTCGCCGCCAATGACCCAGCGTTGGTGGCAAGAGAAGAGGATGTTAGGAGCCCTTTCAATTTCAGGACGCCGAGGGGGCTGGGCATAAAAAGAGACAATTAGGACAGGGGGGTGACCGGGGAGATGAAGGGTAGCTGGACACAGGGCTCCAGGACACGGGGAGGGAAGGGGGGTCACAAACTCAGCAAGTTGTTTGGCCACCAGGATACATGCGCCTTCTGCACCATTAGGTGAGAGCGAGGAAAGGACTTTGGGACGGGACTGGGAAGCATGCCAGCCGAAGGGAAGTTCGGGCGCTGACGGGAGCACCTGATAGAATACTATGTCCCAGCCCTCGTGGAGGTCGGCATGAACGAACGCCTCTGGTTTGTGTTTGTTCAGGTTGTGCGACTTGAAGTGGAGGCACGTAGCACTCTGGGGGGGGGGAGGTGGCTGAAGAATTCTTTGGGGGAATTCCGGGGGTGGCAGATGGCTCGAGAGGGGTTGGTGAATTGTAGGACGAGCAGGGGCATATGGAGGGGGGGGGGGTCACGGGGTGCGGGGTTTGGTCCTTGGTGACTGGGAGTTCCAGGGGGGGTTTGCTCGCGCGGACGCAAAAATGTGTTGATAGACTCTTCTTGCAGTCCTATCATGCGTTGTTGTGTGGTGTTGTGTTGTGTTGTGTTGGGTTTCGTTGTGTTGTGTTGTGTTGTGTTGTGTTGTGTTGTGTTGTGTTGTGTTGTGCTTTGGTATTGTTGTGTTGTGTTTTGTTGTGTTGTGCTTTGCTGTGTTGTGTTGTGTTGTGTTGCGTTGTGCTGTGTTGTGCTGTGCTGTGTTGTGTTGTGTTGTGTTGTGTTGTGTTGTATTGTGTTGTGTTGTGTTGTGTTGTGTTGTGCTGTGCCGTGTTGTGTTGTGTTGTGTTGTGTTGTGTTGTGTTGTGTTTTTTTGTATTGTATTGTGCTTTGTTATTGTTGTGTTGTGTTGTGTTGCGTCGTGTTGTGTTGTGCTGTGCTATGTTGTGTTGTGTGGTGTTGTGTTGTGTTGTATTGTGTTGTGTTGTGTTGTGTTGTTTTGTGTTGTGTTGTGCTGTGTTGTCGTCTGTTGTGTTGTGTTGTATTGAGCTGTGGTGTGTTGCGTTGTGTGGTGTTGTGTTCTGTTGTGTTGTGGTGTGTATTCTTGTGTTGTGTTGTGTTGTGGTGTGTTGTGTTGTGTTGTGTTGTGTTGTGTTGTGTTGTGTTGTGTTGTGTTGTGTTGTGTTGCGTTGTGTTGTGTTGTGTTGTATTGTGTTGTGTTGTGTTGTGTTGTGTTGTGTTGTGTTGTGTTGTGTTGTGTTGTGTTGCGTTGTGTTGTGTTGTGTTGTATTGTGTTGTGTTGTGTTGTGTTGTGTTGTGTTGTGTTGTGTTGTGTTGTGTTGTGTTGTGTTGTGTTGTGTTGTGTTGTGTTGTGTTGTGTTGTGTTGTGTTGTGTTGTGTTGTGTTGTGTTGTGTTGTGTTGTGTGGTGTTGTGATGTGTTGTGTTGTGTTGTGTTGTGTTGTGTTGTGTTGTGTTGTGTTGTGTTGTGTTGGGCTGTGCTGTGTTGTGTTGTGTTGTGTTGTGTTCTGCTGTGCTGTGTTGTGTTGTGTTGTGTTGGGTTGTGTTGTGTTCTGTCGTGTTGTGTTGTGTCGTGGTGTGTTGTGTTGTGTTGTGTTGTTTGTGTTGTGTTGTGCTGTATTGTGTTGTGTTGTGTTGTACTGAGCGGTGTTGTGTTGTGTTCTGCTGTGTTGTGTTGTGTTGTGTTGTATTGAGCTGTGGTGTGTTTTGTTGTGTTGCCGTTTGTTCTGTTGTGTTGTGTTGTGTTCCGTTGTGCTGTGTTGTGTTGTGGTGTGTTGTGATGTGTTGTGTTGTGTTGTGCTGTGTTGTGTCGTGTTTTGTTGTGTTGTGTTGTGTTGTGTTGTGTTCTGTTGTGTTCTGTTATGTTGTGTTGTCCGTGTTGTGTTGTGTTGTGTTTTGTTGTGTTGTGTTGTATTGAGCTGTGTTGTGTTGTATTGAGCTGTGGTGTGATTTGTTGTGTTGTGCTGTGTTGTGTTGTCTTGTGTTGTGTTGTGATGTGTCCTGTCCTGTTGTGTTGTGCTGTGCTGTGTTGTGTTGTGTTGTGTTGTGCTGTGTTGTGCTGTGTTGTGTTGTGTTGTGTTGCGTTGTTGTGTGTTCTGTTGTGTTGTGTTTTGTTTTGTCGAGTTGTGTTGTGTTGTGTTGTGTTGTGTTGTGTTGTGTCGTGTTGTGTTGTGTCCTGTTCCGTCGTGTTCTGCTGTGTTGTGTTGTGTTGTCCTGTCTTGTGCTGTGTTTTGTTGTATTGTGTTGTGTTGTGTTTTGTTATGCTGTGTTGTGTTGTGATGCGTTGTGTTGTGCTGTGTTGTGTTGTGTTGTGCTTTGTTGTGTTGTGCTTTGCTGTGTTGTGCTTTGTTGTGTTGTGTTGTGTTGTGCTGTGTTGTGTTGGGTTGTGTCGCATTGTGTTGCGTTGTGTTGTGTTGTGTTGTGTTGTGTTGTGTTGTGTTGTGTTGTGTTGTGCTGTGTTGTGTTGTGTTGTGTTCTGTTGTGTTGTGTTGTGTTGTGTTTTGTTGTGTTGTGTTGTGTTGTGTTGTGTTGTATTGTGCTGTGTTGTGATGTGTTGTGTTGTATTGAGCTGTGGTGTGTTGCGTTGTGTTGTGTGGTGTTCTGTTGTGTTGTGTTGTGTATTGTTGTGTTGCGTTGTGTTGTGGTGTGTTGTTTTTTGTTCTGTTGTGTTGTGTTGTGTTGTGTTGTGTTGTGTTGTGTTGTGTTGTGTTGTGTTGTGTTGTGTTGTGTTGTGTTGTGTTGTGCTGTGTTGTGCTGTGTTGTGTTATGTTGTGCTGTGTTGTGTTGTGTTGTGTTGTGTTTTGTTGTGTTGTGTTGTATTGAGCTGTGTTGTGTTGTATCGAGCTGTGGTGTGATTTGTTGTGTTCTGTTGTGTTGTGTTGTCTTGTGTTGTGTTGTGTTGTGTCCTGTCCTGTTGTGTTGTGCTGTGCTGTGTTCTGTTGTGTTGTGTTGTGTTGTGTTGTGCTGTGTTGTGTTGTGTTGTGCTGCGTTGTTGTGTGTTCTGTTGTGTTGTGTTTTGTTTTCTCGAGTTGTGTTGTGTTGTGTTGTGTTGTGTTGTGTTGTGTTGTGTTGTGTTGTGTTGTGTCGTGTTGTGTTGTGTCCTGTTCCGTCGTGTTCTGTTGTGTTGTGTTGCGTTGTCCTGTTTTGTGCTGTGTTGTGTTGTATTGAGTTGTGTTGTGTTTTGTTGTGCTGTGTTGTGTTGTGATGCGTTGTGTTGTGCTGTGTTGTGTTGTGTTGTGCTTTGTTGTGTTGTGCTTTGCTGTGTTGTGCTGTGTTGTGTTGTGTTGTGTTGTGCTGTGTTGTGTTGGGTTGTGTGTCGTTTTGTTGCGTTGTGTTGTGCTGTGTTGTGTTGTGTTGTGTTGTGTTGTGTTGTGTTGTGTTGTGTTGTGTTGTGTTCTGTTGTGTTGTGTTGTGTTGTGTTCTGTTGTGTTGTGTTGTGTTGTGTTGTGTTGTGTTGTGTTGTGTTGTGCTGTGTTGTGATGTGTTGTGTTGTATTGAGCTGTGGTGTGTTGCGTTGTGTTGTGTGGTGTTCTGTTGTGTTGTGTTGTGTATTGTTGTGTTGTGTTGTGTTGTGGTGTATTGTTTATTGTTGTGCTGTGTTGTGCTGTGTTGTGTTGTGTTGTGTTTTGGTGTGTTGTGTTGTGTTGTGTTGTGCTGTGTTGTGTTGTATTGTGTTGTATTGAGCTGTGTTGTGTTGCGTTGTGTTGATTTGGCGCCATATACCCCGCTTTGCACATTGTTGAGATCTTCAAGGTTTCCTGTGCGCAAAATCATCGGGAGGTGAGACCAACCAAGCGGTCAAACAATTTGTGAACGTTGTGTTGTGTTGTGTTGTGTTGTGTTGTGTTGTGTTGTGTTATGTTCTGTTGTGTTGTGTTGTCTTGTGTTGTGCTGTGTTGTGTTGTGTTGTGTTGTGTTGTGTCATGTTGTGTTGTGTTGTGTTGTGTTGTGTTGTGTTGTGTTGTGGTGTGTTGTGCTGTGTTGTTTTGTGGTGTGTTGTGTTGTGTTGTGCTGTGTTGTGTTGTGTGGTGTTGTGTTGTGTTGTGCTGTGATGTGTTGTATTGTGTTGTGCTTTGTTGTGTTTTGTTGTGTTGTGTTGCGTTGTGCTGTGTTGTGTTGTGTTTTGTTGTGTTGTGTTGTGTTTTGTTGTGTTGTATTGTGATGTGTTGTGTTGTGTTGTGTTGTGTTGTGTTGTGCAGTGTTGTCTTGTGTTGTGTTGTGTTGTATTGAGCTGTGGTGTGTTGCGTTGTGTTGTGTTGTGTCCTGTTGTCTTGTGTTGTGTATTGTTGTGTTGTGTTGTGTTGTGGTGTGTTGTGTTGTGTTGTGTTGTGGTGTGCTGTGTTGTGTTGTGTTGTGTTGTGCTCTGATGTGTTGTGTGTGTTGTGTTTTGTTGTGTTGTGTTGTGTTGTGTGGTGTTGTGTTGTGTTGTGTTGTGTTGTGTTGTGTTGGGTTGTGCTGTGTTGTGTTGTGTTGTGTTCTGTTGTGTTGTGTTCTGTTGTGTTGTGTTGTGTTGTGTTTTGTTTTGTGTTGTGTTGTGTTGTGTTGTGTTGTGCTGTCTTGTGTTGTGTTGTGCTGTATTGAGCTGTGTTGTGTCCTGTTGTGCTGTGTTGTGTTGTGTTGTGTTGTATTGAGCTGTGTTGTGTTGTGTTGTATTGTATTGTGTCGTGTTGTGTTGTCCTGTGTTCTGTTGTGTTGTGTTGTGTTGTGTTGTGTTGTGATGTGTTGTGTTGTGTTCTCTTGTGTTGTGTTGTGTTGTGTTGTGTTGTGTTGTGTTGTGTTGTGTTGTGTTGTGTTGTGTTGTGTTGTGTCGTGTTGTGTTGTGTTGCGTTGTGTTGTGTTGTGCTGTGTTATGTTGTGTTCTGTTGTGTTCTGCTGTGCTGTGTCTTGTTGTGTTGTGTTGTGCTGTGCTGTGTTATGTTGTGTTCTGTTGTGTTCTGCTGTGCTGTGTTTTGTTGTGTTGTGTTGTATTGAGCTGTGTTGTGTTGTATTGAGCTGTCGTGTGTTGTGTTGTGTTGTGTTGTGTTGTGTTGTGCTGTGTTGTGTTGTGTTGTCTTGTGTTGTGTTGTGTTGCGTCCCGTCCTGTTGTGTTGTGTTGTGCTGTGTTGTGTTGTGTTGTGTTGTGTTGTTCTGTGTTCTGTTGTGTTGTGCTGTGTTGTGTTGTGTTGTGTTGCTTTGTTTTGTGTTCTGTTGTGCTGTGTTTTGTTTTGTCGAGTTGTGTTGTGTTGTGTTGTGTTGTGTTGTGTTGTGTTGTGTCATGTTGTGTTGTGTCCTGTTCTGCTGTGTTCTGTTGTGTTGTGTTGTGCTGTCTTGTCTTGTGCTGTGTTGTGTTGTATTGTGTTGTGTTGTGTTTTGTTATGTTGTGTTGTGTTGTGATGCTTTGTGGTGTCCTGTGCTGTGTTGTCCTGTGGTGTATTGTGGTGTGTTGTGTTGTGTTGTGCTTTGTTGTGTTGTATTTTGCTGTGTTGTGCTGTGTTGTGCTGTGTCGTGTTGGGCTGTGTTGTGTCTTTTTGTGTCGTGTTGTGTTGCGTTGTGTTGTGCTGTATTGTGTTGTGTTGTGTTGTGTTGTGTTGTGTTGTGTTGTGTTGTGTTGTGTTGTGTTGTGTTGTGTTGTGTTGTGTTGTGTTGTGTTGTGTTGTGTTGTGGTGTGTTCTGTTCCGTTGTGTTCTGTTGTATTGTGTTGTGTTATCTTGTGTTGTGCTGTGTTGTGTTGTATTGTGTTGTGTTGTGTCATGCTGTGTTGTGTTGTGTTGTGTTGTGTTGTGTTGTGCTGTTTTGTGTTCCGTTGTGTTGTGTTGTTATGTGCTGTGTTGTGTTGTGTTGTGCCGTGTTGTGTTGTCCTGTGCTGTGCTGTGTTGTGTTGTGTTGCGTTGTGTTGCGTTGTGTTCTGTTGTGTTGTGTTGTGCTGTGTTGTGTCGTGTTGTGTCGTGTTGAGCTGTAGTGTGTTGCGTTGTGTTCTGTTGTGTTGTGTTTGGTATTGTTGTGTTGTGCTGTGTTGTGGTGTGTTGTGTTGTGTTGTGTTGTGTTGTGTTGTGTTGTGTTGTGTTGTGTTGTGTTGTGTTGTGTTGTGTTGTGTTGTGTTGTGTTGTGTTGTGTTGTGCTGGTTTGTGTTGTGTTGTGCTGTGTTGTGTTGTGTTGTGTTGTGTCGTGTTGTGTTGTGTTGTGTTGTGTTGTGTTGTGTTGTGTTGTGTTGTGTTGTGTTGTGTTGTGTTGTGTTGTGTTGTGTTGTGTTGTGTTGTGTTGTGTTGTTCTGTGCTGTGCTGTGTTGCGTTCTGTTGTGTTGTGTTGTGTTGTGTCGTGTTGTGCTGTGGTGTGTTGTGTTGTTTTGTGTTGTGTTGTGCTGTATTGAGCTGTGTTGTGTTGTGTTCTGTTGTGTTGTGTTGTGTATTGCTGTGTTGTGTTGTGTTGTGGTGTGTTGTGTTGTGTTGAGTCGTGGTGTGTTGTGTTGTGTCGTGTTGTGTTGTGTTGTGTCCTGCTGTGTTGTGTTGTGTTGTGTTGTGTTGTGTTGTGTTGTGTTGTGTTGTGTTGTGTTGTGTTGTGTTGTGTTGTGTTGTGTTGTGTTGTGCTCTGCTGTGTCGTGTTGTGTTGTGTTGTGCTGTGTTGTGTTGTGTTGTGTTATGTTGTGTTGTGTTGTGTTCCGGTGTGTTGTGTTGTGTTGTGTTGTGTTGTGCTGTGTTGTGTTGTATTGTGTTGTGTTGTGTCATGTTGTGTTGTGTTGTGTTGTGTTGTGTTGTGCTGTGCTGTTTTGTGTTGTGTTGTGTTGTGTTGTTATGTGCTGTGTTGTGTTGTGTTGTGTTGTGTTGTGTTGTGTTGTGTTGTGCTGTGCTGTGTTGTGTTGTGATGCGTTGTGTTGCGTTGTGTTCTGTTGTGTTGTGTTGTGCTGTGTTGTGTCGTGTTGTGTTGTATTGAGCTGTAGTGTGTTGCGTTGTGTTCTGTTGTGTTGTGTCGGGTATTGTTGTGTTGTGTTGTGTTGTGGTGTGTTGTGTTGTATTGTGTTGTGGTGTGTTGTGTTGTGTTGTGTTGTGTTGTGTTGTGTTGTGTTGTGCTGGTTTGTGTTGTGCTGTGTTTGGTTGTGTTGTGTTGTGTTGTGTTGTGTTGTGTTGTGTTGTGTTGTGTTGTGTTGTGTTGTGTTGTGTTGTGTTGTGTTTCGTTGTGTTGTGTTGTGTTCTGTTGTGTTGTGTTGTGTTGTGTTGTGTTGTGCTGTGCTGTGCTGTGTTGTTTTCTGTTGTGTTGTGCTGTGTTGTGTTGTGTTGTGTTGTGTTGTGTCGTGCTGTGGTGTGTTGTGGTGTGTTGTGTTGTGTTGTGTATTGCTGGATTTTGTTGTGGCGTGTTGTGTTGTGTTGTGTCCTGTTGTGTCGTGTTGTGTTGTGTATTGCTGTGTTGTGCTGTGTTGTGGTGTGTTGTGTTGTGTTGTGTTGTGTTGTGTTGTGCTGTGTTGTGTTGTGCTGTGCTGTGCTGTGTTGCTTTCTGTTGTGTTGTGTTGTGTTGTGTCGTGTTGTGCTGTGGTGTGTTGTGTTGTTTTGTGTTCTGTTGTGCTGTATTGAGCTGTGTTGTGTTGTGTTCTGTTGTGTTGTGTTGTGTATTGCTGTGTTGTGTTGTGTTGTGGTGTGTTGTGTTGTGTTGAGTCGTGGTGTGTTGTGTTGTGTCGTGTTGTCTTGTGTTGTGTCCTGCTGTGTTGTGTTGTGTTGCGTTGTGTTGTGTTGTGTTGTGTTGTGTTGTGTTGTGTTGTGTTGTGTTGTGTTGTGTTGTGTTGTGTTGTGTTGTGTTGTGCTCTGCTGTGTTGTGTTGTGTTGTGTTGTGCTGTGTTGTGTTGTGTTGTGTTATGTTGTGTTGTGTTGTGTTCCGGTGTGTTGTGTTGTGTTGTGTTGTGCTGTGCTGTGTTGTGTTGTATTGTGTTGTGTTGTGTCATGTTGTGTTGTGTTGTGTTGTGTTGTGTTGTGTTGTGCTGTTTTGTGTTGTGTTGTGTTGTGTTGTTATGTGCTGTGTTGTGTTGTGTTGTGTTGTGTTGTGTTGTGTTGTGCTGTGCTGTGTTGTGTTGTGATGCGTTGTGTTGCATTGTGTTCTGTTGTGTTGTGTTGTGCTGTGTTGTGTCGTGTTGTGTTGTATTGAGCCGTAGTGTGTTGCGTTGTGTTCTGTTGTGTTGTGTCGGGTATTGTTGTGTTGTGTTGTGTTGTGGTGTGTTGTGTTGTATTGTGTTGAGGTGTGTTGTGTTGTGTTGTGTTGTGTTGTGTTGTGTTGTGTTGTGTTGTGTTGGGTTCTGCTGTGTTGTGTTGTGTTGTGTTGTGTTGTGTTGTGTTGTGTTGTGTTGTGTTGTGTTGTGTTGTGTTGTGTTGTGTTGTGTTGTGTTGTGTTTCGTTGTGTTGTGTTGTGTTGTGTTGTGTTGTTTTTTCTTGTGTTGTGTTGTGTTGTGTTCCGTTGTGTTGTGTTGTGTTGTGTTGTGTTGTGTTGTGTTGTGTTGTGTTGTGTTGTGTTGTGCTGTGCTGTGCTGTGTTGTTTTCTGTTGTGTTGTGCTGTGTTGTGTTGTGTTGTGTTGTGTTGTGTCGTGCTGTGGTGTGTTGGGGTGTGTTGTGTTGTGTTGTGTATTGCTGGATTTTGTTGTGGCGTGTTGTGTTGTGTTGTGTCCTGTTGTGTCGTGTTGTGTTGTGTATTGCTGTGTTGTGCTGTGTTGTGGTGTGTTGTGTTGTGTTGTGTTGTGTTGTGTTGTGTTGTGCTGTGTTGTGTTGTGTTCTATTGAGCTGTGTTGTGATGTGTTCTGTTGTGCTGTGTTGTGTATTGTTGTGTTGTGTTGTGTTGTGGTGTGTTGTGTATTGTTGTGTTGTGTTGTGTTGTGTTGTGTTGTGCTGTGTTGTGTTGTATTGTATTGTGTTGTGTTGTGTTGTGTTGTGTTGTGTTGTGCTGTGTTGTGTTGTGTTGTAGTGTGTTGTGTTGTGGTGTGTTGTGTTGTGTTGTGTTGTGCTGTGTTGTGTTTTGTTGTGTTGTAGTGAGCTGTGGTGTGTTGTGTTGTGTTGTGTTGTGTTGTGTTGTGTTGTGTTGTGTTGTGCTGTGTTGTGTTGTGTTGTGTTGTGTTGTGTTGTGCTGTGTTGTGTAATGTTCTGTTGTGTTGTGTTGTGCCGAAGGCGCTGTTACCAAAGGGCAAAAGGCCGGGATGTCTACCCACGGGTAAAGGTAAACGGGCTGGGCTGTGTGTGTTGTGTGCGCACTGTGTGTAAGTGTGTTGTGGCATAGCCGGACCAGTGCACTCTCGCACTTGGCCGACACTGCCTTGCCGACGCCTGCGCGCAGTCACACAGGGTCTCATTTGCCCACTACACCCTGCGTGCCGCGCTGCACCACCAGTGCCTTCTGTGTGGTGCACTCTGCTTGGTGCTCTGCACCACACTGCACTGTGTGTGCCCTGCTGCACTGTTGTCGTGGGCAGGGGGCAGTGGGCAGTGGAACTCCTGCAATGCACTGCCGCACTGCCTGGGGGCAGTGGGCAGTGGACCTCCTGCAATGCACTGCCTCACTGCCTTGGGGCAGTGGGCAGTGGACCTCCCGCAATCCACCGCCTCACTGCCTGGGGCAGTGGGCAGTGCAATTCCTGCAATGCACTGCCTCACTGCCCGGGGGCAGTGGGCAGTGCAACTCCTGCAATACACTGTTGTGTTGTGTTGTGTTGTGTTGTGTTGAGCTGTGGTGTGTTGCGTTGTGTTGTGTTGTGTTCTGATGTGTTGTGTTGGGTATTGCTGTGTTGTGTTGTGTTGTGGTGTGTTGTGCTGCGTTGTGTTGTGTTGTGTTGTGTTCTGTTGTGTTGTGTTGTGTTGTGTTGTGTTGTGTTGTGTTGTGTTGTGCCGTGCTGTGTTGTGTTGTGTTGTGTTGTGTTGTGTTGTGGTGTGGTGGGCTGTGTTGTGTTGTGTTGTGTTGTGTTGTGTTGTGTTGTGTTGTGTTGTGCTGGTTTGCATTATTTTGTGTTGTGCTGTGCTTTGTTGTGTTGTGTTGTTTTGTGTTGTGTTGTGTTGTGTTGTGTTGTGCTGTGCTGTGCTGTGCTGCCCTGTGTTGTGTTGTGTTGTGTTGTGTTGTGCTGTGTTGTGTTGTGTTGTGTTGTGTTGTGTTGTGCTGTGCTGTGTTGTGTTGTGTTGTGTTGTGTTGTGTTGTGGTGTGGTGGGCTGTGTTGTGTTGTGTTGTGTTGTGTTGTGTTGTGTTGTGTTGTGTTGTGTTGTGTTGTGTTGTGTTGTGTTCTGTCGTGTTGTGCTGTGTTGTGTAGTGGTGTGTTGTGTTGTGTTGTGTTGTGTTGTGTCGTGTTGTGTTGTGTTGTGTTGTGTTGTGTTGTGTTGTGTTGTGTTGTGTTGTGTTGTGTTGTGTTGTGTTGTGTTGTATTGTGTTGTGTTGTGTTGTGTTGTGCTGTGTTGTGTTGCCTTGTGTTGTCTTCGATTGAGCTGTGGTGTGTTGCGTTGTGTTGTGTTGTGTTGTGTTGTGTTGTGTTGTGTTGTGTTGTGTTGTGTTGTGTTGTGTTGCGTTGTGTTGTGTTGTGTTGTGTTGTTTTGTGTTGTGTTGTGTTGTGTTGTGTTGTGTTGTTTTGTGTTGTGTTGCGTTGTGTTGTGTTGTGTTCTGTTGTGTTGTGTTGTGTTGTGCTGTGGTGTGTTGTGTTGTGTTGTGTTGTGGTGTGTTGTGTCTTGACGTGTTGTGTTGTGTTGTGTTGTGTTGTTTTGTGTTGTGTTGTCCTTTGTTGTGTTGTGTTGTGTTCTGTTGTGTTGTGTTGTATTGTGTTGTGTCGTGTTGTGTTGTATTGAGCTGTGTTGTGATGTGTTCTGTTGTGCTGTCTTGTGTTTTGCTGTGTTGTGTTGTGTTGTATTGAGCTGTGTTGTGATGTGTTCTGTTGTGCTGTCTTGTGTATTGCTGTGTTCTGTTGTGTTGTGGTGTGTTGTGTATTGGTGTGGTGTGTTCTGTTGTGTTGTGTTGTGTTGTGTTGTGTTGTATTGTGTTCTGTTGTGTTGTGTTCTGTTGTGTTGTGTTGTGTTGTCCTGTGTTGTGCTGTGTTGTGTTGTGTTGTGCTGTGTTGTGTTGTCCTGTGTTGTGTTTTGTTGTGCTGTGTTGTGCTGTGTTGTGATGTGTTGTGTTGTGTTGTGTTGTGCCGAAGGCGCTGTTACCAAAGGGCAAAAGGCCGGGATGTCTACCCACGGGTAAAGGTAAACAGGCTGGGCTGTGTGTGTCGTGTGCGCGCCGTGCGTAAGTGTGTAGGCCTCGGCAGGGGAAGGGGGAGTCGGGGAGACCTGGTGAGTTCGCCTCTGGCGACCGCGCTTATTCCAGGAGCTCCCGCTGCACCCCTTCCCTTTCTGCTTGCTGGTGCAGGCGCAGCTCCTGCAACGCCCAAGCCATCGTGCTGCCCGGGCCCAGGCGGGCCTTCAGCAGTGTGGCACGCGCCTTGGCGTGGGCGTACCAGATCCGTATGGACTCCTCCACGACGTGGCGGAGGAACTCCGTGCCCAGCGAGTGGGGCCCTGTACACTCCAGGTGGGCCAGCTGCATGGAGGGGGTCCGCAGGGCTGCCGCCCACTGCTCCAGCACAGTCGGTTCCCACAGCTGGTGACGCACTGGGGCCGCCCGTGGCCCGACCTTCTGGTCAAGCCACGCTGCGAGGCGCCGGCGGGCTAGCCCCCACTCGTGCGATTGAGCCGAGCAGGCCCACAGGTGGGGCGCCGTCTCGGGCTGTGTCCCGCACAGGAGGCACGTTGTATCCAGCACCGTGCCCCGGTGGGAGGAACGGAGGGCCAGGACGGTCATGGTCGGGACGTTGTCCATGCGATGCGCCGTGATGTGGCGTTGCTGGTCCTGGTCGAACCAGTCCAGGGGGAGGCCCCCCCCTGGCATGAAGTTTACCCCCTAGCGGGCCTCGTAGATGGCTTGCGCCGGTATGGAGGCCCGGTCCTGCAACCAGTCACTCAGCGCCGTCGGGGAGAGCTGGCACTGGTCGCGGAAGGGCACTCGGGGGATAAATGAGTAGGGGCGCCTGAGGAACCACGTGAGGTCTACCTCCGGCGGCTCCCGCGTCGCTGCGTCCACACGGACGTTGAGGTCCGTGATCCAGTGCGACGGTGTGGTCACCACATTGATGGCAGACCACCGGGAGAGGCGCTGCCCCCCCAGGACAGTGGCGTAGAGGTGGTGGATGCCATCTCCGCAGTGCCCTCATTCCTGGTACGTGCGGAGGGCCCCCACTGCTGCCTCCGAGTCCGGCACCAGCCAGTAAACCCCCTGCTGTGTCGCCAGCCGGCGGGCATACGAGAGGAGGGTCATCGCTTCCCCCTCCTGGGAGGTGCCCACTCCTGAGGCCACCTGGGCCTGATACTCTCCAGGCCCACTCTGGACGACCCCGGCCATGGCCATACCCGCCTGCGTGGCCCCTGCATCCACCGCCACGACACTGCCTCGGAGGGTCGCCAGCGCAGGCAGGTCATGGAACCAGACGCCTGGGCGAGTCTCAGGGGCCAACACTCGCGGGGGGTCAGTCGCCCAGCCGTGGGGCGCCAGGGAGGCCATGTCCCCATGGTGCTCCCTGAGTTGGGTGCGCAGGGCCTGGTGTAGCTCCGCTGGCACTGTCCCCACCGTATCGAGGGAGTAATAGAGGGGTCTCTTGTGCGGGTGCCCCGGGCATTTGTGCGCCATGCACTCCGCCGGATATTCGAAGCGCGCCACCGCCGCCGGGGCTATGGCGATCCACAGAAACGGCGGCAGCGTCGAGGTGATCGTCGGGAGGGGGGCCTGCCATGTGCTGGCCCTGTTCCAGTAGGCGGCAGTCGGGGGGGCTGTCGTCCACACGGCGGTGGGCGCCCTGACCCCAGTGCGCTGGAGCTGGGCCAGGGACTCCTGCCGGTGGTCGCCCCACAGCTGGGCGTGCAGTGGCGCATCCACCTGCACTTGGATATCCAGGAGGGCCACCAGGAGGCGGTGGAGCCTGGTGTCGCTGGGCAGGGTGCCCGGGGGCTGCTGGCACACCCGGTGTTCTGACGCCCAGCCCGCGGTCTCCATGGTGTCCTGCAGGGCTGCGGTCATCCGGAGGGGCTGTCCCCTATGGTATATCGTCTCCATTCGGGTGGTTTTGGCCGCCCGGCCTCCCACGATGACTTCCGCCAGATAGGTGGGCACGGCCCTCGGGATCCAGTCCTTGGGCGCCGCCTGCCATGGCGGCGCGGGTTCCCTCAGGAGCGGGACCAGTACCGCAGCGTGGCAGGCCAGCCACGCCCGTAGCCCCGGGATCCCCTTGCTGGCCGGCGCTCGTCTCTTCAGGGCTCGCTCCGGCAGCACCTGGTGATTCTCTGTGTTGAGGTCGCCGAGGTGATGGTAGCCCAGGGCCTGTACCGTTTCGTACACCGTCGGGGGGATGACCACCTGCGCGACGGCGCCATACAGAGTTGTTTGCACCTCCACCTGGGGGGCAGGGGCCGCCGCCGCCGCCGATCGCGGCCCATCGGGACCTCGGACCAGGATGGGGGTGGTCCCTGAGCACTGGCCCGGCATCCACATGGGCATGGCCACCTCATCCACGACCCGCTGCAGCGTGGCTATGAGGTGAGGGCCCTTGGGGTGATGCGTGTACTGCCCCGGGGTAAGCACCGCCGGGCAGCCCCCTCTGAGCGCCTGGTGCGTTTGCAGGTAGTAGGCCTGGGAGTCCCGGAACTCCTGCTTGGCCCAGGCCCCCTGCCGAACCCACTCTCGAACTACCGCCGCCTGCCACGAGTGCTCTGACCGAGTGAGACCCTGGCACCCATGCTCCCAGGGTCCCCAGAGCGCGTCGGTATGAGCGTGGCGGGAGATGCCCGTCACGTGCTTGTATGCTCGCACCATGAGAGCATCGTTTGCCGCGTGTACCTTGGCCGTGGGGCGGTACACGCTGGCCAGGGGGAGCAGCTTGCTCGGGAGCTTGGCCATGAGCACCATCATGGCCGCGTCCGGGGAGAGCCGCTGGGGGCGGAGCTGTGTCCAGAGCTCCGCCCTGACCTCCGGCAGGTTGCGGGGGGCCGTAGGCGCCCCCTGAAGGTAAATGTCGGTTCCCATGTATCGGAGGACCCTGGAGGGCTGTATCTCCGGGGCCCCTGCCAGTGCCTCCCGCCGCTGGTCCGGGGTACTCGTCACCCACGCGCGGCCTAGGTGGCGGGCCACGGCTGCTGGCGTAGGCGACCGTAGGGGCCGTGGGTCTGACGTGGAGCCGTGCTGGATCTTGCGGTCAGGGACGTCCACCCGCAGGATTCCCTGGTACTTTACAAGCTGATCCAATAGGACCCTCTGTATGGGGTGGGAATCGCCCCGCTCCAAGAGGACGATCGTGTCGTCCACCAACATGAGTCCCGGGAAGCGGAAGGGCTCTACCGCCGAGGACCGGTATGCGATGTCCATGTATCGCAAGAAGGGGAGCGCCGCCGTCGCCCCCGCATGGACCCCCTGGACAGTACCCTGGGGCGTACCCAGGAGTTGCGTCAGGGTGTGGGACTGCCAGGGGCCCAAGGGCAGGGTGTAGGAGAAACCCTCAGTATGGGTGGCGAGGTGGTCGGCCTCTCCCAGGCCCAGCCGGGCTCCCACTATAGGGTGAATGTCCTGCGCGATCACGTCGAAGAATTTTGCGAGATCCGTAATCAGGACGTCCACTATCCGGTTTTGAAGCCTGGCCAGGTCCAGCTTCATGTGCACCGTGCGGACGACCTCCTGGAGGGATATCCCCCGCATGCCCCCCACTAGGCAGGGGCCCCCCAGGGCCCGCTCGTAGACGGCTGTCGCCACGGCATAGAAGGCCGTGGGCTCGAGTTTGAAGACGTGGGAGGAGATGGTTATCCCCCGGAGGTTCGCCTCCTGGACCGACTGGTCCGGGTTTTTTAGGAGCAGGGTAACCAGCCCCCGCCTGCCCACCGTGCGGCTGACTGGGGGGCTGCGCACCACGGCGCATTGGGTCTTCTGGTCCGCCTCCGTCAGGTGTCGGTACCAGGAGATATCGATGCAGATGTCCGCTTCCGGTAGGCGGAGGTCGGGGCCGCGGGCCTTCGCCGACTGCACCTCCCAGAGGTGGTGGGGCTGGACATAGTCGCCGCGGGCTGGCGGGGCATGCTGTGGCAGCAGCCCCAGGTACCTCTGGAAGTGGGCCCATCGGTCGGGGTCTTCTCGGATCCGGTAGCTATGGCCCTGGAGCCGTAGGCGGCTCAAGTACAGGGCAGACAACGTCTCCCTGGGGTTGAGGTAGGTAGGTAGGTATCTTCGGGAGCTCGGAATGCCTCCTTTGACATTGCAGGAAGAAGGTCTTACCAAGGGGACGTCCTGTCCCTCCCACTGCCCTATGTCAGGTGCCTCTTGAGCCGCTCCCGCATGTGCTTGGGAAGGCATTGTCGCGGCCACCCGGTCCATGTGTCCCAGGTGGGAGGGTGTCCCCACATGTGTCCATGGGTAGGGCCACATGCCCCCTCCTTTGGGCGGCAGCTCTGGGGGGCTGCCCAGCTGTATGGAGTATCTCTCACCACTCTCCCGCTTGTCTACGGTACGACAGCCTCACCCTTGTGGCTTGAGTTGCGGGGCCACTCTGCTTGGCAGGTGACCCCCCCCTGGACTGTGTACCGGCTCGCCTGTCACCGGTTGCTTCCATGGCTCCGGGCGACGTTTGCCATGGTCCCCGATGCAGCCTGGCCGGGCTCGGACCAGTGGCCTTGGAGTACCGCTCCTGCCACTGGCCTGGTGGGTCGGCTGGGTCGCCCCAGTGCGTCCGACCCATGGGGTATTGGTTCTTTCCTGTCCCTCGGCCACCCTACGTGTGTGCAGTGTCCTGGGCCGCCGGGCTCCTGTTCACCGGTGTGCCCGCGCGGTTTGCTGTGGTGCGTCTGCGGTGTCCTCGGCCGGCTGGCTCCTGTTCACCGGTGTGCTCGCTTGGTGTGTTGTGCTGCATGTGCGGTGTCCTGGGCCACTGGGCTCCTGTTCACCGGTGTGCGTGCTGTGTGCGGTGCGCGTGTGCCATGGGTGGTTGTGTCCCTCTTCCTCCCCCCCTAATTTTCGTTTTTTTTTCACTTGTTTTTTTTTCTTGTTTTTTTTTTTTCGGAAAAAAAAGAAAAAACAAAAAAGAGAAAAACAGGGGCGCGCGTACACTGCAGGCACAGGCATGGGCAGCTGGTGCGGCGGTGCAATAACGTTGTGTCCTCTTGCGTGTTTCGTCGGTGCTGTGGCGGCTGTCGCGCCCCAGGGGTGCGGCTCGCGCGTCCTGATGTACACGGGCTGGGGTCAGGGTGGGTTTGGTGAGGTTTCTCTTTGCTTCTGGAGCTGGCTGGTTAGGCGGCTGTGTGGGCTGTGGGTGTGGGCTGTGGTTACGTTGTTCCCTCGGCGGGCTTGGTCAGGAGTCAAGGGTTAGCGGTTTCGGGGTGTGGCTCGGGTTTGATTTGTGCTTGGGTTCTGGCTCGGTTAGGCGGTTGCGACGGTAGCGGGCCTGGGTTCGGTGTCTTTGGGCTCAGTGGTGCTCGTTGTCGTGTGCGTTGGCTTCCTTCGGCGTCCGGTTCGTTTGGTGACTTCTGGGCGGGGCCTGGCATGGCGCCCCGTGGTGGTGGTTTGCTGGGTAACGGGGTTAGATGGCAGCGCCGCTGGCCGGGGGGTCAGGCGCGTCGTGTTGTGTGGCGCGCAGGGCTCCTGGGGTGCTGTGGGTGTCGCCAGTGTCGGTGCGCCGACGCTTGTGGGGTGGTGAGGGGGTGTGTTTGTGCGGGGCTGGGCTTTGGGTGATGTCCCACAGGCGGATGCCGTCTCGCTGCGTTTCCTGGAGGTTCTCCCGCAGGCGCCTGAGGACATACGGGTGGTCCTGGGGCGCGGGGAGGTTGCGGGGGTGGACTCCCAGGGGGCGGAGCGCATCGGCCAGCATGGCTTCCCATGCGGCCTGCGGCATCCACGCCTCCGCCAGCCGGAGGCAGCAGTTCTTCACCGACCCCTTGCGGGGCCGATGGACCAGGCCCTCGAGGGAGGGCTCTCCCCGGGCCCACTTTTGCAGCTCCCAGAGCTGCGTGTGGGTCCAGCGCTGCCACCACTGTTCCTGGGCGGGCCTGCGGTCTTGGGCGGAGGAGTGGGCGTGGGTGGGTGTGACGGGGTCGTGGGGACCGGTGGCGGTGGCGGGCCTGGGGGATTCCTCGTAGTCCTGTTCCGGGGGGGTGCGTGGGGAGTGGGGGCGCACGCGTATGTGGACCCGCGGATGTGCGTGTACGGTCCCTGCCTCGAGGTTGGGCGGGGACTCGCGGCGGCGGCGGTAGTGGGGCATGCGTTGTATGTGGGCTGTCATCGAGGGTTGGTAGGGGGGCGGGGACGCTGCTGGTGGACCCTGGTGTCGTTCTGGCTTGGTCGGGAGCGGTCCGTGGGCCTGGGGTGCGGGCTTTGAGAGGTGGCAGGACGAGGTGCGTCGCGCTTCGGCCGCGGCGCGCTCCGCCATGAAGGTGGTGGCGGTGGCGTCGGTGACGGTGGGGGGGCGCCTCCCGGAGGGATATCCCCCGCATGCCCCCCACTAGGCAGGGGCCCCCCAGGGCCCGCTCGTAGACGGCTGTCGCCACGGCATAGAAGGCCGTGGGCTCGAGTTTGGAGACGTGGGAGGAGATGGTTATCCCCCGGAGGTTCGCCTCCTGGACCGGCTGGTCCGGGTTTTTTAGGAGCAGGGTAACCCGCCCCCGCCTGCCCACCGTGCGGCTGACTGGGGGGCTGCGCACCATGGTGCACAGGGTCTTCTGGTCCGCCTCCGTCAGGTGTCGGTACCAGGAGATATCGATGCCGATGTCCGCTTCGGGTAGGCGGAGGTCGGGGCCGCGGGCCTTCCCCGACTGCACCTCCCAGAGGTGGTGGGGCTGGACATAGTCGCCGCGGGCTGGCGGGGCATGCTGCGGCAGCAGCCCCAGGTACATCTGGAAGTGGGCCCATCGGTCGGGGTCTTCTCGGATCCGGTAGCTATGGCCCTGGAGCCGTAGGCGGCTCAAGTACAGGGCAGACAACGTCTCCCTGGGGTTGAGGAGCGCCTTGCTGTCCAGGGGGATTTCCGAGACATCGCGCGGGGGGCCCCTGCTACGACGCTGCACCTCCCTCCACTGCTCTGGGGTGCGTTTCAAGTTGAGGGTTTCCTGCTTGCGTCGGAGGGCCCTGCGTTTCACCCCCCGGAGGCTGTGCTGGCGCTGGGCTTCTCCCAAGGCCACGAGGCTCCGCTTGAGGGCGTGCCCCGCCGTCACTGAGGTGCCCAATATGCTCTGGGCCATCACTGTAAAACGCCCCACCGTGGGGAGCATGCTGCGCGCTGGGAAGGGCTGCTGGGGAGCCCGCGAGGGGGGAGCTCGCTCCGCCGGGCGCGTCTTGAGGCGGTACTGCCGGAAGCGGAGGGCTCGGACCCTGCCCGTGGCGTGGGCCCAATCGTAGATGGCCCTTTGCAGGCCTTTCAGCCACCGAAACGGGGCGAGCTGGGGGTCCAAGGCTCTCCTGCGGAGTATTGAGTTGTGGAAATCGGCCGTGTCGGCCGGGGACAGGGCCACTGGGCCCAGGTGGTACTCCGGGGTGCGGGAGACCGTATGGGGGCTGGGCTTGTCCAGCCGGTTCACCGGGAAGGCGATGGTGAGAAGGAGGGGGACATGGTGGTCTGAGAGGAGGGTGCTCGCCCAGTAGTGGTACGAGGCGATGGTGAACTGCGCTTCGCTGTAGCAGGCGGCTGTGTCGATCCGGGAGCGCGCGGCTCCCTGGAAGCAGGAGTATGCGTCCTGCGGGACCGGGTGAAGGTCCACCAAGTCCGTGAGGTTGAAGGCCCTCAGGAACGTGCGGTAGCCCGTGTCCTCGGGGCGCGGGGTCCCTCTATCCGCCGGTCGGGCCGCCGAGTTGGTGTCCGCGACAACCAGGGCGGTCGTCAGGTCGACCAGGCAGGTGACCTCCCTCCAGACGGCGGCCCACCATCTCACGTAAGGCTCCACGCCTATGCTGATCTGGGGGGCATGGGCTGCCAGCACATGATGCCGACCCCACGGGGTGAGGACCTCCATGAGGAGGGCGTTGGCATCCTCCGCGCCACAGAGGAGGGAAGCCCGGGTGGTTGTCCCGGTGCGGACGTATACTTCCAGGCCCGCCCCTGTCTTGCCGTGGTCGGGGAGCACGACGTGACGGGCGTAGTCCTGAAAGGGGGGGTCCTCGGGGCCTGCCCGGGACTGGGCCTCAACCAGGATGAGGAGGGTGGGGCGGCGCGCTGCCATGTGTAGGGCTTGCGCCAGGAGGCGTTGCCGGAGGTACCGGCCCCGGACGTTGAGCCACAGGTACCCCACAGCGTGCACGTCCTCCGGGGTGCCCTCAATTCTGGGACTGCGGAAGAGTGGGGTGCTCCGGCTCCGGGTCCGGCTCTGAGGAAGTGGGTTCCCCCTGGGGGTTGGCGTGTGTGGCCGAGCCGCCGGCTGCCCCCTGGGCCGCCCGCAGGTCACGCCCGATGAGGCCAAACACCGTGGTCAGGCGGGGAGTCCCCGCTGGCGGTTCGCCCATGAGCCTGGGGAGCACCCAGTCTCGCAGGGCCGGGGCCTGCGCCCCGAGGACCTTGAAGCCGACCGGCTTGGCCGGCTGGAGGGCCCGGGCGTAGCTGACCCACGAGGCGCTCCATCCCTTCCAGTTGGCGTCGCGGAGCTGCTGGGCCCCCAGGGCCGAGGGGACGACGACGAGTCCCCCCCGAGCCCTGTCGTAGGTGGCCCCGGCAACCATGGGCGTAGCGATGGCCAGGGGGTTGCCTCCGGGTGGCTTGAGGGTGGTTTTGTGGTCCCCGAGGTCCATGCCCGCCGTGTCGACTGGGGTGTACCGGTCCCCGCGCTTGACGCAGACTTGGACCGGGGGGGGAGCGGTGGCCGGCGTGCCCCGGGGGACATGTACCGGGCACTGGCACACCAGCACCTGGAGCCGGCACCCTGGGCGCGTGCCGCCCTCGGGGGTGGGGACGCGGAGCTGCACCCCCCCCTCGATCACGTAATAAACCGTGATCCCAAGTCCCGGCGGGTGAGGGGCCGGGATGGCATCTCCCTCCCAGCTGGAGATGGAGAAGGAGGGGACCCCGAGGTTATGACCCACGAGCTGGAGCGGCTCGCGGGTCCTCTTTGCATACTGGGCCAGGAGGGGAGGGAGGCCGTCTCCCTCCGGGGAATGGGGGCCGGGGACGGGGGTGGTGTCCTGGCCCGCCGCCCGCATGCGGCGTCCCACCGCCGACAGGCGTTCGCTGTCTAGGAAGACAGCGACGTCCAGGGCCTTGCAGGGGTTCGCCTCATCCAGGGCAGTATCGGCGATGAGCGCCGCCAGGCGGGACTCGTGCGGGCCCAGCTCACCCAGCGGGCTGTCGGCGCGGCCGGCTGCCGGCAGTGCAGGGTCGTCATCCAACTCTACCGCCGGCGGTAGGGGCTCCAGCGGGCTGAGGGCGCCCGCTTCATCATCCAGGAGGCCAGCCAGCTGGGTGGCCGTGCCCTGGGACGCATCCACATCGTAGGGGGGGGGCGGAGGGTCATCCGCCGCGTGCGAAGTGGGAGTTCTGAGAGCGGGCGAGGTCTCGTGGGGCCTTAGCTCCCGTTCTCCTTCCAGGGCCCGCTCCGCAGCCTCGTCTTCCTCCTGGGGGGCCCCCTGCGGGGGGCACTGGTCGCATGGGCTGGGGCGCCAGAAGCGACAGACTGTACACCAATCCAGGGCGGGTCCCTCCGGGGGGTGGCCCCCCGTCGGGGGGGCTGAGGCCTCAGCACCGTCGTGGGTCTCGGCGGTCACGGGGTTGCCAGCGGGCGCCTGGGGGCGGGCCGCAGGAGCCCCTGGGGCGCTGGCGAGGGCTTGCTGATGGCCCTCCTCCCGGCTATCCGCGCCCAAGCGGTCCTGGGACGCGATTTCAGCTGCCACATCCGAGGGGCCGGGCCGGGGGGCCCTGCGCTGGCATGCCCGGCAGCCGGTTGGCCGGGGTCACTAGGCGTCCCGGTAGCCGCCAGGACACGCCGGCTAAGCTGGCTGGTACGGCCTTTGGCTGCAGCTTGCGGCCGCGCAGGCGGGATCACCCGAGCCGCGGTGGCTTCTGGGCTTCGCTCAGGGGCTGCCCCGTCCCTCGGCAACGCTGGGTCTCTTTCCCGGGAGATGGGCGCCTGTCGCGCCGGAGGGGGGCCTCGGGGTAGGGGGCGGCCGGCGCCACTGACCGCGTCAGCTGTAGGCACCCGGGTGGGCTCCTGCGGCCGCGGATGTACCTCCTGCCGCGTTCCGCCCACGGCATCGGCTATGAGGCGCCGGACGTCATCCTCAGTGAGGGAGGGGCGGTCCGTGTGCGGGGGGGCAGCCCAGGCGGACGGCGTGCAGTGCCGTTCCTCGCCCGGGGCGTCTCGTTGTGTGTGCACGGTGAGGTCCCGGATGACACTGCGGTCGACACAGTGGACTGCCGCCGGCAGGCGGCCGGGCGGGGGCGCTACCGTACCCAGGGCAGCGCTGACTACCGCACACGCCGCCAGCGCCTGCGTGTGGGCGCGGAAGGTCAGGTACCCGTGGTTTTCTCCTCCATAAAATTCCTCCGCCACCCCCTCCGCCCCATCCAGCCACATGAAACGGTCCGCCAGGTGACGGCGGGACCATCCTGTGGGGAGGCGCCGGATGTGCAGGACGGTCGGCAGGTCCGCGGCGCGGGGCTGCTGGGGGGCTTTCATTGCCCCGCTCGGGGAGGCGTAGCCCGGGCCCCGGAGGCCCGGGGTGGTCTGCGTGACACCGGTACGGTTCTTCTGGGGCGTGCGGGGGGCGCCGTCCTGTGGCAGTCGTGCCTGCTGTGCACAGGGGGCCAGGAGGCCCGGCGTCGTTTGGGTCCCCGTCAGAGCGTGCACCGGTAGCCTGTGCGGGGTGCCCGCGGGCGACTGCGCCGCAGGCCGTCCGCCTTCTTTGTTATGGCGCTGCCGCTTGCGCGGGGGCTTGTCCCTCGGGACATGCGGTACATGCGGGGGTTGGGCGACGGGAGCCGTACGGGGCTCCCACTGCGGCCGGCGCCCCGTATCTGGCGCACCATACCTCAGGCGTCTAGCGGTATCCGGGCTGGGGGAGCAGTACCGGCGCCGGTCATCGGGGCCTTGTCGCTCCCGGCCCGGCCCGGGGGCCGACCCGGGCGGGCTACGATGGGAGCGGCAATCTCAGCGGTCGGGGGTACGGTCTCCACCTCTAACGGCGTGGGCTCGGCGCTCGGAGGGGCGCTCCTCTGACCGGCGCTGGTAGTACCGCTCTGGGGAGCAGTAGGGCTGGCGGTGGGCCGTGCGGCCTCCTCTACCGGGGCTTGTACGGCCGTGGTCTCGGCGATCGTCGCGTAGGTCCCGTCTGGGGGAGCGGGACCTCTGGTTGGTTGCGCCCTGGGGCCGGCGTGGCGGCTCCGTAGGTGCCGGGGGCCGGCGGTCCTGCCTTGGCTCCGTAGGTGCTGGGGGCCGGCGGTCCTGCCTTGGCTCTGCCTCCCTCGTCGGTGCCAGCAGCAGTGCCGGCGTCGCCTCCCCGACCGCGTCGGGGGCAGGGCCTTGCGGCGCCGGGGGCGCCCTCTGCGCCGCCTCCTTAGGGGGCGGAGGCCCCTCGGTGCGGCGGTCCAGGCCTGCCACGTGGCCCTGTAGGTAGGCCAACTCCAGGTCACGGTGGTCCGGGGGCGGTACTGTCGGGAGCGGTGAGGGCGGCGGGGGAAGCCCATACCGCGGCTCCCGCAGGTAATAGGCCGGGTATGCCGGCTGGGAGTGAACCTCCACGAGCAGTTGGTGGGGCGCGTATGGGGTGTGGGTATAGCGGGGGAGGGGGGGGGTGGCAAAAGCCGGGGACCCCGCGGGGTGTGTTGCAGGCGGGCCTCCGGGGATAGGAGGGCGCTGCATGTAAGGAGTTTCGGGCGACGATGGGAACATGCTGTGTCACTGGGCTGCAGAGGAAGAGCAGGGAGTCGCAGGGCGGAAGCCCATGCATGGGCACTGCGCACCACTTCCTCCGGACCGCCCAGTGCTCAGGCGCCGGAACCTGCTCTCGCTCGCGCGTTGGTGGCCTACGGCGGCCGGCCTTACGGGCCCGTACATTAGAATCTATCCGAAAACGCGGCCCTGTGCGCTACTCTTTGGCTGCTGCCTCGCACACTGGGGCACCTGGGTCAGGGGGGGGGAGATCTGTTGCCGGGGGGTTGCGCCTCCACGTCCACCGGGCACTCCCGGCCGGGGGGAGCAGGGGGGTGCTCAGCCCAGTGGGGTGGTCGGGGCATCCTGCAAGGCCAATGGGGGGCCATCCTCCTCAGAGAACCAGGCGCACCGGCCTGGGGGGGACGGGGAGCCCTGCCCAGGGGGTGTTTGGAGTCTCCTGCCAGGCCAAGGGGGGGCCATCGTCTTTCGAGAGCCGGGCGCACCGGCCCGGGGGGAGTGGGGAGTCCTGCCCAGGGGGTGTTTGGAGTCTCCTGCCAGGCCAAGGGGGGGCCACCTTCTTCAGAGTACCGGGCGCACCGGCCCGCAGGGGACGGGGAGTCCTGCCCAGGGGGTGTTCAGAGTCTCCTGCCAGGCCCAGGGGGGGACATCTTCGTCAGAGAACTGGGCGCACCGCCCTGGGGGGAACGTGGAGTCCCGCCCAGGGGGTGTTCGGAGTCTCCTGCCAGGCCAAGGGGGGGCCACCTTCTTCAGAGAACCAGGCGCACCGGCCCGGGGGGGACAGGGCGTCCTGCCCAGGGGGTGTTCGGAGTCTCCTGCCAGGCCAAGGGGGGCCACCTTCTTCAGAGAACCAGGCGCACCGGCCCGGGGGGGACAGGGCGTCCTGCCCAGGGGGTGTTCGGAGTCTCCTGCCAGGCCAAGGGGGGGCCATCTTCTTCAGAGAACCAGGCGCACCGGCCCGGGGGGGACGGGGAGTCCTGCCCAGGGGGTGTTCGGAGTCTCCTGCCAGGCCAATGGGGGGCCATCATCTTCAGAGAACCGGGCGCACCGGCCCGGGGGGGACGTGGAGTCCTGCCCAGGGGGTGTTCGGAGTCTCCTGCCAGGCCAATGGGGGGCCATCTTCTTCAGAGAACCGGGCGCACCGGCCCGGGGGGGACGGGGAGTCCTGCCCAGAGGGTGTTCGGAGTCTCCTGCCAGGCCAATGGGGGGCCATCTTCTTCAGAGAACCGGGCGCACCGGCCCGGGGGGGACAGGGAGTCATGCCCAGGGGGTGTTCGGAGTCTCCTGCCAGGCCAAGGGGGGGCCATCTTCTTCAGAGAACCAGGCGCAACGGCCTGGGGGGGACGGGGAGCCCAGCCCAGGCGGTGTTCGGAGTCTCCTGCCAGGCCTGTGGGTACTCCTTCCTACCCCTTAGCAGCAGCAGGCAAGTAAGCAGGCAGTACCGGGGGTCATAACCCCGGGGTAACAGTATCTGGGACTCAACGTGAGTCCTCTTAACCAGGAACAACCCCAAACACCGCCGGGGCTTAACTCCCGAACGTAATGGTGTTTGGGGCCCCCGTGGGCCTTATGAGCCCACGGGGTGTACTAAGGCGTGGCTACCAGCTGGACTGTGGCCTGCCATACCCATTTCTGGGCTCGCCTCAGTACGGCCGGTCCAGTCCGGCTCTGGGGGTTGCGCACCAAACTGGCCCCGGGGGGGGGCCATTTACCCTGTTAAGCATTAGTTACGGCAGTAGGCACTATTCATTACGTTAGGGAATTACTCAGCGCTTTTGTTTATCCCGCAGACATGCCCCTTCCAGTGGTGCGCTCACCTTTGGGGCTGCCTTTGGGGGATCGGGGGCTGTTACCCCCCCCGGACGCCCTCCCTGGTGTTGGCGCCGGGGTGGTGGCCGGGGGGCCTTATACCGTACCTAAAGGATGTTGGATACCGATACCGGGGTGTCCAACCGGACGGGAACAGGGACTGTGTCTCCGGGCTTACAATCGACTGACCCACATTCAATGGCTGTTCATATGGTAGCCTGCTCCACTCCAGTCCTGTACCACTCAGGCCAGCTTCTTATCCCTCCTCATACCCTCGCACATGTTGCAGGGCGGGGGGTCGTTGTTGGGGCCCCCCGCGCATGCCCGCGCCACTGGCCACCCTCTCCTCCCAGGCACCGCGCCTCGGCTAGGGCGGGGGCCCCTCACATGCACCTTTCAGGGCCCTTTCCACCTGCACACCTGGACGCTTGCCATGAAGACCCCGCATTGGAGCCTCCTCGTCGGCGCGCCCGGGTCCAGCTGTTCACGCGGCCAGCCGCCGATGCGGGGCCCTGGAGGCGCGCCGCACGGGCGCTGCCGGCCTGTGGGAGGGGCAAGGGCAGGAGAAGGGGGTGGGGGGGGGGGGGCAGTGGGCAGGGGAGGCGGCACGGAGTGGCTGCGGGAGGTAGTGCATGGGGGGCACCAAGAGCTGCATGGGGGTGTGCGGGATGGAGTTGGGCAGAGGGCCCTGTGGGTGGGGCAAAGGCGCGGGGGGGGCGCATGTCCGGGCTTGTGCGTGGGCTGGTGCGTAGGCGGGCACGTAGAAGAAGAGAGGAGGGAGAGACTTGGCCAGACGTCCTCTACGGAGGGTCGCTGACCGTTCTCACGGCCAAGGCGGCCGGTACTAGGGGGCGCGGGGTCCCTGGGGATGGTGCTTGGCACTGGGACGTGCGCGCACGGGACACTGTTAGTACACCGCCTAATGGCAGTGCCCGGGCCCTGTCGTCGGGGGCTTCGCACCCGGCACCCAGCCCGTGAGTAGAGTTCGGGAGTACTCAGTGTGTTGTGTTGTGTTGTGCTGTGTTGTGTTGTGTTGTGTTGTGTTGTTTTGTGTTGTGTTGTGTTGTGTTTCGTTGTGTTGTGTTGTGTTGTGTTGTGCCGAAGGCGCTGTTACCAAAGGGCAAAAAGGCCGGGATGTCTACCCACAGGTACAGGTAAACGGGCTGGGCTGTGTGTGTTGTGTGCGTGCGCGCAGTTTGTGGTCCTCCCTCACCAGGCAGTGCATCCTGCACTAGGCAGGGCACCCTGCACTAGGCAGGTCCTCCCTCACCAGGCAGGGCATCCTGCAGCAAGCAGGGCATCCTGCAATGGCAGGGCATCCGGCACCAAGCAGGGCATCCTGCACCAGGCAGGGCATCCTGCACCAGGCAGGGCATCCTGCACCAGGCAGGGCATCCTCCATGGGCAGGGCCCCTCTTGGGATTGTCCTCGGCGGCGGCGGCGGTTGTGCCGTGTTGCGCTGTGCTATGCTGTGCTGTGCTGTGCTGTGAGCTGTGCTGTGTATTGTGCCGCGCTGTGTCATGTTGTGCTGTGCTGCGTTGTGATGTGTTGTGTTGTGTTGTGCTGTGCCGTGTGCTGTGCTATGCTGGTGCCGAGAGTGCTGGGTCAGGTTTTGGGCTGGATTTAGTTGTGTTGTGTTGTGTTGTGTTGTGTTGTGTTGTGTTGTGTTGTGTTGTGTTGTGTTGTGTTGTGTTGTGTTGTGTTGTGCCGTGCTGTGTGGTTTTCTGTTGTGTTGTGCTGTGTTGTGTTGTGTTGTGTTGTGTTGTGTCGTGCTGTGGTGTGTTGTGGTCTGTTGTGTTGTGTTGTGTATTGCTGTGTTGTGTTGTGGCGTGTTGTGTTGTGTTGTGTCCTGTTGTGTCGTGTTGTGTTGTGTATTGCTGTGTTGTGCTGTGTTGTGGTGTGTTGTGTTGTGTTGTGTTGTGTTGTGTTGTGTTGTGTTGTGTTGTGTTGTGTTGTGTTGTGTTGTGTTCTATTGAGCTGTGTTGTGATGTGTTCTGTTGTGCTGTGTTGTGTATTGTTGTGTTGTGTTGTGTTGTGTTGTGGTGTGTTGTGTATTGTTGTGTTGTGTTGTGTTGTGTTGTGTTGTGTTTTGTTGTGTTGTGTTGTGTTGTGTTGTGTTGTGTTGTGTTGTATTGTGTTGTGTTGTGTTTTGTTATGTTTTGTTGTGTTGTGTTGTGTTGTGTTGTGTTGTGTTGTGTTGTGTTGTGTTGTGTTGTGTTGTGTTGTGTTGTGTTGTGTTGTGTTGTGTTGTGTTGTGTTGTGTTGTGTTGTGTTGTGTTGTGTTTCGTTGTGTTGTGTTGTGTTGTGTTGTGTTGTGTTGTGTTGCGTTGTGTTGTGTTGTGTTGTGTTGTGTTGTGTTGTGTTGTGTTGTGCTGTGCTGCGTTGTTTTCTGTTGTGTTGTGCTGTGTTGTGTTGTGTTGTGTTGTGTTGTGTCGTGCTGTGGTGTGTTGTGGTGTGTTGTGTTGTGTTGTGTATTGCTGTGTTGTGTTGTGGCGTGTTGTGTTGTGTTGTGTCCTGTTGTGTCGTGTTGTGTTGTGTATTGCTGTGTTGTGCTGTGTTGTGGTGTGTTGTGTTGTGTTGTGTTGTGTTGTGTTGTGTTGTGTTGTGTTGTGTTGTGTTGTGTTGTGTTGTGTTGTGTTCTTTTGAGCTGTGTTGTGATGTGTTCTGTTGTGCTGTGTTGTGTATTGTTGTGTTGTGTTGTGCTGTGTTGTGGTGTGTTGTGTATTGTTGTGTTGTGTTGTGTTGTGTTGTGTTGTGTTGTGTTGTGTTGTGTTTTGTTGTGTTGTGTTGTATTGTGTTGTGTTGTGTTTTGTTATGTTTTGTTGTGTTGTGTTGTGTTGTGTTGTGCTGTGTTGTGTTGTGTTGTGTTGTGTTGTGTTGTGTTGTGGTGTGTTGTGTTGTGTTGTGTTGTGCTGTGGTGTGTTGTGTTGTGTTGTGTTGTGTTGTGTTGTGTTGTGTTGTGTTGTGTTGTGTTGTGCTGTGTTGTGTTGTGTTATGTTGTGTTGTGTTGTGCTGTGTTGTGTGGTGTTCTGTTGTGTTGTGTTGTGTTGTGCCGAAGGCGCTGTTACCAAAGGGCAAAGGCCGGGATGTCTACCCACGGGTAAAGGTAAACGGGCTGGGCTGTGTGTTTTGTGTGCGCGCTGTGTGTAAGTGTGTTGTGGCATAGCTGGACCAGTGCACTCTCGCACTTGGCCGACACTGCCTTGCCGACGCCTGCGCGCAGTCACACAGGGTCTCATTTGCCCACTGCACCCTGCGTGCCGCGCTGCACCACCAGTGGCTTCTCTGTGGTGCCGCATTGCTTGGCGCTCGGCACCACACTGCACTGTGTGTGCCCTGCTGCTCCGTTGTTGTGGGCAGGGGGCAGTGGGCAGTGTTACGCACCGCCTGGGGGCTGTGGGCAATGGAAATAGCGCTTCGCACTGCCTCACTGCCTGGGGGCGGTGGGCAGTGCAACTCCTGCAATCCGCTGCCTCACTGCCCGGGGGCAGTGGGCAGTGCAACTCCTGCAATGCACTGCCTCAGTGCCCTGGGGCAGTGGGCAGTGCAACTCCTGCAACGCACTGCCTCACTGCCTGGGGGCAGTGGACGGCGCAACTCCCGCAATGCACTGCCGCACTGCCTGGGGGCAGTGGGCAGTGCAACTCCTGCAATGCACTGCCTCACTGCCCTGGGGCAGTGGGCAGCGGAACTCCTGCAATGCACTGCCTCACTGCCTCGGGGCAGCGGACAGTGCAACTCCTGCAATGCACTGTCTCACTGCCCTGGGGCAGTGGGCAGTGGAACTTCTGCAATGCACTGCCTCACTGCCTGGGGGCAGTGGGCAGTGCAACTCCTGCAATGCACTGTCTCACTGCCCCGGGGCAGTGGACAGTGCAACTCCTGCAATGCACGACCTCACTGCGTGGGCGCAGTGGCCGCACTCCTGCGGGAAGAGGCAGCGAACATGGCAACAGGGCTGGGGGCGAACTGCGTCACGTAGGCACTGGTCAAACCGTTCACGGCGAATGGGTCGGCAATGTGGGATGCCCGGTTCTCAACAGGGCCCTCACCAGTCACGATGGCCTGCACGTAGTAGCCGAACATCGAGAACATAGCAAGACGGCCGTTCTTGATCTCCTTCACCTTCAACTCAGCGAACGTGTCAGGGTCGTCAGCCAATCCCAGAGGATCGAAGGCTTCACCAGGGTGCAGCTTATCAGATCCCGCACTCAATGGGCCAGACTCAGCTGCACGGTAAGCCTCAACGGCTCCCATCAACAGACCCTGGCAGGCCAGGATGGCCAGGATGGATTGGGCGTGGACCAGCTGAGGCTCACCCAAGTAGTTGATACCACCCTCACTGAAGATGGCGGCACCAGCCTCGAACCAGACAGCGGAGTCCCCGGCGAAGGAGATGCCTCCTCCGTACTTGGCAAGGAACTCTGGGTTGATGCACCCCAAAGTGCCCAACATGGCCCAACGGGCATGGATCAGCTCGGCCTCACGGTACTTCTCCAAAGTGGTGGGGTCAGCACCCAGTCCAGCAGTGTCCCAACCGTAATCACCAGGCAGCTCACCAGTCAGGTATGCAGGCACGTTCTGGGTGTAGGGGCCCAACCACAGGTTCCGGTCAGGGCCGTACCAGAGGTCAAGAGGGGTGACGGACTTCTGGAACTTGCGGCCAGACACAGCGAACATGGCAACAGGGCTGGGGGCGAACTGCGTCACGTAGGCACTGGTCAAACCGTTCACGGCGAATGGGTCGGCAATGTGGGATGCCCAGTTCTCAACAGGGCCCTCACCAGTCACGATGGCCTGCACGTAGTAGCTGAACATCGAGAACATGGCAAGACGGCCGTTCTTGATCTCCTTCACCTTCAACTCAGCGAACGTGTCAGGGTCGTCAGCCAATCCCAGAGGATCGAAAGCTTCACCAGGGTGCAGCAGATCCAAATCCTCACCCAGAGGACCTCCGTTCACACGGTAAGCCTCAACGGCACCCATCAGCACAACCTGGCAGGCCAGGATGGCAAGGATGGACTGGGCGTGCACCAAGTTGGAGCTGCCAAGGTAGTCCAGACCGCCCTCAGAGAAGATCTGAGCACCAGCCTTGAACCACACAGGCTCGCCAAAGGACACAACGGCGTACTTGGCCAACAGCTCAGGGGTCAAGCAGCCCAAAGTACCCAACATGGCCCAACGAGCGTGGATCAGCTCAGCCTCACGGTAGGCAGCGAAGGTGGTTGGGTCGGCGGCAAGACCAGCAGTGTCCCAGCCGTAGTCACCACGGTACTCACCAGTCAGGTAGTCAGGCATGGAGGCATCAGAGAATGGTCCCAACCACTTGTTTCGCTCAGGGCCATACCAGGCTGCCAGATTGTCAGAGACACGGCCAGACGCAGCGAACATGGCAACAGGGCTGGGGGCGAACTGCGTCACGTAGGCACTGGTCAAACCGTTCACGGCGAATGGGTCAGCAATGTGGGATGCCCAGTTCTCAACAGGGCCCTCACCAGTCACGATGGCCTGCACGTAGTAGCCGAGCATCGAGAACATGGCAAGACGGCCGTTCTTGATCTCCTTCACCTTCAACTCAGCAAAGGTCTCGGGGTCGTCAGCCAATCCCAGAGGATCGAAGGCTTCACCAGGGTGCAGCAGATCCAAATCCTCACCCAGAGGACCTCCGTTCACACGGTAAGCCTCAACGGCACCCATCAGCACAACCTGGCAGGCCAGGATGGCAAGGATGGACTGGGCGTGCACCAAATGGTCGCTGCCAAGGTAGTCCAGACCGCCCTCAGAGAAGATCTGAGCACCAGCCTTGAACCAAACGGACTCGCCGAAGGGCACACCGGCGCACTTGGCCAACAGCTCAGGGGTCAAGCAGCCCAAAGTACCCAACATGGCCCAACGAGCGTGGATCAGCTCAGCCTCGCGGTAGGCAGCGAAGGTGGTAGGGTCGGCGGCAAGACCAGCAGTGTCCCAGCCGTAGTCACCAGGGTACTCACCAGTCAGGTATGCAGGGTTGGCACCCTCGGAGAACGGGTGCAACCACTTGTTGCGGTCAGGGCCGTACCAGGCAGAGGAGGGGACACTGGCCGTACTCCTGCGGGAAGAGGCAGCGAACATGGCAACAGGGCTGGGGGCGAACTTTGCAGCGTACACAGCGGTCAAACCGTTCACGGCGAATGGGTCGGCAATGTGGGATGCCCAGTTCTCAACAGGGCCCTCACCAGTCACGATGGCCTGCACGTAGTAGCCGAACATCGAGAACATAGCAAGACGGCCGTTCTTGATCTCCTTCACCTTCAACTCAGCGAACCTGTCAGGGTCGTCAGCCAATCCCAGAGGATCGAAGGCTTCACCAGGGTGCAGCTTATCCAATCCCGCACCCAATGGGCCAGACTCAGCTGCACGGTAAGCCTCAACAGCTCCCATCAACAGAACCTGGCAGGCCAGGATGGCCAGGATGGATTGGGCGTGGACCAGCTGAGGCTCACCCAAGTAGTTGATACCACCCTCACTGAAGATGGCGGCACCAGCCTTGAACCAGACAGCGGAGTCCCCAGGGAAGGAGATGCCTCCTCCGTACTTGGCAAGGAACCCTGGGGTGATGCACCCCAAAGTGCCCAACATGGCCCAACGGGCATGGATCAGCTCGGCCTCACGGTACTTCTCCAAAGTGGGGGGGTCAGCACCCAGTCCAGCAGTGTCCCAACCGTAATCACCAGGCAGCTCACCAGTCAGGTATGCAGGCACGTTCTGGGTGTAGGGGCCCAACCACAGGTTCCGGTCAGGGCCGTACCAGAGGTCAAGAGGGGTGACGGACTTCTGGAACTTGCGGCCAGACACAGCGAACATGGCAACAGGGCTGGGGGCGAACTGCGTCACGTAAGCACTGGTCAAACCGTTCACGGCGAATGGGTCGGCAATGTGGCATGCCCAATTCTCAACAGGGCCCTCACCAGTCACGATGGCCTGCACGTAGTAGCCGAACATCGAGAACATGGCAGGACGGCCGTTCCTGATCTCCTTCACCTTCAACTCAGCGAACGTGTCAGGGTCGTCAGCCAATCCCAGAGGATCGAAAGCTTCACCAGGGTGCAGCAAATCCAAATCCTCACCCAGAGGACCTCCGTTCACACGGTAAGCCTCAACGGCACCCATCAGCACAACCTGGCAGGCCAGGATGGCAAGGATGGACTGGGCGTGCACCAAGTTGGAGCTGCCAGGGTAGTCCAGACCGCCCTCAGAGAAGATCTGAGCACCAGCCTTGAACCACACAGGCTCGCCAAAGGACACACCGGCGTACTTGGCCAACAGCTCAGGGGTCAAGCAGCCCAAAGTACCCAACATGGCCCAACGAGCGTGGATCAGCTCAGCCTCACGGTAGGCAGCGAAGGTGGTTGGGTCGGCGGCAAGACCAGCAGTGTCCCAGCCGTGGTCACCAGGGTACTCACCAGTCAGGTAGTCAGGGGTGGAGGCATCAGAGAATGGTCCCAACCACTTGTTCCGCTCAGGGCCATACCAGGCCGCCAGATTGCCAGAGACACGGCCAGACGCAGCGAACATGGCAACAGGGCTGGGGGCGAACTGTGCAGCGTACACAGCGGTCAAACCGGTCACGGCGAATGGGTCGGCAATGTGGGATGCCCAGTTCTCAACAGGGCCCTCACCAGTCACGATGGCCTGCACGTAGTAGCCGAACATCGAGAACATAGCAAGACGGCCGTTCTTGATCTCCTTCACCTTCAACTCAGCGAACGTGTCAGGGTCGTCAGCCAATCCCAGAGGATCGAATGCTTCACCAGGGTGCACCTTATCCAATCCCTCACCCAATGGGCCAGACTCAGCTGCACGGTAAGCCTCAACGGCTTCCATCAACAGAACCTGGCAGGCCAGGATGGCCAGGATGGATTGGGCGTGGACCAGCTGAGGCTCACCCAAGTAATTGATACCACCCTCACTGAAGATGGCGGCACCAGCCTTGAACCAGACAGCGGAGTCCCCGGCGAAGGAGATGCCTCCTCCGTACTTGGCAGGGAACTCTGGGGTGATGCACCCCAAAGTGCCCAACATGGCCCAACGGGCATGGATCAGCTCGGCCTCACGGTACTTCTCCAAAGTGGTGGGGTCAGCACCCAGTCCAGCAGTTTCCCAACCGTAATCACCAGGCAGCTCACCAGTCAGGTATGCAGGCACGTTCTGGGTGTAGGGGCCCAACCACAGGTTCCGGTCAGGGCCGTACCAGAGGTCAAGAGGGGTGACGGACTTCTGGAACTTGCGGCCAGACACAGCGAACATGGCAACAGGGCTGGGGGCGAACTGCGTCCCGTAGGCACTTGTCAAACCGTTCACGGCGAATGGGTCGGCAATGTGGGATGCCCAGTTCTCAACAGGGCCCTCACCAGTCACGATGGCCTGCACGTAGTAGCCGAACATCGAGAACATGGCAAGACGGCCGTTCCTGATCTCCTTCACCTTCAACTCAGCGAACGTGTCACGGTTGTCAGCCAATCCCAGAGGGTCGAAAGCTTCACCAGGGTGCAGCAGATCCAAATCCTCACCCAGAGGACCTCCGTTCACACGGTAAGCCTCAACGGCACCCATCAGCACAACCTGGCAGGCCAGGATGGCAAGGATGGACTGGGCGTGCACCAAGTTGGAGCTGCCAAGGTAGTCCAGACCGCCCTCAGAGAAGATCTGAGCACCAGCCTTGAACCACACAGGCTCGCCAAAGGACACACCGGCGTACTTGGCCAACAGCTCAGGGGTCAAGCAGCCCAAAGTACCCAACATGGCCCAACGAGCGTGGATCAGCTCAGCCTGACGGTAGGCAGCGAAGGTGGTTTGGTCGGCGGCAAGACCAGCAGTGTCCCAGCCGTGGTCACCAGGGTACTCACCAGTCAGGTAGTCAGGGGTGGAGGCATCAGAGAATGGTCTCCTGCCAGGCCAGAGGGGGGTCATCTTCTTCAGGGAACCGGGCGCACCGGCCCGGGGGGGATGGGGAGTCCTGCCCAGGGGGTGTTCGGAGTCTCCTGCCAGGCCAATGGGGGGCCATCTTCTTCAGGGAACCGGGCGCACCGGCCCGGGGGGGACGGGGAGTCCTGCCCAGGGGGTGTTCGGAGTCTCCTGCCAGGCCAATGGGGGGTCATCTTCTTCAGGGAACCGGGCGCACCGGCCCGGGGGGGACGGGGAGTCCTGCCCAGGAGGTGTTCGGAGTCTCCTGCCACGCCAATGGGGGGTCATCTTCTTCAGGGAACCGGGCGCACCGGCCCGGGGGGGACGGGGAGTCCTGCCCAGCAGCTGTTCGGAGTCTGCTGCCAGGCCAATGGGGGGCCATCTTCTTTAGAGAACCGGGCGCACCGGCCCGGGGGGGACGGGGAGTCCTGCCCAAGAGGTGTTCGGAGTCTGCTGCCAGGCCAATGGGGGGCCATCTTCTTTAGAGAACCGGGCGCACCGGCCCGGGGGGGACGGGGAGTCCTGTCCAGGGGGTGTTCGGAGTCTGCTGCCAGGCCAATGGGGGGCCATCTTCTTCAGGGAACCGGGCGCACCGGCCTGGGGGGGACAGGGAGTCCTGCCCGGGGGGTGTTCGGAGTCTCCTGCCAGGCCAAGGGCAGCCATCTTCTTTAGGGAACCGGGCGCACCGGCCTGGGGGGGACGGTGAGCCCAGCCCAGGGGGTGTTCGGAGTCTCCCAGCAGCAGCAGGCAAGTAAGCAGGCAGTACCGGGGGTCATAACCCCGGGGTAACAGTATCTGGGACTCAACGTGAGTCCTCTTAACCAGGAACAACCCCAAACACTGCCGGGGCTTAACTCCCGAACGTAACGGTGTTTGGGGCCCCCGTGGGCCTTGTGAGCCCACGAAGTGTACTGAGGCGTGGCTACCAGCTGGACTGTGGCCTGCCATACCCATTTCTGGGCTCGCCTCAGTACGGCCGGTGGAGTCCGGCTCTGGGGGTTGCGCACTAAACTGGGCCCGGGGGGGGGGGCATTTACCCTGTTAAGCATTAGTTACGGCAGTAGGCACTATTCATTACGTTAGGGAATTACTCAGCGCTGTTGTTTACCCCGCAGACATGCCCCTTCCAGTGGTGCGCTCACCTTTGGGGCTGCCTTTGGGGGATCGGGGGCTGTTACCCCTCCCGGACGCCCTCCCTGGTGTTGGCGCCGGGGTGGTGGCCGGGGGGCCTTATACCGTACCTAAAGGATGTCGGATACCGATACCAGGGTGTCCAACCGGACGGGGACAGGGGCGGCGTCGCCGGGCTTTGTCATCTGGCCCACAATCGACTGACCCACTGGACTGCTCCACTCCAGTCCTCAGGCCAGCTTTATATCCCTCGTCGTACCCTCGCACATGTTACAGGGCGGGGGGTCGTTGTCGGGGCCCCCCGCGCATGTCCGCGCCACCGGCCATCCCCTCCTCCCAGGCACCGCGCCTCTGCTAGTGCGGGGGCCCCTCACATGCACCCTTCAGGGCCCTTTCCACCTGCACACCTGGACGCTTGCCATGAAGACCCCGTATTGGAGGCTCCTCGTCGGCGCGCCCGGGTCCAGATTGTTCACGCGGCCGGCCGCCAATGCGGGGCCCTGGAGGCGCGCCGCACAGGCGCTGCCAGCCTGCGAGAGTGGCAAGGGCAGGAGAAGGGGGTGGGGGCAGGGGCAGTGGGCAGGGGAGGCGGCACGGAGTGGCTGCGGGAGGTAGTGCATGGGGGGCACCGAGAGCTGCATGGGGGTGTGTGGGACAGAGTTGGGGCAGAGGGCCCTGTGGGTGGGGCAAAGGCGCGGGGGGGGCGCATGTCCGGGCTCCTGCGTGGGCTGGCGCGTGGGCGGGCGCGTAGGGGAAGAGAGGAGGGAGAGGCTTGGTCAGCCGTCCTGTACCGAGGGTCGCTGACCGTTCCCACGGCCAAGGCGGCCGGTACTAGGGGTCGCGGGGTCCCTGGGGACGGTGCTTGGCACTGGGGCGTGCGCGCACCCGAGACTGTTAGTACACCGCCTATTGGCAGTGCCCGGGCCCTGTCGTCGGGGGCTTCGCACCCGGCACCCGGCCCATGGGTAGAGCTGGGGAGTACTCAGTGTGTTGTGTTGTGTTGTGCTGTGTTGTGTTGTGTTGTGTTGTGTTGAGCTGTGGTGTGTTGCGTTGTGTTGTGTTGTGTTCTGTTGTGTTGTGTTGGGTATTGCTGTGTTGTGTTGTGTTGTGGTGTGTTGTGCTGCGTTGTGTTGTGTTGTGTTGTGTTGTGTTGTGTTGTGTTGTGTTGTGTTGTGTTTTGTTGTGTTGTGTTGTGTTGTGTTGTGTTGTGTTGTGTTGTGCCGTGCTGTGTTGTGTTGTGTTGTGTTGTGTTGTGTTGTGGTGTGGTGGGCTGTGTTGTGTTGTGTTGTGGTGCGTTCTGCTGTTTTGTGTTTTTTGTGTTGTGTTGTGTTGTGTTGTGCTGTGTTGCGTTATTTTGTGTTGTGCTGTGCTTTGTTGTGTTGTGTTGTTTTGTGTTGTGTTGTGTTGTGTTGTGTTGTGTTGTCTTGTGTTGTGTTGTGTTGTGTTGTGCTGTGCTGCGCTGTGTTGTGTTGTGTTGTGTTGTGTTGTGCTGTGTTGTGTGGTGTTGTGTTGTGTTGTGTTGTGTTGTGTTGTGTTGTGTTGTGTTCTGTTGTGTTGTGTTTTGTTATGTTTTGTTGTGTTGTGTTGTGTTGTGTTGTGCTGTGTTGTGTTGTGTTGTGGTGTGTTGTGTCGTTGTGTGTTGTGTTGTGTTGTGTTGTGCTGTGTTGTGTTGTGTTGTGTTGTATTGGGCTGTGGTGTGTTGTGTTGTGTTGTGTTGTGTTGTGTTGTGTTGTGCTGTGTTGTGTTGTGTTGTGTTGTGTTGTGTTGTGTTGTGCTGTGTTGTGTGGTGTTGTGGTGTGTTGTGCTGCGTTGTGTTGTGTTGTGTTGTGTTGTGTTGTGTTGTGTTGTGTTGTGTTGTGTTTTGTTGTGTTGTGTTGTGTTGTGTTGTGTTGTGTTGTGTTGTGCCGTGCTGTGTTGTGTTGTGTTGTGTTGTGTTGTGTTGTGGTGTGGTGGGCTGTGTTGTGTTGTGTTGTGGTGCGTTCTGCTGTTTTGTGTTTTTTGTGTTGTGTTGTGTTGTGTTGGTCTGTGTTGCGTTATTTTGTGTTGTGCTGTGCTTTGTTGTGTTGTGTTGTTTTGTGTTGTGTTGTGTTGTGTTGTGTTGTGTTGTCTTGTGTTGTGTTGTGTTGTGTTGTGCTGTGCTGCGCTGTGTTGTGTTGTGTTGTGTTGTGTTGTGCTGTGTTGTGTGGTGTTGTGTTGTGTTGTGTTGTGTTGTGTTGTGTTGTGTTCTGTTGTGTTGTGTTTTGTTATGTTTTGTTGTGTTGTGTTGTGTTGTGTTGTGCTGTGTTGTGTTGTGTTGTGGTGTGTTGTGTCGTTGTGTGTTGTGTTGTGTTGTGTTGTGCTGTGTTGTGTTGTGTTGTGTTGTATTGGGCTGTGGTGTGTTGTGTTGTGTTGTGTTGTGTTGTGTTGTGTTGTGCTGTGTTGTGTTGTGTTGTGTTGTGTTGTGTTGTGTTGTGCTGTGTTGTGTGGTGTTCTGTTGTGTTGTGTTGTCGTGTGTTGTGTTGAGCTGTGGTGTGTTGCGTTGTGTTGTGTTGTATTCTGTTGTGTTGTGTTGGGTATTGCTGTGTGGTGTTGTGTTGTGGTGTGTTGTGCTGCGTTGTGTTGTGTTGTGTTGTGTTGTGTTGTGTTGTGTTGTGTTGTGTTGTGTTGTGTTGTGTTGTGTTGTGTTGTGTTGTGTTGTGTTGTGTTGTGTTGTGCTGTGTTGTGATGTGTTGTGTTGTGCTGCGCTGTGTTGTGTTGTGTTGTGTTGTGTTGTGTTGTGCTGTGTTGTGTTGTGTTGTGTTGTGTTGTGTTGTGCTGTGCTGTGTTGTGTTGTGTTGTGTTGTGTTGTGTTGTGTTGTGTTGTGTTGTGTTGTGTTGTGTTGTGTTGTGTTGTATTGTGTTGTGTTGTGTTGTGTTGTGCTGTGTTGTGTTGTCTTGTGTTGTATTGAGCTGTGGTGCGTTGCGTTGTGTTGTGTTGTGTTGTGTTGTGTTGTGTTGTGTGGTGTTGTGTTGTGTTGTGCTGTGTTGTGTTGTGTTGTGTTGTGTTGTGTTGTGTTGTGTTGTGTTGTGGTGTGTTGTGTTGTGTTGTGTTGTGTTGTGTTGTGTTGTGTTGTGTTGTGTTGTGTTGTGTTGTGGTGTGTTGTGTTGTATTGAGCTGTGGTGTGTTGCGTTGTGTTGTGTTGTGTTGTGCTGTGGTGTGTTGTGTTGTGTTGTGTTGTGGTGTGTTCTGTTGTGCTGTGTTGTGTTGCGTTGTGTTGTGTTGTGTTCTGTTGTGTTGTGTTGTGTTGTGCTGTGGTGTGTTGTGTTGTGTTGTGTTGTGGTGTGTTGTGTTTTGACGTGTTGTGTTGTGTTGTGTTGTGTTGTTCTGTGTTGTGTTGTCCTTTGTTGTGTTGTGTTGTGTTCCGTTGTGTTGTGTTGTATTGTGTTGTGTCGTGTTGTGTTGTATTGAGCTGTGTTGTGATGTGTTCTGTTGTGCTGTCTTGTGTATTGCTGTGTTGTGTTGTGTTGTATTGAGCTGTGTTGTGATGTGTTCTGTTGTGCTGTCTTGTGTATTGCTGTGTTCTGTTGTGTTGTGGTGTGTTGTGTATTGGTGTGTTGTGTTCTGTTGTGTCGTGTTGTGTTGTGTTGTGTTGTATTGTGTTGTGTTGTGTTGTGTTCTGTTGTGTTGTCTTGTGTTGTCATGTGTTGTGCTGTGTTGTGTTGTGTTGTGTTCTGTCGTCTTGTGCTGTGTTGTGTTGTGCTGTGTCTTGTGTTGTGTTGTGCTGTGTCGGGCTGTGTTGTGATGTGTTGTGTTGTGTTGTGTTGTGCTGTGTTGTGTTGTGTTGTGTTGTGTTGTGTTGTGTTGTGTTGTGTTGTGTTGTGTCGTGTTGTGTTGTGGTGTGGTGTGTTGTGTTGTGTTTCATTGTGTTGTGTTGTGTTGTGTTGTGTTGTGTTGTGTTGTGTTGTGTTGTGTTGTGTTGTGTTGTGTTGTGTTGTGTTGTGTTGTGTTGTGTTGTGTTGTGTTGTGTTGTGTTGTGTTGTGTTGTGTTGTGTTGTGTTGTGTTGTGTTGTGTTGTGTTGTGTTGTGTTCTATTGAGCTGTGTTGTGATGTGTCCTGTTGTGCTGTGTTGTGTATTGTTGTGTTGTGTTGTGTTGTGGTGTGTTGTGTATTGTTGTGTTGTGTTGTGTTGTGTTGTGTTGTGTTGTGTTGTGTTGTGTTGTGTTGTGTTGTGTTGTGTTGTATTCTGTTGTGTTGTGTTTTGTTATGTTTTGTTGTGTTGTGTTGTGTTGTGTTGTGCTGTAGTGTGTTGTGTTGTGTTGTGTTGTGTTGTGGTGTGTTGTGTTGTGTTGTGTTGTGCTGTGTTGTGTTGTGTTGTGTTGTATTGAGCTGTGTTGTGTTTTGTTATGTTTTGTTGTGTTGTGTTGTGTTGTGTTGTGCTGCAGTGTGTTGTGTTGTGTTGTGTTGTGTTGTGGTGTGTTGTGTTGTGTTGTGTTGTGCTGTGTTGTGTTGTGTTGTGTTGTATTGAGCTTTGATATGTTGTGTTGTGTTGTGTTGTGTTGTGTTGTGTTGTGTTGTGCTGTGTTGTGTTGTGTTGTGTTGTGTTGTGTTGTGCTGTGTTGTGTGGTGTTCTGTTGTGTTGTGTTGTGTTGTGCCGTGTTGTGTTGTGTTGTGTTGTGTTGTGTTGTGTTGTGTTGTGTTGTGTTGTGTTGTGTTGTGTTGTGTTGTGTTGTGTTGTGCCGTGCTGTGTTGTGTTGTGTTGTGTTGTGTTGTGTTGTGTTGTGGTGTGGTGGGCTGTGTTGTGTTGTGTTGTGGTGCGTTCTGTTGTTTTGTGTTGTGTTGTGTTGTGTTGTGTTTTGTTGTGCTGTGTTGCGTTATTTTGTGTTGTGCTGTGCTTTGTTGTGTTGTGTTGTTTTGTGTTGTGTTGTGTTGTGTTGTGTTGTGTTGTCTTGTGTTGTGTTTTGTTGTGTTGTGCTGTGCTGCGCTGTGTTGTGTTGTGTTGTGTTGTGTTGTGCTGTGTTGTGTTGTGTTGTGTTGTGTTGTGGTGTGGTGGGCTGTGTTGTGTTGTGATGTGTTGTGTTGTGTTGTATTGTGCTGTGTTGTGTTGTGTTGTGTTGTGTTGTGTTGTGTTGTGTTGTGTTGTGTTGTGTTGTGTTGTGTTGTGTTGTGTTGTGTTGTGTTGTTTTGTGTTGTGTTCTGTCGTCTTGTACTGTGTTGTGTAGTGGTGTGTTGTGTTGTGTTGTGTTGTGTTGTGTTGTGTTGTGTTGTGTTGTGTTGTGTTGTGTTGTGTTGTGTTGTGTTGTGTTGTGTTGTGTTGTGTTGTGTTGTGTTGTGTTGTGTTGTGTTGTGTTGTGTTGTGTTGTGTTGTGTTGTGTTGTGTTGTGTTGTGCGGTGTGGTGTTGTCTTGTGTTGTATTGAGCTGTGGTGCGTTGCGTTGTGTTGTGTTGTGTTGTGTTGTGTTGTGTTGTGTTGTGTTGTGTTGTGTTGTGTTGTGTTGTGTTGTGTTGTGTTGTGTTGTGTTGTGTTGTGTTGTGTTGTGTTGTGTTGTGTTGTGTTGTATTGAGCTGTGGTGTGTTGCGTTGTGTTGTGTTGTGTTCTGTTGTGCTGTGTTGTATTGCGTTGTGTTGTGTTGTGTTGTGTTGTGTTGTGTTGTGTTGTGTTGTGCTGTGGTGTGTTGTGTTGTGTTGTGTTCTGGTGTGTTGTGTTTTGACGTGTTGTGTTGTGTTGTGTTGTGTTGTTTTGTGTTGTGTTGTCCTTTGTTGTGTTGTGTTGTGTTCTGTTGTGTTGTGTTGTATTGTCTTGTGTCGTGTTGTGTTGTATTGAGCTGTGTTGTGATGTGTTCTGTTGTGCTGTCTTGTGTATTGCTGTGTTGTGGTGTGTTGTATTGAGCTGTGTTGTGATGTGTTCTGTTGTGCTGTCTTGTGTATTGCTGTGTTCTGTTGTGTTGTGGTGTAATGTGTATTGGTGTGTTGTGTTCTCTTGTGTTGTGTTGTGTTGTGTTGTGTTGTATTCCGTTGTGTTGTGTTGTGTTCTGTTGTGTTGTGTTGTGTTGTCCTGTGTTGTGCTGTGTTGTGTTGTGTTGTGCTGTGTTGTTTTGTGCTGTGTTGTGTTGTGTTGTGCTGTGTTGTGCTGTGTTGTGATGTGTTGTGCTGTGTTGTGTTGTGTTGTGTTGTGCTGTGTTGTGCTGTGTTGTGTTGTGTTGTGTTGTGTTGTGTTGTGCTGTGTTGTGTTGTGCGGTGCTGTGTTGTGTTGTGTTGTGTTGTTTTGTGTTGTGTTGTGTTGTGTTGTGTTGTGTTGTATTGTGTTGTGTTGTGTTGTGTTGTCTTGTGTTGTGTTGTGCTGACGGTACGGGAAACCGGACGTGTCAGTGACTGGGTTCACACACGCCAATCACTGCAGCGCACGCAGCCCAAGACCAACGCCGGAGGGACCCGCCAGGGACAACCCCATGGCGAGGCCCCGAATGGGTACGAAGCGGAGCGAGCCCAGCGCCCCAGCCACGGCGGGGGCCAGCAGCAGGCACAATGAGCTCGGTTCTCGGCCAGCCTCCGCGTACCCCGCGCAGCCACCCAGTAAAGCCGGGGGCGCAAGCCCCCGGGCTGGGGAACGGCACCACGGCGTCGGGAAAGCCGACCAGACCACCGGGAGCGACCTGACGGGACGAGGCCCGGCGCACCAAAGCGGTGTTGTGGTTTGTTTCTTGGGAACTCAACTTGTGCTCCTGTGCCTCTTCGTTTCTCAAAATACGAAATCCAAAATCCTCATCCGACATGCGCGCGTGTGACTGCAGGCGCAAAGCCCTGAGAACAGGACGAAGTAGTCTTTGACAGAAGATTTTTCAGCCTGTCGACTACATCGCCTGGTATGTTTGACGTTTTTACGCTTTTCCACATTCTGTGAGGCATCAACTGTTTGCTGCAGCAACATTTTGATTCTGTCCCTGCCCTATTGACGATATCCTCTTCACGTAACAATTCCAAGGCCTCTTCGAAGGCAACATCGCGATCCGGTGGTAGCATTAAAAAAAAGCTCCCAATGCGCCGGTGACCTGGCACGTGACTTACGCCAAACCATCTTGTCTCGCATCGAACCTGACCGAGTCACCGTGCCCATTGATGTTGACACATTGTCCACAACATCAGGGGCCTCCTCCATCCCGCTCCCTTTCCCCACTCTCAACCCAATGGACCAACAAAAAAAAGGTGTTGCTCATAAAAAAAAAGCTGTCCCCAAAAAAAAAGATCACGAAGCGTTTGCTTCGCCCGCTCCAAGACTTCCATCCGAACCTTCGGTGACGCCCAAAGGATCAATGGTGTCTCCTTCCCTTGTTGATAAGAAAAAGAAAGCAAACCAAAAAAATACCCCTGTTGATGATGACGACAACGTCTTTCCCGATGAGCATCAGATCTTCCTTGTTTCTCCTCCTCTAGAGGATGTCTTAGGTGAACAAGATGAAAGTGCACATATTCTTCATGACGCATTGTCACATTAAGAACACGGTGATTCAAGGTGTGCCTTTGCTCTCCCCTCTCCAAAGAGAACACCGGTCAGACATAGCGATCGCAAAGATGTTGCACCATCCCCGATAGATGAGGATAATGAACCTGTTGTCACCACACATCACCCTGTAGTACACTCGCTTGAGCGCAATCCGATAAAAGCCCTTGCCGAAAGATCCTTTCACCCACAAGGCGCTCTACCAACCGGTTTCCCTGAACCCCGTGACATTACCAAGGATGTCCAAGGTGGTAAGGTTCCAATCAAGGGACAAAATAGGTTTTCCAGAGTCGATGTTCTCTCTACCACACCAACTGTATACCACGACACGTCCCCATTACCCCCACCCGACTTACTTGCGGCTCTCAACCCCGCACCGCAAATCCTGCTCTTTGGAGACGGCTTGCCCGACAACGGGTTTTCGAAAAGTCTTAACATAGCCCACATGGCGAACTTTGAATGGAACAAGCTCATTGGGCTAGTCTCTTTTGCCATACTGCCCAACTTTGCCCCTTTCCAGGATGAGCCCCCGTTTTTCTCCCACCGTACAATCGTGAAACAAATTGTGGCGATGCTGCGTACGGCCAAAAAGCAAGATAAACCAACCACGTTTTGGCTTGCTTACAACGCACGTAGTAATGTTGCTGATGTTGAATTAGCTTCCGTGCTCGATAGGCGCATCGACCTAGTTACATCCTTGGGATTTTTGTGGCTTTCGGTAGTGTGCCAAGTAGTGCACATGGGTGTACGCTCACCAAACACTCACCACATATCGACCGTGCCCACCCCACTCCACCAGCCTTTGGTACTCTTCCAACTCACATCATCACCACTCCCCCGAAATCACATCCCCCAGACCATTGGCTATTTTCCGAGGAATGTTGATCCTACAGAGCCCTTACCACCCACTGTGCACACGCGGCAATCTTCACCTTTCCAAGTATGTGTAGATGTACCAATCGACATCACACGCGAGGTTGACGGCCTTGAAGTTAAGTGGCACATATCAGGCTCCCTTCCGTTGATGCTAATGCTCAACGGACTCAATCTCGACGACACCTCAACTGTCTTAAATGAGCTAACCATCCCTAGGATAACAAAAGCCTTCTAGCCCGTCATGGTGAACTCCACCCCGGACGGATATAGATTGTTTGATTTTTTTGTCCCATTTGACGTACTTGGAAATTTTTACGATGAACAACCCGCCCTCATGGACATGGGTGTCTCCATGGGGCTTCTCGATAGGTTGGTCAAAGAGTCTGCCCTCATCATCACACATCAACCCCTATTCCAGAAAAACGGGCCACGCAGACGTAAAATACCCTCCGATGAAGTCCGCACTTCCATCGAACTCAACCCGCCTCTGTATAGAAAGTTTGCTTTCCTGGTTTTGCTAAACAAGTACGACGTACTTCGCATGGTTCATGACCCTATGCTGATCCAGCCTGCAGTCCAGGAAATAGAAAACTTAGGTGAGATGATGTGTGTCTCCGCACACACGAACAATCGAGTTTTCGCGAATGACTTCTGCCGAGAAGTGAGCCCCCCGTATGTAATAGCATGGTACCCGCCAACGCTTGATGTCCGTGACGTTTTGAAATCAGCAGCTACCCTTGGTCCAGTGGAAAGCAACCAAATATTTCAGCAATCCGGACAAGTCATGGTTAAATACCAAGCACTGGACTCCGATATCACAGCCTATGGAGCAACCATGCCAGGCCCCATCTACATCTCATCGGGCAACAGCAGCAATGACTTGGTTACGCCCCTCTCGAACCGCATGGAGCGCGTGAAACTCATTGCCTTTCCCCAGCCTGCCCTGACGGAAGCCAATCTCACTGCTGCCACGGAACCCGTGCCTGAGTTTCGCGTCCCAGACATCGCATCTGTCACACACCCCGCCACCGTGCCCTCGGCCCCACCATCCACATCTTCATATATGTAGGCCACATGAAAATGTACCCGCGGACCACGCGCCAGCACCATCGCTCCTCCAGAGCGTGAGGTTTACACCCTCTGCACCCAGTCCTGCACACAGACCATCTAGGCCTAGCCTCACACAATTCCTGTGTAACCGCGACGTATGGCCCACACCAACAGCCCACACGACGTATGCACTGCACGCGCTACTACACTCACACTCATACTCCATGCCGATATACCAACACATGACCGCCATATGCGTTGGCACGCATCACTTGCTCCAAAGACTCAACTATGCAACTCTCGCTACCCTGCACGCCTTGCAACTAATGTCAGTGTTTGCCCTCACACCCGCCCGTTCAGGCATGCTCAGTCCGGACCCACGCCCCTGGCGGTGTCCAAGAACGACGCCACAAAGGTACGGTGCCACGGACGCCAACGGGTCAGTGTCCCGCTTACACCCACCCCACGGTGCGCCCCTGCACGCTGACACCGACAACTCACAATACTTCTACTACGCCACAACTATCTGTCTCGGTACACACCGGCTACTGATTATCCTCGTATCAACAGCGATCCTTGTTTCGCTCTGCCTCGCTGCAATCCTGTTCTCCAGCCCAACACCCATGATGCTTACCCGCACAGGATGTCCAAGTGGAGAGTTCCGGAATTTCTCAACAGAGCGCCATGCTCCGCGAGAGACCACCGCCACACATGCCCACAGGTCCCTACACCATGCCACCCCTCCACAGGTAGACGAGTGCGCCAATACCCCAGATACAAGTGATGCCACGAACCCACCCCCTTTCAGAGCACCGCCCACAGGTGACTCTCTTACCCACGCATCCTTGAACGTCGGTGGTCCAGAGATGACACCCAACAGGTTGTGCCACCTTTTGAACAGCTTTACCACTGCCCTCCACACCATCAGCCTACAAGAGTTCAAACCTACAACGAAAAACCACATAAAAAAGTACGAGCGAGTGGCAATGTTTTGGAAATACCACCTGCTTCACAGCGGCCCCACCACGAAAAATGGGGTTGCACTCCTAGTACACACCTCCATCTCCCCAACACCCCCAACCCTTACCGTACACATCCCGGGCACGCTAATTTCCACACAACTGCAGCTCCACCCTAACCCCCTGATGCCACCCCTGAGGATTGCCTCGTACCACCGCCCCCACTCGATCAGAGAAAAACGTGAGTGCGAGCCATTTTTGGATTCCCTACTCCGAGAAGCGTGCATCATACTCGGCGACTACGATAGCAACACCCACCACTCACAGGCCACCACCCTCACCACCAATCTATGGCCGTGGCTCATTGCCAAGGAGAGGTCGGGAGCCCTTAGCGACCTACTCATACCCTTCACCACCACAACACCATATACACGCGTCAGACGTTTTGCGGGCACCAAAAGCAACATAGACCGAGCCTACGGTACTCGCTTATATCAGGCCAGTTACCGCCCCTCATCAGCTGAGGTGCTGGATTTCTCGGGCGGCCACGGCGCCTCAGATCATGATCCGATCATCACCCGCTCCATACCCTGGACCACCCCCCATATCCCCGACCCCCGGTGCGCCCAATGAAATCGATGCGACACGCACAAATTCCGTTCCCTCATGGAACAGTCATACCACAAGCTGCAGACCCCCACATGCCACCATGACGTGCAGTCCTGCTAGCAGGCCCTGATACAGACGACGCTCCACGCCATGCGCACGGTAAACTCTGCAAAGCCAACTGCCCAGACTAAGCCCTCTGACGTCTCCGATTGGCACCAGGTAGTCAAACAGCTGACACGCCAAGCCAAAAGGCGCTCGAAAGTCTTCTACCGGCGCATCAAGCACACCCTGCCGACATCCCCAGCACCCTCCACGCTCCCCGTCCCCTCACGGAAGATCCAGCGCATCTTCCAGCGCAATTTCCCCTGTAGTGCGCATGCAGCTGGACTTATCAGCCCCCGACCCCTCTTACACGACCCCCCCCCCCTCAATGGCGGAACTGCGCGCGCTGGCAAAGTCCTCGGGGAAAGAGTCACCAGGACCGGACGGGGTGCCCCCATACCTACTTGCCATACTACCGGATACTGCATTCTCCGTGTTACACCATTGCCTCACCCTCTGTTACGAAGCAGGAGACATTCCCCACTGCTGGCTTGTTTCTGAACCGTTGTGCATTTTCAAGGACAAAGAGTCCTGGCGAGACTCAGACCGTTGGCGCCCCATCGACATGAGCAATTCGGTGTACCGTTTACTCATGCGATGGGTCTATAAAAAGTTATATCCACTCATATCCTAACAACTGCACCCGAGACAATTTGGAGGGAGACAAGGCGTCTCAAACGCCCACGCCACACAGACATTTTTAGATGACATCGACAGTGGCAACAAATGGGAGGCTATATTTTCCTTTGACATGTATCATGCCTTCGACAGTCCGCCAAAAATCCTCATTAGGGAAGTACTACTGCTTCTTATCTCTACGGTGCTTGAACACGGTTCTACATTCATCAGAGGGACACCAGATGAGATATTCGGCACAACCCACGGTGTGAAACAAGGATGCCCCCTCTCCTATTTCTTATTTGTGATTGTCTTTGAGATACCTCTCCATTACATCCACTCACACAACATTATACTCTCAGCGTATGTCGATGACATCTCCACGCCAGTGGCTTATAACGATGGCCCCAGGATAGCATCTGTTGTTCAGGCTGCCCTTAATTTGATTGGTTGTCAGCTGAACGTCATAAAGAGTGAGTCCCTCCCTGTCAACCCCCATTGCCCGCCCCACCCTGTGCTGCCAAGGTACTCCCACCCCCCCGCGCCCCTGCAGGCCTCATATGACTCCTGGACGCCAGAGAAATGCTCGCCGTGGCCAGAATGGGCGGACTCCACTCAGTACCCCATGGCCCAGGTATCACACCTCATGCACTTAGGTCACCCCATCCCAAAACACTTTGCTGTCGGGCACGCTTTTCAACTTGTCTACCACGAACTACACACCCATCTTGCGGAGCTTAACGCTCTGTCCTCACAGTCCCTAGACAGAATACTTGTTGCCAACACATTGATACTCTCCCGTTTGCTGTATCGGTGTGAATGTCTGCCCCTCGCTGCCCCACAGATCAAACAGATGGTACAGGCCATTGAACGTTACTTCCTTGGTGTCGCTGGACTACCCTCAGTACTTGCACAGAAAACACTGATCAAACATCACACAAACGGGTTTGGGTTGAGGTACCTCGCTGTCCTCCAGCCCACCCGCGTCCTTGACTCCCTGCACACCAACCCACGCTTGTTCCAATTCAGCACCCGGTCCAGCTTTCCCCTCTCCCCATGGCGCCTCTTCACCGCAGCAACAGCACTGCTTGGCCCCCCCCGTTCCCACCCCATGATACCGCTCCTTAGAAGGCGCCTCTACGGTAATCACGAGTTGCAGACTCACCGCGCACATCCTCAGTAGCCCAGGCACCGCCCCAGAATTGCACGTACACAGACGGCAGTCGTATCGGCTCCCCACCTACCTCAGGAGCTTGTGCCGTCCTGCCAGATTGTCGCATCGTTGTCTGTCGATTGCCTGGCACCCCCAACTCATATAAGGCTGAAGTCAAAGGCATCCTCCTTGGATCAGAGTTTTCCCCGCCCTCCACCAAAATAAAAGTCGACTGCAAAGGAGCCATCGCCTCCACTACTGGCGGCAAACGCCCCATCCGACATGCACGCTACGTCCAGATGGCAAGAAAATTCATACTCGATAAAGGACACCGTTTAGAATGGATACAGGGCCACACGGGACACCATTTTCAGGAGCGCTCAGACGAGTATGCAAAGTATGGGTCCACACTCCCCCCCCCACCACCAGCCGCCCCTTCTACCCCCTAGGACATCATCCGCCATGGCGAACTTCTGTCTCCACCCCATAAAGTCTGGACACATGACCTCTCCCCGACACACACATGATCACTCCCACTCCTCCTCTTGAAAACCACTCCAAACACGCCGGTTGGCATGATATAAGTAGCTGTTTGGACTCCACTCCCGACAAGGGTATGCCCACTATGCCACGTTTTGGAAAGATGACATCCCCCCCGCCCCATGATCCCATTGTGAACACGGACACAACACGAGTGTCCACGGTTTTGTCGCACACTGCTCGCATGCACATCCTCTTGTCCACGCGTGGACGTCTGCATGGCCCGACCCCTCTACGCCCACCAGATGGCGAGCAACTGCACACAGACGTGACCTCCGCATCGTCGGGCGCCTTGGTGTGCCTGTCTCACTATTCCACGCCCTGAGCACCGCCCAAGGAGGCCCTGAAGCGGCCAGAAAAATCGTTGACAGATGGCAACGGACCGTGCTGGACAGTGTCACAGCTGTCCTGTCCGAATCGATTCCTGCCCCCACGTCCAAACCTAACCCGTCCACACCGTCCGATGGGAACGACTCCCGCCGACCAGTCTGAGACCCCTGTGTCGTCCCTGCACCCCATCACACCCTCCCCCCTGGCCCCCCTCACCGCCAGCCCCATGTCACTGTCTGTACAGGCTTCGTATCAGGTGGACTGAAGTCAGGTCCAAAGCCAGAAGTGCCCTATTCCTCTGCCCTAAAGTAAGTGGGAGATCGTCATCAGGGCCCCCTACATACCTCAGGCAACGATACAGTGCTCACTGCAGACCATATTCCACCTAGTAATTTACCGCTGACGGAGTCCCGAGCCGGGAATGGTACCGCATTTAGTTTCGATTGGTCGCAGGATCTGTAGCTTTTCGATTACATTACACTGATTTCCACGTTTTATCACCTTTAAGAATCCGGACTGAGTCGCCTGTATAGCCATATTGATACTTAAAGTGTTTGCGTTTGCGGGGATTGTGTTTGCGCCGAGATCACCTGTCAGTGTTTTCAGGTTGGAACCTTCTGGTAGCAAAAGTTGCACGGTGCATACAAAGCAATTAAGAGGACTTGGTCCGGGCGTATACTGGTCGGTCAAAGGTTAACATCCGTGACATCCGTGAATTCACAGCCCTATCCGGGAACTCACAGCCCTGGGCTGAAATTCCGATTGTACTTCACAGGCAATTCAAAATGAAGTAAAGGCATCGAAGGTCGACCAGAGCCATAAATGGAAGGACAGGCTTCCGGCTCCGCCGAGCAGGCCCACGAGGTACCCTGTGGTGCGGCGTGTGCTGGTGTGTGCGCTGTGTGTTTGCGGCGCTGGTGTGGGTGTGGGTGTGTCTTCCGTGTGTGTTGGCGCATGTGTGGCGGCGTGTGGCGGTTTGTTTCCCTGGCTGGGGCTTGCTGCTGGTGTTAGTGTGGGTGGGGGTGTGGTTGGTGTGTGGGCGGTCCCTCGCCACTCCTGGCGGAGGTTCCTGCGTGTGTTTCCCCGCCACGTCTGGATACATTGCGCTGCCAGTGGTGGTGGGTGCTGCTCGCCACTCCTGGCTGAGGGCCCTGGATGCGGTCCCATGCCACTCCTGGCCCGGGTCCGCCGGCGGTGGTGGTGTGTTGTTGCTTTCCCCATTTTGGTTGTGGTCCTGGTTATGGTTCCCCGCCACTCCTGGCTGGGGTCCGCCGGCCACGGCGGTGGCCGTTTGCGTTGGTTTGGGTGGGGGTTTCTCGTGGTGTGTGTGTTTGTGGCGCGGTGCGTGCGCGCGTGGTGTCTGTGCTGATGTGTGTGTCGTGCGTTCGTGGTGGCGTGGGTGTCGGTGTGTCTTCCGTGTGTGTTGGTGTGTGTGTGTGTGTGTGTCGGTGTGTGGCTGGGGCCGGCTGGGGCTTGCCGCTGGTGTGGGTGTGGGTGTGGTTGGTGTGTGCCGTGGTTGGTCCCTCGCTACTCCTGGCGGAGGTTCCTAAGTGCGATTTCCGCCACTCCTGGCCCAGTTTCGCTGTCGGCGGTGGTGGGTGCTCCTCGCCACTCCTGGCTGAGGGCCCCGGGTGCGGTTACCCGCCACTCCTGGCTGGGGTCCGCTGGTGGCGGCGGTGTGTGGTCGCTTGCCACTCCTGGCGGCGGGTCCCGGTTGCGGTTTCCCGCCACTCCTGGCTGGAGGGTCCGCTGATGGCGGTGTTGGGTGGGCCCCTGCCACTCCTGGCTGAGGGTCTCGGGGGCGGCTCCCCGCCACTCCTGCCTGGGGTCCGCCAGCCGCAGCGGTGGGTGTTTCCGCGGGTGGGGGTTTCCCGTGTTCTGTGTGCTTGTGGCGCGGCGTGTGCGTGTGGTGCCTGTGCTGGTGTGTGTGGTGTGGTGTGTGTTCGTGGTGTCTGTGTTGGTGGTGGTGTGGGCGTGGGCGGGCCTTCCGCGTGTGTTTGTGTGTGTGTGCGTGTGTCCGTGTGTGGTGTGTTGGTGGCGTGCAGTGTGGTGCGGTGTGGTGTGTTGGTGGGGCTGTGGCTGGTGTGTGGTATGGTTGGTCCCTAGCCACTCCTGGTGGAGGTTCCTGTGTGCTACTCCCCGCCACTTCTGGCTGGGCTTCGCTGCCGGTGGTGGTGGGCGTTCCTCGCCAGTCCTGGCTGAGGGTCTCGGGGGCGGCTCCCCGCCACTCCTGGCTGGGGTCCGCCGGCCGCGGCGGTGGGTGTTTCCGCGGGTGGGGGTTTCCCGTGTTGTGTGTGCTTGTGCCGCGGCGTGTGCGTGTGGTGCCTGTGCTGGTGTGTGTGGTGTGTGTTCCTGGTGTCTGTGTTGGTGGTGGTGTGGGCGTGGGCGCGCTTTCTGCGTGTGTTTGTGTGTTTGCGTGTGTGTGCGTGTGTGGTGTGTTGGTGGCGTGCGGTGTGGTGCGGTGTGCCGAAGGCGCTGTTACCACAAGACAAAAGGCCGGGATGTCTACCCACGGGTAAAGATAAACGGGCTGGGCTGTGTGTGTTGTGTGCGCGCCGTGCGTAAGTGTGTAGGCCTCGGCAGGGGGAGGGGGAGTCGGGGAGACCTGGTGAGCTCGCCTCTGGCGACCGCGCTTATTCCAGGAGCTCCCGCTGCACCCCTTCCCTTTCTGCTTGCTGGTGCAGGCGCAGCTCTTGCAACACCCACGCCATCGTGCTGCCCGGGCCCAGGCGGGCCTTCAGCAGTGTGGCACGCGCCTTGGCGTGGGCGTACCAGATCGGTGCGGTGTGGTGCGGTGTGGTGTTTTGGTGGGGTTGTGGCTGGTGTGTGGTGCGGTGGGTCCCTCGCCACTCCTTGCGGAGGTTCCTGTGTGATACTCCCCGCCACTCCTGGCTGGGTTTGGCTGCCGGTTGTGGTGGTGTGCGGCTCCCCGCCACTCCTGGCTGGGGCCTGCCGGTTGTGGTGGTGTGTTTCGCGGCTGGGGGTGTCCCTTGTTGTGCGTGTTTGTGGTGTGTGTGGCTGTGCGCGGTGGCCGTGCTGTGTTGTGTGTTGCGTGTTTGTGGTGTCCGCGTTGTTGGTGGTGTGGTGTGGTGGTGCGGAGGGTGTGTCTTCCGCGTGTGCTGGTGTGCGTGGTTGCGTGTGTGTGGTGTGCCGGTGGTCTGCGGTTTGGTGTCCCCGCCCCTTTTGGTTGGGGCTTGCAGCTGGTGTTTGTGTGGTTGTGGTGGGTGTGTGGTGTGGGTCCCCCGCCACCTCTGGCTGAGGGACGTGGGTGCTGCACCCCGCCAGTCCTGGCTGGGGTCCGCCGCTGTGCGGTGGTGGTTGACCCCTTGCCACCCCTGGCCGTGGGACTTGGTTGCGGGGCCCCGCCACTCCTGGCTTGGGTCCGCCGCCGAGTGCCGTGGTCGGTCCCTGGCCACTCCACGCCGTGGGCCGTGGGCGTGGTTCCCCGCCACTCCTGGCTGGGGTCCACTGGTTGTGGTGGTGGGGGCCCTGGGTGCCCTTCCCCTTGGTCTTGGTGTGTGTGTGTGTGCTGTGTGGCCCTTCGTGTTGGTGTGGGTGGCGTGGGGGGGGGTCATGCGCAGTGTGGCTGCCGTGTGTGTGCGTTTGGGTGCTTGCAGTGTGTGGTTGGTGGGGTGTGTCATACCTTGGTTGGTTCTCGTCGTCGGTCGGCATGGTCGTGCTCAAAAAGCAGAAGAAGAAGAGCAATAGAAGAGGTCCTGTAGACATGTAGCAGAAATGCGTGGTATGCGTGATGCGAAATATGTACCTCTCTATTTGTCCCACCGTGCTTTCTTCCCCTGTAGAGAGAGAGCGTATGCAGGTCTTTGGGGGGTTGGTTGGTTGTTTTTGCGTGTTGTGCCTCGTGTCTCCCTTTTTTTTTTTCGTAGTGTCTTCGATAACATACCTCTTTGCCTTGTGTTTCCCCTATAGAGAGGGCTCGGAAGGCGCCTTTTTGTTTTTTTTTCCTTCGCGTAACATACTTGTCATACCTTGTGTAGCTTCTTGTTGTCATCCCCTATAGAGAAAACGTGTGCTTGTTTCCGGGTGGGGAGGGGGTGGCATTTCATACCATGTTTCTCCTTTGTCTTGTCTCCGTCTTCTTGTACCTTGCGGCCTTGTGTACGTTTGTCTTTTCGTGCGCGGTCCGTCCCTTTGGCGCCCTCCCACGCATTCTTAGCATACTTGTTTGCCATACCCTGATACCATTGTTTCCCCGTGGTTCGTGGCCATCCCCTATAGTGAGTGCGTGTGCGTGTTTGCGGGCGTGGCGGGGTGGGGTTTCATACCATGTTTCTCCTGGCTCTTGTCTCTTTCTTCTTGTACATTGCGGTCTCGTGTATGTGTGTGCATCTGTGCGTGGTCCGTCCCTTTGGCGCCCTCCTTCGCATTCTTAACATACTTGCTCGCCATACCATTGTTTACCCGTGGTTCGTGGCCATCCCCTATACCGAGAGCGTGTGAACGTTGTGTGGGTGGGGCGGGGGTTGGGTTTCATACCATGTTTCTGTTTGACCTTGTCCCCGTTTTCTTTCACCTTGCGGCCTTGTGTACGTTTGGGTATGTGTGAGTGGTGCGATCCCTTGGCGCCCTCCCTGTATTTTTCACATACTTGTTCGCCTTTTCATTGTTTCCCCATGGTCCGTGGCCGTCCCATACCTTTTGCGCTTTTGTTTTTCGTCGTGTATCTCGCGGTGCTTGGAGCCTATGGAGAAATATTGGGGATATATGGTGGTGGTTCGTGTTTGTGGGCATGCCTTATGACGTGCGTGGTGGTTCGTAGTTCTTTTCTGCGTGCGGCGTTGTCCCTTGGGCGCCCTCCTTCACAACATACTTGGCTTTCTTATCTACGTATGTGTAGTGGGGGATATGATTTGTAGGATGTACGGGGCCGTACTATACTTGTTTGTCATACCTTTGTTTTCCCGTGGTCCGTGGTCGTGCTTTCTTTGTTTGTGGTTTGGTGTTTCTCCTTTTGTTTTGTTTCCTTCTTTTTTTTTTTGACGCGCACAAGCCGCCTAGCTCCTATGGCACGCACTTTGCAAGGTGGTTTGGAGCACGCAATGTTCAAATTCCTGGTCGTCGCGGCCCGCATGTTCTTGGTGTTCTGTGTGTGTCTTAATTTTGACGACCTCGCCAAACAGTGGCGTAAAATTTTTGGGGGGGTTTCTGAGGTCGGAAAAAACGATTTCTCTGTTTATTTTTGTCGGCTGTGCGTCTTTTTCTTTCTTCTTTATTTTTCTCTCCTGCGATCGCGTGCGACGCTCAGCTATGCTCCAGAGAGCCATCATGCTGTATCCTGATGGCTGGCCGCACTGTTGACAGGTGGGGCCGTCGATCCAGACGGCTGTTCTTTGAACGTCATGATTCCTGGTGCTGAGGGCGTGGTGGCCCCCGTGGGTTTTGTACTGTGAGTGGTGTAGATTCGCTTTGTAATGGCCTGATGGGGGACGCATTACGTGTTTGCACCAGTTGAGCAGTATGCTGTTGGCTGATACTATGGGGTAAGAAGGAGTGTACGCATTTTTGTGCTTGTCTGCCGATTCCGCGTAGGCTTCTAGCCAGGCGAGCATGACACATATGTGAAAGATGATGACTAAGTCTCCTACGGTTGGCAACCGATCGAGGGGGGTCAGGTGATACAGAATGTTCATGGCTGCTGATACTGTCTGTGTGTGTTTGAGACAGGGTGTGGCGTGGAGGGTAAGGTCTGAGCAGGTGCAGCTTTTCTCTTGATTGTGCGCTGCTGTTTGGCGAGATCGTGTGCATATGTGCAGAATTGTGTGATGCATTCTGCTTGATACATCTGGTGGGTCTTTGCAGAGGGGGTTGAATCCGAGGTCTGATTCGCATTTGTTCCACCAATTGTGGAGGTTCGTGAGCACACTGGCGACAGTTTGTCTGTTTGCCGTCCCCTTCTTCAGTAGGCAGTCGAGAATGAGGATCGAGAAGGCTGCACAGGATGTGGCTTTTGGTAGTACTATTGGGAGTCATTTGCATTCTTGTGGAATTCTTCCGGCTGGAGGCATGGATATTGATGATCCCAACACATTTGATTGCGGCATTTCTTCATGCCTGTCGGGAGCTGGGGACTCTGCTTTGGGCAATTGCTGGATGACATGAATAAGATGTGCTCCTGGCGCCATTATGCTTGAGGGCCGGTTTGGTGTGGGATTCTACACATGTTGCTGATACGTCAGCATGGTGCTGTGTGGATCAAATGCTTGCTGGTTGTACGCTGGCATGTGCATAATGGAGTTCTGCATTGGGAACTGATAAGGTGACATTGGCGATGGATTCCGAAGCATGTGAGGAGTTTGCTGCATGGATGGTAGCATGTGATTCATCATTGGATTCATCATTGCTTGTTGCATAATGGTTGAAAGGTGTGCCGGAGCTGGTGGTGGTGGGGGAGGAGCCTTTGGTTGAGGATCGCTCTCGATCTTTCTTTTCTTGGCTGGATGTAAGGGTTCATACGGGAATCCTTGATCATTCTTCCAGCAAATGCCCACATACTTATTGTCTCCAATGGGAACCCACATTTTTACTTCTGAGACCATTTGCCAATCTTCTGGGTTTACCCCGTTGATGAACCAGATATTCCGCTGGATGGCGCCTGGAGACAGACGAGTGTTCGGCCTGAATCTCTGCTGAATTGCGTCTTCTGGATTCTTGAACGGTAGACCTTTCGTGGCAGTAAGCATCATTGTTAGCTTCGGGCCTTGTGCTGACCCTCTTCTCTGGTTCTGTGCCGAAGGGGTCTGAGGCGGGGAGAATGGCAGCAGGGTGGTTCTGTGTTCTTGTGCTCTTTGGTACGGCGGTTCGTTTGGAAAAGGCATCGGGTGTGGATGGTTGTGCGGCGTTTGGAGATGGGGGTTGGCTGTGCTGCTGTGTGCTGCTGTGTTCTGTGCTCCGTAGTTTTGGATGCTGCTTTGTCCCAATGCTGAAGGGGTTTGCATGGATGTGTGAGGGTTTTCTTCCCCTGCCACTACCAATTTGTTGATCCAGTCAGGTTTCTTTGTGGAGGATTTTGCTCTCAGAAACTCCAGTTCCTCTCTGATGATGGTGAAGTCGTCTGGATCTGGAGTAACCGCAAGATTGCTGATGACCGCATTCCACCATTGTGCGGCATTCCGTACGGTGATGAGTTGAGGACGGGCACTTTGATCGGAGTCGAGAGAGTATGATAAAGTGGTGGCCGAGATGGCCCAGTCTGCTCCTTTTGGGATAGATTGCCACAAAGTCTTCAGTTCTCCCATGTGCGCTTCTGCTTGCGGAGTGCCTTGTGTGCCTTTGGACCTCATGAACTTGAGCCAATCGTGGAGGGCTTGTGATACTGTCGGCATGTCTGCCACGTGTGCGCTTTGAGCAATGTACCTATTTGTCTGCTCTGATGGACTTTCAGGAGAAAATTCTGAACTTTTGCTCCTGCTTTGATGCGGTGAAATCTCATGTAGAGTTGTCTGGATACCGGATTGCAGTCAGAGTCTTCTAGGTTGTTGCATTTGCCGACCACTTGCTGCACGAGGTCTTTATACTGCGAGTAGGGGTCTGTTTGATGCGTAGGTGGGGGTGGCCTTTTGAGGGAGCCAGCTGACATACTTGGATTCTTCGGGTGCAGATTCTTCGGGTTCGGGTTGCTTCTTTGGGCGCGGGACAAATTATACTGGAAGAAGTTGTCTGGCTCAGGGTAGTGGCCCATCAGCTGTAGGCCATCTGTTGGGAAGGCTATCGGCAGCGGGTTTGGTGCGGGTCTTTTCGCTGGGGGAGTTCGTGAAGGTGAGCGATTTCTGTTGTTCCACGACTGATCCTCATCGTCATCGTTGGGGAATCGACAGAAAGTGGGGGTGGACACACCTGGTTTCAGAGCCAGTTTTGTGACAGAGACTGTGGCTCCGAGGGAGTGGTCCAACATTGCTTGATGCACTCGGTTGTTTGCTGTGAATTCTGGATACCATGGGGGGTTGTGGCCATTCTTTCTTGCCCATGCTGCGTACATGGCGCTCCATACTTTCGTAAACCAGTTGGTGTCGTTGAATGGGCAGTTTCTGGGGCCAATTGATTCTGCTCCCATGATTTGCTTGAGGACTTTCTTGCTCTCTCCAGCCAGTCTCTCGAAGGTCTCTCAGATGGCTGTGATCTGAATATGGCTCGCAATGCTTTCTACAAGTTCTCCGACCTTGTCATCTGATTCCTTGACGATGAATTCTCCGATCTCGGCGATCATGTCTTTGATTGTGAGCCACAGATTCTCCGGGTCGTCCGTTTCTAGCAATTCAATGTCTGGCCGAGGGATAGAGGAATCCATCAGTGAGGCAAACATGCCAAAGCTTGACACCAGATTCCTTGTGAGGGGGACATCCGCTACGTCTACTCCGGAGGGCCAATGGGTGACGAGGGCACGTAGGTTGGGTGAGTGCCCGCTGATTCGATGAAAGTAGTCCAGATTGGCTGGAGCGATAGATTGCTCTCTGGAGGGCTGGGGATAGGTTGGCGAAATCTTCGGCTTGCATTTTTTGGACATTCGAAAAAGACAGAGCTGTGCGTACAGTGGTGCTGGGAGAATGTCGGGTATTTTGGATTCTCTCTTCTTCTTGTGCCGGTGTTCATGCATGCATTCCATGCCGACGAGTATCTGTCTCACTTTTCTTTGATGTCGACTATCAAGTCTTGACCCTAGCTCTAGCCTTTGCCTCAATCCTTACTCTAGCTCTAGCCTTTACTCTCGTTCTGACTTTATCCCTAACCTTTGCCCTCCCTGTTTGATGGCTCTGGGTACAGATTGGGCATCTAGCGTTGCTTGTTTGCATCCTTTTTACGTCTGCATGGGTGACCAGTATGGGGTTTGGCTTCGGGGTTGAGGCGGAGAAGGGTGAGGTTGAGGAAGGGAGAGGGTGAGGAATTGGGTTCTTCACGATTTGGCTCACATACCTTTCTTCTCGGATGTTCATGGATATGTCCTTTGCTGACCGGTTTTGCTGACCAGTATTATTTTGCCGGTTTGAGTTCGGATTCGGATTTCAGAAGATGCAAGCACGTTGTCTGCAGGTTCTGAAGGATGAAGAGATTGATTCTGTTAGGGTATTGATTGGAATGGTTTGGAAACATCTGGTGTTGTCGTGTTGTGATTTCGATCCCAATTCGTTTGCTGGGGTGAGCTGTGGTGTTTTCGATTACTACCTATGTGAATTAAGATTGGTGTGATTGTGTTCGGGCCTGGTTTAGGGTTATTGTTAGGGTCAGAGCTTTAGCCTTCCTCCTCTGGTGTTATTGTGTTGTTTGTTTGATGTCCTGATCATGGGTGTACGGCTGGCTGGGTGCTGAAATGAGATTGATGAGACTGAATTTCTTCTTTTTTTGTCTCTCTTTGGATCGATTGTGCGGTGCGCGTATCTTTGCTGCTTGAATGCCCTTAATTCGTTCTGTTGCGTGTGTATTGAAAGGAAAAGGTGAGGAAAAAGTCAGGTGCACTGGCCACCACTTGGTTTGTTTTGAATTCGTCTCAGGGCAAAGGGGGGCGGTGAAGCAAGTATTTTCCCTGCTCTCTGCTCTTCTTGCATTCGTACTCGGGGTGAGGGTTGCAGCAGGATGTGGGCAAGAGAATAGGTGCATGCATTGAGTAGAGCGAAAGAGTCTTGTTGCATTCCAGAGTACGTTCTATGCTGATACTGAAGGTCCCGGCGAACACTGATTGGGCCGCCGCATTCATAGGGGGGATTTGATTCTGAACAGATTGTGCAATCTCTGGTGGGGCAATGTTCAATACCTTTCTTGACCCATGTCTGACTTATTTTACGTCAGCATATGGAATCCGCAACGATATGATTGCAGTGTTCATACTTCCGGTTGATGCTGAACCGGTTCCGTACAGACGGATGTTTTCCATAGGCATGGGGCATGCATAATTGAACAGTTGGCACTAATCCATTTCTATCCTGAGGTTAGGGTTAAACAGTTCTGTTCTGATCATGGGTGTGCGGCTGGCTGGGGGCTGGAATGATATTGAATGAGATTGAATTTCTTCTTTCTTTGTCCTTCGGTGGATCGATTGTGCGGTGTGTGGACCTCTGCTGCTTGAATGCCGTTGATTTGTTCTGCTGCGGGAGAGTTGAAAGGAAAAAGTGCGGAAAAAATGAGGTGCACTGGCGACTACTTGGTCTGTTGTGAATTCGTCTTTGGGCAAGGGGGGGTAATGCTAGTAATTTCCCTGCTCTCTGCTCTTCTTGCTTTGGTACTCAAGGTGTGGTCTGTTTCTCAAGCGGATGAGAGTTGCAGCGGGGATGTTGGAAGGTGATTGGGTGCATGCATTGAGTAAGGCGAAAGAGTCTTGTTGCACTCCAGAGTACGTTCTGTGCGAAGGTCCTGGCGGACACTGATTTGGCCGCTGCAGCCATGTGGGGATTCGATTCTGAACAGATTCTGCATTCTCTGGTCGGGCAATGTTCAATACCACTCGTTAATGATGTCTCGCACATTTTGTACCAGCATATAGGATCCGCAACGATATGATTGCATTGTTGATGCTTCCGGTTGGCGCTGAACTGGATCCGTACAGACAGATGTTCTCCATAGGCATGGTACATGCACAATTGAACGGCTGGCACTGACCCAGTTCCAATCACACGTGGGCATGTTGCGTGCACAGTTGGACGGCTGGTACTGACGCAGTTCCGTACAAGAAGGTATTCTCAGTCTGCATGCTGCATGCAAATTTGAACAGCTGGCACTGATCCAGTTTCCTTCAAACGGGTATTCCAGTTCCGTTCGGTCGGTATTCTCCATTGGCATTCTGTTTGCACAATTGAATGGAAGCTTGCTTGTGGGTAGCAAGCGCATGCCTGTGGGGCGTGCGGGTGCATGTTTCGGAGAGATCGTTGTGAAGTGCTTAGTTTTGCTGTTCTTAGCAGGAAAGCGTCAGGTTTTGCTGTCTCTTCGTTCTGGCTGATGGACATTTGGACAGATAGACTTGCTTGCTTGTGTGTGTTGCTGTCAGGTGCTGTTGGATGGATTGACCATGGAACGCATGTGATCTTTCGTGCTGTGGCTGCATTTCCAACTTGTTCGTGGTGCATGTTACCAGATGTATCATGCGTTGTTGGTGATTGTGCTCCCGTTGTGTGTCGTTCCCAAGATACCCGTGTGTTCCTTTTGTGTCTCCTTTGTGTTACCCTTGTGTCGCTCTCGTGTCACTCTTGTGTTTCTGCCGTGTCTCTCTCGTGTCCCACTCGTGTCTCTGTCTCTCCCGTGTCTCTCTCTGGTTTCTGTTCCTGATGAGTTTGCAATTGGGTAAAGGCATGTATGCGCAGGGATCTTGTGTGCATTTTGAGTGCTTGTGCTTTGGATATCTGACAGACTGCCCCAGTGTATACATATGGTGAGTTGCTTTGGGGTTGAGCGGGAGCATGTGATTTTTGAGATGATGGGGCTCATTCTTTTGGGCAGTACAGTCTCAACACTGCAAGGGGTTGATTCGGAGGGTGGTCTCTTGAAGTAATGTGGGACCACTTCTGTGAATTTCCGGGTGTCTGTTCCTCCCTTCTTGTGGTTTATTGCATCCTTTAGCTGGACTGACTGGAAAAGAATTCTCGGTGCGATGTTCCCGGCACCTTATACATTCTTTGATGGGGGTTGCTCAGCTCAGGCATGCCTCTGGCTCATGCGCGTGCTGGCAGTGCGTGGGTGGGTGAAGCCGGTTCGGACCCCCGTGGCCATCTTGGGGCCACTTGGGGTGTGTATCTATGTGCCGGCAACCCGCCATTGGCTGATATCATACTCTCCCATCCACCTGAACTAACCCGATGTGATAGTGTGATAGGTTTGGCCACACCGGCTATGAGCGGCCATATTCAGAACCGAGGCACCGCCAGCGGAGATTTATATAGCAGAATATCAGGAATCAACAGGGTTTTATTATCATAATGTTTCCGTAATTTTTCAGCCTTTCGTTCTGATAGTCAATGTATCGGCGACTGTCAGTTGGCTCGCGATTTTGCGTTAACCGATTGGTTAACTGTTATTTCCAGATATTTTGGCGGAAACGTTTCTGAAGGGTCAGATTTCATCTGTAAAGGGTTCGTTGCTTCCGCAATTTTCTAAATAAGCACTCGAAATTTTAATCGGAATTTTTGGTGATGTCGAAATCGGATTTTCGACTTCGACATCGCCGCACTTGATTTGGACTTCTTCGAGTGGTCATACTCCTTCCCCTATGCCCGAATCAGGTTTCCCTTATACTTGCCACCCATTTGACTTGGAGATATAAGGGAAACAAAATCGAATCGTGGGATCACTTTGAAGAGCCATATCTACGCGCGAGTGTGAGGAATGAGAATAAGAAAGGTTGGGTTGGAACTGCCTTGGTCTCAACTTAATTTAGGAAGCATCAAACGCCTTTGGTGCGCACACATGCCCGGTGTAGCAAGGGAAAAGGGTCAAGAGGGTATAAAGTGATATATAACTGTTGGACCGTGCAACCAAATTTTTTAATGCGACTTTCGAGTGTGCCGCATGGGTGTTGGGGTTGCATAGCAACTTTCCTTGGGTTCCTACGTATTTTTAACGTGAAGTTATGTCAATGGAGGGACATGGCATATCATGGTGGGAGCCACATTTTGAGGGTATTTGTTATATGCATGGTATATGTTTGATATGCTCACGCCCATGTTATATATCTTCGTGTGGCCGAAGAGATGGGGAGCCATACGTGACAAGGGCTTTGCCCATGTCCTAATTGTGGAATTCAAAGCGCTAGACCAAGTCTACCGCGTATGTATTGCTCATGGTATGTTTGACAAAGAGATCCATGGGTGCACTCCCATTTTCATGGGGCATGTAGATATTAGTGGCGAAGGTATCTCCGTGCGCCCGATTGGGGATCAAAGTGGGGGAATTGTTCGCAAATGGTTCCAATCATTTGTGTATTGAACCATGAGCGGATATCATGGGTGAGCATAGAGATATATCATCATGACAACTTTGTATTTGGTCATATTTTCATGTTTTTGACCTCAATTTTTGCTCATTTTTGCGTTTTGTGTACTCACCTGGTCAGCTAACAGCAAGAAGCCTATGGAGAGTCGAACCATGGTATGTTGTTCATATGCTGGCATATGCTTTGGAGTGGAACACCACCATATGCCGGATCATGAACTCCATTTGGCTTGGCGCACGAAGGATTTCAAGAATTGGTCTCAAGATCATGGGCTGACTTGGGCAGTGCGTGGCGCCCATATCTGAAAGAGTTTCGAGGGTAGAATGGGGATGTACATGGGCATTGGCCTTTGGTCTCTATCCTCCATGAATAGTAGACTTCGATTCCATGCATGCTTGGAGCCTTCGGATATGTAGTAACTTCAATTTTGAGCATATTTTTGATATATGGCCAATATGGTGTGAATTGGCAGTTTTTTGACATGTTATGAGTTCAAACTCATAAGTCATTTCCCTAAGCCCATTCGACTCCAAGTCCAACCAAGGTTATGTCAGGGTAGGGCATGATCCTGAGTGCCACTCTAAACCATGACACGCCACCTCCCCTATTGGGCTGGGATTTAGAGGCTTGGGAGTGAACACATTTTTGGGGTTTGTGTAGTGACTTGTGACACATGGCATTCAGCCATCTCATTTGATTGGGTTCAGGGCAATATGTTGGTGAGTCAAGGGAAGGTCTTGAGTCCAGGGAATGAGGGGTTTATGGCTGTGAATGTGTACGTTAACCTCTTTCCCCAACTTTGCTTTATTTGTGTTCATATGCCAATTTCAGGGCTTTCTTCCTTGGTGCAATTCTTGTACATGCCCGCCACCGTGGGAATACTGGTGTGCTGAACGAAAGCCCGCAGCCTGATTTGGATTGTGAATTGGGTTATTGCTATACTTGTGGGATCTGGTTGCCATTCAGGGTTGAAGGAGGATTGTATTTTCTATTTTCTATATTTTTGGCTTTGGACCCTGGATTTTGATAAATGCAAGCATTGATCCGGAGCAAGTCAGCGGGGATTACAGGCGGAAGGGGCACAGCGGGGGCCGGTCCTGGTAGGGACCTTCTTTATGGTAGCAGAGGCTTACCTGCTGCCCCTACCAACCGCCGACCCGGGGGACTTGGGCCCTTATGAGCCCTGCCCAAGTACGCCCCGGGTGCGTATTGTGGACTCGGTGGAGACCACGCCGGAGATTGGAGCCATAGAAGAGCGGAGACGTTCAAGAGCATGGCGAACTCCGGAAGTTGAAGCCCGAAGAGAAGAACGACACTCGGGAAGAGGAGGACGTGACATGGAGGACCTGGTCTCCATGTGTGAGCGTCGCTGCCGAAAGGCTTGCAACCTCCGCTCCGCCGCGGAGGACTCTGATGAGGCCTGCCATTCAGGCAGCAGTGGAGGACCGGCCCGGCGCTAGCGGAAGCGCGGGTCACCCAAGTCCGCGGCAAGGGACGCCGGGGCTATGGACACGGACCCCAGCCCGGTCAGGCTGTGGGAATCCGAGGGGCACTCCGAGGGCTATCGGACAGCCCACGAGCCACCTTCGGAGCCGGAGATGTCCGCGCCGATCGCCAGGGCGCATACAGCCCCTGAGCCCGCCCTGCAGCACGACGCCGAGGGCTTGGAGAGGCCGGCCAGGGCCCGGACGGCACCTGTGCCCCGGCACACGGGCCCAGAGACGGACGCCATAGGCGATACGCCTATGGGCGATGAGTCTGAGGTGCCGGGAACCGCGGGATGCGCTGAATCCGGCGGAAAGCACGCTACGTGCCACTGCGAGCACGTGTCCTTCCTCATGGGCAAGTACCCGAAGATGGGGATGGACGCCATCGTGAATCATCTTGACCGCCTGGACAACGCCAAGGACGCTCTAGAGGAGGACGTCGCGGGGATCCTGGACGACCAGTCGGCCGCGGAGAACCACATGGAGGAGCTGCGAGCGGATCAGGCCCGGTACCGGGAGAATCTGGAGCTGGCCCTGCAGAAGCAGCAGCAAGTGGTGGACAGCCTTCTCCACTTAGTGGAGGACATGTCGGGACGCCTGAGAAGGTTAGAGGAGCGACAGCCCCTCGCCTCGGGTCCGGAGCTCCCGGCAAAGCCGGCCGCGGTAGAGCTGGTGGAGCGGGTTAAGACCCTCAGGAGCGCCATGGAGAAACCCATGGGCGGCCCTGCAGAGGCACCATACGCGCCTCCGCGTGTTGACCCGGGTGCGCTGCCGTATGTTCCCCTGTTCAGCGAGTCAACAATGCTCGGGGAACACACGGCACCGGCTGGGTCCATGCGGGAAGGGCACGTAGCCACGGACCCGAGGAGCCTGACAGTGCAGATGTCCCACGCCGCCCAGGATCTACCGCCATCCACGACTACCTATGCAGTTTATGCGGAAGAGGAGATCCAGAACCAGACCACGCAGGGGCAAACCATGGGAAGGGCCGACGGACATGGTCGAGGGCATCCAAGCGGAAATCTGTGGGCGAAGGACCCCAATACGGGGATATGGACGGCCGATGGAAGAAGTCCTTCCCGCATTCCAAACCCCATGGGTTCAGGCCCAACTGGACCGCACTCCATGGAGGAGAGGGATGTACGGGGAGTGTACTCAAACCCCCCGGCCACAGGTGGTATCCGTCTCGGTGGAGTGGTGGCTGGAGACGTCGGAGACGCCATCAGGATCGACGACCTCAGGGGAATCAAAATCCCCTATTATGACGGGAACCCGTCCAACCTGGATGACTTCATCCTGGACTGGGAGGACTTCGCCGAGGAGGTCGTCGGAGAGATGCGGGGAGCGCCGCGGGACAAGTGGGTATGCCGGACATTCCCACACCGGCTGGCGCAGGACCTCAAGGAGGAGCTGCGGATTCAGATCCGGGAAGGATTGATCCGCACGGAGCAGGCCTGCCTCCAGTGGCTGGAGGATGAGGAGCGGGTGGACGCTCCTAACCAGAAGCTGGAGGACCTGTGGTCCATTCCACTGCCGCTAGACCGCGGTGAGTTGCGGGTCCGGGAGTGGAACCGGTATCTGCGGAAGTACCGCAGATGCCTCAAGTTGGTGGAAGACTGGAACGAGGCCAGTGAGATCCGCCACTTGCTGAAGGACGTCCTCCCCGGCAGCTGGAAGAGGAGAGTGGAGGACGAGGAGAAGAAGCGCGCCAAGCGACGGGTGGCGGTGAGGATTATGGCGGCGGAGGATACCCATGCGGGTATCATGGAGTTCTTCAGGAGGAACCTGGGCGAACCCGACCGGATGTTGGGACTGAAGAACGCCGTGTACGTGGAGGTATTCGGGGACTCCATGGGGCAAAGGTTGCTGCGCCTCAACAACGTGGAGTGGAGGCGCGGGGAGCCGCTGAAGATGCAAGTCATCTTCGCTCGCATGAGCCTGGACGAGATCGTGAAGTACATCACGGTGGAGTTGAAGCTCAATGCGAAGAACGAGGCCCACGTGCAGGATCGGCATGGTCATGGACAACGAGGACACCGAGACGACCGCCATCATCGGGAGATCCAGGAGGACACGGCCAACTCTGCGGAGGATGGGAGTGGAAGTGGCCAAGACCACTGGTCCCGGGAGGATCACGAGGAGGCCCATTTCTTCGCGTTCGTGGCGCACAACGTGAAGAACCATGGGCAGGATCGGTCCAGATGGAGCCAGGTGGGACCCAGGAAGAACAGAGAAGGACCAAGGAGGATCAGAAACCCACCGCTCTCGTTCCGAGAGTACAGGTCTCAGCACGATGGGTGCTGGGTCTGTTATGGCAAGGGACACAACCATGCACACGACCACCGTCAGTGCAAGGTGTATGAGGCGGACAAGAAGGCCTACTTCGCCGCTCACCCCGAGAAGAAGCCCAAGGAGCAGCGGATTTCCGACTGGAAGGCGAAGGGCAGAGACGGGGGAAAAGGGCAAGGCAAAGGCCAAGGAAAAGGCGGAGGAAGAGGCTATGGTGGTGGACCTGGTCAAGACCGACGAGTGAGGTCGATCGAGGAAGTTGCTGAGGACATGTTGAGGACGTTGGCGGAACTCAAAGCCCAGCAAAGTGGAGGACAAAGTCCTGGCGGATCGCAGCCGGAATGGGCTGCGGGAAGCCAAGTCTAGAGGAGCCCCCACGGGAGTGGGACCTCGGAGGTCTCTCCTCCGAAAATCAGTGGAATCCCTGAGAAGGCGAAGGCACATCGGGTGCCGAAGATGGCTCCGGAAGAGCCAAAACCACTGAGTTTCGCCACTCCCAACCCCTGGAGCGCCCTGCCAAGGGAAGTACATGTGGGAACGGGACATGGCAAGAAGGAAGGAGCGACCACGGAGAGCCCCGTGGACGGGCAGGACCAACCCAAGATCTACACCATCCGTGACCATACCCTTGAAGTCCTGATGCACCCGGACGTGCTAGAGTTGCATGCCTTTGAGAAGAGTTGCATGCCGTCCATACACCTCATGGCGACGAGCGGCAGTTGCACTTGAAAGTGCGAGTACGGTGCGGACGAGAGGAGAAGGTGGTGGATGTGTTGGTGGATACGGGTGCCCAGGTGAGTCTGGTCCGGAGAGGGTTGTTCAAGGAGGAATTCCTGCAGCCCAGCCGGAGACCGGTCCGCCTGAAGGTCGCCAATGGAGAGATCATGGGTGGTGGCACCCATGAGGCCACTATCAGTATGGAATTCTGGGAACATGAGCGCTTGAACCGCCCTGATCAGGCGAAGAGAAGCACTCTATCCGGGAACTTCTACGTGGCCGACATTACTGATTGGGATATGATCATGGGGTATGACTTCATGGTGGCCAACGCCATTGGAGCCCTTCCCCATCGCGCAACGCTGGTCCGGGAGGACGAAGAATGCCTCACATGGCTGTCCACGGACTATGCGTGCGGGTCATCCCAATGGAATGCTGAGGAAGAGGATCGGATCGTCCGAGCGGTGCAAGCTGTGGGTGCCAAGTCCAGAGGAGACCGTGGAGTTCAGCTCACGGAGTATGGAATGGCGCCGCAGGTGTACGACAGGATGATCCAGACGCTGGGAGCCGAAGCGCCCGAGACGGACGTCTTCGCTTCCCGGGATGCCCCACTTCTGCGGAAGTGTAGGAGGCATTGGCATCGAGGAGACTCAGCCTGGCATAGGCATCGGGGTTTGAAGGAGTGGGGACCCATGTATTGGCATGGCTCCCTGGATATCACCAGACGTACGGTGGAGAAGATCATCGCGGATAGGGCGAAGGGGATCCTGGTCATAACCGGCATAGGATCCACCCCATGTCCGCTGGAGGGTCTCAAGTCGACGCTGGACTCCATCACCCTGAACGAGATGTCATTCGGGCCAGAGGAGGAGTTGTTCATCGACGCCAAGGGTGTATCCATGCCCTCCCCGGGTCAAGCGTGGGGTACCAAGGCTTTCCTGGTGGATGGGGCGCAAGCCCAGCCCACGGGTGATGAAGCATTCATCCGTAGGGTGCAGGCGGTGCCCATGAAGGTCATGTTTGAGCCCAAGGAGGGGACGGATCAGCCTATTGATGGCATTGACATCCTGTCCCACTCCGAGATCGACGACGTCGTCAACTACATGCGAATGGGGATGCACGACCGTGTGGCAGCCAAGAAGAGGCGGGCCATGGTCACATCTCCGCATTGGTGGGATGACAAGATGTTGGTCACCGGCAAGTACGAGAAGGACGAGTTCGTGGTGAGGGTCATGGACCACATCGCGGACCAATACGATGGTCCGGTTGGGTCGGACCCACCAACATGGGATTTTCCAAGAATGGGTGCCGATAGCGACAGTCACCAGCCCGAAGCCGCAAATTTCCGAAGGTTATCGGTGGGAAGAGCTCCCCACGACGATGAAGACGGCATATCGGACGAGGAGAAGACGGACTCGGACCCGGAAGAGGCCTATACCGCAGTGCGGTCGGTTGTATCTATACCGAAGCAAGCGGCTGAAGAGGCCCAGGAGAACCCGAAGGTCGCCGAGCTGAAGGAGAGGCTGATCAGGGCCTATCCGCGGCTATTCAGTGGCGTCGCCAACAAGAACCCTCCAGATCGTGGGAGGTTTGGTACAGCGAAGATCAAGCTGAAGCCGAACCCGAAGATCTATCGTCATCGGGAGTACCAACTTCAGGGCGATCGGGCCGAGGCCATGAAGAAGCTGTTGGCCGAGTTCATTGAGCGGGGATGGATCGAACCCTCCGACAGTGAGTGGGCCAGCCCAACCTTCATCGTGCCCAAGAAGGAGAAGGGCGAGTGGAGGTTGGTGGTTGATTACAGAGGTTTGAACGAGCAGACCGAGCACGACTCGTACTCGCTCCCCCTGATCGACTCCATCCTCCAAAAGCAACAGAAAAAGCGGATCTTCACGGTGTTGGACCTGAAACACGGTTACCACCAGATGCCGCTACACCCGGACTCCAGGCCCTGCACAGCGATGTCGACGCCGCTTGGGCCCATGCAGTGGAAAGTGGTGCCTATGGGTGCCAAGAATGGCAACGCCGTTTTCCAGCGCATGATGGAGGACCTACTCGGTCCTGTCCGGGACTGTGCCGATCCCTTCGTGGATGACATCATCATCGGGTCCGGCACGGAGAACATGACTGAGGACGAGCTCATCGACGCGCATGAGAAGGATCTGCGCCGAGTGCTCAGCGAGTTGGACAAACACAACATGGTGTGCAAGCCCACCAAAGCCTCACTATTCGTGAAGGAAGTGGAGTTCGCGGGTCACGTGGTTGGTCACGGGCAACGCCGTCCCATGCCTGGGAAGCTGGCGTCCCTGCACCACTGGGAGAAGCCCCAGACCATCAGCGAACTCCGGTCCTTCATGGGGTTCTGCAACTACTATTCGGGCTATGTCCGGATGTATGCAGAACTGTCGGGGCCGCTGCACAAGATGCTGCAAGTGGGCAAGTTCGATGGCCGGAAGGGGAGCAAGAAGAAGCTTGCCTGGACCCCTGAGGCTGAGGATGCGTTCAACCGCCTGAAGGAGCGACTCCTGGGGCAGTTGGGGTTGTTCCTGGTGGACCCAGACAAGGGATTCGTGCTACGGACAGACGCCTCGGACTATGCCGTGGGGGCAGTCCTCGAGCAAGTCCGGGACGACGGGACTCATGTTCCCGTGGCGTTTTGGAGCAGGATCCTGGCCGAGGGCCAACGCCGAACATGGACCGCGAGGGAGAAGGAGACATACGCCATTGTATGTGCGCTCAGGAAGTGGTCTGGCCACATCGGACTGCAGCCGGTGGTGGTTTGCATGGACCACCAGTCCCTACAGAGCTGGCACAAGGAGCATGTCGACACCCCCTCAGGACCAGCGGCTAGGAGGGCCCGATGGCACGAGACGTTCGCCAAGTTCGACCTCAGCGTCGTGTATATCCCGGGGAAGGACAACACTGTGGCAGATTGCCTCAGTCGCTGGGCCTACCCCGCGGGCAAGGCGTGGATGGACATATCCAGCCATGGGGACGCTGAGGAGACCGAGGAGGCCAAGCGCATCATCGAGATGGAGAAGGTCATGGAGCAAGAGGGGGTCAAGTGCTTTGTGGTGATGGCAAACCGTACGGACCTGGCCAAGTTCCGGGGTGCCCGCGTCCAAGCTATTCGAGAGGAAACCCTCGAGCAATGGATGGTGGCCCCTGTAGAGCTAGTCAAGTCGGTGCTCACAGAGGACTGGTCGGATGACTACGCGGCATCCGAGCACTGGAGCAAGTACTGGAATGCCGTGAGCGCCCCGTCGGACGACGAATGGCCCGAGGGCTTGACCGAGGATGGCGACAAGTTGTTCCTCAAGGACAAGCTGCTGGTGCCCGAGAACCGAGTGGAGGAGCTCATTGACCATTGGCACAACGCCCAGCTCTTGCATCCTGGCCGAGACAAGATGCAGCAGGACCTGGAGTGGCGTTTCAAGTTCCCTCCGGGGTACTACGCCATCCTGGATAGGTACTGCAGCGACTGTGCCGTGTGTCGGGCCACGAAGAGCCCTAACCACTCCACAGCGGGCAACCCGGTGTATACGGCTATACCGGAGGCCCCTATGCGGTCCGTGGCCATGGATGTATTCGCCATGCCTGAGGTCACCGTGGACGGAGAGACCTATGACTGTGTCATCCTGGCGGTGGACAGGCACAGCGGGTATATCGTGGCAGTCCCGGGCAAGAAGTCCAAGAAGAAGGACAAGAAGGACAAGCATGGAGTGGGGCTGCAGGCCAAGACCCTCGCTAATGCCATGATCAGGCATTGGCTGACGATTTTCGATATCCCAGCTGTCATCTGCAGCGATAGGGGCAGTCAATTCGTGGGGACGTGGTTCAAGACGATGTGTAGGCACATGGGGATTCGGCACGCCAAGACCGTGGCTTACCACAGCCGGTCGAATGGCCGTGCTGAAGTGGCTGGGCGACAGATGTTCGAGAAGTTCCGCCAGCTGCACATTGACGAACCGGGCCGGAACTGGTATAACTCGCTGTGGAGAGTGCTCCAGGTGTATCACGACCTTCCGGGACCCACTGGACTGTCGCCCCATCGCATCCTGTTCCTGTTCCGGCAAGGTGGCCCGGGATGCGAACGCAATGATGGCTGAGGCGGACGACACGGCGGCCAAGGTGTGCAAGGCACTTCAGGACGAGCATGACAAGAGGGCCAAGCAGGGAAAAGTCCAGAAGTATGCTCTCCAAGACACCGTGTGGGTGGAGCGGCACCACAAGAATGTCCTGTCCAGGCATCGGCAGGCATCTTGGTATGTGCCGGGGGTAATCGTGCGGAAGGTCGGGCAGGATGTGTATGCGGTTCGTGTGGGGGATAACAAGATCCTGGACCGCGACCATACCCAGCTTCGTCCCCGAGCACCAGACCCCAGCGGACGTCCCGTCACCTTCGAGTTCACGGCCGGCGATGTGGACTCGGACGATGAGGGTGAGGACGACGATTTCACCGCGGAGAGGATCCTGGCGGACAAGCCGGACCCGGGGACGCCTGGGGGGAGGCTTTACAAAGTCCGTTGGAAGGGATTCGCCGCATCCAGGGACTCGTGGGAGCCTCCGAGCAGTTTCGTGCCGAGGTATACCACGGTCTGGATGGACTACCTAAAGAAAAAGGGTATTTCTTTGGATGTCAAGGACGTATTGGTCCATTTGGTTGCTGCTGTAGCACCGTAATGGATCCCCCCTTGGCATTTTGTTTGTTTCTGTGAATGGGGAGACAAGTGAGGGCGTTCATCCGGGGATTTTTCGGCCTTGATCGGCCATATACCCCCTTCACTCGATCTCCACATATATATTGCATTGTGGTATACTTATTTAGGTCGACCGACGACGTTTTTCTATCTTTGATCCCCTTGGTCCATGTTGTAGATCAAGAGGAGACCGGATATGGCGTAGGGTGCTGATTATCAGTGTCCTCACCCCTCCCTTGGGGCATGGGGGACGCCTACGACGTGTGTGGGGCCTCCATGTGTCCTTGGGACATGGAGGGGGGGGTTGGAGTCCATTGGGGTCCTCCCGTCCTCTCTTCATTGGTTTCCGAGCGGATACAACGCTCTGAGAAGGGGGGTGAAGCCGGTCCGGACCCCCGTGGCCATCTTGGGGTCACTTGGGGTGTGTATCTATGTGCCGGCAAGCCGCCATTGGCTGATATCGTACTCTCCCATCCACCTGAACTAACCCGATGTGATAGTGTGATAGGTTTGGCCATTCCGGCTATGAGCGGCCATATTCAGAACCGAGGCACCGCCAGCGGAGATTTATATAGCAGAATATCAGGAATCAACAGGGTTTTTTTATCATAATGTTTCCGTAATTTTTCAGCCTTTCGTTCTGATAGTCAATGTATCGGCGACTGTCAGTTGGCTCGCGATTTTGCGTTAACCGATTGGTTAACTGTTATTTCCAGATATTTTGGCGGAAACGTTTCTGAAGGGTCAGATTTCATCTGTAAAGGGTTCGTTGCTTCCGCAATTTTCTAAATGAGCACTCGAAATTTTAATCGGAATTTTTGGTGATGTCGAAATCGGATTTTCGACTTCGACATCGCCGCACTTGATTTGGACTTCTTCGAGTGGTCATACTCCTTCCCCTATGCCCGAATCAGGTTTCCCTTATACTTGCCACCCATTTGACTTGGAGATATAAGGGAAACAAAATCGAATCGTGGGATCACTTTGAAGAGCCATATCTACGCGCGAGTGTGAGGAATGAGAATAAGAAAGGTTGGGTTGGAACTGCCTTGGTCTCAACTTAATTTAGGAAGCATCAAAAGCCTTTGGTGCGCACACATGCCCGGTGTAGCAAGGGAAAAGGGTCAAGAGGGTATAAAGTGATATAAAACTGTTGGACCGTGCAACCGATTATTTTAATGCGACTTTCGAGTGTGCTGCATGGGTGTTGGGGTTGCATAGCAACTTTCCTTGGGTTCCTACGTATTTTTAACGTGAAGTTATGTCAATGGAGGGACATGGCATATCATGGTGGGAGCCACATTTTGAGGGTATTTGTTATATGCATGGTATATGTTTGATATGCTCACGCCCATGTTATATATCTTCGTGTGGCCGAAGAGATGGGGAGCCATACGTGACAAGGGCTTTGCCCATGTCCCAATTGTGGAATTCAAAGCGCTAGACCAAGTCTACCGCGTATGTATTGCTCATGGTATGTTTGACAAAGAGATCCATGGGTGCACTCCCATTTTCATGGGGCATGTAGATATTAGTGGCGAAGGTATCTCCGTGCGCCCGATTGGGGATCAAAGTGGGGGAATTGTTCGCAAATGGTTCCAATCATTTGTGTATTGAACCATGAGCGGATATCATGGGTGAGCATAGAGATATACTATCATGACAACTTTGTATTTGGTCATATTTTCATGTTTTTGACCTCAATTTTTGCTCATTTTTGCGTTTTGTGTACTCACCTGGTCAGCTAACAGCAAGAAGCCTATGGAGAGTCGAACCATGGTATGTTGTTCATATGTTGGCATATGCTTTGGAGTGGAACACCACCATATGCCGGATCATGAACTCCATTTGGCTTGGCGCACGAAGGATTTCAAGAATTGGTCTCAAGATCATGGGCTGACTTGGGCAGTGCGTGGCGCCCATATCCGAAAGGGTTTCGAGGGTAGAATGGGGATGTACATGGGCATTGGCCTTTGGTCTCTATCCTCCATGAATGGTAGACTTCGATTCCATGCATGCTTGGAGCCTTCAGATATGTAGTAACTTCAATTTTGAGCATGTTTTTGATATATGGCCAATATGGTGTGAATTGGCAGTTTTTTGACATGTTATGAGTTCAAACTCATAAGTCATTCCCCTAAGCCCATTCGACTCCAAGTCCAACCAAGGTTATGTCAGGGTAGGGCATGGTCCTGAGTGCCACTCTAGGCCATGACACGCCACCTCCCCTATTGGGCTAGGATTTAGAGGCTTGGGAGTGAACACATTTTTGGGGTTTGTGTAGTGACTTGTGACACATGGCATTCAGCCATCTCATTTGATTGGGTTCAGGGCAATATGTTGATGAGTCAAGGGAAGGTCTTGAGTCCAGGGAATGAGGGGTTTATGGCTGTGAATGTGTACGTTAACCTCTTTCCCCAACTTTGCTTCATTTGTGTTCATATGCCAATTTCAGGGCTTTCTTCCTTGGTGCAATTCTTGTACATGCCCGCCACCGTGGGAATAGGGGTGTGCTGAACGAAAGCCCGCAGCCTGATTTGGGTTGTGAATTGGGTTATTGCTATACTTGTGGGATCTGGTTGCCATTCAGGGTTGAAGGAGGATTGTATTTTCTATTTTCTATATTTTTGGCTTTGGACCCTGGATTTTGATAAATGCAAGCATTGATCCGCTGATCCGGAGCAAGTCAGCGGGGATTACAGGCGGAAGGGGCACAGCGGGGGCCGGTCCTGGTAGGGACCTTCTTTATGGGGGTCGTACGTGTGCTTTTGGTGTCAAAGTGCTTGTTCTGTCTGGCGGGGCAGGGAGGGCGTGAATACGTGAGAGAAGGAACAGAGCGGGTTGTCTCCAGCTGGCTCTGAACCAGTTCTGGGACATGGATTCCTTACTTTGGATTGCTATGTGGCTGTTCTGATGTTCGCGAATGAGTACGCTTCGGGGAACAGAGTCCATGTCGTTGACATCCTACTGGTCCAGGGCGCTTCGCTTCCGGCCGCTCTGGCCATTCCAGTTCCTGTTCTCCAACTGCGAGTCAGCTTGTTCAGCGACGTGACTGTCATCGGCTGACATTAATCATCACGCCTGGGGAGACATTCAGCGTGAGTTCCGATGGGCTTCTGCAAGTGGGCTGCCTGTCACCCTTCCCGCCCTTGCGTCCTGCACTGGTACTGAATCTGGGCGGCCTGCTGGGGGTACAAGAGCTGTAGTAACGGCTGCTTCCTTTCCCGTAGTGACGCGGTGGGCTGCTGTCATGGCCGCGCCATCCTCGGTAACTCGGTTCGTTTCTGCTTCTGTGCCGATCGCCCTTCCCGGATGCTTCGTCCCATGCATGCCTGTCATCGGAGTGCTGGGCAGATGCTTGTCCTTGGCCGCGCCACTCTTCCCTTCTGGGGGCCTCATCTTCTCGCTGCTGGTTGTCTGCAGCTGGGCGTTCGCTTCTGGCTTCTGCACGGGGGAAAAGCATGGGCTGCAGGATTCCCAAAGCGCTGAGAAGGGTGTGGGCTGCGGAGTCCGTGCCCCGATTCCCAGGCTCGATGCTCTCCGTTGCCGGTTCTTCTGCATGCACTGCTTAAGCGGAGGTTCTTTGGCTCCTGTGCGCTGGTTGTTCTTCCTCCATTTTCCTCATTCTTTGAGACCGGCCAACTCCCGGTGCTTGCGGACGATAGGGAGTTCCGTCAGCAAGACGGCAGCGTACGATATAGTCTCCCCCACTCAGCCTTCGTGTCAATTGGAATCTGTTATCTGGGTTGCCCAACCTCCATACATGACGCTGCGCGTTGATCATCCAGTATCCTTGCTCGGAGGCCGTGCGCCAAGTGCTACTTTCCAGCGGAGTTCTCAACCATTGCATCAGATCGTGTGCGACCGCTTGTACCTTGCTGCTTCAGATATTGTTTACACGCAGGACCACCACATCTTCTCCTGGTCGTTGTGCTGCCGGGGACGCTCCACTTCTGAGCGATTCTTTGTCATCGGTCCTCATATACCGGGTCCGGATCAGACATCACAGGTTCTTGGGGCCTGGGTCCTGAGAAAGTTAAAACAGGCTTTCACTGTTGATCGCTTTGATGATATTGTTTTGTTGATGTCCCTGCTTGCTCCTGCGGCTTCTTGATGTAGTTCAGGTTTTCCAAGCAAATAAGTTCTGATGAACTCAACCCAAATAAGTATCCACAGTTGCAAGGTTGACAGGATCAGATCCACAACATTAAGGGCTGTAGCCAAAGGAGATAGTGATACAACAAAGGAAACTCACAATAACTACAGATTTAGGAAAGGATAGTTGGAAAATATCCTACAAACATGGAAAAACTGCCCGCCCTTGCATCCTTTCTTTTATAGTGCCATCTAGAGATGTGCACTCTTTGTTTTGGGTCCCATAGGTGCTGAGGTGGCTTGCCTTGTGGCGCTGAGGTCACTGCCATGTCACATGGGATATTCCTACTTAGTTAGGCTGACTGGGAATTGAACCCAGGACCTCTCAAAAAGAGGTGCCATAGCCCCCTATACGCTCTAGATCAATGTCAGCGCCTCAGTCAGTCGAGGAAATGGTCTATGAGATTAATCAGTTGGGGGGTCGGCGGTCCACAGAACATCCAGAGATCAAAGCTTGGTTTTATGAGTCAAAATGTCTTGTCACCCCTTTTTAGATAGGCCAGTAGTAAGAAGAAAATGTGTTATGCCTTTAGGCCTCTCTATAACAACTAAAGCTAACCTTTTGGCAGGGAAATACACTTTATCTTACTTCTTGGGTCCTGGCTTCTCACTTCAGATTCTGCTCTGCTTGCGCTTGGTTTGGGGCTCGGGGTCGGTTCGCGATTCGGGGTCGACTCGAGGTCATACCACCATTCAGCCTCAGTGTCCACATGCACCCAGTCGCCTTCTTTCGAGCTTGCATCATCACCTCCGGTCCATCCTTCTTCTGCCCACTCTTCCGTCCATTCTTCTTTATTCCAATCTCCCCATTCTTCATTCCATTTGTTCAAAAGGTTCTGCCTGTCATCTTCTTCTGGGCCGGTCCATGAGTAAGCGAGTAACTCAGTTCTGGCAGTCGATCCATGGAGTCATCTTTCCGTTATTCTTTCTGTCCTGGCTCGTCCCACAGGAGGTCGATGGGTTCCGGATGCTGTACGTTGCATCTTGCTGAATCTTGCTGTCCTTCCCTCGGTTCTTGTTCTGAGGTTTCTTCCATCACGTCCGGCGAATCACGTTGGGTTTCTGCCCATGTACGGAAAGCTTGCTCTCTCAGATCATCAGCTGCGAAGGAGTCACTTGCTGTCATCGGCAACAAGGGCGTTCGTACTCCTGCCCCCTTGTGCTGTGGTGGCCACCACTGTCGCATTTCAAAGGACAGAGGGAATTGTTCTTGGCCTCCCCATGGCTTCAACATCTATTTAAGATTTCCTATAACATCCCTAGCATTGGAAAAAAGGCGCTGCATCAGGGCAGCCACCAGGTTCTGCTGAGTCATAAAAGACACCTACAGCTCCCACTGAGCTCATTGGCCTCGCTGGGGCAGCTGTGGCTTGGTAGGGGGTTAGAATGGGCATGCCAATTCATGTGTGCGTAACCCTATCCCACCAAATGGCAAACCGCAGTGCAAGACGCAAAGCCTAACGCCGGATATGATCAGGGCACGCTATCTGGGTTCTCAAAGAACCTGCTGTAGGACCTGATCTGTCCTTAGTGCACTGAAAATTGATTTACCCTCATGGGGGTTTGAGATTCAGGACAGTGGTCCAGGAGTCAGTTTTTCGGTCTGGAAACGGCCTACTCCACTGTTTGCGCTCCAGGAGATTCGCAGAGAAAGGACGAAGGGTTGAGGGACTGCCAAACACGCAACGATTGAGGCAAACACCAAAATATTTCAAATGACGGCCTAGAATGTTTCTGACGGCACCCACCTGCCCAGAATCTTCATGTGCATTAAATGCACAGTTTTATGCAATTTATCTTCATCACAGGAATTTTGAAATTCCTGGATTTACACGCGGAGAAAGGCTGCGCGTCGGAGCGCATCCTAATGAAGTGCCGGAAAAGACGAAAATAATAAGATTATAACAGTATGTCACGTAATAATAAGAAAATGCCGAGACACACAAAAAATAATAGACGTAGGAATTCCACCTTTGCCTCTAGGAGCAAGAAAAAAGAATGACTCCAAGAAACTCAAGATGAATTCAAAGAACAAGGTATAAGCATACAGGTCATGTTTGCTTCGTATGCAGCATGCACATTGCTTGTCTTGTGTTATCGTGAACATGCAGTGTAGCAACGCAAACATAGTGTAGAGGGACAGATAAGGGGATTGTGAGATGATTAGAGGTGAACTCGGGTGATTAGAACATACACACGCGTGCATAAACGCTTGCTTTGCTTGTGTTCCGTTTCTTCTCTCCCTTGCTTTGCTCCCCAGAGGTAGGTAAGGTAAGTAAGCCCAGGAGGGGCCAGCCCCTGGTGGAGTTCGTGATTGAGGTGTGAATTGGTCAGAAAGAACTGATTGTACCGACAGATTTGAACTTTTGTGCATACCCGTGCATTCACATGACGCGTTGAAGGGTAGGCCACACGTGTTGCGCACGGTAAAACCCTTGTTTAGGCTACCCAGGGGCTCAACCCTACAATCTTTAAGAGAACGGGTGGAGTTCCTTAAGCTTGCTGGCTTGTACTTGGGTTCAGGAACAGCGTATTATAAGGCAGCCTCAGAAGCGTATAATACGTGGAAGCTGTCTTGGTTCCTCAGTCTTGAACCCAAGTCATTTGCCTCTGCTGTACTGGTGGGCAGGTCAGGGTGAAATGGCGCAGCTGCAGTTGCCTTCGGCGACTTTGGATTTTTATGCCCAAGCTAAAACGGGCGCTGATCACAACAAACTGCATCTCAGCCAGGAGTGGCGAGAGCAGTTCGACATCTTCAACACCCACGCTGTGCACGCAACTTGAGCACTCCTTCTCTCTAAGCTCTATCAGGGAAACACGTAGTGGCGTCCTTGTTAGGCCACAGTTGCTTAGTAGCGCTGTGTTCTCCTGTCCCTATCACAGGTAGGCCACTAGGGCCTGTGATATGCTCATCATCAACCTCAAGTAGCGTGTGGGTGTAGGAGTGGCGAGCCACGGTGAGCGCTTGGGCCTCAGAGCTCGCTCATCCTTCGATCGCTGGTGCCAGTGTAATGAGTATAGGACATGTAGTGTGTGTGTCACTGTCCTGCCTGTTTCCTGAAATTTTATCAGGGTTTTGGTGGGCAGTGGCAATGGTAGTCTAGGCTTTAGCCACGTCGCAAACAGGCGTTTTCATGCCTCATAGGTTTTGGCCACCCCTCCCCTGTAGTAGGCAGGCAGGTAGGAAAAACCAATACCTCGGCGTTATCGCTGGGTATTCCCCCAAGGACCTTTGTTGCCAGCACAGAAATTGGGCACCTAGGGGCGGAGAGACCCGGGGCGTACCCCATGGCACCGGTAAGACATCCGCCGGGTTCAGCAAGGTTGCAGACTTGGGTATAATTAGGACACCATTTCTGCAGCTTGCTGAAAGGTCCTTAGGATCAGCACACTCACACACACATATGCAGGTATAGGAAGGGTTCAGTCCCTAGGTTTCTTCTCAGAAACAAGCGTCTCAGCGAGCCTCAACAACTCTCCTAGGTTATTCTGGGACAAGTAGTCTACAAGAACAGAACTCAGGCGTCCCTCAGGAAGAACGGAGGCAGAGAATGGTTCCCAGGTAGCTTCTTCAACTCCAACCCTTCCCAGAGGGTGGGGTAACGCCACCCTTGGCGATAGCGGTGTTGGATGACCGACTTCACCAGGTAGAAGCCTTCCTTAGCCATCTTCTCCGCATTCATGTCAGGGAGTTCTCCTTCCATTTCCATTTCGGCTGGCAGCGCCCTGTAGGTCCAGAGCGGCGATCTCCTCGTCGTTTAGTTCCCATTCTTCCCCACAGAGGTCCTCTGGGTCATAGTAGCGCTTGAGCTGTTGAGCAGCGCACACCAGGGTCACCCCTAGTCAGGGCGAACACCGCACGGTGATACGGTGACCATCCACAGATAGGATCTTGTAGGGCCCACAGTAGGGGTCATCACTGGTGGAGCGTGGCCAGGCGGGTAGCCAACTGTGGTGCACCAGCATCCAGTCTCCCCCTTGATAGGAGGCTGGCACCCTGTGCTTGGTGTTCTTGTTCCACTGGCGCTTCCTCACTCTCTGGAGCATAGCCTTGGCCCTGTTCACCTTCTCTTGTTGCTCCTTCACCCACTTACCCACAGTGGAATAGGAATCCCCGGGATAGAGAGCGTCTAGGAACCACGCGGGGGGTCCCATGCACAGTTCATGGGGTGTATAGCCAGTTGCCGAAGTCTCTTGGGAGTTCATCATAAATGATATGACGGGGAGTAGTCTCACCCAGTCTTAGGTGCGCTCAGTCTTGCACCACATCCTTACGTTTCCCTTGAGAACACGAATCTGTCGCTCACATAAGGGGTTACTCGTATGAGTATAGGGAATCCCCCGTTGACACCTGGACATTGAGAGACCTCAGGATTCTCTTGTACCAGCCAGTGTCGGAGCGTACTCGGACGTCCTCGTCTGAGTTGATCTCTTTCCGGGCCGCATAGACACAGAACCACTCCTCCAGGAGTATCTTGATGGTCTCCTCGCGTGTGATGTGTTTAGTACATGTGAAGACCCTGGTAAACCTGGTCAGCCCACAGGTTACCACTACGGCAAAGTCATAGCCCCCGAACTTAGGATTCTCTGTGTAGTCCGGTTAGAGAACACTGTTGGCACAGTGGAAAATAGGGGGAGTTGAATAGAGACCTCTATCCCTGATAACCCAAGGGTTACAGGACCGACACGGGCACTTGTCCGCGATAGGCGGGGGAGCTGTGCACAGCTGGTCATTCGTCCACATAGAGTGGAACCACTGCTTGAAAAGCCTCAGGGTACAATCGGCCCCCACATGACCACTGCATTCATGGGTCCACTTGAGGAGCGCCAGGATTCTGTCGCTAGGCACGACTGTCCGGTCCTCATGCCAGAGGTAGGTCTTGTCCGGTTTCCACTGTTCCTGGTTGACCAGGAAGGGTTCCAGACGCTTCTCCAGGCGTTTGTAGATATCCCCGAATTTCTTCAGGTACTCCACTTGCCGAAGTCCATCTGGAGGTCTGATCATTGTCATGTTCAAGGCATAGTGCACAGCCATACGGCTGAACGCCTTCTTGGCTAGCTCCTCCGACCTGGCTCATGTCGTGGAAGTTGTTGCGGCTGATGTAGTCCGCACACTCGTTCTTGACGCCCTGGATATGATGTACTGAGAGCTGTAGCTGGCTCAGGTAGGTCCACCAGCGTCTGAGCTTAGCCTTCTCAGCTGGGGGTCCCTTCTAGAAGGTGCGGACCGGTTCTTGGTCGCACAGCCAAACCACCAGGTTACTCCCCAACAGTCGGGACTGAGAGGTTAGCACCAGCATACCCGCGAGCAGTTCCTGCTCATAGGTAGAGTAGTTACCCCGGGCTGGTTCCATTTCCAGTTCCAATGACCCAGGGGAACCAGGAACCATTTGTGGTCAGTGTAGCTGTGCTTGAGAGTACCGCCTTGGTTGAGTCCATCAGTGCCCCATTGGGAAATGGCCGAGTCGAACTCTTCCTTCTCTAGTGCTTGCCACTGGAACGACGTTCCACCTCCGCCCACATTGCTGGCGTCTGTCACCAGGATAATCTCCCTCTCTGCTCTCGGCACACCCAGGCACTTAGCGTTGGACACCTTGTCCTTAAGCTCGTCCATCGCTTGTTGTTCTTGAGGGCCCTAGCGCCAGGTACTGGTCTTACTGATGAGGCCCGTCAGGATGGCGCTGGTGTAGGTGAAATTCTTGATGTGGCGGCGGTAGAAGTTGCAAGCCCCAATAGAACTGTGTACATCATGGAGTTCCTTCTTGGGGTCTTGATGTCGTACCTTAGCATCCATCAGGGGTTTCGCCTTATAGGCCGCTGGGGTCCACCACCCATAGCCAATGTCGAACCCTAGGTACTGCATAGTCTCCTGCATGAACTCACACCTCTCCAGCTTGAGTCTGGTGTGGTTCTCCCAGCAGACCGCAAGGAACTCGCCCAAGAGGATTAGGTGGTCCTCTTGGGTATTTGTTCCAAGGCATACATCGTCGATGTGTGCTTCCATCTGGGCGCCCCGGGATATGAGTTCTTGCACCACAGGTCTTCGACGTAGGATCGAGAGGGTCTTGTTCATCAGCTCTTGGAAGAGAGTGCGTGCGTTGGCCACGCCAAAGGGCATGACCTTCCACTTGAATACCCTCCCCTGAGGGGTGATGAGGACAAGAAGTTCTTGGGCATTGGGCGTCAGGTCCACTTGCCAGAATCCACTTCGCTTGTCCATCCTCATCCTGTAGCAGCAGGAGGCTATCTTCTCAAGGGTTGACTCATTATTACGAATGGTCCTTGAGTGGTTCAACGTCTTCTTGTTCAGCTCTCCATAGTCCACTACCAATTGTTTGGCTGTTGGCCCGAGCTTAGCCACCAGGAAACAGGCGCTGCAGTGTTTGGGGTAGTCCCCATCCTTGTACTCCAGGACCAGGCAAGAGTCAATACACTCTTGTATCTGTCGCTCTATCTCATCAGCCTGCTATTTAGGAGCCGGATAGGGCTCCTTCTTATCTTGTGACCCACGAACTCGGGCTTCAGCTTGAGGTCCATCTGTACCAGCTTGTCACAGGAATCTGGAGGGGGTAGTTCTCCAAATACCTAGAGGTAGATCCTGATCAGCTTCTGTACTCTAGGGTCCAAGAGTTTGATCTTGTCCTCCATGTCCCCGTCAGAGTGTAGATTGCTTGCCCCTTGGTGTAGAAAAGCAGGGAGTTGATCCTCAACCGGCACAGTGTCCTTGGTCTTATCCTTCAGTCCTTGGTACGCGTAGAGGAGGTCTCGTTCCACAGTCTCAGGTGTTTGGTGACAACATAGGCACACTCGAGTGGGTTGGCATACACATTCCTCTGAGAGTTCACCCTCCTCTCGGTTCCTCACATGGGCACCCCATACGCTTCTCATGAGTTCCAAGTCCACCTCTCGTTGCCAGGTGGTAATATTATGTTCTAGGTCTTCTTTCAGCTGGGAAGTATCTCTCATAGACCCTTGCTTTAACGGCCATGAGCAGCGGGTAGGCCTAGCGTAGCATAGCTTTTTCGCCACCAATGTCCTCTTGAAGTGCACGTACTCTCTCAGCCTGGATCAGTGGTCCAACTCCTCGTCCAGCGGCTCCTTTCCCCTCATGGAGGGTAGGGGTTTCAGTGGGGCGGTGTACTCGGCGTTATCCACTTTCTCCACGCACGTCTGCACGAAGAAGGCGTCATGCTCAGTCTCGTCATCAGAGTGTATAGAGCTTGGTAGCTCGGATAGCCCACACTCTGAGACTACATCAGGATTAAATACAGGGCAGGGGGAGTTGTGGGCAACACTGTCAGACACGACGTACTCGTCTCCCCCAGGAGTAGTCTCCACGGCGTCTCGAGGTCGTAGTTGATTTTCCAGGAGGTCCAGGGTGAAGCCGCTGCTCTCACGTTGAATTGCTTGGACCATAGCAGAGTCGGAATCCTCCCAGGGGACTTGGGCTAGACTCGAGTCCACCACGCTTAGCATACTTCCCCATCAGGGTTTCCCGATGGGCGTGTTGCGGGCCAGAGGCACGTAGACGGCGTCATCCGGCAGCTGGATGGAGGTGAGCATCAGCTTGTCCAATAGAGTACGCCAGTACTCATTTCCCCCATGGGCTCCCCAATCGCGAGAGCACAGAAGCATACGGGAACGTTCGAGGGCCACTTTGGTCAGGACCTTCCCCAGTTCACTGAATCTTGGGTTCCTGCAAGCCATCCCGAAAGAGGGCGGGAATGATAGCAGCAATTTCTCCCCTTGCTGGAGTAGAGGTCCAGGACATGTTGCTTCTCACTAGCGAATAGCTCGGCGTTCAGGTCTTCCTGGGAGTATCCCAACTCCTCAGACCTTTGTCTGGGACATCCCCCAGGAGCCGATAGTCCTCAGGTTTGGAGGCACTCATCACGGTCCAGGGCTCCCTCTTGCAAACCCTCAGGTAGCTAGACGTATGCTCAGACTGCTACAGATGTACAGATTCCAGAGCCGTCACCATGGTCAAGTTCGAGGACGTCGGGGGCTTGCAGGGTGAGGGATGGAATCTGCGAGTGCTCGACGAAGAAGTCGGTCCCCAGTAGAAAGTCCATCACGTAGAACGGATGAGCAATGCTTCTAGATCCCATAGGCACTTCCACCTCACAGTCCCCATAACTGTGCACCACATGCCCATCTCCCATGCGGATGGCTGCGGTAGACAGGATGTTCTTCAGGTCTCCACAAGGTAAAATTTTCTTTGCCACAATAGATATAGTGGCCCCTGTATCCAGTACCCGCAAGTATTCACGTCCCCCTAGACGGATACGTACCCAGAGAACCAGGTCTGTAGGCCCCCTGGAGCGCCCCTGTCAGAAGTCCGCGGGGCAGGTCACTTCAAACCCCTTCTTCTGGAGTTTACGCGCCATGCGCATGAAGCGGGAGCCTTGCGGGCATTGGACTGGTCCCCATCTTCGTTAGCACGCTTAGTCCCTTGTTCTTGTTGGCCCTGCGTCTGGGAACGGGTCGTAGGTCCCGTGTTGGGTTGCTCACCAGAGGGCTCAGAGTTCTTCCCTGGCGTTGGATTGGAGTTCCCTCTGGACGGGTTCGCGTTCTTGTTCCTGTCGGGCTTGCGGTCGCCGCCTCCTCGTCCACCCTTGCCTTTACCACCTTGGCCTTTGCCATTGCCCTTGGACTTGCCTTGGCCATTGTCCTTGTTGGTGTTGCCCTTGCCACCGCCCTTGCCACTAGCGTTCTCGGTCTTAAGCTTCGCCGATAGGCGTTGCTTATGGCAGCACTCATCCTCGTAGTGCTTCCTCTTCTCGCAGAACGGGCAGGTGATAGTACACCTGTAGTGGTCCTGCAGCTTCGCATTGCCGCCCGTGTTGGTCTCCTGCTTCCTCCCCTGGACCACGAAACAGTCATGCTGATCGCAGTTGAGGGCATGAAGCAGGGAACCCTGCTCGTCTCTGGCATCACACCAGAAGAGATCTTGAACATTGCTCATGATCCGAGCATTTTTGGGGGTAGTCCTCTGTCCGGGTCGGTGTCCTTGGTACCCACGACCATGGCTCCCAGAGCCTCCTCTTCCAGAACGATAGGCGTTCACGTGCTGGTCGCTTTCCTTTTCCAGGTAGGTAGGTAGGTATCTTCGGGAGCTCGGGATGCCTCCTTTGACGGTGCAGGAAGAAGGTCTTACCAAGGGGACGTCCTGTCCCTCCCACTGCCCTATGTTAGGTGCCTCTTGAGCCGCTCCCGCATGTGCTTGGGAAGGCATTGTCGCGGCCACCCGGTCCATGTGTCCCAGGTGGGAGGGTGTCCCCACATGTGTCCATGAGTAGGGCCACATGCCCCCTCCTTTGGGCGGCAGCTCTATGGGCTTCCCAGCCGTGTGGAGTATCTCTCACCACAAGGGGTATTGCTCCCGCTTGTCTACGGTACGACCGCCTCACCCTTGTGGCTTGAGTTGCGGGGCCGCTCCGCTTGGCAGGCGACCCCCTCCTGGACTGTGTACCGGCTCGCCTGTCACCGGTTGCTTCCATGGCTCCGGGTGACGTTTTCCATGGTCCCCGATGCAGCCTGGCCGGGCTCGGACCAGCAGCCTTGGAGTACCGCTCCTGCCACTGGCCCGGTGGGTCGGCTGGGTCGCCCCAGTGTGTCCGACCCATGGGGTGTTGGTTCTTTCCTGTGTGTGCGGTGTCCTGGGCCACCTGGCTCCTGTTCACCGGTGTGCCCGCTCGGTGTGTTGTTTTGTGTGTGCGGTGTCCTGGGCCTCCTGGCTCCTGTTCACCGGTGTGCCCGCTCGGTGTGTTGTTTTGCGTGTGCGGTGTCCTGGGCCTCCCGGCTCCTGTTCACCGGTGTGCCCGCTCGGTGTGTTGTGTTGCGTGTGCGGTGTCCTGGGCCTCCCGGCTCCTGTTCACCGGTGTGCCCGCTCGGTGTGTTGTTTTGCGCCTGCGGTGTCCTGGGCCTCCCGGCTCCTGTTCACTGGTACGCCCGCTCGGTGTGTTGTGTTGCGTGTGCGGTGTCCTGGGCCTCCTGGAACCTGTTCACCGGTGTGTCCGCTCGGTGTGTTGTGTTGCGTGTGCGGTGTCCCGGGCCTCCTGGCTCCTGTTCACCGGTGTGCCCGCTCGGTGTGTTGTGTTGCGTGTGCGGTGTCCTGGGCCTCCCGGCTCCTGTTCACCGGTATGCCCGCTCGGTGTGTTGTTTTGCGCCTGCGGTGTCCTGGGCCTCCCGGCTCCTGTTCACCGGTGCGCCCGCTCGGTGTGTTGTTTTGCGTGTGCGGTGCCCTGGGCCTCCTGGCTCCTGTTCACCGGTGTGCCCGCTCGGTGTGTTGTGTTGTGTGTGCGGTGTCCTGGGCGTCCCGGCTCCTGTTCACCAGTGTGACCGCTCGGTGTGTTAGGTTGCGTGTGCGGTGTCCTGGGCCTCCTGGCTCCTGTTCACCCGTGTGCCCGCTCGGTGTGTTGTGTTGCATGTGCGGTGTCCTGGGCCTCCCGGCTCCTGTTCACCGGTGTGCCCGCTCGGTGTGTTGTGTTGCGTGTGCGGTGTCCTGGGCCTCCTGGCTCCTGTTCACCGGTGTGCCCCCGGGGTGTGTTGTGTTGCGTGTGCGGTGTCGTGGGCCTCCCGGCTCCTGTTCACCGGTGCGCCCGTTCGGTGTGTTGTGTTGCGTGTGCGGTGTCCTGGGCCTCCTGGCTCCTGTTCAGCGGTGTGCCCGCTCGGTGTGTTGTGTTGCGTGTGCGGTGTCCTGGGCCTCCCGGCTCCTGTGCACCGGTGTGCCCGCTCAGTGTGTTGTTTTGCGTGTTCGGTGTCCTGGGCCACCTGGCTCCTGTTCACGGGTGTGCCTGCACGGTGTGTTGTGTTGCGTGTGCGGTGTCCTGGGCCTCCCGGCTCCTGTTCACCGGTGTGCCCGCTCGGTGTGTTGTTTTGCGTCTACGGTGTCCTGGGCCTCCCGGCTCCTGTTCACCGGTGCGCCCGCTCGGTGTGTTCTGTTGCGTGTGCGGTGTCCTTGGCCTCCTGGCTCCTGTTCACCGGTGTGCCCGCTCGGTGTGTTGTGTTGCGTGTGCTGTGTCCTGGGCCTCCTGGCTCCTGTTCACCGGTGTGCCCGCTCCGTGTGCTGTGTTGCGTTTGCGGTGTCCTGGGCCTCCCGGCTCCTGTTCACCGGTGTGCCCGCTCGGTGTGTTGTTTTGCGTGTGCGGTGTCCTGGGCCTCCCAGCTCCTGTTCACCGGTGTGCCCGCTCGGTGTGTTGTGTTGCGTGTGCGGTGTCCTGGGCCTCCCGGCTCCTGTTCACCGGTGTGCCCACTCGGTGTGTTGTTTTGCGTGTGCGGTGTCCTGGGCCTCCCGGCTCCTGTTCACCGGTGTGCCCGCTCGGTGTGTTGTGTTGCGTGTGCGGTGTCCTGGGCCTCCTGGCTCCTGTTCACCGGTGTGCCCTCTCGGTGTGTTGTGTTGTGTGTGCGGTGTCCTGGACCTCCTGGCTCCTGTTCACCGGTGTGCCCGCTCGGTGTATTGTGTTGCGTGTGCGGTGTCCTGGGCCTCCCGGCTCCTGTTCACCGGTGTGCCTGCTCGCTGTGTTGTTTTGCGTGTGCGGTGTCCTGGGCCTCCCGGCTCCTGTTCACCGGTGTGCCCGCTCGGTGTGTTGTTTTGCGTCTGCGGTGTCCTGGGCCTCCTGGCTCCTGTTCACCGGTGTGCCCGCTCGGTGTGTTGTTTTGCGTGTGCGGTGTCCTGGGCCTCCTGGCTCCTGTTCACCGGTGTGCCCGCTCGGTGTGTTGTGTTGTGTGTGCGGTGTCCTGGGCCTCCCGGCTCCTGTTCACCAGTGTGCCCGCTCGGTGTGTTGTGTTGCGTGTGCGGTGTCCTGGGCCTCCCGGCTCCTGTTCACCCGTGTGCCCGCTCGGTGTGTTGTGTTGCGTGTGCGGTGTCCTGGGCCACCTGGCTCCTGTTCACCGGTGTGCCCGCTCGGTGTGTTGTTTTGCGTGTGCGGTGTCCTGGGCCTACTGGCTCCTGTTCACCGGTGCGCCCGCTCGCTGTGTTGTTTTGCGTGTGCGGTGTCCTGGGCCTCCTGGCTCCTGTTCACCGGTGTGCCCGCTCGGTGTGTTGTGTTGCTGTGCGGGGCGTCGCTGCGGGGCGCTCACTCGTCCATCCGGACGGCGGCTATCGTAGCCGGCAGGGGCTGGGTACCCTCCGGGCGCACACACGTCCATCCGGACGGCGGCTGTTCGTAGCCGGCAGGGGATGGGTACCCTCCGGGCGGGCACTCGTCCATCCGGACGGCGGCTGTTCGTAGCTGGCAGGGGCTGGGTACCCTCCGGGCGCGCACTCCTCCGTCTGGACGGCGGCTGGCTTGTGTGTGCTTGCTCTTTGTGGCCGGGTCGGGCGGGCCGGCCTCCCGGGCGCGTTGTGGTGCGCCTCACCTTTTCCTTTGGCCGCTTTGTCTTTCTGCTTTGCTTGGCCCCCTCCGGGCTGGGGTTGCCCCCCTCTCTCTCGCTGCCCTTGACGTTCCTCGTTGCCTTGGTGCTGTGCTTTGGTTGTTTTTCTCGGCCTTCCGCTGCCTGGCTCTTCGTGCGCTCACGCCTCGTTTGTGTCTCCCGCTTGGCCGTTGGCTGCTCTTTGGTGGTTTCTCCCCCCCCCCCTCCCATTTTGTGCCTCGCGGTTTTCGTCGCTCCTTCTTGGTGCCTTGGTGTTTTTTTTTTTTTTTTTTTTGGGGAGAAACAGCCTTAGATGTTGGAGATGGGAGAACCTACAACCCGTGAGCACCCGTAGGCCCTCACATGGCTATGACTCTCGAGCCATCTCTTCAACCCGAGCACTGTGCCACCCTTCTTCTTCTTCCCCTGTGTGCCCCCGTTGTCTCCGGCTTGCTCTGGCTTCCGGCCCCGGGTGCCCTGGGCCTCGGCGCTGTGCGTTGTTTGCTTTGTTGGCCTTCCGCCTCTCGGCTCTCCGTGCGCTTGTCCCTCTTTCGTGCTTTCCGCCTGGCTGTTGGTTGCTCCCTGGTGGTTGCTGCCCCCCCCCCCCCCCCTTTTGTCCCGCGGTTTTCGTCGCTGCCGCTCCGTGCTGTGTGCCGTCTGCTGTGTTGTGCTGTGCGTCCCTGGGTGCGGTGCTGCGCCGCGCTGCTGCGCGGAGTGTCCTCCGGTGTTGTGCTGTCCTGTGCTGTGTTGCTTTCGTTGGGTGCCGCTGCTTGTTGCGCCGTGCCTTCTGGCGTTGCCCGTCGCCCTGGGGCCCTGTGCTCTGCGGCGCTGTGTTTTGCGGTGTTCCCCCGCGCTGTGTGCTCTGTGCTGTGTGTGTTTTGTCGTGGCGTGGTGGTGCGTGCTGTTGTTCGCCGCTCTGCTTTGTGCTGTGTGTGTCCCGGGGTGCTGTGCTGTGCGTTCCCTGTCCTCTCCGCTCTGTGCGGTGCTGTGCTTCGCTGTGCTGGTGCGCTCGCGTTGTGCTGTTCGTGTGGTGCGTGCTGTTGCTGGCGCCTGGTGCTGTGGTGTGCCGTGGTGCGGTGCTGGGTCTGGTGGCCCGTGGTTGTCTGCTGGTGGCGTGTTTCGGTGTCGGTGTCCCTGTCTGGCCGCGTGGTCTGTTTCCCTGTGGTTGGTGTGGTTTGCTGCGGTGCCCTGGTTTCCTGTGTCGTGTTCTGAGGTGCTGTGCTGTCGCGTGGTCCTGTGCTGTTGTGCTCTGCTGTCGTGTTGCGGTGCTGTTGGGACTTGCTTTGCCCTCCTGTGGGCTGTCGTGCTGTGCTGTGTTGTGCTGTTGGTTGGCTGTGCTGTTTTTTGCCCGGTGGTGGTGTCTGCGTGCTGTGGTGCTCTTTTCCTCGTGCTGTGCGTTCCCTGTCTTCTCCGCTCTGTGCGCTGCGGTGCCTTGTTGTGCTGGCCGTGGTGCCTGCTTCCCTGTGTCGTGTGCTGTGGCGCTGTGCTGTCGTGTGGTGCTGTGCTGTCGTGCTCTGCTGTCGTTTTGCGGTGCTGTTTGTGTTTGCTTTGCCCTCCTGCGGCCCGTCGTGCGGCGCCAGTGTCGTCTGCGCTGTTGTTGGTGCCTCGTGCTGTGGCGTGTCCCTGTGCGTTGTGGTGTCTCCCTGGGCGTTCTGCGGTGTGGTGGTGCTGCTCTGGTGTGTCGTGGTGTCTTGCTGTGCTGTGCGTTGTCCTGTGGTGTCCTGCGCCCTGTGCCGTGTCCTGCGGTGCCGTGCTGCCCTGCGGTGCTGTGCTGGTTGGCTGTGCTGTGCGGTTGTCTGCGCTGCTGGTGTTTGTTTTTCCTTTTGTCCTCTTTTCCTTTGCTAAAAACCCCTGCTGTTTTTCCGTGCCTTTGAAAACTTTCTGAAAACCAAAAATTTTAAATGTTTCTCTTTAGAAAATCAAACTCTACGCAACTCACGCACGCAGGCAAGCAGCAATACCAAGGTGAATTTTCTGACTTACGTGTTGCCACGCGACCGCGAAGATGGTGGTCTTGCTTGCTAGGGGTCGACCGCTTTTCCCCCAGGGCCGGTCGCCTAAGCTGATGAAAAGGGGTGAGGGGGGGCAGGAGGGAGGGGAGGTAGGTGCATGGAGAAGAAACGAAAAGGAAGGGAAGCAGGGCGAAGGGACGCGGCGGCTTAGAAAAACTTTTCGAGTTTTACGTGCTGCTCGCGACGCGTTTTTCTTTGCGCCTACGGCTAGTTAGGCGACGAGAGGGACGGCGTTAGGGTCCTACGAGCGTTACGGTTGTTACGGCGCTAACTATTCACCTATTTCACGTCGAAAGATTTTTCGTCGCGTTTTTACGCGTTTCGCAGCGCGCCTTTTGGCCTAAGCGTTTTTTATGTTAATTACCTTTAATATCAGCTATTTAGAAAGTTTTTTCGTCGTGTTTTACTTATCTTCAAATTTCATTCTGGCGCCAGGCGCCAGCGCGCACGACAAACAAACGATGTGAGTGTCCACACCAACCACAGGTTTGGAGGCACTCATCACGGTCCAGGGCTCCCTCTTGCAAACCCTCAGGTAGCTAGACGTATGCTCAGACTGCTACAGATGTACAGATTCCAAGCCGTCACCATGGTCAAGTTCGAGGACGTCGGGGGCTTGCAGGGTGAGGGATGGAATCTGCGAGTGCTCGACGAAGAAGTCGGTCCCCAGTACAAAGTACATCACGTAGAACCGATGAGCAATGCTTCTAGATCCCATAGGCACTTCCACCTCACAGTCCCCATAACTGTGCACCACATGCCCATCTCCCATGCGGATGGCTGCGGTAGACAGGATGTTCTTCAGGTCTCCACAAGGTAAAGTTTTCTTTGCCACAATAGATATAGTGGCCCCTGTATCCAGTACCCGCAAGTATTCACGTCCCCCTAGACGGATACGTACCCAGAGAACCAGGTCTGTAGGCCCCCTGGAGCGCCCCTGTCAGAAGTCCGCGGGGCAGGTCACTTCAAACCTCTTCTTCTGGAGTTTACGCGCCATGCGCATGAAGCGGGAGCCTTGCGGGCATTGGACTGGTCCCGATCTTCGTTAGCACGCTTAGTCCCTTGTTCTTGTTGGCCTTGCGTCTGGGAACGGGTCGTAGGTCCCGTGTTGGGTTGCTCACCAGAGGGCTCAGAGTTCTTCCCTGGCGTTGGATTGGAGTTCCCTCTGGACGGGTTCGCGTTCTTGTCCCTGTCAGGCTTGCGGTCGCCGCCTCCTCGTCCACCCTTGCCTTTACCACCTTGGCCTTTGCCATTGCCCTTGGACTTGCCTTGGCCATTGTCCTTGTTGGTGTTGCCCTTGCCACCGCCCTTGCCACTAGCGTTCTCGGTCTTAAGCTTCGCCGATAGGCGTTGCTTATGGCAGCACTCATCCTCGTAGTGCTTCCTCTTCCCGCAGAACGGGCAGGTGATAGTACACCTGTAGTGGTCCTGCAGCTTCGCATTGCCGCCCGTGTTCGTCTCCTGCTTCCTCCCCTGGACCACGAAGCAGTCATGCTGATCGCAGTTGGGGGCATGAAGCAGGGAACCCTGCTCGTCTCTGACATCACACCAGAAGAGATCTTGAACATTGCTCATGATCCGAGCATTTTTAGGGGTAGTCCTCTGTCCGGGTCGGTGTCCTTGGTACCCACGACCATGGCTCCCAGAGCCTCCTCTTCCAGAACGATAGGCGTTCAGGTGCTGGTCGCTTTCCTTTTCCAGCGCCAGCTCCAGAAGTAGTACTGAAAGATCCTCGTAATTGAGGGCTCTTGCCTTGAGCTCTGCCGTGGACCATCACTCATCCCACAGCTCTCGAGGGAGCTTGGCCACCAACCAGAAGAGTCAGTCGCCCTACCCAATGGTCCAGGTCGGCCAGCAGCTCGGAGATCCTGGCAGGCTTGGGGTTATTGGGCAGCACACCCAGGTTCTGGTTCTCGGCCCTAATGGAGAGGTCGGTCTCGTAGGTAGGGTACTGCCTCTTCAAGGCAACCAACACATCGGCGAAGGTCGCGGATTTCGTCACATTCTGCTTGACCCACCCCTCCAGGTACTTGGTCTTGGAGCACTGCAGGAGCAGATCGCACTTGACTCGCCCACTAGCACGGGTTTGGCCGGTCATCCTTAGGAACTGGCCAAAGTTCTCAGGGAACTCGCTGGGATCCTTCCTCGTGAACTCTGGCAAGTTCACCACAATTTTGGAGGTGGCGATTGCCTTAGCCTCCTGGGACCTGCGTCCCCCAGGGCGCTTGGTCTTCCTCTTCTTCTTCTTCCTCCTCCCGCTCTCGTTCTCAGGGTCCGCAGGGTCATCGTCCTCCGAGGGCGAAGCAGAAGTCAGGGACGGCGGCCCATCATCAGAGGGATCTCCGCATGGTCACTAGAGCCGTAGGGCTCCAGGTCGACCATTGCCTTTAGGCCTGTCAGCCCAAACCGGTCCAGCTCGGCTCTCGTGGAATTCTCCACGTGGCCTCAGGGAGACTGGGCCGTCCTTGGTATGAAAGGGCTTCTCGGTGTCACAGCAGGGGTCGGCATCGGTCGGCTCCTCAGGCTTCCCAGGGTGTTCTTCAACCCCGCCACCTGGTGATTGGCTTGTACTCGATGAGGCAAAACTCCCACGAGGGTAGGTGACATTTGGGGAGGAATCAGGGGGTCCAGTCTAGCCCGAATCCCCTGAGTGAGATCCCCCACAAGTTCAGGGCTGGCTCTTCAGAGAGCCTCTTTTATCTCCGACCCCGTCAGGGACCCCTTGGAGGATCTTCCAGATCCTCTACTCCTTCCACCAAGAGACTCAGGGCCACGTAGGCCACTGAGGGAAGTGAAACCAGGTGCTGTCATAGCCAGGTATCCCAGTCATGTACACGCCCGCCGCAGGTCTGTGATAGCCATCCTCATATCGGCGCGGCATAGGCTCAGGCGCACCGGTGTAGGTGGGGCTGGATGCCACTGGTTTGCTGACTGCAGTTGCCATAGGTGGCACAGTCGCAGCTGGAGTCACACCATAGCTGGTGTAAGGCATTCCAGTAAAGCCCAGACTCTCAGCCATAGGTGGAGTGGTTGTGGGTGAGGATGTAGCTGGATGTGTGGCTGGGAGTGTGGTGGTTGTTGGAGAGGATACTGCAGGGAAATCAGAGGCGCTCGGCGTGCTCTCCACAGGTGTGTCCTAGAAGGGCGCCTCGTCGGATGGTCCGTATCCATCTCCAGGGTGTACCTTTTCGGCTCCCATGTCCACTGCTTGCTTCTCCTTTTTTTTCTCCTTGCCTTCAGGTCCTTGCACGGATAGACCACTGAAGGCAGCTCCCTAGCCTTCCAGAGATTCATCTGCCAGCCGACTTAAGGGCACTGAAGGTACGGGCTCCTCAGGTTCAGGTTCACCAGCAGGTTTGGGCGCTGGCGCTGGCTTGGCTGGTGCCACTGAGGGCCCTGTCGTCTCGGCAGTGTCCTTGGTGTCCATATTGCATTTCTTCGCCCTTCAGTGGAGTCAGTCTCGACGTACTGGTTGTACTGCACAGGGTTGCAGGTATGCAAGGACTGAAATTCTCTACTACCAGAAAGTTAAAACAGGCTTCCACTGTTGATTGCTTTGATGATATTGTTTTGTTGATGTCCCTGCTTGCTCCCGCTGCTTCTTGATGTAGTTCAGGTTTTCCAAACAAATAAGCTCTGATGAAATCCACCCAAGTAAGTACCCACAGTTGCAAGGCAAAGGATCACAGGATCAAATCCACAACATGAAGGGCTGTAGTCAAAGGAGATAGTGATACAACAAAGGAAACTCACAATAACTACACATTTAGGAAAAGATAGTTATAACATCTTCTACAAACATAGAAAAACCGCCCACATGGGCATCCACACTTTTATGGTGCCATTCAGAGATGTGCACTCTTTGTTTTGGGTCCCATAGGTGCTGAGGTGGCATGGCTTGTGGCGATGAGGTCACTGCCATGTCACATGGGATATTCCTACTTAGCTAGGCTGACTGGGAATTGAACCCAGAACCTCCCAAAAAGAGGTGCCACAGCCCCCTAGGGTGCAGACCACTAGGATAGCTAAGCATTCATACGAAAATATAGAAATATGTATAGGATGTATATATCTAGATCAATGTCAGCTCCTCAGTCAGTCCAGAAAATGGTGTATAAGATCAATCAGTTGGGGGGTCAGGGGTGCACACAACATCCATAGATCAATGCTTGGTTTTAGAGGTCAAAATGTCTTGTCACCCCTTTTTGGATAGGCCAATAGTAAGATAAAAATGTGTTATGCCTATAGGCCTCTCCAAAACAACTGAAGCTAACCTTTTGGCAGAGAATTACACTTTTTCTTACTTCTTTGGTCCTGGCTTCTCACTTCAGATTCTGCTCTGCTTGCGCTTGGTTTGGGGTTCGGGGTCGGTTCGGGATTCGGGCTTGACTTGGGGTCATACCACCATTCGGCCCCAGTGTCCACATGCACCCAGTTGCCTTCATTCGAGCTTGCATCATCACCTCCGGTCCATCCTTCTTCTGCCCACTCTTCCGTCCATTCTTCTTCATTCCAATCTCCCCATTCTTCATTCCATTCGTTCAAAAGGTTCTGCCTGTCATCTTGTTCAGGGCCGGTCCACGAGTAAGCGAGTAACTCAATTCTGGCAGTCGATCCATGGAGCCCTTTTTCGGTGATTCTTTCTGTCCTGGCTCGTCCAACGTCAGGTCGATGGGTTCCGGATGCTGTACGTTGCTTCTTGCTGGTTCTTGCTGTCCTTCCCTGGGTTTTTGTTCTGAGGTTTCTTCCATCACGTCCAGCGAATCACCTTGGGTTTCTGCCCATGTACGGAAAGCTTGCACTCTCACATCATCAGCTGTGAAGGAGTCACTTGCTGTCATCGGCAGCAGGGGCATTTGTACTCGCAGTTCATCACTTGCCTTTTTGGTGGAGTGTTGAGACATGCTGTGATTCCGTCACTAGTGATATCAGGGGGTTGCATTGGGGGGCCTGAGTGCGACTTATGCAATCTGTTGGGGGAGGAGAATGATGGATTTTTTCGATACAACTGCTGTCGGATTTGTGATCGTCCCTAATTGTACTGGAGGCATTGATCTCTGCGGTTGGCTTTCTTTCGATTGCGGATCTGGGTGATTTTCAGAACCTGTTTGACAACTGTGAGGAGCAGGGCATGGAACTTGTAACATTGCCGTGAACACTGTGCTGTTGTACTGTTGCTGATACAAGTACGTAGGCTTGACTGTTTTCCCGCACACGCCCGGCCTTTGAACCAGGAGGGCAGCCCCACCGGCGCCGTGAGCCTGCTCTCGCCGGACTGACGGGATATGGCAGGAACCAACAGGGCAGTCCACAGACAACAACTGCTATTAGACTGCCCACCGCCACCCCCCGTTTGTGTTGTGTTGTGTTGTGTTGTGTTCTGTTGTGTTGTGTTCTGTTGTGTTGTGGTGTATTCTGTTGTGTTGTGTTGTGATGTGTTGTGTTCTGCTGTGTTGTGCTCTGTTGTGTTGTGTTGTGTTCTGCTGTGTTGTGTTGTGTTGTGTTGTGTTGTGTTGTGTTGTGTTGTGTTGTGTTGTGTTGTGTTGTGTTGTGTTGTGTTGTGCTGTGTTGTGTTGTGTTGTGTTGTGTTGTGTTGTGTTGTGTTGTGCTGTGTTGTGCTGTGTTGTGTTGTGTTGTGTTGTGTTGTGTGGTGTTGGTTTTCTTTCGTGTTGTGTTGTGTTGTGCTGTGTTGTGTTGTGTTGTGTTGTGTTGTGTTGTGTTGTGTTGTGTTGTGTTGTGTTGTGTTGTGTTGTGTTGTGTTGTGTTGTGTTGTGGAGTGTTGTGCTGTGGCCTGTTGTTTTGTTTTGTTGTGTTGTGTATTTGTTCGTTGTGTTGTGTTTTGCTGTGCTGTGATGTGTTGTGTTCTGTTGTGTTGTGTTGTGTTTTGATGTGTTGTGCTGTGTTGTGCTGTGTTGTGGTCTGTTTTGCTGTGTTGTGCTGTGTTGTCCTTTGTTGTGTTGTGTTGTGTTGTTGTTTGTTGTGTTGTGTTGTGTTGTGTTGTGTTGTGTTGTGTCTTGTTGTGTTGTGTTGTGTTGTGTTGTGTTGTGTTGTGCTGTGTTGTGTTGTGTTCTGTTGTGTTGTGTTGTGTTGTGGTGTGTTGTGTTGTGTTGTGCTGTGCTGTGTTGTGTTGTGTTGTGTTGTGTTGTGTTGTGTTGTGTTGTGATGTGTTGTGTTGTGTTGTGTTGTGTTGTGTTGTGTTGTGTCGCGCTGTGTTGTTCTGTGATGTTGGTTTTGTGTTTTGTTCTGTTGCGTTGTATTGTGTTGTGCTTTGTTGTGTTGTGTTGTGTTGTTTTGTGTTGTAATGTGTTGTGTTGTGTTGTGTTGTGTTGTGTTGTGTTGTGTTTTGTTGTGTTGTGTTGTGTTTTGCTGTGTTGTGTTGTGTTGTGTTGTGTTGTGTTGTGTTGTGTTGTGCTGTGTTGTGTTGTGTTGTGTTGTGTTGTGTTGTGTTGTGTTGTGTTGTGTTGTGTTGTGTTGTGTTGTGTTGTGTTGTGTTGTGTTGTGTTGTGATGTGTTGTGTTGTGTTGTGCTGTGTTGTGTTGTGCTGTGTTGTATTGTGTTGTGTTGTGTTGTGTTGTGTTGTGTTGTGTTGTGTTGTGTTGTGTTGTGTTGTGTTGTGTTGTGTTGTGTTGTGTTGTGTTGTGTTGTGTTGTGTTGTGTTGTGTTGTGTTGTGTTGTGTTGTGTTGTGTTGTGTTGTGTTGTGTTGTGCTGTGTCATGTTGTGTTGTGTTGTGTTGTGTTGTGCTGTGTTGTGATGTGTTGTGTTGTGTTGTGTTGCCTTGTGTTGTGTTGTGTTGTGTTGTGTTGTGTTGTTTTGTGTTGTGTTGTGCTGTGTTGTGTTGTGTTCTGCTGTGTTGTGTTGTGTTATGTTGTGTTGTGGTGTGCTGTGTTGTGGTGTGTTGTGTTGTGCTGTGTTGTGTTGTGTTGTGTTGGGTTGTGTTGTGTTGTGTTGTGGTGTGCTGTGTTTTGTTGTGTTGTGTTGTGTTGTGTTGTGGTGTGCTGTGCTGTGTTGTGTTGTGTTGTGTTGTGTTGTGTTGTGTTGTGTTGTGTTATGTGGGGTTGTGTTGTGCTGTGTTGTGTTGTGTTCTGCTGTGTTGTGTTGTGTTGTGTTGTGTTGTGCTGTGTTGTGATGTGTTGTGTTGTGCTGTGTTGTGTTGTGTTGTGTTGTGTTGTGTTGTGTTGTGTTGTGTTGTGTTGTGTTGTGTTGTGTTGTGTTGTGTTGTGTTGTGTTGTGTTGTGTTGTGTTGTGTTGTGGGCCGCAGGGGAGGTCAAGCACCGGTACCTCTTCACCGGGGACCACCAGGGGTTCAGGATTGACGTCAAGTGGGACCCGGCCACCACCAACGACAAGAAGGTGGGGCGCACCATCGAACTCTGGCGAGACCGAACCGGTCGTGAGATGGTCCCCATGCAGCTGTGCATGCCGGACACGGAGCACCTCACCAGCATCGAGTACACGGGCGAAGTCCACAATGCATGGCCCCTACCCCAGAAGCGGAACCGCAAGGCACCCGCAGCTCAGGGCGTCATCGACCTCCTCGACGACTGACGGGGCCAGGGCCGGACACTGCCCGCCCCCCCAAACTACCGGTCCCCAGAAACCGGCACCTGCGGAAGCCCAAGCCCGCATCCACATCCTCAACGAGCCTGCGGTCACCTACGACCCCACCAAGGCCGCCAGACTGCAAGCCATGCCCGGGCCACACCCTGAAGGCGCAGAGCTCCTGGGGTTCCTGGTGGCCCTCCGCAGAGCGGACCAACCCGAACCAGCACCGATCCTGGACCCGGAGGGGAACAAATATCACGCCCACTGGCAACGGGGGGTGCCCATCTACCACAAGACGTCGGTCACGGTGCATGCCCACCCCGACCTCGGAGTGGATGGTCCCCTCGGAGCGTACGAGTGCGTGGGGCCCAGATGGCAGGTAAACGTGCTACTCACGCACGTCCCATTCGGGGAGGAGACCAAGGACTTCCTACACACCCTGAGCCTGGCGTACCGCCGACTGTCCCTCCTGGCACCCACCATCATCATAGGCGACCTAAACGCCGCCCCCACCGACGACGACCGCACCGGCCCACCCACAGCTACCAACATAACTGTCTGGGACGCCATGCACCAACTGGGCCTCAGCGACCTCAGGGCAGGACTCACCGGCACACCCTCCCATTACCCCCACAAAGTCGGCACCCACCCATCCCGCATCAACACGTGCTACGGGGACCCGACCACGATGCGCGTCCACGAAGCAGCCTACAGGGACCTCCTGCCCACAGGCACGGACCACCGACCCCTCTACATCGACCTCATCATCCCCAACGTACCCCCACCCGCGGCCACCCTGCCAGACGACAACCCTCCCACCCACACTGCAGTTCCCGGCCAAGGACGACCACGGCGCCTGGCACAGGTATAACAGGGCCCTACACGCCATCCTGCGCCACCCGGATGCACCGACACTCACCACCGCCATGCGCCGGGCGGCACAGGCATGCGGCATGGAGCGTGACACCAGCCACGCGGGAGCACCACCAGACCTCACCCTCCAACAACTCGTCCATGACATCTGGGCCACGAAAGAGGAACTCACCACCCTGCTACGCCCCAGCGCACCGGAGGCACGAGACCAGGACGCCCACCTCAGTGCGCTCCTCACCACCCGCCGCCACCAACTCCAGGAATGGCACGCCCACCGCATAGCGTCCGCAGCCCAGGAACGCGAAAGATACGGCAGAAACGACACGCCGTACAAGTCCCTGCGGTACGTCAGCCGCATCCTGAAGGACACGGGGCGCCGTACCACCCGGACGGTGCGCATCCCCGAGGGAGGCCTCACCAATGACCCTGACGCCGTCCTCCAGGCAGTCCTGGACAGCTTCCAGGCACAACACGGGGACGCCCTCCCCGAGCTCGACCCCCACACCAGAAACACCATCCGCGAGCATGTGCCCAGGGTCTTCAACCGGGAACAGCGGCGCGCCATCGAACACGCCCCTTTCAGCATCTCAGAACTGCAACACGCCCTAGACTGCCTGAAGAAGGGGGTCGTGCCCGGCGTCGATGGTTTGCCGGCCCAAGCGTACCAACGCCTCACCCTGCCCGTCAAACGCCGCCTGGCAGCCCGCCTGTGGGACATCGTCACGGGCGCCACGCCCATCCCCCCTGAGTGGGCCAACCTGGTCCACCCCCTCTACAAAAAGGGGGACTGGGCGCAGCCGGGGAGCTGGCGGCCCATAGTCTGCGCCACCACCCAGGTCAAGCTGGTGGTGACGCTCATCCTAGGCCGCATCGCGCCGGCGGTCTTTGCCCACGTGCCCGCCAGCATGTGGGGAGCCATGGCCGGCAGGTCTCCCCACGAGGCCATCTTCCTCCAGGACACCGCACTGGACGGGAACCCCTACGAGATGATTATCGCCTCCCTCGATGTCCAAGGCGCGTTCCCCCACGCCCCACACCGGCTCCTCACGGAGGTATGGGATGCCATGGGCCTCTCATTCCTATCCTTCATGACCGGGTACATCCAGACCCGACTCTACGCCGTCATCACAGCCGCAGGCCTCACCCCCTGGACCGGCACAGACAGCGGGGTCCCCCAGGGAGGCGCCGAAGGCCCCTTCCTCTACCTCCTCGTCACCCTACCACTGGCATTCGAGCTAGCAGGGGTATACCCGGGGTACGCCCCATACCCGCTACGGTCCCCCCTCATCAACTTCGCGGACGACAACCTCCTAACTACGGCCACCCGCCACCGCGACCCTGAGAACGCAGGGCTACCAACGACCACCGCGCAAGCGTCCGCCATTCTCCAACTCACCACAACCTACCTGGATGCCCACCAGCTCCTAGTGCACCCCCGCAAATCGGTCCGGCTGGCCGACGCCAGGACCCCCACCCCCCACATCCGGAAAGGTGAACCCCTACACCCGGAAGACACCACAGTCCACCTGGGAGTCACGCAGGCCACGCGGCACCACCACATCACACTCCCAAGCAAGCTGGAAGAGCGCCTCGCCCGGCTACCCCAAATTGCCAGGGGGACCTCCTGTCTACGCAGGGCCTGGCGTACTTCATGGAAGCGGTGCTCAACGCGGCCATCGGCTACCAAGCCCTGCACCTCCCGCGCCCCAGAGACGCCCTACGCCTCGCTCGACAGCAAGTGACGAAGGCATGGGCGCAACACGGAGGCTGGCCCATGTCGTTCCCCAAGGAGGCCATGATGGCCCACTGGCGCTACTACAGAGACAATACAGGCGCCCTGGTCGACATGGCCTATGCCAAACACGCAGCGCACCTCCTACACAGGGTGACACACAACCACCAACCTGAAGTTCGCGAGGCGGCAGCCATACGCATAAAAGAAGCGCAAATGGCGCGCAACACCTGCCCCCGGTGGATACTGGCGCAACACGGCGTCTCCACCTCCGTGGGCACTGGCATCTGGGCCCAGCTACAACTCCTCCCACCGCACCACACGCACGCCATCTTGACAAACCACCACTGCGATCAACAGGGGCCACTCGTGGCCACACACACCGACATCCACCGACACCCAGCAGGCGAGATGGACACCCTGCGCCTCGTGGGGGCCACCGTCACCATAGTGTATATCACCCCAACACAGATGAGGATCATGGCCCAGTGCGACGCCCACCACGCCCCGTTCCTTTCCGACCAACAATGGCCAGCACGCCACGTCTTCCAAGCATACCTCTGCGCATGTGCTACAAAGGCAGGGCGAGACATGCCGGGGCTCAAGGACATCGACACGGCGTACACAGCCTTCCAGCGCCAGCACCCCCGGCCCCGCCTGAGCGAGCACGAGACCCTCAACGACGGCGGCACGGCGCAGGAGGAGCCCACCCCGTCAGCCGAAGGCTGGACACCACCCACCATCCTGCTTCTAGCACCAAACAGCCACAAACATGCTACCCGCACTGTCCAGCGACACCATGCCCCCTGGTCCATCCCCAAACACAAAGCACCTGAGACCGATGTACCACCAGTCAGACACAGTGACCAGGGCATACCACGCACGTGCTGGCACTGCGGCCCGGCAGCCCTCGACACTCCGTGGCCCCTGCTACACCTCATCTCCACCCACGACCACACCCCGACCGCCGCCGCCACCGCCGACCAGCAGGCATGGCTCTCCCCCTGGTTTCACACGGTACCCCCAGACCACCCGGCGCACGTAGCCTGGACCCGAACACCAACGGCGACATGGACGTTCACCAACGAGCGGGCAGACCCGGACAGCGTGGCCATAGAGTACGACTGCTGCGACCCACACCGCGCAGGACCTCAGGAGGCACCCATGCACCCCCTACAGCACAAATGCCCCACCCTCCGCGGCGACAAAGACGACAAGGAGCGGTGACAGACCATCACTGCCAGAAGTTCCACCCCAATACGGGATACCTCTTCCACATGATGTACGCGTATATCACCCAGGGGCGCCCAGACAGGGGCCTCCTCCGCCTCACCCCACGAGCCAAGGCCATCATCACCCAGGGGATAGGCGTCTATGCAGCGCCGCTACTACAACCCGAGCAAAACACCACCAGAACCGCCCAAGGGAACCCCATCTACGTCTATCACCCCAGAGCAATTGCCTGCCTACCCATACCCAGCGACACCGACATCATCTACTTCACTGACGCATCCGGCACCCAGCAACGCACCACCACGGTCGGTTGCGCCTCCCTGCGCATCACCCGGCACGCGGACGGCCTCCACGTGGAACACCACACCGGGGCCACCATCTTTGGGGCGTCCTCCCACGGCGAACTGCGCACCATGGCAGACGCCGTCACCGCCACACCGCAACCCACAACGATCCGGCCCCGCAACATCTGGGTAGTCGTGGACGCCACGGTCGACATCCACCTCACCAGGCGCCTTGCGGACCTGCCCCTCCACAAGGCACTTGAGTCCGGCCTCACCACACAAGCGTTGGGACTATCGATGGCCTTCAGGGGCATGCACCCCCAGGACGCCCTACACATCGTCAAACAGGAGTCACACCGCTACGCATACGGTAATGGACGCGCAGACACGCAGGCCAAACACCAGAACACCAGCCACACCCAGGGCTCGAACACGTGCGACTGGACACCCCACACCACAGCCACCTGCAGCACCTGCCCCCGATACGCCCGGCCACACAGCCCCCCCAAATGGATGCCCGAGGACACGCCGTACACAGATCGAGACAAGCAGTACCACTACCCCACACCCATCCAGCAACTGGCCACCACACTGTGCCACCCAGCGAACACGGAACTCCTCCCACGCCTAGAAGTGCCCATCCACACCCCCCTCTACTACACCGCCCTGCGCCCGGATAGCCTCCCAGCACACCTACAAAAACCCCGACTCCAACTCGCCCTCGAACAGCTTCCCCTCCTCACCCGATACCACCGATGGTATGCGCGCCGCTCGATCCACGTCCCCGCAGGATACACCAAATGCATCTGTGGCCACGCGGAAGAAGAAACCCTGGACCACTTCAAGGTGTGCCCCCTGTACAGAGGACTGGACACCCTCACAGACTGGAACCCAACCCACACCATTGCACAGCACGCCGGATGGCTGACGCAGTCCCCGGCGACCCAGCAACTCACCACCGTCCTCAAGCAGACGGAGGTACTCGAGGCGGTCCGCAGGGGACTCGTCCCCACTGCCGTCTACACCTTGCTACACACCCACCCGGAGGACCCCCAGGCCGGGGCGGCGCACATGCAGCGGACGGCCATTGCCAAGACAGCGGAGCAACTCACATACCGCACCCGCAAATACCTGCAGCATGCAGCAACCCTGCCCCAAACAGACCAAGCCCACCTCCTCAAACTCCTGTTCTACCAACCATGAGAACCTACCCCGTGACATACCAACACGGAACCCCCACCACGCCTACACACCATCCACCGAGCACAACACTGGCACGGCACACACGCACACCACAGGCACCGCACACACGCCCACCAGCATGCGCGCGCCACCAGCCCCCATCCCCCCACGCCACCGTCCGTCCACAGGTACCACCAACCACCAGCCACCGCATGTCCCCTCTGCGTATGCCAGCGGCTACCACAGACGGCCCTGCCCTGCAACCCAGACCACTGGGTCTGCCTGGGAGCCCCTTGGGGGCCCGTCACCAACCCCACAGCGCACGCTCTCGGGGGATGGCGTTGTGCGCTGTGGGGGCGGCCAAAGGCCGCCCGGGGAAGACGCCTTGTGCCTCTGTGAGGGGTGTCTGGGGTTGGGTACTCTCCTTCCCCCGACTGCCCGTCCTTGGGACGTGCGGCCAGGGATCGCTACCATTTTTCTTTCAGCACGGGGGCTGCGGGTGTCGGGGCCCATGACCAACCCGACAGCGCACGCTCTTACATGCTGGTGTTGTGCGCCGTGGGGGCGGCCAGAGGGCGCCCCTGGGGCTGGGGCTCCTCGTTGCACTGTGTGGATGTCCCGGATTGAACACCCTCCCTCCCCCGACCGCCCTTCCTGGGGGCGTGCTGCCGGGGCCTGCTGCCATTTTTCTTTGAGCACGGGGGATGTGGACATGGGGGCCGGTTACCAACCCCACAGCGCACACTCTTACGAGCTGGCGTTGTGCGCCGTGGGGGTGGAAGCAGGGGGCTCTGGGGGTGGGGCTTCTCCTGCCTCCGTGTGGGGTTTCCGGGGTGAACACAATTTCTCTCCCAAACGCCCGTCCTTGGGGCGTGCTGCTGGGGCCCGCTGCCCTTTTCCATTGGGCGCGGGCACTGTGGGCATGGGGGTCGGTCACCAATACCACTACGCACGCTCTTGCGAGCTAGCGTTGTGCGCCGTGGGGGCAGCAGGAGGCCGCCCTGGGCGGGCGCCTCTTGCCACGGAGAGGGGTGTCCAGGGTCAAGCACTCTCCCTCCCCCAACCACCCGTCCTTGGGGCATGCGGGCGGAGCCCGCTGCCCTGTCCCTTTGGGCACGGGGGCTGCGGGTAGGGGGGCCGTCACCAACCCCACAGTGCACGCTCTTAGAAGCTCACGTTGTGCGCCGTGGGGGTGGCAGGAGGACGCCCTGGGGATGGGGCTCCCCGTGCCTCGTGTGGGGTGTCCGGAGCTGGGCATTCTCCTTCCCCCGACCGCCCGTCCTTGGGACGTGCGGCCGGGGCCCGCGGAGCTGTTTATTTGGGCACAGGGGGTGTGGGCATGGGGGCCAGTAACCAACCCCACAGCGCACGATTTTACGAGCTGGCGTTGTGCGCCCTGGGTGCAGCAGGAGGGCGCCCCTGGAGGGGGGGGGGGCACCTCGTGCCCCCATGTGGGGTGTCCGGGGTTTGGCACTCTCCCTCCCCCGACCCCCCGTCCTTGGAGCGTGCGGCCGGGGCACGCGGCCCTTTTTCATTGGGCCCGGGCAGTGTGGGCATGGGGCCCCGTCACCAACCCGACAGCGCACGCTCTTGCGAACTGGCGTTGTGCGCCCGCGGGGCCGCATTGGGCCGCCCGCGGGGGTGGCGGCACTTGCCCCCGTTAGGGGGCTCCGGGGTTGGGCACTCTCCCTCCCCGGAGCGCCCGTCCTTGGATTGTGCAGCCGGGGCCCGCCACCCACTGGCTATGGGTGCGGTGTGCGGGCTTTGGGGCCAGCACTTTCCAGCGTGCACATTACCTTGCGGGCACTGCGCTCCATGGGGGCGGCAGAGATGTGTCTGCGGGGGCGCCCCTCACTGGGTTGGGTGTTTCTTGGCACCTTCTCCCGTGCCGTGGTTCCCTGCATTTTGTGCGTGTTTCCGGGGTTTGCGGCGACCGGGGAGGGTTGTTGTTTGACACCTGTCCGTGTGCCTTGGTTGCGGCCGGCAGTGTGCCTCTCTGGCGTGCCTCGGTGTACCGGGCTGCTGCGCCGCGCCCTGTCCGGTCCGGTCGCTCTCTGTGCTCCGGTCGGCTGTCTTGTTTCTGTGGTGCTTTCTCTTACCTGGGGCCTTTGGCCCGGATTTACTGGGCGGCTGTGCTGGGCATGTGGAGGCCTGCCGAGAAGCGGGCTCATGGTGCCTGCGGCTGGCCCCCGCCAAGGCGGAGGCGCTTGGCTCGCTCCGCTTCATACCTGTTCGCAGCCCCACAAGGGAGTTATTCCTGGCGGGTCCCTCCGGCGTCGGTCTTGGGCTGCATGCGCTACAGTGGTTTGGATTGTGTGGACTTGGTCACTCACGCGTCCGCTTTCCCCTGCGTTCCGCCTTCCTGTTGAAAACGTTGTCATATGTGGCTTGAAGCGGCAATCACACGCATTGATAACCATCGGTTGGCATTTGATACCAAATGTTCTCATTCAGTAGGCCACATTCACGAATATTGCCCTAACTCCGTCAATTTGTTCCCGATTCCCACAAGCCTAAGCACAATCATAAAGCACAAATCAAGTGCAATATGATAGAGCTCTTGAAATCCACTCGATTCACTGTTGTTCGCGAGCAATAGCAACATAGACTTCCGGAGGCACGTACCAATCCCAACCTTCACGGATCTTGGCACTGGGCGCACCAAAATGGCCGTCTTGAAACAGCAGATCAGACTTTGGGTATCAGCGAGCCATAGTCCGACACTTCAATACCCCACTGCTGTCAACTGATCGCGGCGACAGGTTGCAGCAACGGCAACTGGCAACAATAAAAGAGCACTACTTCGCAGAGAAGTGGGATATGCGCTGATTTGAATACAGGAATGGATGGGGAATCGGAAGACTTATTGGTTCCGCGCATTGGAAAACTTTTCGACACCTGCAAGTTCCTGGTTATGCCATGAATCCAGAAACCACTTCGTTTAACAGGAGTGGGGATGGTCTGACCTTATCCCTGAAGTTCGTGAGGTCCTGGGTACCGCTTCATTACGATTGCCTGTCGCTGTCCTCGGGGTCCTGCTTTGCGATCATCTGGCGGATCTGAGCAATTGACGTATCAGACTTTCGCTCCCTCGGAACCAAAGTCTGATCCGCTGTCTCAAGGCGCTCATTTTGATGCGCCAAACGCCAACATCCGTAAAGGTTGGAATTCTACCTCCCTCGGGAACTAGGTGTTGCGGTTGCTCCCGAATCACAATGAGTTGAATGAACTTCAACTGCTCTGTCATATTGTCCTTGATGTCTACGTTACAAATCCTGCTTGGGCTTTTGAGAACTGGGAATTATTAGAGGGAGTTCGCGCAATATTAGTGAATTTGGGGTACTGCACTTGAGCTACATTCGGTACCAATTGTCAACGGATGGGTACCAATGCATGCAATGGGCGTCTCAAGCGACTTTTGAAGATTTTTTCAATGGAAAAAATTGACGCCATCTTGCTTGGGCAATCTCCACAGCTCAAATATGCCCACATGGCCAGATATAGCCCCGTGATGTGCCAGAATGGACATGTATGCACTCCAATAAGCCATATTTTGTCCATATCTACATACAGGTTGGAGGTTTGAGATTTGAGGTTTCAGACACTAGACGCCTTTCGGCGCCGGGGGGCTACCTGGTCAAGCCAGGTAATATGCACCCCACCAGGGCCTAGTAGGGGGCCCTTCGAAACACGCCTCCCGCCTGAAGGCAGGTACCACTGAGTTCATGGGGCTCTGAGCCCTCGCCCCCGCTGGCTTGCCCATTTCGCCACTCCCCAGTCGGCATGCCTCTAGCAAGCATATGTACATATACTCGGTCTCATGAGCACTGGTAAGCTTCTAGTACACATGTTTGCGAAACCTGGGCGTATATTATGCCATCCATGCCAACTCTCTGGCCTTCAGGCCGCGATAAATATTTTGGGCACAATGCTGTTTGTGCTAATATCACAATGTTTGCATTTTCGCATCATATATGACATGTCGCCATGCTTACATGTGGTGTGTTGGTTTTGGATCGCAAGATTGGCCCATATGTGACCCGTGGGTACTGTCATTTTTTGACCCTGGGTAATGGGCCGTTCAAACTCCATGAGTTTGAACTTCATACCCCAGTAGGGGATGACTATATGAATTGTTCCATTTCCTGTGCTCACTCCAGAAATTCATTCCAAGGTGCAGGACGTTCAATCGATCCAATTGATTCGGGCCCCGCGTCGTTTGACTTCATCCTGACGCCATATCGGCGCTGTAGTATCCTTACGCCTTCTTGACGCTACCCTGAGGCCTTCCTGACGCATCCTGACGCATCCTGACGCGCTCCTGACGCCTACACTACTACCCTGACAAACCGGTGACGCCTCCCTGATGCCTCCTTGACGCCATCCAGATGCCATCCTGACGCCATCCTGACGCTATCCTGGCGCATCCTCACGCGTTCCTGCCGCAATTGCACCAGCCGCAGCAGCAATCTGCAGCAGCACCACCACCAGCAAGCAGCAGCAGCGCTTGCAGGAAGCAGCAGCAGATCCAACAGAAACGGCGTCAGCGGCAGCTTCAGCAGCAGCAAGCAGACCTTGGACCTCGGCTTCGTCTTCTTTTCTTTTTCTTTTCTTTCTTCTCTTGTCTCCTTCTTCCTCTTGTGCTCCTTCTTCGTCTTTGTTGTGACCTTCTTTCTCTCTTCATATTCTTCCCGACTGTTCTTCTTCTCCTTCTCCTTCGGTTGCTTCTTGTGTCGCCCTACACACGCAGAACAGACAGAAAAATTCATCCAATAATTTCAATCAACCGGATCAAACGCCGATGACACGGAACAGTTGTAAGTTGCATACCTGTAAACCATTTTCTTCATATCAAGATTGCGGATGGGGTTCATGGTTACGCGTGGGGTTCCTTACTGCTAGCTATTCCCTTAAACCATCATTGTGTCAGTGTTACAGTCAGAAAGCAAAGATATTTTTCTGTTGAAAGAATAATTTTCGGCATTTCGTGCCTGAAAGCCTTATGAAAGAACTTCACAACATCTCATCACGTTTGTACCTTATACAACATTTTATCTTTTCTTTGTGACCTATTTCTGGTTAGTATCAACCCGGGAGGCCTGATTGACACCCCGAGATCCCATCAGGTCCTGGTGTCGCCATCCTGACTCTATCCTGACGCCACCCTGACGCTATCCTGATGCCATCCTTGCACCATTATGATATCCTGACGCCACCCTGACGCCATCCTGACGCTCCCTAACGCCAGCCTGATGCTATTTTGACTTTTTCCTGACACCATCCTGACGCATACTGACGCAACCTAAGGCCATCCTGACGCCACACTACCAATCATCCTGACAGCATCCTGACTGCGATCCTGACGCATCCTAACGCCACCCTGACGCCATTCTGACGCCGTCTTGACGCCATCTTGACGCCATCTGGACCTCATCCTGACGCTATCCTGACGCCATCCTGACGCTATGCTTACGCTTTTGCGTCGCAGGGCCCGAATCAAATATCAAGATATGTACAGCATATTGGTCCCCAGTTTGCATTTTAGTTCACTTGGCCAGCACCAAGATTTTTCCCCGCGTTTGGCGGCGCAATGTTTGCCCCCCATTGGAGATTCAGCGGAACTTGCGTGTACCACAATTTTGGCCCATAAGCGCCCATATGTGGGGCGTTGGAACGGGAGACGCTCGATATGGGAAGTGCCGAAGCAGGTCACAACCCTACCCTGGAATCTTACCCCTAAGGGAACATTATATGGCCCTATATATGGGATATATATGGGATAGGGTGTATCATATTCCATTTCCTTGTTAGGAACATAAGATGTGGGAGAGATAAGGCAATCTTGGATGTATTGTAGTTATATCATTTAGTGGCTGATAGGGTGGATTTCTCATATGTGCATATCAAGTATTTCATTGGCTATGTGTACCATATCTGTTTGCAGGATACTATTCAGTCAACACTATCAAGAGATCTTCTGTGCCAAGCAATGTTGCTGCCCAAGCCACTGCGACCTCTGCTCCTGACCACCCGGTCTGGTTTCATGGTAGCAGAGGCGAAAATGTTGCGTCTCTGTTGGGCGTTTCGCATCGCCGAAAGCGATCCGTCCAAGACATCGTGGACCAAATTCACGTTAAAATCTCCTCCCCAGGAGGGATAGCTGAGGGTGTCCAGGTCCCCACCCTCAGGACCTCCTCAGCCCTGACCTCATCGACCGGGCAGGGGCCGCAAAAACGGGCCGAGACCCAAGTGGCTACAAATCCTAAGTTTCCGAAATCCCCGAATGTTCCCAGCGGGGCCCCCCATCCTGGAGATCCAGCCGCTGTACCTGGGATGGTTGGGGGAGAAATAAATGGCCACCCTCAGAGAGGGATAAGAGGACCACAATTGCCTATTACGGGCTCGGGAACCGTTATTAGCGCCGAGAATCGGGCAATAATCGACTCATCTACTGGGGTGATCGAGCATACGAACGCTGCACCCTCGCGCACTGCCGACTGGGAGGCGATGGCTTCGCCAATGGGCCCCATTGTGGTCGACTCTGGCACTTCTCTGTCCCTAGGGGGGTTGCCAGAGCCGCAGGTCAGAAAAAACAGGCAGGGCGCATCAGCCCTATTGTTGACCAAATCGATGCTGAAAGACGTCGAGTCATCGCGCTCACACCTGATCCTCATGGCCATCTGCGCCTGGCTCTAGAGGCCGTGTCCCTGATACAGCAAGCCCTGTCGGGGACCAGGCAGAACCCCACTATGATAGAATCGTTGTGCATTCCAATGAGTGGATCGCAGCGGGTTCCCTCCCTGATGGAGGAATCTCCTGCCTTGGAAGTGTATCCCAATCCCCCAAGCGGATCCAGGCCAAATCCTACGATCATGGAGGAATCCGCCCCGCAAATCGAGGAGGATGAGTGTGACCAATGGTTCCCCCTGGCGTTGGAACAGCAGAACGACGATGAGGAGCAGGAGATTGGAGTGCTGGAACAAAGGCCCCTTCAACATTCCCCTATTTCCGTTGCCTCGTCGCCTGCACCGCCTGAACCTATGTCAGGGACCAGGGATCACCCCATGCTTGTGGAAGAATCCCCGGCACCCCACTACATCATGGTGGAGGACTCTCCGGCCCCTCAGTGCATTGTTGTGGAGGAATCTCCGGTGCCTATGAGCAGCGTCAAAGACCGCCCGTGTCTTGTCGTAGAATCTCCGGAGCCTACGGAGGACCGGGCCGGTACTACATCTCCAGTGCCTATGAGTGGCACGAAAGATCGTCCATCCCTAGTGGATAGGTCTCCTGCGATGCCGAAGGTTAACAATCTGTGCTGGGGGGGAGGGAATCCGGTGGAGGGAGGTTCAGCCACTCTCCCAATAAACTTGGTCTCTCTCCCCACAACTACATCTCCTACGGAGGACCCACAACCGCAGGTACTGCCCAATTGGGGGGGAGATTGGAAGGTTGCAGCGGGCTCGAAGCCTATTTTTGCTTCCCATCCGAGAATCCAATCACCTGTGGTGGTTCATGAGTCACCACAATATATTGTGGTGGACGAATCCCCACCGCCACCGCCGCAGCCTAATACTGTTGGTCCTGTTCCCCCTCCGCCGTCACCCTGCCAACCAGCTTGCATCAAGCACGTGAATGGCATTCCGTACCTGAGTCGGCCATCTCGTGGTCGGGGTTCGGGGGGGGGCATTCCTCTAGTGGGGGGGCGCCAGCACCAGTTGCTGCACGAACCACACCCCGGTCTCACCCTGCAAGGGGGCCCTCTGGTCCCTCCCTGGCAGGGGGGGCTGCTTGGGGGGGCGGTGGTGGGTCATCTCCTCCTCATGGAGAGGGAGGTCCATCGTTTCGACATTCTGGGGGCCCCGCTCAAGTAAGTAAGTAAGTAAGGGCGGCCGCGTCCGCAGCCTCATCTGATAATTCCTTGTTTGTTTTACATGGTGGCCGCCTCTGGTGGGAAGGAGAGCTCTCCAGCATCAATTCCCCTGACGACCCCTGTCTCACCTCACGGCCGAGAACTTCAACCAGGTTCATTTGGGGCATGACGGGCGGTAGGCTCCCTTCAGTCGCTGTCCTCACGGTTTCAGCTCCTTCCGGTCACCCTTTGAAGGATCCCCCAGCCTTCCCCCCCTAGCACAGCCTATTGGGCGCCTGCAGGCGGGTTTCCCGTGGATAGCCCTCGCCGACAGCGGAGCATTTCTCTCTGTCAACCACATTCAACCACTCCCCATCCCTCACGGGTTGAAGTACCCACTCTGCTCCCGGATGCACTTGGGTGTCGTCCATCCACGGCTGGAGGCCAGGGGGCGACCCTTTCCACGTTCCCCCTGGTCCCGCTCACGCGTGAACCTACGTGTACTCAGGCCATTGACACGGGGATCTCAAGGTCAACCCTCACCCCTGCGGACACCTCACGGCCGTCCCGGAGTTCAGGGCATTTTCCAGACTTCCCGTGGTCAGGTTCCCCATGGTTGGCCCATGGTTCACCACTCCATGGCGACTGGTTTCCCAATCCCACGGGGCTGTTGCTTGGCGCTTTTGGTCTCCCTGCCCATCCCATGTCCCATTCCCCTTTGCCTCATCCCGGCACCGGCCCGTTCCTAGCGTCCCATGGACTCCCTACCCCGTCGGGCCGTTGTGCGGCCCTAGCCACACGCCCTTCCCCGCCCCGTCCCCTTGTCCCATCATCCCGTGTTTATACCCCACCGAGTCGCCAGCAACCCTGTGGCGCGGGCCCACTGGATCCTCTTCCATCCGGGGACCGCTTCGTGCCCCTAGCACGGGTCGCTCCCTTCCCGTCCCCGTCCCTTTCCCCTGTGCCGCGGCCCCGGCCTAATCCCCTGGGCTGTTGTGCGGCCCCATCCCATCCCTGATCCCGTGTTTATACCCCACCGGGCCGCCAGCAACCCTGTGACGCGGGCCCACTGGATCCTCATCCATCCAGGGACCGTTTCGTGCGCCTAGCACGGGTCGCTCCCTTCCCGCCCTTTTCCCCTGTGCCGCGGCCCCGGCCTACTCCCCTGGGCTGTTGTGTGGCCCCGTTACATCCCTCATCCCGTGTTTATACCCCACCGGGCCGCCAGCAACCCTGTTGCGCAGGCCCACTGGATCCTCATCCATCCGGGGACCGTTTTGTGCGCCTAGTAGGGTCGCTCCCCTCCCGCCACCGCGCCTCACTCCTGTGCCGCCTCCCATGCTGTCCTAGTCCCCTGGGGCTGTCGCGTGGCCCTAGCCACACGTCCTTTTCTGTCCCGTCTCCTTGTGGTGCTGCGCGGTGTTGTCCGCGTTTTTCCTTTTCTTTTTCACCGCGCCTTTTTCCGCGTGGTTCCCTCCTCCCTGCATGCACGCACAACAACACTGCATTGCCATCTGTCTCGGTTCCGTTCGGTGCTCTCGTCCAGTCCCACCGCCATCCTGTGGCGCGGCCCTTGGCGGTCCCCGGCCATGCCAGGTGAGCGCCCCTCCCTCGCGACCCAGCCGTTTAGCCCGTTGTTGTACGTTTATCTTCTTTCTCTTCTCTCCACCCTCCCCTCCCCTCTGTCTCCTGTCCGCCCTCTTAGTGTTGTTCTCCTGCTCCGTGTGCTCGCCGCTGGTCATCCCCGCGCCATGGTTGTATCTCGCGCGCCCTCATGCGCCTCTGGGCTTCTGCCCTGTCTTCCGACCTGTAGGCCGACCTGCGCGGCCTCCCCAGACACCCCTTCGGGGGGATCCCCCCGTCGTCCTCTCCCGTCGGCCGCCCCTCCATCAGTTCCTTGATGGTCGGGCGGGGCGGCCGGTACGGCTCAATGCGGGTCATCAGCATGGTGCTTCTCTGTGAGAGACATTGTGTTCCTTTGTGCCCTTGTTGGCCCCCTGTTCTCCCAACCTCCCGCGCCCTGCCTCCTCTATGTGTCCTTCCTGTGTGTCCGCCTGTTCTGCTGTTGTTGTTTTTTGTTCCGTGTTGGCGCTCCCCGCTGCTCCCGCGCGCCCTGCGTGTGCCCCCTGCTCTTCTCCGTGCCAGCCCTGTCCCGCTGCCCTGTGCCCCCTCTCTCGCCTGTCTCCCCTCCCATTCTCCTTCTCGCTGTCGGCCCTGCCTGTACGTCTGCCCTCCCTGTCTGAGCCGCGCTGTCACTCGTGTGTGCCACCCGCGTGCTCTACCCCTGCCCCTCCCCCTGGCCCCTACCCTTTTCCCTGGGGTCTCCCCCACCCTAGTGCTCCCTCGGTCCTCGTCTCTCACCCCATCCTGGTTGCCTTGTGCCCTGTGTGGGGGGGGGGGGGTGTATCTGCAGACTGGACTGTGGCCCTGCCAGAGGACTGGCATGGCCGTTGGTTTCCTATGCACCATGAGCCACCGCATGTGCCGAAGGAACACAGAGAGAACGTCAGGGAGACGCTTGTCGAATTCCCTTCGCTGCATTTGCACTGTGGAGCCCAGCCGCATAGACCAGCTGTGGACCAGAGCCCCCATTCGGACCTGGCGCGGTCACCAAGGGTTCACACTTCGTTGCACCTCGCAGGTGTCCCATTCTGCCGGCGGCCAACCAAGGCCTGGCGTGGTCAACCCCTCAGAGCAGGGCGCACGTAAGTCCAATAGTTTCAATGCGGCACCATCCTGTCATGCAGAGAGCTTTGCCGCCATGTAACAAGTCGGCAGATAGCCCGCACAATCCGCCTGCCAGTCCACAGGGGCGCCACCGAGACGTGGCTCCACTGCACCGGACTCAAGTACACCTGCACTGCCACCTGCCCATCCCAGCAATCTCTCCGATCACACCATCAGCCAAGACCCTGGCACCAGCGTGTCGGAATATTGGATGTGTCTGCCCGCTCGCCTCTCCTGCAAGTCAGAGCCCTGGCACCGTGCTGCACCCCAAGGGCACAGCGCTGCTCCACGCCATCGCCGGCTGTTCTCGCCAGTCACGACCTTGCGCTCTGCTCTGTCACTGTACCACATTCGGATACTGCATCCCGTCTGCTTCTCGTTCTGCCCCACACTGCTCGCCGTTCCCACGATACGTCTCGCGTCCTGCTGCCCGGTTGCTCCCTCCGCACTCACCTGCGCCCCTGTACTCCGCCGCCCCATCTCCCCTCTCCCCCGCCGCTGGCCCTGTGCTCTCCGCTTGGGGTTCTCGTCCGCGTCCGCCATCACCACATCCCTCTCCACTTTCAGCCGTGTCCCTGCCCTCCCCTGCGCACCTGCACCTCTCCGCTCCCTTCCTCCTCTCCTCGTGTCTGTCACATCCCCTCCTCACCCTCCTCCACCTCCGCCGACCCCCCGCGTCCGCCTCCCCGCATCCCATCTGCCCGTCTCTCCGCACGCCCCTGGCCCCCGGCCCCTAGCGCTTCCCGTTCCTGCTCCTGCCCGGCCCTACGCGTCGCCACCGTACCGCCCCTCCCGCTGCAATAGCTCTCGCAGCATCTGAACCGTAGGCTTCTTCCCCTTCTCCTGGGGACAGTCCAGGCGCACCCCCCGCAGCGCCGCTCCCAGCATCCTCCTGCACCGCCACTCGTCCATCTCCGGCCCCCTTTCCCTAGGCCTCCCTGCCCTGCCGACCAGGTCACTGAAGGGGCGGGTCCCCCTCTTATCCCGCCTTCCCCTCGTCTTCCCCGCCCACTTCACGTAGCGGGCCAGCTCCGCCACTTCCCCGTCCGTCCACTCCGCGACTGTCCCCGGTCCCCTCCTCACCGGCGGCGGCACATACTGCCGCAGCAGCGGGGACTCCGAGTCCCAGTCCGTCGGCGTCGGCTCTGGACTGGGGCTGGCTGGCCGCGGCGCCCCCTCCGCCTCCCCTGTCCCTCGCTCCTCCCCCCTGCGCCGCTTCCCCCTTTCCTGCCCCGCCTCCTCGTCCTCGTCCCTGGCCCTTTTCCCTGACGGCGACCGCCCCTCCACATCCGTGGAGGGGGTGTCCCCTTCCGGATCCGGGAGGACCCGGTGGGCCTCCCGGGCCACCGCCTCCTCCTCCTCCCACACCCTGCGCTCCCACGCCGCCACCTCCCTGTCCCTTTCCGCCAGCCTCGCCGCCTCCCCCCTGATCCGCCTCCATGACCTCTCCTGCATCTCTTCCTCCTGCTCCAGCGGGATAGCCGGCTGTCGGAACGGCACCAGCGGGGTACCCTCCCGCCCCCTTTCCTCCTCTTGTCGGCCTCCCTCCCTTTTCGCCCTCTCAACCCCCTCCTGCCCTCTTTGAAGGTCCGCCCGCGCCATCTGTAGCTCTTCCACTGCCTGTGCTTCTCCTCCCTGCGGCCTGTTGGTCCCTTCCGTCCTCCCCTCCTCCGCCCCGCCCACCTCACCCTTGACCCTGGCCTCCCTCTCCCGCAGGCTCCTCTCTGCCTCCCCTAACCTCTCCCACGCCCTCCTGTGCTCTTCTCCCTTCCCTTCCTGCGCCCCCCACGCTGTCCCACCGCCCTGCTGGCGCTGCTGCATGTGCGCCTGTGGCTGCATGCCCGGGTACGCCGGCAGGGGCGGGTACACCATCCCCATCGCCGGGTATGGCGGCGGCGGGAACGGTGGGACGATTGGTGGGACGGCTGGCGGGACTACACCTCCCAACCATCCCAATCCCTTCCCTGGGAACACCGGCGAGCCCATGTATCCAAGCCCACTCTCCTTCCCCTCCCCTTTGCCTTGTCGCCCCATCGCCCCGCATCCCTTGCCGCCTACTCCGTGGAGTCCCGCCCTCCCCTGTCCCTTCCCCTGTAGCCCTTGTTGCCTCGCTCCTTTCCCCTGCTTGCCCTTGCCGCCTTCTACCTGTCCCGCACCACCGCCCTCCACCGCCGCGCTGCTCTGCTCCGCCTGCCCCCCCCTCATCCCAGTCCTCCCCGGCTCCATCTCCAACTGGTAGATGGTGTTCGGTCCCTGCTCTGGGGGCTGGCGGGACGGCGCTGGTGCTCCACGTGCGCCAGCGCCTCGTACCGCGCCGCCTGCTGGCGGCGCACCTCCCTCTCCTCCTTCGCCCTTACCGCCGCAGTGACCCGTGGGGGCGACCTCAGCGGCAGCTGCCTGAACGAGTGTTGGGGCTGCGGCCACTGTCGCCCCCGTCCACTCCCTTTTCCCCCCTTTCCCGCCAGGTGTCCCTTTGCGTGCACAGCCCCCGACGTCCCTGCCTCCCCTTTCCCTCCCTTGCCCGTCCGCCCTCTCCCTCCGGCGCTTACGCTGCTGTCTCCGCTCCCTGCCGCTCCCGCCTCTAACTGCCCTCGGCCGCCCTTGCCTTCCTTCTGCCTCCGCACCTCCGGAAGGATGGACTTCATGGCAGCCGCCGGCACAATGGGCGCCGACGGCTGTCCTGGGCCTCCCTGCACCACCATCCTCCCCGCCCCCTCCCCCTCATCCTCCGACACCACGAGGATGTCGGCGACTACCGACTCCCTCTGACTCCTCCACTCCCTCCTCCTCATATCGGTGCCCGCCCTCACATCTACGACGTTGAACGGGTCCGCCCGTGGCCCTTCCGCCGCCCTTTGCCCCTGCCCCTCCTCTTGCCCCTCAGCCCCTGCCGCCACGCCCTCTGCCCTGTCCCTCCCCGCCTCCGCCTGTCCTCTCTTGTCCCCTCCCTCTCCCTTCCCCACCACGGCTCCTTCCCCCCTCTGCCGCCCTGTCGCCCCGGGTCCTTCCCTCCTGACCGTCTCCAGGCTCTCCGGAGACGAGGGCGACGACACGTCCGCAGACGTCGCCGAGGACGCCGGCGACGGGGGCTGCAGGGCTGCGCCCGCCTGCATGCGGGCCACCTCTGCCCTCACTGCCGGTGGCTGGCTGGGCTGCGGGTCAGGCTTGTGGGACATGGCGCTGCACGTGGGATCGCGCCTGAGCCCTGCGCCCTGTCGCCGCTTCCCCCACCACCCACGCCCTGTACCCCCGCTGTTCGCGCGCCCTACTTGTGTGGAGCTCTTGGTACACCTGCGGCTCCTCTTCCACATCTTCTCCCCCGCGATCTGAGGACTTCGCCTGGTGGCCATCGGCCTCGTTCTGGTCTGCACTGTCGTCGTCCTCGCCCCCGCCTCGCTTTCCCCTCGTCATATCACCCCATTCCGCTCCCCCCTGGCCCGCTTCCTGTTCTGCCCTATGACTCAGTGTGCCCAGCCCCGGACGCTCCAGTCCATGCGACGGGCGCCTCTGCTGCCCCTTTCCCTCAGGTCCCCTTACAGACGTCCCCCTGCGCGGTGAAATCGTACACCCGTCCTGCCCTCATATCTGCCGGATTCTCCTCCGTCTGCGTGCCATCAGGCGGTCCCTCCGCTCTTCTCCCCCTCTGCCCTCCATTCCCGTCTCTCCCCCTGACCGCCTTGGTCGCCAATCTGGTCGCCTCCGCACTTCCATCTCCGTGATTTTTGGGTTGTACCTGATCAACGCCATCTCCACCCGTTTGGTGACTGGATCACGCATGTCTTCCGCCCGCGCCTCCAACTGCGTCTCTCTGAGCGCATGCGCTCCTGGAGATGTTCCACCATACGCCGCAACAGCCTGTGTATCATGGCCTCCGGTGCCACCGTATGCTCCTGGAGTGCCTGCCACAGCGGTTTCAGTATCACCATGTGCCACAGGCCCTTGCGGTGCCCTTCTTTCCCCAGGTCTCTCTCCACCGCGCTTCTGCTTCTCGCACCCTTCTTGAGCAACGTGACGTCCTGATCCCGAACCAGTGGTTCCTTGATCCCCTTATACTGTTCACACCGCATGAAGTGCTCGTATGGTTCTTGCCCTTGGCCACAGTGGCATCTCATGTACTCCTCTGGGAGGTCCATACCCTTATGTCTGTACCACCTCATGATTGTTTCCCGCACCAGCACCTGCCCCGTGATTGCCTGCAGCCTTCTGGTCTGCAGCCTTTTGGGCAGCGATTCCGGCCTCAGCACATTGGGGTAGTGGACCCGCTGTCCTACCTTGCCCTCCAAGTACTCGTTCAGCTCTACCACATCCGGCCCCCCTCGTAATTGAGCTAGCATGTGCACCGGCTGTGGATACACCCTTAGCTCCTGCTTGCCTCTGTCCTCCTCCACCACCCACCTGGCCTTCTCCTCTTCCCCGACCCTTGGAGGTATATGCACCAAATGGAGGTGCTCCTTTCTCTCTGGCACCCTCCGCTCTGGTTTCTGCTCCTTATCCACCGCTTGCGCCGCCCCATCCGCCTCATGATTCCCCACTCCCGCTCTGTGTGACTCCTGTTTCACCAGGTGTATGACCAGGGGCACTTTCTTCATCTCCAGCCCGTGCCATATCGCGTACACCTGTGACGCCAGCCCCATGCCCAGGGCCTCATGCAGTGGCCTGCTGGCCAGTCTCCTGAGGGACGCCATGTCCGCCCTCCGCGTCCATCACCATCCACACTTCCCGTACGTCCTCCCTTGTCTCCCCAACCACCTCCGCCACCGCCTGCACCTCTCCATGGGACGCTGCTCTGTACACCATCTTTTCCACCACACTCTCCGTCACCTGTCCCACCCCCTTGACCCTTACCGCCGCTGCCCCCGCCATGGGCGGCTGTCCTTCCACCCCAGACCCGTCCAGAAACAGCACCAACCTCTCCTCCGTGGGCTCCGGTATGCGCACCACCTCCCTCGGGTAGTGGCAGTACACCCTGTGCCTCCCGATGCCATACTCTCGTACCCCATCCTCGATGCTCAGTTCTCTCACGCCTCTGTACACTGCCCATTTATTGTCCGTCCTGGCCCTCCAGCCCTTCCTCACCACCACCCCGTGACACCATGCCCTGTCCCCCTTCGCCCTGCCCTGCTCGGGGTATGCCTGTACCAGAACCAAGTACCACACCCTGTCTGCTGGCAACCCGTGGACCGTCAGTCTGATCCTCCTCGCACTCTCTCCACACTTGTGGCCCACGGGCACTATGGGCGCCTCCTCGTCGGGCCTCCCCGTGTCCGTCATCCGGAAACTCACCGCCACTCCATCATCCTCTTCTTGTAGTCCCCGCACCGTGTCCCCTCCCGACTGGACTGCTGTTCTCTTCCCCTCGTTTTGATCTCCCCACCAGACCTCTACGTCCCCCTGGGCCTCCTCATCTTCCTGCACCTCCTTGGGCAGCCGCAGCACCAGCCCCCACCACTGCCCCCTGGTGTCCGTAGTGCGCATGGTCGCGTTCGGGAACGCCCATGCCGTCATTCGTAGGACTGGCCACGGGATTCGCCCCGCCTCCTTGGTGCACCTCCAGCACTGGTCCCCCTGTCCTGCCCCTTCCGGGATGTTGTCTTTCCGGAACATATCTGCATGGACATCATACCACTGCCCGGTTGCACTCTGTACCTTCCCCCTCGGCCCTTTGAGTCCCAGCAGGGCACACAACAGTATGCCCGGTCTGGCCTTGTCCCTCTCCCAGCCCGTCCAGCACCACTCTCTCTTGCTGCGCCCCCTCTCCCCTCCCGCATCTTGGCTTCCTCTTCTGGATCCCCCACAGCGCTACCTACTCGTTCCACATCTTGCGCACCCTCCTGCTCCACCTTGTGCGGTCCTCTTGTCCTCGTGCTCTCCTCATCATCCTGCTGTATACACCCCATTCCACCACCCTGGTGTCCCGATAGAACTCCGCATGGTGCAGCCCCGCCATCTTGTGTTCCTTCATATCCTTCCTGCGCACGTGCAGCACCTCCATGCTCACTCCTTCCTTACTGATCCACCGTACTGTCCCATGCGCCGCCCCCCCGAAGTCCGTGTCCAGAACCACGATTGGTCCCCGCCTACCGCACGTCCTGTTGGTTGCCAGCATGTGCTCTTCCCCCGGCAACACCGCCTGTAGGGCGCGCCACATGCGTTTCTTCTTCCCCGCCGCCAACCGCCTTCGCCAGTGCCACACATAGCGCGGGCACATGTTCCACTCCTTCTGCACCTCTGCGACCGCGTGATAGCACACCCGTCTCACCACCTCTGCCTGATTGTGGCACATCCTGCTCAGCGTCCTTGCCGTGTGTGCCCTGTACGCCTCCCCCGCCGTGGGCATCCCTTCTCCATAGTAGGCCGTCGGCGACCGCAACACGCACCACGGCACCTCCATGGGTATCCCCTCATACCCTCTGATGAGCCTCCGCACTTCTCCCTCCACCTCCTCCAGCTGATCCCTCCAGTACGGGAGGTGCATCCCCTGGTACCCTACCACCGCATTGAGCACCGCCCGAAGGTAGTACAGGGTCGTCTGCACTGACGGGGGGTGATGCCGCAGGACCACCAGCATCGCCCTGAACCCCCTGACTAATTTGTCGGGTAGCCTGACTCCCCTCGCCTCCATGGCCTGCACATGTCCCAGCACCACCGCTTCCTCTGCCCTCTCCAGCCATGCCACTCGGTCTCCTACATCCAGCGTCATGTCTTCCTCTCCACCCCTCCTCAGAACCGCCGACTTCTCCGCGCTCCAGGCAAGGTGGTTATCTCTCCCGTACCTCTGCATCAGGTCCTGCACCACCTGCTGGGCCGTTTCATCCCGCGCCACGGGTACTGCATCATCCACATATGCCTGCGCCGGCGACGTGTGTGGTGCCCTCGCCAGTCGTGGATATTCCCGCGCTATCCAACTCATCAGGGGGAGCATGGCAAGCAAGTACAAGAATGGGCCCTCCACCCCGCCTTGTGGCACCCCGCTGCCTGGGGTTACCCACTCGGTACAGCCGTTCCCCGTGGCGACCGTGTACCTCCTTGAGCGCAGGTACGTTTCCACGAAGTCACCATATGGGAGTCCTAGCTGTCGCCACACCTCCTCTATGAGCCTATGCGGCGTGTTGGGGAACGCCCCCTTTACGTCCACAGACGCCATGAACGCCTCTAGGTCCTCATCATCGAGGTACATATCGTACAGGAAGCTTGCTTCCTGTGTGGACCTACCCGGCACAGACCCCCACATATTGTCCGGTATGACCCCTGCCGCATACAGCCGCCGCTGTATCCTCCCGAAGATCACCATCCAGACCAGCTTGGCCTCTGTGACGGCACAGCATATTGGTCTCCAGTTCCCCGGCCTGAGGTGATCCCCCTTCTTGTACAGGGGCCGCACCTTGCCCCCCCATTCCCTTGGGGGCTCGCCTGTGCGCAACACGTCTGTGAGCCTCCCCGCTAGACCATCCAGCTCCGGCGCCTCTAGGTGCTGGTATGCCTCCGCCACCAGCTGGTCCACTCCCGGGCTCTTTTTCCCCTTGAGAGCCTTCACTGCCTCCTAAATTTTCCCTAGCGTCACCCTGCTGCGGTGTATGTCCTCGCTCTGCTCCACCGTGAACATCAGCGGTAACGCCCTTACCATTCTCCGTGTGATCCCCCTGAGCTCCTGCTGCCCCTGGTTGTGCTGCCTCCTGAAACTCTGCGCCACTTCCTCCAGCACTTCCTTTTTGTTGCCCGTGACCCTGCCACACTGCAGTCTTACCGCCCGGATTTCCTGTGTTTTTCCAGCCTCAGCGAGCTCTCTGATGTACCGTAGCGACTTGAACGGCACCGCTCTTTCCATGTACCGCTCATGCTCCGCCACCACTTTCTGGTATATCCTCTCGTGTTCCTCCTCCACAGCCCTCCTTGCTGTTCGCACCCTCTTCTTCGCCTGTGTCACCTCCGTTTGCCACTCTGCCCCCTCCTCCCGCGCCCTTGCCTCGACCTCCTCGTGCTGCCGTTTCCTCAGGGTGGCCACCAGCCTTTGCAGCTTGGGCTGTGCCTGCGACTCCCCCCCTTGCTTGGTAAACCAGCATATCCGCGCTGCCCTCCTCATGGCTTGATGCACGTGGTTCCCCTGCCTCATTTTGGCGTGTACCCGCTGCCCCCACTGTTGCCACCTCTCGTCCCCCTCCTCTGGCCACTTCACCAATGGCGGTAGGCTGACGCCTTCCTCGTCCAACCCCTGCTCATCCTCCTGTTCGTCCCCGGGCTCCCCCACCTTCACGTCCACTGTCACCATCATGGGGCAATGCCCCTTCCTGTCCTGCATTTCTTCCGGCCCCACCATGTATCCCGCCGTCACCCCCTTGACCCAGCTGGGGTCGACGTACACCGCATCTATCCGCAACGGCGCGCTGCCTTCCGGTGCCCGCTAGTGTGAGGGGCCCGGCGCTCCACTGTACGACACATCCTGCAGCCTCATTTCCTCCACAAACTTCCGCACCTCGCGGTCCATCTCCGTCTCCGCGCCCCTCCTCCGGGGATCGTAGTTGAAGTCTCCAACCACGATGACTGGCCCCCTCTCCAGCGCCCTGATGTACTCCATCCTCAGCTGCGGCACATACTCCTTGACCCTCCTCCCATGTGGGACATGGCAGTTGATGATGACTACCTGTCCATGCTCCGTCGCTTCATCATACACCGCCCTTCGTCCCCTCGCTCCCACCTTCTTGTCCTGCACGACGCTGAGCCCTCTGCACACCAACAGCGGTACCCCCTGCGCCCACTCCCGCTGGTACTCTCTCCCCTCCTTGTCGTACATCTGCGCGCACACGACGTTGTCCTTCCCCTGCAACCTTATTTCCTGGTACGCCACCACGTCGGGGTCCGCCTCATGCAGCTTCATCTGCTGCCACGCTGCCTTGTCCGCCCGATACAGTGCCGAAGGGTCATTATGGGTGTACAACTTCATGCGTTGCCACCTGCCCTCCCCATCCGAGCAGATCCCCGTTGTCTGCCGTGCCTGTTCCTTCCCCTTTGCTCCTTCCCCCCTGCCTTCGTCTGGCGTCTTTCTTCATCTTCCCGGCCGCCCCCCGCTTCATTAATTGTCACTTTCTCTTCTTGTTCTTTCCCCCCGTCGACACCTCCTCTCCTTCCAATTCTCTCGCCTCCTGCTCCGGAACCAGTTGCCCGTGTATTTCCATCTCCCTACCTTGCGGGCATACCTGCAACCTTTCCAGCGGGTACGTCAGTCTCGGATTTACCCAAATAGGTCAGGAGGAAAGAAGAGATGGCGAAGCAATAGCACTACACAAGACACATATATGGGCCAAGGACGTAGCTTAGAGGAAAAACACAACTCTAAGGTTGGTAGAGTGTGGGTTCAAACCCCATGGGGGGTATTTGAGGTCAAAAAAAAAATTCATTTTTCATGTATAATACCATTTTTGTGTATATTTTGAGGGTGCCCGTTTCAATGAAAGGTAGCAAAGGGCACCAAAAGAGCAGAAAACAGAGAAAACAAACCGGTTTTAAGGAGTTGGCCCATATATGGGGATTGTGTAGTGCTAGCTGAGCCAGCTCTCCTCATCCCCCTCCCCCTGATCCTCCCATTGCAGGATGGCTGCCCTCGTCACATGTCCCTTGCGATCTTGTTGTTCGATCATCTCCTCCACTGTTCCCACATACCTCCTCCACTTTCCACTCACCTTGTGCGGACCATACACTGTCATCCCTTCCCGCACCGCCCCCTGCTCTTCACGGCCCCGCTGCTCCTCCCCGTACCTGACTCCCCTCGTCTGTTTCCTTCTTGGCCTCCCTTCCCCTTCCCCCTCCTGCTGCCGCTCTGCTTGCAGATCCTGCTCGTCCGCCTCTCTCCCCCGCTTGCCGCCTTCCCTCTCACTTCCCTCTCTTGTCCCCTCCCCACTGCTCCCCTCCTCCACCCTGTCTCCAACAGCACTCTCCTGCCCTCCTCCCTCCGCTTCTCCCTCTTCCACCCCTTCTTCTCCCTCCTCTCTGTCTTTCCGCCCGCCTGCTGCCAGCCCCGGCTCCCGGCCTTCCACTCCCCGCGCTTGGTCCTGCTCCCTTTCGTCTCGCTCCTCCTCACCATCCCCATCCCCCACTATGAACCGTATTCGTCTTCCTCTCCCCCTCCGCATCCCCCTCCACCTACTTGGCCTCTCCCCCCCCTGATCGTTTTTCACCTCCAGGCCTTGCTTCCTGGCCCCCTCCGTGAGCCTTCTCGCTTTCTCCCATGCCTCCTTCCTGTGCCAGTCCTCCGTTCCGGTGCCACTATCCACCTCGGCTGCTCCCCTCCCGTGCTGCTGGCCACCCACTCCAATGCCAACCGGATCTGTCCCCTGATATCTTCCGCTTCTTCCGCCTCCGCACACCTATCAATTTGCGACTCCAACGCCCGTAGGACGGCCATCTCGCGTACCTCCTCCGTTCTTTCAAGACGCACCTCTTCTGCCTCCCCGACCCACCGCATGAGCAGGTGCTCCACCCTTTTCAACGGCGCCGCCGTATACACCACCGCTTGGCGCCTATCCCCTCTGGGTTCCACGACCCACCACGTGTGTCCGTCCTGCACCAGGTCTGTGACCACTTGGTCTGCAGCCCCGTGGCACTCGCCTGTGGGGACACTACTTGTATTGTGTGCCCTTTGGCCCTCCTCCCCGCCGCCTCGTTATAGTCTACCATGGTCATAACCTTGCGCATCCGGTGCATTTCTGTGTCTGGGTCCAACTCTGCGGCCATGCCTCTGCTGCAACGCACTGTCTCCCCAACGTACAGCGCCATGGCCAAGACCTGCCTCGTGGGCCCCCACACCTCCACCGTTCTGCTCGTGCTGTCCACACACGCCGCTACCTGCGCATCCCGCTGCGTCTGCATCCACAGCACCGCCTGTTCTGGCTCCACCTTCTTTGCCGTGAGGATCTGCGCCTTTGCTTGCCTCTCGCCCGCCTCCTCCTCCTCCCCCACTGTTCCGCTCCGACCATCCGCATATCCCACCCACATGTGCTTGACTTGGTGGAAGTACACCAGCGGCACCCCTTCCTCTTCCCCCATCTGCAGCCACATGGGCCCTTGTCTCCTGGGCTGCCGTACTCTGATCTGATGGTATCCTCCCTTGGGCTCCTGCGGTCCGTCCAGCCTGCAAAGGCACCTGGCCAGCGTGCACTCTGGCCTGCACTTGTCCTCCACCGCCTCCGCTCTGGCCTTCAGGTGGTACCTAGCCTTGCTCACCGCCTGCCGTACCTCTTCACCCCTACATCCCTTGATGCGGTCTTCCAGCCCTGGCTGCGCCTCTCGATTTTCTATCAAGACATTCTGACTTGCCGTCGCCTTGCCCCTCAGCCTCTGTGCCCACTTCTGTAGCATGTCCTTTCTGTCCCTGCCGTCCCCCAGCATGTCCAACCCTTCCGCCGCTGCCTCCTTCTGGCGCTTCTCCTTTTCTTTCTCTGCTCTGTCCAGCTCCGCAGCGTCCGCCCCATCCGCCTTTACCCTCCCCACCTGCCACTCGGGATGCAGCGGCTCCCTCCACGTGGGCTCCGCCATCCATTGGATTGCCGGCTGTCCCTCCGGGTGTTCTATGGTGTACACCTGTACCGCCTGTCCCTCCCGGCCGAGTCCAATCCGGACCTCCATATCCGCCGCCGCTGCTGCGGTGACCACCACGTTTGGGACCAGCACATCGTACTGGTACCTTGTCCCTTGCCCGTGGCGTACCTCGACTTCCACCATCCCCCTGCTTCCCACCCTGTCATCCGGGAGGAGAATGTGGACTGCCTGTCCCCTCCAATGTGCCGCCGCTGGCCCCTTCGTTGCCACGGGGAATATCACCTTTGTGTCCTCCCGCGTCATCCATTCTCCCCTGCGGTACCTCGCACGCCGAATGGCCCCCACTGCCCACTTCTCGTGCTCCACTCCTCCCGTCTCCCGCACCCATTCTTCTGCCACCCTGGCAAGGGCCGATATCTCAGCACCTTGCCTCTCACACTCCGGCAGTGGCGCTATACTCTCCATGCCGTCGTCCCCCGGGAACGCGTATTGCCACGTGTCCCCCGTGTGCGGGTGCACATGGTAGGTGCGGTTGGCCATGTACGCCGTCCCCTCATCCAGCACCATTTTGATGGCCTCCGCCGCCTTCAGCGTCATCTCCTCTCCGAACGTAAACACCAACCCCTGCCCCCTGTGTCCCTGTGTCGTGGGTGCCGGAGTCAATGCCGCCCTAGTGAACTGTGCGCGCACGCCACTCGCCTCATGTCCTCCTCCTAGCAGCTCTCCTTCCCACTCATTCCTGACTCAGACCCCCTCCCTTCGGTCCGCTCGCCACGTCATATGCAAACCCCACCACCGGCGTCCCCCTGCCGCCACCCTGTACCTTCCCTTCCATATCGGCTCGAGCCACACCGCTCTGTCCGGCCGTATCTGGACCGCTCTCTCTGCCCCCCAGCCGGTCCCCACATCCTCCCTGTGCTGCAGCTGCAACACCGCCTCCCCACCCTCTGTGACCCACACGTCCACCCCCCCTGCCTGCCTCCTGTGCCACTCACCTTTCCCCGTACCCTCTGGCACTTCCATATACTCCATCTCCTGTACTTGCATTCCTAGCACCCCTTACCATCCCGCCCGTAGTTTCCTGTCTCGCGCTGTACCCACCCCCCACTTGCCTCCTCTCCCTCCCGGGACCCTCTTGTCCCTGGTACCTCCACCTCTCCCCCCCCTCCTGGATCGGTATTTGATGCACATCCCGCCACATGTGCTCCTCCGTCCGCTCCCTTTCCCCCCCCCCTTCTCCGGACCTTCTTCTGCCAACTCCTCCTCCATTGTCACTTCTGCGTCGCCTTTCGACTCTGTCCCGTCTTCTTCGTCTGCCTCCGCCACTGCCTCTGCGTCTTCTTTCCCCGGGGGCCACAGCAGCTCGTAGTGTCCCCCTCCTCGTCTGCTCCACAGCAGCGCTGCTGCCGTTCGCTTTCCTTCTCCCACTTCTGCCATCTTCCGATACACCCCTTGCGGTCCCCACTCCTGGTACATTGCCACTCTGCACCCCTTGCTCTGCGCCCACCTCCCAACTTCACATGCCCCTCCCCATATCTCTCCCTTGCGCACCTTGTCCAGGTACTGATCCCACGTTCGCGCTCCCGCATCCCTCTTGACTCTCCACGCCCAGCCTGACTCTGGGGGCCGCGCCGTATCCCCTTCCGTGAGCGCTTTGCGCACCTCTTCTGCTGCTGCCTGCCCCCCTGCTCCGTCCACCGCGCTGAGTGCCGAATATAGGCACTTGCCATCCCCTGGTATGACCTGTCGCCTCGCCCTCTGTGGCATCTCTTCCGGCCATTCCTGTCCCTCTTGTGCACTGTCCAGCACCCTTTGCACCGCCGCCGCCATTTCTGCCGCGTCACTCCTTCGACCTCTGACACCCCACAGAACGGCATAGGTTCTTCGCTTGGTCCACAGGATTCCCGCATCCAGCGGGGTTCCTTCCCCATACTCCACCAACTTTCTGTACCCGTTTCCGCTTTTTGTCTGCCTGTAAACCGCCACTTTGTACCCCCCCTCCGCTGCCCATGCTTCCACCTCCGGTGGCCCCCCCATCCTCCTCCCCCGCCTAGTCCGCTGTATGTACTTCTGCCACGATACTTCCTCCTGTGGCAGGCACTCATCCATTTCTTCCATATTGTGTCTACTCTCCGCCCTGGTAGCCACTCCTTGCCTTATCCGCTGTAGCTCTTCCTCACTGTTCGGCCTGCTCTCCAGCGCACACAACACCTCCCACAATGTGTTGACATCCTTCCCGTACATTTGCTCTACGAGCTTCCCTTCCTCTGCCCTCTCCCTCGCCCCCTCGAATGCACCCTCCCGCCTCTTCCACGCCCATGCCGCCTTGCGTTGCTGTTCCTCTTCGTTCCCCGCTGTACTCCCCACACTCCCCGTTCCACACGTCGACGGCAGACTCTCGCCCGACGTCATACTGTGTCCTCGTTCGCTTCCCGCGCCCACCCTAACCTGTGCCCCCCCGCCCCGTGCCTGCTCTTCCCGCGTCTCTTGTTGTACTGCCTTCCCCCGTCTCTTCGTGCTCCCACACCACCTCGTACACTCTCGTCTTCCTCCACAGGATTCCTACCGGCATCCCCTTCTCCCCTCCATACTCCTGTATCTTCCTGTAGCCCTCTCCATCCTTCGTCTCCCGGTACACTTTCACTCTGTATCCATTCTTCACCACCCACGCCTCGACCTCCGGCGGTCCTCCCATCCTTCTCCCTTGTACCAGCTTCCGTACGTACTCCTTCCATCCGGTTTCCCCCTGCGGCAGGGGCTCCTGCATCTCCCCTGCCTGTAACCTCTCCTCGACTGCAGTGACCTCCCTTGCTCGCACTTCCTTCGCTTCCGCCACTGTGCCTTGGCCTCCTTCGATAACACTCATAGCTCTCCACAAGGAGTCCACTCCGTCACCCTCCATACCCTGTGTCACCACTCCCGCATGGATTTGGTCTTGTTCTCCTTCAAACGCCCTCTCACTCCCGGTCCATGCACATGCCGTTCTTCTCTTTTCTGTCTCACTCCTCGCGCTCTCCATTGACTCCCTGCTCCTTCCGCTGGCCTCCTCTTCGGTCACGTACATTTTGTGTCTCCTGTGTACACAGTGTATGCCTCTCCTCCACTGCCCCTCTTGGCTCCCTTCCTCGTCCCTTGCACCCTCTCCTCTTGCACACCTCGCTTCAGGCGTAAAAACATCCCCGGCGTCCGGGGGTGTTTGTGTTCTTCAATGGCCCCTCCAGGACCTAATGCACGAATTCTACAGCCCCAACCCAGGTACGATGCTTGTCTTCAAGTGTGCCCTTCGAGCGCCGCTAGTGGGAAAAGAACCCAGGACTACGGGTCGCTTAACTGGGCGTCTAGCCGCTGGGGTACTCCTCAGCTGAATCCTTTCCCCACTGCTTCGCCTTCCTTCCTTTGGACCCCTCTTCGTTCTGTCCCCTGAGTCTCCCTCTCTGCGTCTTGGCGCTGCCCCTACCCCTCCCCCCCTCCCTCCATCCTTTCCCTCTGCCGTAGCCCCGTCCCGGCCCCTGCGGTCGCCTTTTGCTCCTGCCGCCGCCGTCTCCTCCCCTTGATGCTGCCCCGCACACTCCATACCTTCTCCTAACGTTCCTGCCTCATGCTTCCGTCCTGGATTTTTCACCCTGGGTGTGTCGCTTCCCTGTTGTTCCGGCCCAGCTCCTTGCATGCGTCCTATTCCCCTCCCTCATCCTTGCTTGTTCTTGTGCATGCTCTCCTTGACTGCCCTCCTGCTTTTTCTTGCCGCCGCCGTCTCGTCCTCGTGGCGCCCTTGGCGTTCGCGTTCGAGTCCCCGTCTGTGTTAGTCCGCTCTTTCGGCCTCTCCTTCTCCTCTTTCCCCCTGGCTCTTGTCCTCCTTGTCCTCCCTCCCCACCTCACCTTGCTCTTGCCTCTTCTTTCCGCCATCGTGTCCCCTCCGTAGGCAGCCCCAGACGTTCCAATCCGCACCTACCCTGGACGCTCTAGTCTGTTCTGGTCCGGGTTCCATGTGCCCATCCGCCTCTCATTCTTCTCCTTCTACTCTCGCTTCCCGCCTCTTGCTCTTTCTCCTCCCGCTTCGCGTCTTCTCTCCTTCTTGTCCTCCCCCTTCCGTTCCTTGCTCTTGTTCTTGTTCTCCTCTCCGTGTCGCTCCGCCGCCGTCTCCTTCTCCTTGTTTGTTGCCCCGGACATTCCATTCCCGGGCCGCTTTGTCCCTGGATGTTCCAGTCCGGGTGCGTTGCGTCCCCGGATGTTCCGGTCCGCGCCACCGTGTGCACCCCCGGAGGTAGGTAGGTAGATATCTTCGGGAGCTCGGGATGCCTCCTTTGACATTGCCGGAAGAAGGTCTTACCAAGGGGACGGCCTGTCCCTCCCACTGCCCTATGTCAGGTGCCTCTTGAGCCGCTCCCGCATGTGCTTGGGAAGGCAATGTCGCGGCCACCGGGTCCATGTGTCCCAGGTGGGAGGGTGTCCCCACATGTGTCCATGGGTAGGGCCACATGCCCCCTCCTTTGGGCGGCAGCTCTGGGGGCTGCCCAGCCGTGTGGAGTACCTCTCACCACAAGGGGTATTGCTCCCGCTAGTCTACGGTACGACCGCCTCACCCTTGTGGCTTGAGTTGCGGGGCCACTCTGCTTGGCAGGCGACCCCCTCCTGGACTATGTACTGGCTCGCCTGTCACCGGTTCCTTCCATGGCTCCGGGTGACGTTTGCCATGGTCCCCGATGCAGCCTGGCCGGGCTCGGACCAGTGGCCTTGGAGTACCGCTCCTGCCACTGGCCCGTTTGGTCGGCTGGGTCGCCCCAGTGCGTCCGACCTATGGGGTGTTGGTTCTTTCCTGTCCCTCGGCCGCCCTACGTGTGTGCAGTGTCCTGGGCCGCTTGGCTCCTGTTCACCGGTGTGCCCGCGCGGTTTGCTGTGTTGTGTCTGCGGTGTCCTGGGCCACTTGGCTCCTGTTCACCGGTGTGCTCGCTCGGTGTGTTGTGTTGCGTGTGCGGTGTCCTGGGCCAATTGGCTCCCGTTCACCGGTGCGCCCGCTGGGTGTGTTGTGTTGCGTGTGCGGTGTCCCGGGCCACTTGGCTCCTGTTCACCGGTGCGCCCGCTCGGTGTGTTGCTTTGCGTGTGCGGTGTCCTGGGCCACTTGGCTCCTGTTCACCAGTGTCCCCGCTCGGTGTGTTGTGTTGCGTGTGCGGTGTCCTGGGCCACTTGGCTCCTGTTCACCGGTGTGCCCGCGCGGTTTGTTGTGTTGTGTCTGCGGTGTCCTGAGCCACCTGGCTCCTGTTCACCGTTGTGTCCGCTCGGTGTGTTGTTTTGCGTGTGTGGCGTCCTGGGCCCCTCGGCCCCTGCTCACCGGTGTGCCCGCTCGGTGTGTTGTGTTGCGTGTGCGGTGTCCTGGGCCACATGGCTCCTGTTCAGCGGTGTGCCCGCGCAGTTTGTTGCGTTGTGTCTGCTGTTTCCTGGGCCACTTGGCTCCTGTTCACCGATGTGCCCTCTCGGTGTGTTGTGTTGCGTGTGCGGTGTCCTGGGCCACTTGGCTCCTGTTCACTGGTGCGCTCGCTCGGTGTGTTGCTTTGCGCGCTCGGTGTGTTGCTTTGCGTGCGCGGTGTCCCGGGCCTCTTGGCTCTTTTTGACCAATGTGCCAGGCCGTGTCGTCTCGTCCCTTTGTTGCCCTCGGTGCACGCGTGTGTGCGGTGTCCTGGCCCTCGTGGCGCCCGTTCACCGGTGTGCGCGCTGTGTGCGGTGCGCGTGTGCCATTGGTGGTTGTGTCCCTCTTCCTCCCCCCCTAGCTTTCGTTTTTTTTTGATGGAAAAAAAGAAAAACAGGGGCGCGCGTACACTGCAGGCACAGGCACGGGCAGCTGGTGCGGCGTGCAATAGTGTTGTGTCCTCTGGCGTGTGTCGTCGGTGCTCTGGCGGCGGTCGCGACCCAGGGCTGCGGCTGGTGCGTCCTGATGTACACGGGCATGGGCCAGGGTGGGTTTGGTTAGGTGTCTCTTTGCTTCTGGAGCTGGCTGGTTAGGCGGCTGTGTGGGCTGTGAATGTGGGCTGTGGTTATGTTGTTCCCTCGGCGGGCCTGGTTAGGAGTCAAGGGTTAGCGGTTTCGGGGTGTGGCTCGGGTTTGATTAGTGTTTGGGTTTTGGCTTGATTAGGCGGTTGCGTCGGTAGTGGGCCTGGGTTCGGTGCCTTTGGGCGTAGTGGTGCCCGTTGTCGTGTGCGTTGGCGTCCTTCGTCGTCCGGTTTGTTTGGTGACTTCTGGGCAGGGGCCTGGCGTGGCGCCCCGTGGTGGTGGTTTGCTGGGTAACGGGGTTAGGTGGCGGCGCCGCTGGCCGGGGGGTCAGGCGCGTCGTGTTGTGTGGTGCGCAGGGCTCCTGGGGTGCTGTTGGTGCCGCCGGTGTCCGTGCGCTGACGCTTGTGGGGTGGTGAGGGGGTGTGTGTGTGCGGGGCTGTCCCACAGGCGGATGCCCTCTTGCTGTGTCTCCTGGAGGGTCTCCCGCAGGCGCCTGAGGACATACGGGTGGTCCTGGGGCGCGGGGAGGCTGCGGGGGTGGACTCCCAGGGGGTGGAGCGCATTGGCCAGCATGGCTTCCCATGCGGCCTGCGGCATCCACCCCCCCGCCGGCCGGAGGCGGCAGTTCTCCACCAGGCCCTCGAGAGAGGGCTCTCCCTGTGCCCACTTTCGCAGCTCCCAGAGCTGCGTGTGGGTCCAGCGCTGCCACCACTGTGCCTGGGCGGGGCCGCGGTCTTGGGCGGAGGAGTGGGCGTGGGTCGGTGTGACGGGGTCGTGGGGACTGGTGGCGGTGGCGGCCCTGGGGGATTCCTCGTAGTCCTGTTCCGTGGGAGTGTGCGGGGAGTGGGGGCGCGCGCGGATGTGGACCCGCGGGTGTGCGCGCAAGGTCCCCGCCTCGGGGTTGGGCGGGGACTCGCGGCGGCGGCAGTAGCGGGGCATGCGCTGTATGTGGGCTGTCATCGAGGGTTGGTAGGGGGGCGGGGACGCTGCTGGTGGACCCTGGCGTCGTTCTGGCCTGGTCGGGGGCGGTCCGTGGGCCTGGGGTGCGGTTTTTGAGAGGTGGCGGGACGAGGTGCGTCGTGCTTCGGCCGCGGCGCGCTCCGCTATATGGTGGTGGCGGCGGCGTTCGTGACGGTGGAGGGGCGCCGTGCTGGGTGCTGCTGCCTCCGGGCCTGGGATGGCTGGGGCCGAATGTCAGAGGGGACGTCCTCGGGGGGTCAGGCTCGCGCTGCCGTTGTGGCGCCGGGTTTGAGCTTGGGTTTGGGCCTGGCTTCCGGTTGCCGTCGTGGCGCGCTGATGGGTTTGGGTGGCTGTTTGGCGGCGGTTCCGGGTTTTGGCTGGGTCGCGGGTGCGGGCCTTGTCGGGGCGTGGGCCTTGGCGGCGGCGGGGTTGCTCGCGGTGGGGACGGGTTTGGGGGCCCGTTTGGGAGGTGTCCCCCGCAGCCTGGGGGGTGGAGTGCTGGATGAGGACGTGGTGGTGGTGCTGGATGAGGTGGTTGTGGTGGTGACGCGTTCCCGTGGGGGGCCGGCCACGGGACGCTGCGGTGACACGCACAGGTGAGCAGGCAGGCAAGGCACTACGCTCACAAGGGCATCAATACGCCTGTGTCATGTGACAAAGCGTTTCAGAATCCTTGCCACTCTGCAAAGAGGGAACGAAAGTATGTACAGCAACACATCAGGATATGTACACATGGGGTTAAGACTGGACTGGGGTAAGGGCATCACAGGACCATAGACACTCAGTCCCAACTCATATCCCAATCCCAGGTCCGACCCTCTCAGTGGCTGATGGGGGCGGGGGCTCAAACACAACCCATGCCCTGCTCAGTCCGGACCCTGAAACCCTGCCAATAGGGGGGGTGTCCCGCCCAGCCACAGGCGAGTTCCTGGAAACCAAGGGGCTCCAAGGCCAACCGACAGTGGCTCCCTATGCTCCCTTAATGGCAGGTCCCAACTCCACTCTGAGCCAGAGATATGGCCCCGCCATCATCACCCAGGAGTTGGTAGCTGAAAATGGGCTGTTTCGAGCCCAAACTGAAATTAACTCAAAAATCCCCAAAATTGACCCCTCGTCTGGACCCGCCAGAGGTAGGGACGAGGCAACTGACCCTATGCCCTTCGAGTACGAACCCCCTGGAGACCTCACCCAACCTGGTTCCCTCTGAGGTCCCGGCATCAGGGCAACACGGATGAGTCATGTGGGGTCATGATGCCAAAATCACCAAAATTGGCGTCATTCCCACGCGTGGCTCGCCCGGCCAAGGTAAGGCCAATGACTCACAGGGTAGGAGGCAGGACCTAGGACTTATATCTGAGTGTACAATCTGGATTTAGGTCCGGGCTCCCTATGGGCTTAGAGAAATGGGGCCGCCAATTGACCACACGGAAGGGGGAAATTGGGGTCCCAAAATTGGGTCATTTTGGCTGCCTGAAATGAGCCAAAATTCGGTGTGCTCCCAATAGTATATCACCACGCTGGTTTGGTGATCGGATCCGCCATTCCATACGTGATCCACCGGGAGTCCTACGGAGACTCCCATGCCCTTGGCTACCAGAAATCTCAATGCCACTCGGCGTGGTGACGATCCCAATTGGGTCCACAAATGCAAAAATGGCAAAATTGCCCATACTCAATTTGGCCTAGCGCCTTAACGAAGGCGGCTCCGCTTCGCCCACGTGGTGTGTGGACCATGGGGACCATTACCCATAACACCCATGTCATATATGGTCCATTGGTCCATGCATCCGGCGTGCACGAGGGTTAGAACATAGTGCACGGCGGGCAGCAAAAGTGGAAAAATGCTCAAAATGGCCAAAAATGCGCACACTCATGGTTGGGGCAAATGAGGCACATGCCCGACTCGGACCGGAGTGTGCCATGGGATTGGTATCAAGTCATGTTGGTCCAACATATCTTTTGGGCGTCGCCCAACTCCTTTGATATTGGGAATGGCAGGGTCGCCAAGTGGGCCCATGATTTGGAATAGTCCCAAATCGCCAACATGGCAGCCACGGTATGCCAAGCCCAAGAAGAGTTATTCGCCGGGTCCAAGATATGTTGGGCACCGAAGTATGTACCCTCATAACATACTTGGGTCATGATGTCAATTGAGCGCAACGTTGAGATACACGGTCGCCACTTGACATCATGACGGGCCAAAAACGGCAAAATTGGCACAAAGACAAACCAAAGTGCCTTGAAAGGCACACAATTATATTATAATATCTTTGGCTTGGACCGTGCAATCAACTAATCCTTCTAAACACAATGACTTGACACCAATGATCTCCGATCCCACATATGTGCTCCACTTGGGGCGCCCTGAAAGGTTACGAGCGCTACTTCCCAAGTGGGCACATGAAAATATGGAAAATTGCAAAATACACCCTTTGCTCCCAACGCATCGCTTCGGGTTCACCACACAAGCTTCCCTTCACGAAGGTTAGGCTTGCAATTGATCGTAGGGAGTATGGAGAAGGGGCTTGCACAATATGAGGTCCATTGGCGGGCTTCGCTTGGAGTAATGGACCCGCCAAATGGGCACGCAACACAACACATGGCACATACCACATATTGACCCAAAAGGTAGCTCCCACCACGATATGTCATGCCCCTCCAAGGGCATAACTTTGTGTCAATCGCTCATAGGAACTCAAGGAGAGTTCCTATGCCACACCAACACTTGCGCGCTACACTCGAAAGTTATCTTAACGCACGCAATATCATGGCCAAAGAGTTATAACGCAAACTCTACCCTCTTGACCATGATTCATTACACTAGCGCGCACGTGTGGAGACACAAGGCATATGATGCTTCCTAAATTACGTCGGGAGTATTGTGAATACATCCCACGTTTCCTTATCGTAATTCCTCGCAAGCAACACGAGATATGACCTTCACAAGTGACCTCACGAATCAACTTTGTTTTGCCCATATCTTTAAGACAAATGGAGGGCAGGATAAAAGGGAAGTTGATTCGTGCATACGGAAGCACGTAGGTCCACTCGAAAGAGGTCAAATCAAGTGCGGGGATGTCGAAGTCGAAAATCCGATTTCGACATCCTGAAAAATTTGGATTAAGGTTGCGAGTATTAATTATGAAAATTGCGGAAGCATCCATGCAGTTCCTGGCGACTTTGGAGCCTTCGTGACGGATAGCGTTAAAATTTCCATTATAAACAGTTAAACTGGCGGTTACGGTAAAGTCGCGAACCAACCGCCAGCAGTCAAAACAGTGAATATCGGAACGGAAGCGTAAAAATTGACGGAAACAATATGAAAATAAAACCCTGTTGATTCCTGATATTCTGATACACAAATCTCCGCTGGCGGTGCATCGGTTGCCGATGCGGGGCTTCACGGCACGGAACACGCCGTGCATGGGGTTAGTGGACCGGAGACCGGTTGTATGCCGTAACCTGGCCATGGGGTTCTGGGTACCGCTTCACCCCCCTCCTTAGAGCAAACCCTGGGGGGGCTCGATAACACCCACGCATGGCAGCGGGTACCCAGGACCACTCCCTGAAAGGGGGGGGGTGTGTCACATCCTCACTTCAGTAAGTCACAGTAAGATAGGTATCCCACAGTGGGATAGGTATGCTGCTGTAACAGCTCGTAGCACATGTATAGTATCAAGTATCAAGTCCCGGGTCCTGGCGGCGATTGTTCGGCATCCAAGGGACCAGTTACCCCATACCGGGCGCACCGGGTGCCGGCTGCTACGGTCACCACCACAGTGGCAGTGGCATACACGGCCAACATGGGCGTCACACGACGGCCGAGGTGGCCCCACAAGTCGAGAGCGACCACAAAGATCCATCAGGCTACCCCAAGGTTCCCAAGGCCCGCCGACTGGGGAGAGTCCCCACGGGTCCTTCCTCGGGCGCACCATGTCCATATCCATACGACGCGAGTCCAGAGTGCCATAGTCGAACTCCTTACGAACCCCAAATCGTAAGGGAACTCCTCCTGAAGGGATCGGGCATCAAGGCCGTCTTTTCCCTCGCCCTACTGCCACGAAGGGCATACATGAGGGAGTCCTCATGCAGTGTGGGCGGAGGCGTCGACTCCTCAAACAGCCAGTTTCCCAGGCAGACTGACCGAGGTCAGGAGCACCGGAGGCCGCCATCCGAATGCAAGTGCGTCTGCAAATCGGTAGGCTCACACTGGGACTGACAGTGGCGGACCGCTGGGAGTGTAGTCAGGCAACTGGGCTTCCCGCCTGGCGCCATCAGGATCTCCACACATCACAGCGAATAGGGCAACACGGTATCACGGGCACGCAAACAGTAGAATCTGTAATCAAGTACTGGTCCAGGCTGGACCAGGCTGTAAGGATATGTACACGGCGACTCAAGGCGCCTCTGTATCCCGATTCGTGGTGAAAAACAGTCCATCCCTCAGCGATGGGCTGATGACACTTAACATACAGATGCACATATCCTGCAGGGCAGAAAAACAAGCAACAATTTGGGTAAATAGGCGTGAAAACACACTCAGAACAGAGTGCCAAACCACGCCACGGTCAGGATAAGGCAAATGCAGGAGGATGGACAGAATAACGCCTGAGTTCAGGCATATATAGTCTCGAGACACACGTCGACTGGTCTGGATTCCGCAAATGCCATGGAACCAGACCACACACCAAAAAATCGCAATGCCGATGACAGCGGCATCCGTTGCGCAACGTCGTATGGGCTTCAAGGCCCCAAGAGCTCAGAATTATGAAGGTCAGTCACCCTACCTGGTTTCCCAAGGATTCAGCAGGGGGGGGTGAGTGACGAATAAAAGAAGAGAGGGGCCATCCTCCTCTGGATTCAGCAGGGGGGGGTATATGGCCACTCTGTCACCGAAAGATGGAAGAGAGCAAGCAAGTAAGGGACGATTCGTCGGCCTCACAAGCGCTCATAACACATCAGGGGAGAGCCCAGGGCGCTGATCAGGCACCCCTGGCTGCAATCGCCCGGGTGAGTGCTGCAAAGTCCGAAACGTGGATCTTGGTCTTGTGTTTGCGGATGTACTCCATGAAGGGAGTATTGACCCGCGGCACGAATGAGGAGACGGGTTCCCAGGTGTCGTGGGACGGCCCATAGCCTCGCCAACGAACCTTGAACTCCAGACCTCCGGGTGCCGAGGCCTTCGGACGCTGAGCCAGGATCTTCTCGACAGTATAGTCGTCCTGCTCAGCATAGTCGTCGTCCGAATCGGCCTCATGTTTGGCGTAGTCCAGGGACACATGTCGGCCACGGAGGTCGGGTTCCTGCACACGGAGTTGACTCTCGTGGCGCTCCCGGAACTGTCCGTGACCCACCTTGATGCGGTAGGTGTCCTCACCAATCCTGCGGACCACCTCGCCGGGTGTCAACCAGGTTTTGGTGCGGTGGGTGCCCATGGGGCGGGGTCTGATCACCCACACCGGGTCTCCCACCCTGAACTTCTGCGCTGTCGAGCTCGGGGCGGACTTCTGACGCTCAGCATGCTCCTTCTCAAGCTGCTGGCGGATGTCCCGCGCCGTTTGCTCTTGCCGCGCGAAGAACTCCTTGGCATCCATAGCCATGCCATCACCAGACAAGGGAAGTCCCCTACCCAGGGGGTCCCTGCCGAAGAGAATCTGGTGAGGGGACAAACCGCCCGGAGTGGGGGTGTCATGATGGGCCTTCAGAGCAGGCCACATCTCCTCGAACCAGTTCCGACGTGGATTGGTGATGTGGATCTTGCGCAGCTTCTCGAACAGCTGCCGTCCAGCCACCTCAGCACGGCCGTTAGACCGGCTGAGATAGGCCACGCTCTTGGCATGACGTATCCCCATGAGGGAACACATAGCCTTGAACCAGCCACCAGTAAACTGGGGCCCTCGGTCACTGCAAATGGTGCGGGGGATGTCAAAGACGGTCAGCCAATGACGAATCATCATGACTGCCACCTCCTTGGCAAGCAACCCCTTTTTGCGTGCCGGAACGGCTACAACGTAGCCGCTGTGGCGGTCCACACAGAGAACCACACAGTCAAAGGTCTCCTTGCCAATGTGTACTTCGGGCATGGAGAAGACGTCCATGGCCACGCTCTCCATGGGCTGGTCAGGAACCGGGGTCCATTGGGGCTCCCCCTTGACGTTCCGGTTATCGGGATTGCAGGCCTGACAGACCGAACAACCCTTCCTGACCTTCTTGATGGCGGTGTAGAGAACGATATGGTCGATCTCGAACCGACGCTGCATGTCAAGAGCTTGCTTCTTGACCCCTGGGTGCAGCATGTGGTGGTGCCAAGCTTCACACAGCTCGAGCACCCGGGACTCCGGGACTAGCAGCTTACCATTCCGGTAGAGCTTGCCATCTTCCTCGGTCAGCCCCTTTGGCCACTTCTGCCCGTCGTCAGGGTCGGTCACAGCCCTATACTCGGCCGCAAAGGCCTCAGACTTGGCGTAATCGTCGGTTCAGTCGTCCTGGAGGCAAGACTCTGGGAAGAGGTGCTTGTCGGACTCAGTTCCCACAGGGGGTGCCGGACCGGGCCTTCCGCCCGCGGCATCCACAGGGGCGAGTACACTGACCGTTCTGCTCACCCTCGAAGCGAGGGGGGCATCTGCGGCCATGACGACGAAGCATTTGGCACCCTCCTCCTCCATCAGGCGCTCCATTTCAATGATCCTCTTGGCTTCAGCGGTCTCGGCCTCATCGCCATGGGCAGAGATATCCTGCATGCCCTTGCTGGCGGGATAGGCCCACCTACTGAGACAGTCCGCCACGGTGTTGTCCTTTCCAGGAATATAAACAACCGTAAGGTCGAACTTGGCCAAGGTCTCGTGCCATCTTGCCCGTCGGGAGGCGGGACCTGAGGGGGTGTCCACGTGCTCCTTGTGCCACGACTGCAGACTCTGATGGTCGGTGCAGACGGTGACGGGATGGAGGGCTATGTACCCAGCCCATTTCCTGAGAGCCATGACGATGGCATACGCCTCCTTTTCACGGGGCGTCCACGTCCGTCTCTGGCCTTCAGCCAGGACTCGGCTCCAGAAGGCCACGGGCACGTGCCTCCCGTCGTCAAGCACTTGCTCCAACACAGCGCCAATGGCGTAGTCGGAAGCGTCGGTGCGCAGGACGAACCCTCGGTCGGGATCCACGAGGTGCAGACCCACTGCGGATAGCAGCGCCTGCTTCATCCCTTCAAAGGCACGGTCGGACTCAGCTGTCCAGACCAGAGCCTTCTTGGACCCCTTCTTGGTCTCCTCTCGGTTGCCCTTGAGCATGGTCGTCATGGGGGCTGCATACTCGGCATACATTTTGATATACCCCGAGTAGTAATTGCAGAACCCCAGATACGCCCGTAGCTCAGAGACCGTTTTGGGCTTTTCCCAGTGCTCAATCGCCGCCACCTTGCCGGGTATGGGCTTTCGCTGCCCGTTCCCGACTACGTGGCCAGCGAAGACCACCTCGCTTACCGCAATGGTGGCCTTGTCACTGCTGCCCGTGAGCTTGTGCCGAACCAGAAGGTCCAGCACCCGAGTGACGTCCCTCTCATGTGCCTCCAGGAGCTCCTCGTAGCTCATGCTGGGGTCCCCGGACGCGATGATCACGTCCTCCACGAAGGGGTCCGCACAGTCGCGCACCGGCTCAAGCAGGTTCTCCAGCATCCGCTGAAAAGCCGCATTGCCGTTGGTAACGCCCATGGGCATCACCTTCCACTGGAGAGGTCCAAGTGGGGTGCTCATGGCTGTGCAGGCACGGGACTCCTCGGCGAGAGGCATCTGATGATAACCATGTTTCAGGTCAATCACCGTGAAGATCCTCCGCCGGTGTTGCTTTTGCAGCATGTCCTCAATGAGGGGCAGCGTATAGCTGTCGTGCTGCGTTTGGGCGTTCAGGCCGCGGTAGTCGACCACGAGCCGCCACTCACCGGCAACCTTCTTGGGGACGACGAAGCAAGGAGAGGCCCATTCGGAGTGGCACGGCTCGAGCCAGCCTCTCTGGATGAAGTCACGGAGGATCTTCTCCATGGCCTCTTTCCTCTCGCCCCTCAGGGCAAACTCCCGGTGACGATACACACGGGGGTCCTGCTTCAGTCGTATCTTGGCCTCGCCATACGGTCCACGCACCGGTGGGGGGAACACAGGCTTGCCGCTGAAGAAGGTCTCGCCATACTTCTGCTTCAGCCTGGCCCTCAACGCCTGGATCTTGGGGCAGTCATCGGACTCCGCCTTGGCTTTTCCGGGCACTTGAACCACGGAGCTTACTTGAGGGGTAGCGACCCCGCTCGCTTTCGGCTCAGGTGGTCTTCCCAGGTGGCCCAAAGGGCCATCTCTGGTCTTGCCTCGGAACAGATCGCCGTAGGTGGGTGGGTTACCGCCAGGCGGCTCGTCTTGGCTGGACATGTGATCCAGCACCCTCTGTACGAAGGTATTCCCGTCATAGGAACCGGAGACGATTGAGTCCACTTCCCACCAGGCTTTGTCCTGGCCTTTGCCCTCACGCTGGTTCCCCCAGTCGTGAAAGGGCTGATCCATATACCCCTGAACCAGATCCCACTCCTCTTCAGTGAGGGGGTCTTCGGAGTCCGATTCTTCGATGTCAACAGGGGGAACCGCAAAGCATTGCCTCCAAGGCTCTGCTATGATACGGTTGACACACACGAAGTCCGTGGTGTCGGCCTGATCAAGGCCCCCATCCACATAGTGGAATTCTGTTGGCCATCTCTGGGGTGGCATGGGCTGTCCCTTAGCGTCCTGATAGACACTCTCTCCAGCCGGTAGGACGACCTTGTTCAAGGTCATGTTGGTCAATGAGGCTACCCAATGTCGGGTACTCTCCTCCTCGGTGCATCCCATAGGAACAACCAGCACTGCCTTGGAGCGGTCCTTGCGAATCTTCGCTATCGCTCTTGGAATGTCCCAACGGGGGCAATGGATCCACATCAATCCCTGATGCGGACCCCAGTGCTTCTTCCACGCGGAGTGCTGTGCGCTCCAGTACTTCTCACACACCCGCAGATGGGCGGAGGTTCCTGAAGAGAACGCATCCAGGGCCAGATCCAAAGCTCCCAAGTCCGCGACAACTCGGCTCGCCACTTCCGGCCTTACGCCGTACTCCTGGTTTGCAGGACCAGTTGGCTCAGTGTCCAGCGCGGCCACTTCGAGCTGATTGCGTTCGGGGTGGATCCATTGGCATTCCACATGGTGCTCAGGTGACGAGAGCCACGAGAGTTGGTCGTCCTGGTACAGGGTCATGGAGGCCTGGGCCGGGAGGACGCCGGAGTCCGTCTCCATCATGAAGTCGTACCCGACGATCATGTCCCAGTCCATCTCGGCCTCGTAGAAGCTACCGTGCAGGAGGATTTCCTTGCCGAGGTCTGGGCGGCTCAGCTCACGATGGTTCACGAACTGCAGCCCAATGGCCGCTTCCTTCGTGCCTCCCACCATGTACTGGCCGTTCGCCACCTTCAGCCTGACAGGTTTCCGACTGTCGGTCAGACACTCTGGTGGAAGTAGGCCAGCCTTGACCAAGCTGACTTGAGCTCCCGTGTCGACCAACACGTCGAAAACCTTTTCCACTTCCCCGCATAGGGCACGGACCTTAAGATGCAACTGCCGCTCGCGACCGACACGGCGCACGGCGTGCAAACTCAGGATCTCCGGCCGTTCCAGAAGCTCAACAAGGGACTGGTGCAGGTCGTGGACAATGGGCTCAGGCTGCCCATCTGCAGCATCCAGCTGCGGTCCGGGTGATCCTCCGATACTCTCGGATAGATCCTGTAGTACATCAAACACGTTCTTGGTCGCGAAGGACGGACGGGTGCAAGGGTTCGTGCCTTCACTTGCCCTCAGCCCGCCTCCGCGACTGGGCGCCAGACCGGGCCTTCCGCCCGCGGCAGTCCCCTTGTGGTTATCGACTCCCGACTGGGATGGATCGGCGCTTCCCACGTCACCATCCTGCGACCGCCCTAGCTGGGGCCCTTGGCTGCAGGGGCTCCGCTAGGGGGCGTCGGTTGTGGAAGAGGGGGTGTTCTCCTCGGCCTCAACGTCGTTGACGCCCTTCTTTCTTCCCCCTTTACCTCCTCCTTTACCCTTCTTGTCCTTGTCCTTGTTCTGGTCATTCTGGTTGTTCTCCTTGTTCTTGTTGTCCGACCTGGGGACCCAGTTCCGCTTGATCTCCTGGATCTCCTTGGCCAACTCGGTCCCCACCGACGACATCAGCTTGGCCAGCTCATCCTTGTCGACCTCCATTTTGGCTTCCCGGATACCCGCGGGCGCACGCTTCTTCGACCCGTGCGCCTTCTTGTAAGCCTCCGTGTCGGCCTTGTGGACGGGGCATGTTCGGTGGTCATGGTTGAAGCCTTTCTTCCTCCCATAACACACGAAACAGCCCTGAGGGTGAGCTCGTATGAACTCCCCAAAGGACAGCGGAGGGTCGCCAATGCGGCGAGGATCCCTCTTCTCCTGCTTCCTCCAACCCTGCTGCAGGGGCTTCCAGTTTCCCGGCTTGCTCCCCGTGTTCAGGTTCTTGGCCACGAAGGCACAAACGGCCACTTCGGCGGGCTCATCGTCGTCGTCATTGTCGACGAGAGTCTCATCGCCGCCGGCTCCCGCTGGGTCCATGGCAGATTCCCCGCCAGGTCCCTCGCCAACGTAGTTGACGTCGCGGTCGCCGGGCCTCAACCCGCGGGTGTGGTGGAGGTTTCGGTACTCCTTGAGTACTTCCTCGCCAACCCACTCCAGGATCTCGTCGCAGCTCATCCGCGCCGGGATGGGCTGCAGACGGATGGTCTGGCCGCTCAACTCACAGTCGTCAAGGCGCCACATCGCGGTCTTCTCGCGATCGCCCGAGACGGTGATGAGAAGGGCGTTCCGCAGGGAGTGCCGTTTGACATCCCGGGCCACGTTCTTCTTCGCCCAAGACACCACGTTCGTATGATACTCCTTGGGGAGCATCATCTTGACCGTGTGGTTGGACTTGGCCCTCTTGGATTCCTCCTTGGTGACCCTCTTGATCCATGCTTCCGGCAGCATGGAGAGCAGGCGAGCCTGCTCGTAACCCTCGTTCCAATCCTCCACATTGCGGCGGAAGAGGGTGTATTTCCCTCGGAAGTCACGCCAGTCCCGTAGGCGGATCTCCCGTCCCTCATGCTCAAGCTTGATGGACTTCCAGCGCTTGGCAGCCACCTGCGGAGCGTCCACCCGCTCCTGCTCGTTGAGCCACTTCTTGGCGTCCTTGAGGGTCTTGATTTTCCCCTCCTTGGTCGCCACGAAGTATAGCTCGCCGAGCACTTCCGGCAGGCGGTACCTGAACCGTTTGAAGACATATCTCTCCGCATCCGCGGGAGGTAGGTCCTCAGTGACGGTCAGCCCCCAATCGTCCAGCTTCTCCAAGAAGCGGTCGAGGTTGAGGGGGTTGCCATCGTACATGGGGGGCTTGATGTCCTTCAAGTCTTCCCACACGGCGGCGTCCGCGGCCTTAGAGACCATGAACGCCGGCCGCGAGGTCGACCGAGGTTCCCATCGGCCTCGCCCACGGACTCCCACGGCCGCCACGTCCATCTCCTCCATGGAGTCCCTGTGGCTACGCCGCGGTTCCTCCACGTACGCTGAACCAAAATGTTCACGCCGTACTGCATCCATGTACGCATCCTCATCACGGCGCCGGCGGCTGCGTTCAGCGGCCTCCCGTCGTACACCACGCGGCGGGCTGATGTCGAACTCCTCCAGGTCCAGGTCCAGGTCCAGGTCCTCACCTTCGCCGACATCCCACTCCACGTCTCCTCTGGGGACCTCATCCCTGAGTCCACCATAACGTCCTCCAGCCCTGGGGATTGGCGCCGGGGCTGGTGCCGGGCGTCGGGGGCGTACAGGCGTCCGCGGTGGGGCACGGCGGTTGTGGTAGTCCGCGCTGAGCCACTCATCGCGCCATTCCTCACTGCCACTGCCGGGCGGCACGCGCTCGTTGCGGCGGCCCGCGCTGTGGTGAGAGGGGGCGGTGAGAGAGGGGGCACTGGCGCTGGGGCGACTCCTGGGGGCTCCGCCGGGGGCGTGGGGTCTGCCTGGACCTGGTCCGGGTCCCCAGCCGTCGTCCGACGAGCCAGACTCCAGGGGTGGGTGGTCGCTGCCGACCCTCCCACGGGCTTCCAGCGCATCCAGCCTCTCCTGCAGGCCGCTGACGACGTTGGTCAGCGACTTGGTCTCGGCCCTGGCGATGTCCAGGTCCTTCTGCGCGCGCGCGGCGACCCCGGAGATGCGAGCCATCTCGACCTTGCCCGTGTCTACCTCGCACTCGAGGGCAAAGACCCTCCTGCGGAGGTAGACAATCCACCGCCAGGTGGTATCCGGGTCGCCGTTCCCTGGTGGGTCGTCGGGGTCCCCAGGGGGTCCTCCAGGAGGGCCTCCGCCGGGTCCGCCCGGTCCAGGGGGTCCTCCCCCGCCCGGTGGTCCGCCTCCAGGGGGTCCACTCGGTGGGCGTCCTCCAGGGGGTCCTGATGGTCCTCCGCCAGGGGTTCCGGTGGGTCTCCGCCGGGTCGCCTCGGTGGGTCCGAGGATGGGCGCTTCCTCGTGATGCCGAACTCCATGTCGTCATCCTCGTCCATGTCGCCCCACCTGGGCGTCTCGGTCACGGAGGACTCGGAGCTCCGGTAGGGAGGAGGGGGATCCTCATCCTCACCTTCCGGTTCCATGGGGACGTCTCCGCCGCCTCCGCCCGTCCAAGCCACCACTTGGCGATGTCGACAGCCTCGTTCATCCCCGTCACTGGCGGTGAAGAAGGGGTCACTGTCGTGGGGGTGCCCACCCGCTGGCCTCCGCGGCCTCTCGGGGGTCTTCCCCTTGCCCTTCCTCCGTCGACGGGCGCTGGTGCTACCGCTCCCACTGCTGCCCGTGTCCGCCTCATCCAGCTTCATCCTGGAGGAGGCGTCCCCTTCGAAAAGCCTTCGAAGGGTCTCCACTCGCGATCCTCCCGGGGGAGTCTCGTGGCGGAGTTTGGCCTCTGCCTCCTCCATTGCGGCGGCGGTGGCTGCGGCAGCTCGCGCTTCGGCTTCTTCCCGAGCACGAGCCGCCTCGGCTTCCCGGGCCTGCAGCAGCTGCGCCTTCTGCGCCTCCAACGCCGCCAGCTCCGCCTCCGTTTTGGCCTTCTCCTCAGCGACCTTCCGTCGCGCGGCCTCGATGGCTTCCTTCTTGGCGGCGTCCTCCTGGGCCTTAGCCGTCGCTTCGGCGTGGGCCCTTTCCTCCGCCTCCTTCTTTGCCCTCCCTTGGGCAAGCGCCTCTTCCAGCGCCTTCACCTCGGCCTCCTTGCAGGCAATGGCCTCCTGCGTCAGGCGGGCTTCCTCGTCGGCTGCCGCCAACTCACCGTTGACCTGGGCAGTCGCTGCCCCGTGGGCGGCCACGGCCGTGAGTCCGGCCGCAATGGCCGCCACGGTCTGAGCGTGGATGGCCATGCCATGCGCCCACTGCGCAGCCTCCTCCTGGGCGATGCCGGTGGCGCCCTCCACGGCAGCGCTGTACTGCCTGGCCCGTTGCCGGGCAACCCGACGGTTGCAGGGCACCCCACAGGCGCGCTCACATGCGCGCGCCACGTCCCTTTCGGGAGCGACGCTGCTGCTGGAGCTGGCCTGGTCGGCCGGCATCCTCCCGCGGTGGGCCGACTCCACGTCGCTGCTGGGGCCTGCTGGGGCCTGCCGGGCCCACAGGAGCAGCGGACGGGACTTGCCCTGGGTCTGCTTGGCGACTTGGATGTAGTCGCCAAGGGTGGTGGAGCCGGGGTGGTGACCACCATTGGCCCGTGGGGGACTGGGGGCTGGGGTTCCGCCCTTGGCGCCTTGGGCGGCTTCGGCGGCCAGGGACTCCTGGTACTCCCGCCACTTCCGGTCCCTCTTCCTGTCCCCGGCGGACCGCTTCTCCGTCCCCGGAGACGCGCTGCTGCTGCCCTGCAGCCTGCGCTCGCTCCCCGGTTCCGGGAACTTCTTCTCGATCACGTCCCACAGGGAGACGTTGATCGAGGCGCCCGACGGGTAGGCGTTGGGGTCCTCGTCCTCCTCAATCCCGTCGGGGCGCAGCCCTTCGCCGGGCCTGTCCGGCCGGGTCCACGTCCTCCAGCGCTTGCGGCGGAAGCGGTACTCGTATCCTTCCGCCCGCAGCCACTCCTCCACTGCCCGCAGGCGATCCTCCCCCATGTCCTCGCGGAGCTCGAAGCTCCCGGGCATGCCGCCTTCGCACTGGGGATTGCTGTAGCGGTACTGCTGGTCCCACAGCAATCCGCGCAGCAGGCGCGCCACATGGGGGTGGGGCTGCGGCCACCTCCGACCCGCTTCTTGCCAATTCACCATGGCAGCGGGGGCGTAGTTGATCTTGAGGTCCTTGACGTGCACTCTTTCAACTCAACGAACTGGTTGTGGTTGTTGAGGAGGGTGCTGTAGCACTGGATTGGGCGTGCGGCTGGTGCTGGTCAGCCGGTGGTTGTGGAGGTGGTTGACGCGGCCTTGCTGGTCGGCCGATGGGACTCCGGGTTGGCCGATGGGGCTGATGCAGGAGTCCTGGTCTGTGCACCTCTTTCACGGTTGCTGCGCGGTCAGGGCGATGCGCTGGACGGCGCTGCGGGCTCCGTGACGAACTCGGCGCTGTCGCTGAGTGGCGCTGCGAGCCGCTGCGCTGCGCTGCGAGACGCTGCGCTGCGCTGCGAGCTGCGAGCTGCGCCGCGCTGCTGCGACGCGCTGCTCGGGGTTGGTGGCCCCGAGTGGCACGCGAGGGCTGGGTAACCCCGCGGCGGTGAAACGCTTTTGACGCGTTCCCGTGGGGGGCCGGCCACGGGACGCTGCGGTGACACGCACAGGTGAGCAGGCAGGCAAGGCACTACGCTCACAAGGGCATCAATACGCCTGTGTCATGTGACAAAGCGTTTCAGAATCCTTGCCACTCTGCAAAGAGGGAACGAAAGTATGTACAGCAACACATCAGGATATGTACACATGGGGTTAAGACTGGACTGGGGTAAGGGCATCACAGGACCATAGACACTCAGTCCCAACTCATATCCCAATCCCAGGTCCGACCCTCTCAGTGGCTGATGGGGGCGGGGGCTCAAACACAACCCATGCCCTGCTCAGTCCGGACCCTGAAACCCTGCCAATAGGGGGGGTGTCCCGCCCAGCCACAGGCGAGTTCCTGGAAACCAAGGGGCTCCAAGGCCAACCGACAGTGGCTCCCTATGCTCCCTTAATGGCAGGTCCCAACTCCACTCTGAGCCAGAGATATGGCCCCGCCATCATCACCCAGGAGTTGGTAGCTGAAAATGGGCTGTTTCAGCCCAAACTGAAATTAACTCAAAAATCCCCAAAATTGACCCCTCGTCCGGACCCGCCAGAGGTAGAGACGAGGCAACTGACCCTATGCCCTTCGAGTACGAACCCCCTGGAGACCTCACCCAACCTGGTTCCCTCTGAGGTCCCGGCATCAGGGCAACACGGATGAGTCATGTGGGGTCATGATGCCAAAATCACCAAAATTGGCGTCATTCCCACGCGTGGCTCGCCCGGCCAAGGTAAGGCCAATGGCTCACAGGGTAGGAGGCAGGACCTAGGACTTATATCTGAGTGTACAACTTAGATTTAGGTCCGGGCTCCCTATGGGCTTAGAGAAATGGGGCCGCCAATTGACCACACGGAAGGGGGAAATTGGGGTCCCCAAATTGGGTCATTTTGGCTGCCTGAAATGAGCCAAAATTCGGTGTGCTCCCAATAGTATATCACCACGCTGGTTTGGAGATCGGATCCGCCATTCCATACGTGATCCACCGGGAGTCCTACGGAGACTCCCATGCCCTTGGCTACCAGAAATCTCAATGCCACTTGGCGTGGTGACGATCCCAATTGGGTCCACAAATGCAAAAATGGCAAAATTGCCCATACTCAATTTGGCCTAGCGCCTTAACGAAGGCGGCTCCGCTTCGCCCACGTGGTGTGTGGACCATGGGGACCATTACCCATAACACCCATGTCATATATGGTCCATTGGTCCATGCATCCGGCGTGCACGAGGGTTAGAACATAGTGCACGGCGGGCAGCAAAAGTGGAAAAATGCTCAAAATGGCCAAAAATGCGCACACTCATGGTTGGGGCAAATGAGGCAGATGCCCGACTCGGACCGGAGTGTGCCATGGGATTGGTATCAAGTCATGTTGGTCCAACATATCTTTTGGGCGTCGCCCAACTCCTCCGATATTGGGAATGGCAGGGTCGCCAAGTGGGCCCATGATTTGGGATAGTCCCAAATCGCCAACATGGCAGCCACGGTATGCCAAGCCCAAGAAGAGTTATTCGCTGGGTCCAAGATATGTTGGGCACCGAAGTATGTACCCTCATAACATACTTGGGTCATGATGTCAATTGAGCGCAACGTTGAGATACACGGTCGCCACTTGACATCATGACGGGCCAAAAACGGCAAAATTGCCCATACTCAATTTGGCCTAGCGCCTTAACGAAGGCGGCTCCGCTTCGCCCACGTGGTGTGTAGACCATGGGGACCATTACCCATAACACCCATGTCATATATGGTCCATTGGTCCATGCATCCGGCGTGCGCGAGGGTTAGAACATAGTGCACGGCGGGCAGCAAAAGTGGAAAAATGCTCAAAATGGCCAAAAATGCGCACACTCATGGTTGGGGCAAATGAGGCACATGCCCGACTCGGACCGGAGTGTGCCATGGGATTGGTATCAAGTCATGTTGGTCCAACATATCCTTTGGGCGTCGCCCAACTCCTCCGATATTGGGAATGGCAGGGTCGCCAAGTGGGCCCATGATTTGGGATAGTCCCAAATCGCCAACATGGCAGCCACGGTATGCCAAGCCCAAGAAGAGTTATTCGCCGGGTCCAAGATATGTTGGGCACCGAAGTATGTACCCTCATAACATACTTGGGTCATGATGTCAATTGAGCGCAACGTTGAGATACACGGTCGCCACTTGACATCATGACGGGCCAAAAACGGCAAAATTGGCACAAAGACAAACCAAAGTGCCTTGAAAGGCACACAATTATATTATAATATCTTTGGCTTGGATCGTGCAATCAACTAATCCTTCTAAACACAATGACTTGACACCAATGACCTTCGATCCCACATATGTGCTCCACTTGGGGCGCCTTGAAAGGTTACGAGCGCTACTTCCCAAGTGGGCACATGAAAATATGGAAAATTGCAAAATACACCCTTTGCTCCCAACGCATCGCTTCGGGTTCACCACACAAGCTTCCCTTCACGAAGGTTAGGCTTGCAATTGATCGTAGGGAGTATGGAGAAGGGGCTTGCACAAGATGAGGTCCATTGGCGGGCTTGGCTTGGAGTAATGGACCCGCCAAATGGGCACGCAACACAACACATGGCACATACCACATATTGACCCAAAAGGTAGCTCCCACCACGATATGTCATGCCCCTCCAAGGGCATAACTTTGTGTCAATCGCTCATAGGAACTCAAGGAGAGTTCCTATGCCACACCAACACTTGCGCGCTACACTCGAAAGTTATCTTAACGCACGCAATATCATGGCCAAAGAGTTATAACGCAAACTCTACCCTCTTGACCATGATTCATTACACTAGCGCGCACGTGTGGAGACGCAAGGCATATGATGCATCCTAAATTACGTCGGGAGTATTGTGAATACATCCCACGTTTCGTTATCGTAATTCCTCGCAAGCAACACGAGATATGACCTTCACAAGTGACCTCACGAATCAACTTTGTTTTGCCCATATCTTTAAGACAAATGGAGGGCAGGATAAAAGGGAAGTTGATTCGTGCATACGGAAGCACGTAGGTCCACTCGAAAGAGGTCAAATCAAGTGCGGGGATGTCGAAGTCGAAAATCCGATTTCGACATCCTGAAAAATTCGGATTAAGGTTGCGAGTATTAATTATGAAAATTGCGGAAGCATCCATGCAGTTCCTGGCGACTTTGGAGCCTTCGTGACGGATAGCGTTAAAATTTCCATTATAAACAGTTAAACTGGCGGTTACGGTAAAGTCGCGAACCAACCGTCAGCAGTCAAAACAGTGAGTATCGGAACGGAAGCGTAAAAATTGACGGAAACAATATGAAAATAAAACCCTGTTGATTCCTGATATCCTGATACACAAATCTCCGCTGGCGGTGCATCGGTTGCCGATGCGGGGCTTCACGGCACGGAACACGCCGTGCATGGGGTTAGTGGACCGGAGACCGGTTGTATGCCGTAACCTGGCCATGGGGTTCTGGGTACCGCTTCAGTGGTGGAGGTTGTGGAGTCGGAGGCGGAGGAGAGGGCTGTGGGAGACGGCGGAGGGCCCTGGGCTTCGGGGGCGGGGGTAGGATGCTGGGTTCTGCAAGTAGCGGGAACGAAGGTGCGGGTTTGGGCACCGGGCGTGTGCGCGCATTTTTTTCTGGTGACCCGTGCGCGTCTTCTCTCCTTCTTGTCCTCCCCCTTCCGTTCCTTGCTCTTGTTCTTGTTCTCCTCGCCGTGTCGCTCCGCCGCCCTCTCCTTCTACTTGTTTGTTGCCCCGGACATTCCATTCCCGGGCCGCTTTGTCCCCGGATGTTCCAGTCCGGGTGCGTTGCGTCCCCGGATGTTCCGGTCCGCGGCACCGTGTGCACCCCCGGACGATCATCCGGGGGCTTGGGCCTTGCTCCTGTCCGCCCCGGACGCTCCAATCCGGGGCGTCTTTTTGTCGTATTCTCTCCGTTGCCTCGGACGCTCCAGTCGGTGGCACCGGGTTCACCCCCGGACGATCCAGTCAGGGGGCTAGTGCCGTGCTTCATTCCGCCCCGGATGCTCCAATCCGGGGCGTCTTTTTGTCGTATTCTCTCCTTTGCCTCGGACGCTTCAGTTCGTGGCACCGGGTTTACCCCCGAACGATCCAGTCCGGGGGCTAGTGCTGTGCTTCGTTCCGCCTCGGATGCTCCAATCCGGGGCGTCTTTCTATCGTATTCTCTCCGTTGCCTCGGACACTCCAGTCCGTAGCACCGGGTTCTTCCCCGGACGATCCAGTCCGTGGGGTCAGGCCGTGCTCCACTCCGCCCCGGATGCTCCAATCCTGGGCGTCTTTTTGTTGTATTCTCTGCATTGCCTCGGACGCTCCAGTCTGTGGCACCGGGTTCATCCCCGGACGATCCAGTCCGGGGGCTAGTGCCGTGCTTCATTCCGCCCAGGATGCTCCAATCCGGGGCATCTTTTTATCATATTCTCTCCATTGCCTCGGATGCTCCTTTCGGTGGCACCGGGTTCACCCCCGGATGATCCAGTCCGGGGGCTAGTGCTGTGCTTCATTCCGCCCCGGATGCTCCAATCCGGGGCGTCTTTTTATCGTATTCTCTCCGTTGCCTCGGACGCTCCAGTTCTAGCACCGGGTTCACCCCCGGACAATCCAGTCCGAGGGCTAGTGCCGTGCTTCATGCCGCCCCGGATGCTCCAATCCGGGGCGTCTTTTTATGGTATTCTCTCCGTTGCCTCAGATGCTCCAGTCCGTGGCACCGGGTTCACCCCCGGACGATCCAGTCCGGGGGCTAGTGCCGTGCTTCATTCCGCCCCGGATGCTCCAATCCGGGGCGTCTGTTTATCGTATTCTCTCAACTGCCACGGACGCTCCAGTACGTGGCACCGGGTTCACCCCCGGACGATCCAGTCCGGGGGCTAGTGCCGTGCTTCATTCCGCCCTGAATGCTCCAATCCGGGCCGTCTGTTTATCGTATTCTCGCCGTTGCCTCGGACGCTCCAATCCGTGGCACCGGGTTCACCCCCGGACGATCCAGTCCGGGGCCTAGTGCCGTGCTTCATTCAGCCCCGGATGCTCCAATCCGGGGCGTCTGTTTGTCGTATTCTCGCCGTTGCCTCGGACGCTCCAGTCCGTGGCACTGGGTTCACCCCCGGACGATCCAGTCTGGGGGCTAGTGCCGTGCTTCATTCCGCCCAGGATGCTCCAGTCTGGGGCGTCTTTTTATCGTATTCTCTCCGTTGCCTCGGACGCTCCAGTCCGTGGCACCGGGTTCACCGCCGGACAATCCAGTCCGGAGGCTAGTGCCGTGCTTCATTCCGCCCCGGATGCTCCAATCCGGGGCGTCCCTTTTTCATATTCTCTCCGTTGCCCCAGACGCTTCAGTCCGTAGCAGCGGGTTCAGCCCCGGACAATCCACTCCGGGGGGCTCGGGCCGAGCTCCACTCCGCCCCGGATGCTCCAATCCGGGGCGTCATGCATCTTTCTCTCTTTGCTGTCTTCAGTGTTTGCGTGTGCGGTGCATTGGTGTTTTGTTTTACGTTTTTTTTTCGCGCGCCCATTGTCGTTGCTCCTCCCCCGCTCCCCCTGCTCCGCTTTGCCTTCCCTCCCGCCCTTTCCCCTCCCTCTCTGCCCCCGTTTCTCTCTTCCCCTGCTCCCTTTCACTCCCTTTGTGGTGGCTTTGCTGGGGCCCGCACTCAAGCTCCTAGTTTCTACGCGCGCATGTTGCTATGTTTTGGGGCGGGCACACACGTTCATTCATCTTCTTTCTTTCCTGCCTGCTCTTTGTTCTCGTGCTTTGTTCCTGTTCACGTCCCTTCCCTTGTCGCATGCACTTTGTGTTGCCTTTGCCTACCTCGTGTCCTCTCCTCCTTTGTTTTTTTGGGGCACTCACACAAGCTCCTACTCCTACGCATGCAGTTTGCCACCATTCTCATCTGTCATTCAATCCATCGTTTTGCACTCTTGCCGCACGTTATTTATGTGTGACACCAAGTGTAGACACCGTGGGGAACGCCGCGTTGAACTCGCCACTGGCATTCGAGCCTAAGGTGTGCGGCATCCTATGGTGTCTTACTTATTCTTCCCGTCTTGGCCTCTTTGTTTTTGGCGACGTCCGAGATTAGGCGTGCTTGCTTTATGCATTCGTGACATGCTATGCTACTTATTCTTTCTGTCATGGACTCTTTGTATTTTGCGACGCCGAAGAGTAAGCGTTTTTGCTTAATGCATTCATGTCATGTTACTTTTTCCGTATGTCTTGGACTCTTTGTTTTTTGCGACGCCCAAGAGTAAGCGTGTCTTAATGCATGCATGGCGGTATTTGTTAATTAAGTATACTTACTCATCGGTTTGTGGTCTCATTGTATTTTTCGTCTCCCTTATGTAGGCGTGTTTGCTTAATGCATTCATGACACCCAAGAGTAAGCGTGTGGTGTTCTTGCACCCATGACACATGCTATTTATTTGTCGTGTTTCGGACTCTTTGTTTTTGGCGACGCCCAACAGCAAGCGTTTTTCCGTCCTTCCCCCTTGTGTGCATTTTGTGTGTTGTTGGGGCGTGCACTCATGCCCTAGCTACAATATGGGGTTGGTGTTTAAGAGCGGTTGTCATGGTTGCCCCGCATTGCTTTGCAGGACAGGACCGTTAGCCCCCCATGACAACCACTCCCTGGCCGAAGGCCATCGTTGTTGCCCTATTCTCGCCTCTAATCTTCTTCTTTGTTGTTGGAGCGCGCACAAGTCCCTAGCGCCTAGGATACGCACTTTGCTAGGTGTTTTGGGGCAAGCAACGCTCAACTTCATCGCCGTCGCGACTCTGCTGTTTTTCTTTTTCTGTGAGTGTCGTAAATTTTGCGACCTCGCCAAACAGCGGCGTAAAATTTTTTGGGGGGTTTCTGAGGTCGGAAGAATCGATTTTGCGCTTTATTTTTTCTGGTTGTGCGTCTTTTTCTTGGTTTTTTTTTCTTCTGCTGCGATCGCGCGACGCGTGGTGCAAACTTCCCCGGACCGCTCAAACACGGGGGGGGGGACAAACTAAAGCACACCTATGGCTGTCCCCGGTGTGTCGTGCACTATGAAACGTGCATCCAATCTCTGATGGCTCAACTGAAGTACCTACAAACTCAGAATCTAGAGTTGCAGCGATCCCAGCAAGAGCTTTCTCAGGCAGTAGCCTCTACCGCTGGCATCAGTCAGTCCTACGGGGACCGGATGACCCAAATTTTGTCTACATTGGCTAATTTTGACGCGGCGGTTCAGGCCTACCAACGGGATTCTAAGGCGTTGGAGGCTAGCGTGTCAGATCATCTTAAAATGTCCAACCGCAACATGGCTAAGTGCTTTAGCGCATTGGAGACGCTCGCTATGCGTTACGCCGCAGTTGCATCTAGAATCGATGCGTGGGAGCACTGGTACTCCGCGCCTGCAGAGCCCATTACGTTGGTCATGCCCCCGCCATCGGCACCTCCACCGTTTTCTGATCCTGAGCCGGCGGCGCCTACGGCGCCCATGGGCGCGCCATCCGGTTCATCCCGTGGTGGGTGTGTCCTTCCTTTCTCCGTCGACCCATCCCACGATTGCATCTACCATCCGAACGCTTGTACCGATTCGGGGTGGCCCAGGGGGGGGGGGGGACACCACCAACACCCCCACCACCAAAAACCTACTTCGTGGAGGGGAACCGCTGAAAAGCAGAAGGAACCTGCTATCCTCGAGGGGAGGGCGGCGCCTAAGGGCAAAGAACACCCCACGGAGCCTACGGCCCCGTGGGCCAATGCGAAGGAGAACACCTCTTCGTTGGGCAACATTAATCCCCTCACGAAAAATGTTTTCACTTCCCCCGGGAAATCTTCATACACGCCCTCTCATCCTAGGACAGGTGTACAGTCTCTCCAGTGAAGGTTGCACCAAGTGCAAGTGGAGGTGCACCTCCAACCATGGCTCCCCCCGCTTACCACCCGTACCAAATGCCTTTGGTGCAAAATAGTTACACCAAAGCGGTAGAGGATAGTGACATGCCTAAACCGCAAGTTAATGGGCAGTTGGAGAGCTACGACGATTGGGTGGAGAAGCTTCAACAATGGTTGGGGAGGTCTGATCCCATGTACCGAAAGGCCAACGAGGCAAAAATGATTTTTAGTACCTTGCCCCCATGGCTAAAGGCAATCATCAATGCCTTGGTTGCCGAGGCCACCCACGACACACGAACGGCTCCCACCCTCAAAGAGTTGTGGGGTTTTTTGGAACACCGTTTCCACGAGTATGACCCCTCAAGGGCCGATGAAAGGTGGGGTGCCCTCACCCCCAGGGTGGTTAAAGGGCAAGTGACCCTCATCAAACTTGAAGATTTCTATGCTCACTGGCAATGTTTGTTGCCTTTGAGCCATGAGACTCGTCCCCACGAGATCTGGGAGCAGCTCCTGAGCAAGCTCACAGGGATCAAGGAGAAGGTCGTCAAACAAGAGGCCAAGAATAGCCCAGACAGGTATGTGGTGGATGTTAGTGGCCTTGACCCTTCGCCGGGGCGCGCCCCATTCGAAAAAGAACTCAGGAAATATAGCGCTCAACGTTGCAGTACGGTTCCTAAGATTGTTTCCTATTCTTGGCCTGGGCTGATAGTTGATTGCAAAGACCCGTCTCTACAGGAGTGGATCTTGCAACTCAACAACACACCTCACACACGCGGCTACACTATGAAAGTGGAGCAACTTACGCGTCGTGTGAAGCCTGAGGAAATCTACGCCCTTGCCCATAAAAGCGTATCAGAGAGGGAGCTCTCAAACGCCTCAATAAGGGAGACAAGACGACGGTGATGTACACTCATCGCCCTTCTCACAATAGAACGGCGGTGAATGCGGTTAATGCGAATGCTACGTCGGACCCTAACACCTCCGAACCCGCTGACACTTCTGTCAACGCCGTGGGTCACCCTAAACCTGCGGCGAAGGAGACTGTCAGCACCCGTCGCACCACCTCCTCCTCGTTGCGCGCGCTTGGTCCTGTCCCAGAACGAAATAAAAAGATAGGTAAAACACGACGAAAAAACTTTCTGAATAGCTGAAAATAAAGCTACTTAGCATAAACAACAGTTAGGCCAAAAAGCGCGCTGCGAAACGCGTAAAAACGCGACGAAAAATTTTTCGACGTGAAATAGGTGAATAGTTGGCGCCGTAACAACCGTAACGCTCGTAGGACCCTAACGCCGTCCCTCTCGTCGTCTAACTAGCCGTAGGGGCAAAGAAAAACGCGTCGCGAGCAGCGCGTAAAACTCCAAAAGTTTTTCTAAGTCGCCGCGTCCCTTCGCCCTGCTTCTCTTCCTTTTCTTTCCTTCTCCATGCACCTACCTCCCCTCCCTCCTGCCCCCCCTCACCCCTTTTCATCAGCTTAGGCGACCGGCCCTGGGGGAAAAGCGGTCAACCCCTAGCAAGCAAGACCACCATCTTCGCGGTCGCGTGGCAACACGTAAGTCAGCAATTTCATTTTGGTATTGCTGCTTGCCTGCGTGCGTGAGTTGCGTAGAGTTTGATTTTCTAAAGAGAAACATTTTAATTTTTGGTTTTCAGAAAGTTTTCAAAGGCATGGAAAAACGGCAGGGGTTTTTAGCAAAGGAAAAGAGGACAAAAGGAAAAACAAACACCAGCAGCGCAGACAACCGCACAGCACAGCCAACCAGCACAGCACCGCAGGGCAGCACGGCACCGCAGGACACGGCACAGGGCGCAGGACACCACAGGACAACGCACAGCACAGCAAGACACCACGACACACCAGAGCAGCACCACCACACCGCAGAACGCCCAGGGAGACACCACAACGCACAGGGACACGCCACAGCACGAGGCACCAACAACAGCGCAGACGACACTGGTGCCGCACGACGGGCCGCAGGAGGGCAAAGCAAACACAAACAGCACCGCAAAACGACAGCAGAGCACGACAGCACAGCACCACACGACAGCACAGCGCCACAGCACACGACACAGGGAAGCAGGGCACCACAGCCAGCACAACAAGGCACCGCAGCGCACGGAGCGGAGAAGACAGGGAACGCACAGCACGAGGAAAAGAGCACCACAGCACGCAGACACCACCACCGGGCAAAAAACAGCACAGCCAACCAACAGCACAACACAGCACAGCACGACAGCCCACAGGAGGGCAAAGCAAGCCCCAACAGCACCGCAACACGACAGCAGAGCACAACAGCACAGCACCACGCGACAGCACAGCACCCCACAACACGACACGGGAAAGCAGGGCACCACAGCAAACCACACCAACCACAGGGAAGCAGACCACGCGGCCAGACAGGGACACCGACACCGAAATACGCCACCAGCAGACAACCATGGGCCACCAGACCCAGCACCGCACCAGGGCACACCACAGCGCCAGGCGCCAGCAACAGCACGCACCACACAAACAGCACAACGCGAGTGCACCAGCACAGCGAAGCACAGCACCGCACAGAGCGGAGAGGACAGGGAACGCACAGCACAGCACCCCGGGACACACACAGCACAAAGCAGAAAGGCGAACAACAGCACGCACCACCGCGCCACGACAAAACACACACAGCACAGAGCACAAAGCGTGGGGGAACACCGCAAAACACAGCGCGGCAGAGCACAGGGCCCCAGGGCGACGGGCATCGCCAGAGGGCACCGCGCAACAAGCAGCGGTACCCAACCAGCGCAACATAGCAAAGGATAGCACAACACCGGAGGACACAACGCGCAGGAGCGCGGCGCAGCAGCGCACCCAGGGACGCACAGCACAACACAGCACACGGCGAAAACCGCGAGACAAAAAGGGGGGGGGGGGGCAGCAACCACCAGGGAGCAGCCAACAGCCAGGCGGAAAGCACGAAAGAGGGACAAGCGCACGGAGAGCCGAGAAGCGGAAGGCCAACAAAGCAAACAACGCACAGCGCCGAGGCCCAGGGCACCCGGGGCCGGAAACCAGAGAAAGCCGGAGACAACGGGGGCGCACAGTGGCAGAAGAAAGAAAAAAAAAAAACACCAAGGCACCAAGCAGGAGCGACCAAAAATGCGAGACACAAAAGGGGAGGGGGGGGGGGGGGGAGAAACCACCAAAGAGCAGCCAACGGCCAAGCGGGAGACGCAAACGAGGCGCGAGCGCACGAAGAGCCGGGCAGCGGGAGGCCGAGAAAAACAAACAAAGCACAGCGCCAAGGCAACCAGGAACGGCAAGGGGAGCGAGAGGGGGGCAACGCCAGCCTGGAGGGGGCCAAGCAAAGCAGAAAGACATAGCAGCCAAAGGAAAAGGTGGGGCGCACCACAACGCGCCCGGGAGGCCGGGCCCGCCCGACCAGGCCACAAAGAGCAAGCACACGCACGCCAGCCGCCGTCCGGATGGATGAGTGCACGCCCGGAGGGTACCCAGCCCCTGCCGGCTACGAACAGCCGCCGTCCGGATGGACGAGTGCGCGCCCGGTGGGTACGCAGCCCCTGCCGGCTACCAACAGCCGCCTTCAGGATGGACGTGTGTGCGCCCGGAGGGTACCCAGCCCCTGCCAGCTACGATAGCCGCCGTCCGGATGGACGAGTGAGCGACGCCCCGCACAGCAACACAACACACCGAGCGGACACACCGATGAACAGGAGCCAGGAGGCCCAGGACACCGCACACGCAAAACAACACACCGAGCGGGCGCACCGGTGAACAGGAGCCAGGAGGCCCAGGGCACAGCACACGCAACACAACACACCGAGCGGGCACACCGGTGAACAGGAGCCAGGAGGCCCAGGACACCGCACACGCAACACAACACACCGAGCGGGCACACCGGTGAACAGGAGCCAGGAGGCCCAGGACACTGCACACCCAACACAGCACACCGAGCGGGCACACCGGTGAACAGGAGCCAGGAGGCCCAGGACGCCGCACACACACAACAACACACCGAGCGGGCACACCGGTGAACAGGAGCTAGGTGGCCCAGGACACAGCACACGCAACACAACACACCGAGCGGGCACACCGGTGAACAGGAGCCAAGTAGCCCAGGACACCGCACACGCAAAACAACACACCGAGCGGGCGCACCGGTGAACAGGAGCCAAGAGGCCCAGGACACAGCACACGCAACACAACACACGGAGCGGGCACACCGGTGAACAGGAGCCAGGAGGCCCAGGACACCGCACAAGGAACACAACACAGCGAGCGGGCACACCGGTGAACAGGAACCAGGAGGCCCAGGACACTGCACATCCAACACAGCACACCGAGCGGGCACACCGGTGAACAGGAGCCAGGAGGCCCAGCACACCGCACACGCAAAGCAACACACCGAGCGGGCACACCGGTGAACAGGAGCTAGGAGGCCCAGGACGCCGCACACGCACAACAACACACCAAGCAGGCACACCGGTGAACAGGAGCCAGGTGGCCCAGGACACAGCACACGCAACACAACACACCGAGCGGGCACACCGGTGAACAGAAGCCAGGAGGCCCAGGACACCGCACACGCAACACAACACACCGAGCGGGCACACCGGTGAACAGGAGCCAGGAGGCCCAGGAGACTGCACACCCAACACAGCACACCGAGCGGGCACACCGGTGAACAGGAGCCAGGAGGCCCAGCACACCGCACACGCAAAACAACACACCGAGCGGGCACAGCGGTGAACAGGAGCCAGGAGGCCCAGGACGCCGCACACGCACAACAGCACAGCGAGCGGGCACACCGGTGAACAGGAGCCAGGTGGCCCGGGACACCGCACACACGTAGGGCGGCCGAGGGACAGGAAAGAACCAACACCCCATGGGTCGGACACACGGGGGCGACCCAGCCGACCCACCGGGCCAGTGGCAGGAGCGGTACTCCAAGGCTGCTGGTCCGAGCCCGGTCAGGCTGCATCGGGGACCATGGCAAACGTCACCCGGAGCCATGGAAGCAACCGGTGACAGGCGAGCCGGTACACAGTCCAGGAGGGGGTCGCCTGCCAAGCGGAGCTGCCCCGCAACTCAAGCCACAAGGGTGAGGCGGTCGTACCGTAGACAAGCGGGAGCAATACCCCTTGTGGTGAGAGATACTCCACACGGCTGGGCAGCCCCCAGAGCTGCCGCCCAAAGGAGGGGGCATGTGGCCCTACTCATGGACACATGTGGGGACACCCTCCCACCTGGGACACATGGGGCGGGTGGCCGCGACAATGCCTTCCCAAGCACATGCGGGAGCGGCTCAAGAGGCACCTAACATAGGGCGGCGGGAGGGACAGGACGTCCCCTTGGTAAGACCTTCTTCCTGCATCGTCAAAGGAGGCATCCCGAGCTCCCGAAGATACCTACCTACCTACCTCAGAATCTAGAGTTGCAGCGATCCCAGCAAGAGCTTTCTCAGGCAGTAGCCTCTACCGCTGGCATTAGTCTGTCCTACGGGGACCTGATGACCCAAATTTTGTCTACATTGGCTAATTTTGACGCGGCGGTTCAGGCCTACCAACGGGATTCTAAGGCGTTGGAGGCTAGCGTGTCGGATCATCTTAAAATGTCCAACCGCAACATGGCTAAGTGCTTTAGCGCATTGGAGACGCTCGCTATGCGTTACGCCGCTGTTGCATCTAGGATCGATGCGTGGGAGCACTGGTACTCCGCGCCTGCAGAGCCCATTACGTTGGTCATGCCCCCGCCATCGGCACCTCCACCGTTTTCTGATCCTGAGCCGGCGGCGCCTACGGCGCCCATGGGCGCGCCATCCGGTTCATCCGGTGGTGGGTGTGTCCTTCCTTTCTCCGTCCACCCATCCCACGATTGCATCTACCATCGGAACGCTTGTACCGATTCGGGGTGGCCCAGGGGGGGGGGGGGACACCACCAACACCCCCACCACCAAAAACCTACTTCGTGGAGGCGAACCGCTGAAAAGCAGAAGGAACCTGCTATCCCCGAGTGGAGGGCGGCGCATAAGGGCAAAGAACACCCCACGGAGTCTACGGCCCCGTGGGCCAATGCGAAGGAGAACACCTCTTCGTTGGGCAACATTAATCCCCTCACGAAAAATGTTTTCACTTCCCCCGGGAAACCTTCATACACGCCCTCTCATCGTAGGACAGGTGTACAGTCTCTCCAGTGAAGGTTGCACCAAGTGCAAGTGGAGGTGCACCTCCAACCATGGCTCCCCCCGCTTACCACCCGTACCAAATGCCTTTGGTGCAAAATAGTTACACCAAAGCGGTAGAGGATAGTGACATGCCTAAACCGCAAGTTAATGGGCAGTTAGAGAACTACGACGATTGGGTGGAGAAGCTTCAACAATGGTTGGGGAGGTCTGATCCCATGTACCGAAAGGCCAACGAGGCAAAAATGATTTTTAGTACCTTGCCCCCATGGCTAAAGGCAATCATCAATGCCTTGGTTGCCGAGGCCACCCACGACACGCGAACGGCTCCCACCCTCAAAGAGTTGTGGGGTTTTTTGGAACACCGTTTCCACGAGTATGACCCCTCAAGGGCCGATGAAAGGTGGGGTGCCCTCACCCCCAGGGTGGTTAAAGGGCAAGTGACCCTCATCAAACTTGAAGATTTCTATGCTCACTGGCAACGTTTGTTGCCTTTGAGCAATGAGACTCGTCCCCAGGAGATCCGGGAGCAGCTCCTGAGCAAGCTCACAGGGATCAAGGAGAAGGTCGTCAAACAAGAGGCCAAGAATAGCCCAGACAGATATGTGGTGGGTTTTAGTGGCCTTGACCCTTCGCCGGTGCGCGCCCCATTCGAAAAAGAACTCAGGAAATATAGCGCTCAACGTTGCAGTACGGTTCCTAAGATTGTTTCCTATTCTGGGCTGGGGGTGATAGTTGATTGCAAAGACCTGTCTCTACAGGAGTGGATCTTGCAACTCAACAACACACCTCACACACGCGGCTACACTATGAAAGTGGAGCAACTTACGCGTCGTTTGAAGCCTGAGGAAATCTACGCCCTTGCCCATAAAAGCGTATCAGAGAGGGAGCTCTCGAACGCCTCAATAAGGGAGACAAGACGACGCTGATGTACACTCATCGCCCTTCTCACAAAAGAACCGCGGTGAATGCGGTTAATGCGGATGCTACGGCGGACCCTAACACCTCCGAACCCGCTGACACTTCTGTCAACGCCGTGGGTCACCCTAAACCTCCGGCGACGGAGACTGTCAGCACCGGGCCTAAACCGCCACCTACCTTTTGGGTTCCGTGTTCCAAACATTGGAAAACACGTAAACAAACGAAGATGGACATGTCTTGGATTGATTGGGGTGTCACCAATAGCACCCTTTGCACGTTTAGGCCTAATTCTCCATGCAATGACACTCATTGGAGCGTTGCGGGTAAGTCTAAGGGTGGTAAGCCTAAGGCTGGCGATAAGGGTGGCGGTGGTGATAAGGGTGGCGGTGGTTATAAGGGTGGCGGCAGCAAGGGCGACGAAGGAGGAAAAGGAGCTCCATACGGGCGCGGACGTTGGTAAGAGAGCCCAGAGGCGCCCCCTTCGGAAGAAGGAACCCTCGGGCACCCCTGTGACACTATCGTGGCTCTCGTTCCATCGAGAGTCCTGAAGGGGCATATAGTGACTAGTGAGATTCAAACCGAACTTTCCGTTCAGGTTGTTTTGCCCAATGGAGAATTCAAGCCCCTCCGTGTTTGGGTGAATTTTGGGTGCCAAGCGGTCCCTTTGGCCAACCCCAATGTTTTTGGAGACCAATTCTCCGAAAAATATGAATTCCCCCAACGGAGGCGCCTACTCCAAGCCGATAATGAGACACCTTTGCCGGGGGGGGACGAGAAAATAGACGTCAAAGTTCAATTTACGGGGTTTGTGGATGGTAGTGTTTCACTTCCTCGTGTTGCCCAATATGGCGTGTCCCCGTACCTCGTCCCGAATTTACCTTTGGATATAATTTTGGGGCACCCATGGGGTTACGAACATTGTGTGAGCCATTTTGCCCATTTCCATTGTTTCTGATCTCACCATCCAGTGCACCCCCGTTTTTGGATTGAGGACTTCCGTGAAGCTCCAGGAACCGGCAAGCCATTTTTGGTTAAACCCTTTCATGGTAAGGTGTGACGTCAGTCCGTGTGGGGCATAACCGTTCCAATCATTGGGGCGGTCACTCCTATGCACCCGGCCCCAGCAATTGTGGTTACGCCCCCTGGTGGCGAACCGCCTAACCGTGTTGAGGCCGAGAAACACATATCGTATGCCTTGACCGCTTCCTCCGTGGCCCCCGTACATGATCGGGCTTGTGCTTTGGAGCTCGTTGAATTTGCTGCCGAAAGCCTTGCCCTTGATGTCCTACCCACACGACGTGATGGGTCCATGTGGACTCAGTCTGACTATCGCCTCAGGCCATATTGGGCCGCACGTGTCAAAAAACAATTTAGCACAAACCCCGACGTGGACGCCTTCAATAGGGTCCCGGGTATGGCCCAGGCTACCTGCTGGGTTTCGCCCCTTGAGAATTTCTTTTCCACTCCCGTGGACCCCTCCAAAGTGTATTGAATGTGCCCTCCCGATCAGCGGTTTTCCGATTGTGTTCGGAAAATTGGGCAAAAAAAATTACGAGCGATCCTCGTAGGGCCGAAGTGGACACATAGGGAGTGGTGGAAACCCCTTGTGGAAATTCCTTTGCAAGGGTACCACCTTCCTGGGACGGAGACTAAGGCCCGTCTCTATCAAAATTACCACCTCACGCCCCTTCCTCAACGGGGTTGATCCATGGTGGCGCTATATGTGGACGTTGGTATTGCGGATGAAAATTTGGCGGCCACTAAATGTCATGTGGCCTCCCTTTTGGCACCGGCCGTCTCTAACCCCAATACTGATGACGAGCCGGGCATGACCTCGGAGGAAGAGTCGGAGGATGAAAGGGTGCCTAACCATTTGGCGTCGGTGCGCACCCTCACATATCAGGCGACCCATAAAAAACTCCTCGCTCCCGTTACTCTTGACCCTACCCCCGAAGATTTGGAGGCACAAGAATGTGTGCGTTCACGCATTGGGAAAATTGAAAAAGAGTTATTGGGTGGCAGAGCCACTACCGTTAAAGGCTACCGAAAAACTAATGGCGCCAAGCGATTGTTGGCGGCTTCTCGTGTCGGAGGCATTGTTACCCCCCAAGAACCTATTGTGTCTCCGGAGGTGGAGCTCATGAGGAAACGCATGCTCGCGGACTATGAGCGGGATTTTTTAGCGGGGAGGTTCGTCTCCGTCCGGGCCAGGAACACCCTAAGGTCCGTGGTACGGAGCGGTTCGGGTTCGCTAAGCTTGCCCTATACCGAAACACTAAACCCAAGTCCGTGAAGCCTATACGGTTGGTGGGGGGGTGTGCCGCGGCGGAGCAAACAATAGCGCAAGACTTTTTGGCTCGTGGCTGGATTAAGCCGTGCCCTGCCTTCAAGTTGGCGTCCAACGGTTTCGTTGTGCTCGAGAAGGAGAAGGGAAAATGGCGCCTCCTTGTGGACTATCGCCAACTTAATCAGGCTACCTTGCCTGACGCACACCCTTTATTTAGGACGGTTGTGGCACCCGTTGTTACTAGGTCTAAGGTGGCGCCTCGGGCTCAAGGGGCGTCCGCCTGTGATCCACCTGCTCTGGCTTCGGCTCCAGTGGGGGGGGGGACGAAGCAAAAGAGAAAGCTTCGGAGACTGGAGTGAAATGGCAAGATAAAAAAATCTTGGAAGTCCCACAAGAAAACAACTCCTATACATGCGGAAGATGCTCCCAATGTTTTTGAGATAAATTGGGTTAGACACTACCCAAATTGTCAACGCTACAAAAATTGTGGCAAGATGCCTTGAATGGGAGCTTCAAAGATGGGGTGAGGTTGGTGAATAACAAGCACCGTAATGGACGGTGGCGTGTTCCTATGTTGCTAGTGCATCGGTTGGTTGCCGAATACCAGGATGCACTTCACTTAACTACCTCCAATGTGGAAAAAGGCTGGAAGGAGGTTAACCATGGCGTGGAAGGTGAGGGGTTGTGCAAAGCTGTGGACTTGCAATGTCAAACGTGTCCCTCATGTGCCATTCACACGCATGACACCAAGCGCAAGCAAGGGTACGTGACCCCTATGCCTATACCTATGGAGCCCATGGACTCCATAGCGCTTGATGTGTTTCATTACCCTTCCACCTCCCATGATGGAGAGGTGTATGACCGAATGCTCCTATGTGTTTGCCGGCTTTCCGGCTACCTCATCGTGATCCCTATTCCTAAACCCCATCATGAAAACAAGGATGAAGGGCTTACGGGGAAAAGAGCCGCCCATTTGGTGATGGAACGCTGGGTTGATAGGTTCGGAGCCCCTCGTGAAATATGCTCCGACCGCGGGCCACAATATGTGAGCCAATATTTTCAAACCCTTTGTTCTAAGATTGGTGTCCGCTCGACTATGTGTCTCGCGGGTAGGCACCAAGGTAATGGCAAAGCCGAAAATACTGGCAAGCAGCTAAGGCCTTACCCTGAAGAAGAGCACTAATTGGGTAGAGGTTTTGCCCGCCGTTGTACAAGCGTGGCATGAGACTACAGGCCCTTCGGGTTATACGCCTAACAAGATTGTGTTTGGTAAACACAACCGTACTAAGGGGCCTCCTCTTGCTGAGCCTAGGTAGGTGGCCCAAGACGCTGCTCAATACTTCCAGCGGAGTGACGAGCTTATTGCTCTTGTCATAGGGCTATGATTCAAGTGCAAGAGACAATGGCTCATAAGTATAATCAGAGGAGGAGGATGTCTCCTGATTTCTCAGAAGGGGACCGCATATGGGTCCGTCGCCAACGCAAAAATCTTGGCGATAAGACTTGCCCCTTTTGGGATGGGCCCTATGAATTTGTGGCCAAGAAGGCACACAACCTCTATGTTATTCAAGTGGACCAACAGAGGTTAGTTGAAGTCCACGTTGATTGTCTAATGAAGACGGTCAACTCCCTCGCTCCCCCGTGCCTCTAAATTACACCGAGGAGGTTACTAGAGTGCCCTCCCAATTTGAGGAGGACACTTATGATGTCAAGAAAATATTGGGTCACCGTACTCACCGCAAGAGACTTCTCTTCAAAATGCGTTGGGAGGGTTATACCAAGGATTTGGATATCGAGGAACCCGTTGAAACCTTCTGACCGTCCTACAATAAGGTTGGGAAAGATTACTTGCAGAAGCAGAATCTCACCCAAACCATTGACCTCCTGGCCCACCTTGGTGGACCGCTCTCATGAGCGTGCCCCGAAAAAAAAACCCTAACCAATATGGGGATATACTATTGTTTGGGGAAAGGAGAAGAGAGCAAGAAGCCGTGGGAGACAGGAAAGAACATGAAGATAACGTGCATGCACGGCGCGCTCCTCGGTTACAAAAATCCCCACCAAAGCAGGGCGCCGGGTACCGCATGTTTACCCCACCATCTACCTCTCTCACCGCTAAAGACTTGAGAGTCCTTAGGGTGAGATGGCGTGGCATATAGCCTGGGGCGGAAGTGAACGTGTTCTTTCGGGGCTCTTAATGCCATTCAAACCCCTATCCTTGGGTCTTACTGGAGCACTCCTACCACCACCAGGACAAAGTCCTGCCCGAGCCTTCGCCAATTTTGAGCAAATGTTTTAGCTCGTTGGCTTGGGTCACGGGTCAGGGACGTTCGTGGGGTCGTGGTTTCGGTACAGGGCGGCACTCCGAAACCTTGCAAGAAACACCGTGCGCAGAACCCCGTAGAGTCTTCGGGAAGTGCTTGCCACGTTGTTAGCACCCTTGACGGGGGGCCTCATCGTCGTGAAAGCTTTGTTGGGTTGACAAGGGCTTCATTCAAGGGTTATTGTTTCCCTGACCTCTAACTCTACTTTCCCACGTGCTCCCTGCTGCAGGCACAGTCCTAAGTTACTGTCAGGATGTCCCATCACTGTTGTTGGCAGTTCTTTCTCAAAAGTAAAATTTTGGCACTGTGGCGTCGCGCCGTTTGGCAGGTACCATTACCTTCAGTTTTGGTTAAAAGTGTGATTTCACTTTGACTTTAGTTTTTAATTCTGAGGAAAAATACCAATTTTACCTGCTGGACCCCACAATGCCTGATGCGACACGCGGGGACCAGACTCTGCACGCAACAGCTTGCGATTTCGGCTACTACTAATTGCGGGATCTGTGGGTTCCCGTTAATAGATTTCCGGATTTTGGCGGTGGTTCGATTCCCACTGATCGGAGCTACTTCAGCGGCCGTGCGGCCGGCTCCGAGATTGCCTGCGTAGGTTGGATTCCCTATAGAAGGGAATCCTGCTAACCTGCCATTTGCTGCTGTTTGTGACTGCTACGTTCCTCTTGGGCATATACTTCCTGCCTGTGGCAATCGTTTTAAGTGGGAGGTTGAAGCAGGTCACAACCCTACCCCGGCATATTACCCCTAAGGGAACATTATATGGCCGCATATATGGGATATGTATGGGGTAGGGTATATCATATTCTATTTCCTTGTTAGGAACATAGGATGTGGGATAGATAAGGCAATCTTGGATTTTTTGTAGTTATATCAATTAGTGGATGATAGCGTGGATTTCTCATATGTGCATATCAGGTATTTCATTGGCTATGTTTACCATATCTGTTTGCAGGATGCTATTCAGTCAACACTATGGTTATATATTCTGTGCCAAGCAATGTTGCTGCCCATGCCACTGCGACCTCTGCTCCTGACCAGCCGGTCTGGTTTTGGGTGGAGGACATGTATGCATATGTTTCAGAAAGGCAAGGGAAGGTTTGCAATAGGTCTTTGGTTATAGTGCTCGGGATACCCAAGATCTCGGGACATTTTGGTGTGTTGTGGCACACATGTGCATTTTTGTTGCCGCTATCAACCCGAGTTGGCGACATCAAAGTGAGAAGTCTATGGCAAGGTGGACCGCCATATTTTCACAGGATGTTTGCACGATTAATTGCTTGGAATGTACCGTAGGTAGGTAGGTGCACTTGGTCGTGGAGAGGCGCCCCATGGTTCTCGCTGGCGTTGCCGCTGTGACGAACGGGAAGAGGCTCCGCGCTTGAAGAGGGGAGGCAACTTACATCCCGCTAGACCTGACTGGTGGCCCCCAACAAAGCGGCCCCGGGCAACACCGGGGGGCTGACTGCCGCCAGCGTGACGTACTTGTCATGCCCGGAGGGTGTGCCCGCGTGCTTGCAAACGTCCGCTCCTTTGGACGGAACCCTAGCGGTTCACCGGACTTCGTAGCGTATTGCATTCCCAAGGCATGCATGCATATTCTTGGTACTCGGGTTCAGAGGTGCTTGGGTGTCGCACGCTCCGCCTCGAGTCCCAAAGCAGCGCAGGCCTTAGGATGCAGCCTTACCCCCAGGCTCCAGATCTCGTTTGGCCGGGTCACCTGCATGGCACGTGCTGCCTCAGTGCCCGGGCTATGGATACTGGCTTTCCTGCTGTTACGTGGCGCTTGTGTTTGGGTCGGGGTTGTGCCTGGGCTCGGGTTTCGGCTGCGCCCTGCCACTCCTGGCTTGGGTGTTGGGGTGTGTGTGTGTTTGTGTGCGCGCTCCGCTGGTACCCGCCAATCCTAGCTCGGGTGTGCGGCGTGGGTGTGTGTGCTTGGGCTCGGGTTTCGGCTGCACCCCGCCACTCTCTGCTGGGGTGTTGGGGTGTGTGTGTGTTCGTGTGCTCGCTCCGCTGGTACCCGCCAATCCTGGCTGGGGTTCGCGGTGTGGTTGTGTTTGCTTGGGTCCGGGTTTCGGCTGCGCCCCGCCACTCCTGGCTGGGGTGTTGGGGTGTGTGTGTGTGTGTTTGTTTGCGTTCTCCGCTTGTACCCCGGCACTCCTGGCTGGGGTGTGCGGTGTGGGTGTGGGTGCTTGGGGTCGGGCTTTGGCTGTGCCTCGTCGATCCGTGCTGGGGTGTTGGGATGTGTCTGTGCTTGTGTGCGCGTTCCGCTTGTACCCCGTCACTCCTGGCTGGGGTGTGCGGTGTGGGTGTGTGTGCTTGGGCTCGGGTTTTGGCTGCGCCCCGCCACTCCTCGCTGGGCTGTTTGAGTGTGTGTGTGCTTGTGTGTGCGCTCCGCTTGTACCCCGCCACTCCTGGCTGGCATGTGCGGTGTGGGTGTGTGTGCTTGGGCTCAGTTTTCGCCTGCGCCCCGCCACTCCTGACTGGGATGCTTGGGTGTGTGTGTGTTGCGTGCGCGCTCTGCTGGTACCCCGCCAATCCTTACTTGGTTGCGCGGTGTGGGTGTGTGTGCTTGGGCTCTGATTTCGGCTGCGCCCCGCCAGTCTTGGCTGGGGTGTTGGGGTGTGTGCGTGTTTGTATGCGCGCTCCGTCTGTACCCCGCCACTCTTGGCTGGGGTGTGCGGTGTGGGTGTGTGTGCTTGGGCTCAGTTTTCGCCTGCGCGCCGCCACTCCTGACTGGGATGTTTGGGTGTGTGTGTGTTGCGTGCGCGCTCTGCTGGTACCCCGCCAATCCTGACTGGGTTGCGCGGTGTGGGTGTGTGTGCTTGGGGTCCGGTTTCCGCTGCGCCCCCCCAGTTTTGGCTGCGGTGTTGGGGTGTGTGTGTGCTTGTATGCGCGCTCCGCTTGTACCCCGCCACTCCTGGCTGGGATGTGCGGTGTGGGTGTGTGTGCTTGGGCTCGGCTTTCGGCTGCGCCCCGCCACTCCTGGCTGAGTTGGGGTGTGTGTGTGCTTGTATGCGCGCTCTGCTTGTACCCCGCCACTCCTGGCTGGTGTGTGCGGTGTGGGTGTGTGTGCTTGGGCTCGGGTTTCGGCTGCGCGCCGCCACTCCTGGCTGCGGTGTTCAGGTGTGTGTGTGTTTGTGTGCGCTCTCCGCTGGTACCCCGCCAATCCTGGCTGGGCTGCACGTTGTGGGTGTGTATGCTTGGGCTCGGTTTTCGGCTGCGCCCCGCCGCTCCTGGCTTGCGTGTTGGGGTGTGTGTGTGTTTGTTTGCGCGCTCCGCTTGTACCCCGCCAATCCTGGCTGGGCTGTGCGGCGTGGGTGTGTGTGCTTGGGCTCGGGTTTCGGCTGCGCACCGCCACTCCTGGCTGGGTTGTTAGGTTGTGTGTGTCCGTGTGCTCCCTCTGTTTGTACCCTGCCTTTCCCAGCTCGGGTTTGTGGTGTGTGGGTTGGGATTTGCCCGGCACCTGCTCCTGCACCATCCTGACTCTATACTGACGCCACCCTGGCGCTATCCTGACGCCATCCTTGCACCATTATGATATCCTGACGCCACCCTGCGCCACCCTGACGCTCCCTAACGCCAGCCTGATGCTATTTTGACTTTTTCCTGACACCATCTGTTAAATTCCTGCTTTGCATCTCGTTCCTCTTTTTGAATAGTCTTAGTATCCTCTGGTTCCAATTGCTTTGGTGTTTGCTGCTGCTCCATTTCAGGTACTCAAAGATTTCAGTGGAAAATAAAACCAGACCAAGACTCCAAGACGAACAGAACTGGGATCAAAAAAATAATAAAGAACTTGATGGGGCTGTACAATGAACAGACAAACAATGGGTGATGTTGGGCCTTGTGTTTGCGCGTATGCATGCATGTATGCATCAGGACCACTCAGGACTTCAGTCTGCACTCTGCAACAGCGAACAGTGACTTCAGATCAGGGCCAAAATGGTACATCTCAGAAATCAGGCTTCCTGCAAAGATAGTCAAACAGACGAAAGAAAAATGGTTTCAACATGATGAAAAATGATAGAAAATCACTTTAAATGTCTTCCAGGAATTTTCTGTAGCTCAGGAAATAATTCTTTCCTGTCTGCGGAACTCAGTAGGAACTTTCCTGATGTTCTCAGAACTCAGTAGGAATCGCCCATAGTGGAAGCGGCGCGCTCACGGGGGGGAAATGGTCAAAAAAAATGAAAAAGTTTTATGACCACTAAATAGATGCGGAATTTTATGCTGAGTCTGAAAATCGTATTCTTTTTCTGTGAAACGACCATATGTTGCAGAAAAATGCAGATTACTGAACAGCTCAGTCCCAATGAGACTAGCCAAAAAAAAAAGATAAAGTAAGTAAGTAAGTAAGGGCGGCCGCGTCCGCAGCCTCATCTGACTTCTCCTTGTTTGTTTTACATGGTGGCCGCCTCTGGCGGGAAGGAGTGCTCTCCACCATTAGTTCCCCTGGCGACCCCTGTCTCACCTCACGTCCAAGAACTTCAACCAGGTTCCCTTGGGGCATGACCGGTGGTAGGCTCCCTTCAGTCGCTGCCCTCACGGTTTCAGCTCCTTCCGGTCACCCTTTGTAGGATCCCCCGGCCTTCCCCCCCTAGCACAGCCTATTGGGCGCCTGCAGGCGGGTTTCCTGTGGATAGCCCTCGCCAACAGCGGAGCATTTCTCTCTGTCAACCACATTCCACCACTCCCCATCCCTCACGGGCTGGAGTACCCACTCGGCTCCCGGATGCACTTGGTTTTCGTCCATCCACGGCTGGAGGCCAGGGGGCGACCCTTTCCACGTTCCCCCTGGTCCCGCTCACCCGTGAACCTACGTGTACTCAGGCCATTGACCCGGGGATCTCAAGGTCAACCCTCACCCCTGCGGACACCTCGCGGCCGTCCCGGAGTTCAGGGCATTTTCCCGACTTCCCGTGGCGAGGCTCCCCATGGTTGGCCCACGGTTCACCACTCCATGGCGACTGGTTTCCCAATCCCATGGGGCTGTTGCTTGGCGCTTTCGGCCTCCCTGCCCTTCCCATGTCCCCTTCCCCGTTGCCTCATCGCGGCACCGGCCCGTCCTCTTGTCCCTGCATCCCGTGTTTATACCCCACCGGGTCGCCTGCTACCCCGTGGCGCTGGCCCACTGGGGCCTCTTCCTTCCAGGGACCGTTTCGTGCACCTAGCACGGGTTGCTCCCTTCCCGCCCCCGTCCCTTTCCCCCGTGCCGCGGCCCTGGCCTAATCCCCCGGGCTGTCTTGCGGCCCCATCCCATCCCTCATCCCGTGTTTATACCCCACCGGGCCGCCAGCAACCCCGTGGTGCGGGCCCACTGGATCCTCATCCATCCGGGGACGGTTTCGTGCGCCTAGCACGGGTCGCTCCCCTCCCTCCCCCGCCCTTCTCTCCTGTGCCGTCTCCCTAGCTGTCCTAGTCACCTGGGGCCGTCGCGTGGCCCTAGCCACTCTTCTTCTTCCGTCCCGCCTCCTTGTGGTGTTGTCCGCTTTTGTTTCCCCCCTTTTTATTCTTTTTTTTTTCGCCTTTTTTTTTTTTTTGCTTGGTTCCCTCCTCCCTGCATGCAAGCACAACATCACTGTATCGCCATCTCGTTTCTGTTCGGTGCTCACGTCCAGTCCCTCCGCCATCCTGTGGCGTTGCCCCTGGCGGTCCCCGGCCATGCCGGGCGACCCAGCCATTCAGCCCGCGTTGCTGTACAAGTTTCCGCTCTCTCCCCTCTCTACCCTCCCCTCCCCTCTGTCTTCTGCCCGCCCTCTTAGTGTCGTTCCCCTGCTCCGTGTGCTCGCCGCTGGTCGCCTCCGCCCTGTCCTCTGACCTGTAGGCCGACCTGGGCGGCCTCCCCAGACACCCCTTCGGGGGGACTCCCCCGTCGTCCTCTCCCGCCGGCCGCCCCTCCATCAGTTCCCTGATGGTCGGGCGGGGCGGCCGGTACGGCTCTATGCGGGTCAACGGCATGGTGCTTCTCTGTGAGAGACATTGTGTTCCTTTGCGCCCACGTTGGCCCCCGGTGCCCCCAACCTCCCACGCCCTGCCTCCTCTTTGTGCCCTTCCTGTGTACCCGCCCGTCCTGCCGTTGTTTTTTTTTTTGCGCTCGCGCTCCTTGCTGCTCCTGCGCCCCCTGCGTGTGACCTCTGCTCTTCTTCGTGTTACCCTGGTCCCGCTGCCCGGCGCCCCCTCTCTCGCCTGTCTCCCTTCCCATTCTCCTTCTCGCATTCGACCCTGCGTGCACGTCTACCCTCCCTGCCCGTGCATCGCTGTCACTCGTGTGTGCCACTCGTGTGCCCTACCCCTGCCCCTCCCTCTCGCCCCTACCCTTTCCCCTGGGTGCTCCCTCAGTCCCCGCCTCTCTCCCCATCCTGCCTGCCTGGCGCCCTGTGTCGGGGGGGGGGGCTCAATTGGTCAGGTGTGTACCCGCCACTGTGCTCCAGCCGCGCCTGGCTCACGACCCTCATCGCCTACTCAGATCCATGATTGTCCGTGTCATGCACACAGTTGGTCCCTTCCCTCGTCCCTGGATGGGATAAGAGTCGGGCTGCTTCTTCAGGGTTCAGGGCATTGTCGCCTTCGGACCGAGGTTCGGGCGTAGCGTTTGCTGTGTTCCGCGTTGGCTTCCTCCTTCGCACTGGCATGCTCGCTTGCGCCGGCCCCCCTCGGTCACACACCTGTGTTTCCGGGTCACCTGGTCGTGGGGAGTTGGGCGGTCAGAGTCACCCTTGTGGGCCGCTGCCACCGGCACAGGGTTATTCAGGTTCTTAGGATTTCAAAAAACCCCAGTGGGTACTGGCTTTTCGGAGGTCAACATACAGCCACACAGGGGAGGGGTGTGGGCAGCGCCTGGGCGCCTGCATGTGCAGTCTGTGTGTGCGCTGGTGCATGCATGGTGGCCTGGCGGAGTAGGTCGGGGGTGGGTGTATCTGTGGTCTGGTCTGTGGCCCTGTGCCCCCATGTGCTGGAAACGCTTGCCGAATTCCCGCCGCTGCAGGCCTGGCGTGGTCAACCCCTCTGAGCATGGCGTCCGTAAGCTCATTGTTTTCAACGCAGCACCTTCCTGCCACGCAGAGAGCTGCAAATCCGAGCCCTGGCGCCGCGCTGCTCCCTGCCTTCGCCGGCCGTTCTCGCCTGTCACGACCTGGCGCTCCGCTCTGTCACCGTACCACGATACTGCTCCCCGTCTGCTGCCCTTTCTGCCCCACGCTGTTCGCCGTACCCACGATACGTCGCGCGTCCCACTGCCCGGTTGCCTCCTCCGCACTCGCCTGCGCCCCCGTAGTCCGCCGCCCCTTCTCCCCTCTCCCCCGCCGCTGGTCCTGTGCTCTCCGCTTGGGGTTCTCGTCCGCGTCCTCCATCACCACAACCCCCTCCACTGTCAGCCGTGTCCCTGTCCTCCTCCGCGCACCTGTACCTCTCTGCTCCCCTCCTCCCCTCCTCTTGTACGTCACATCCCCTCCTCACCCTCCTCTACCTCCGCGACCCCCTGCGTCCGCCTCCCCGCATCTCATCTGCCCGTCCCTCCGCACGCCCCTGGCCCCCTGCCCCTAGCGCTCCCCGCTCCTGCCCCTGCCCGGCCCTACGCATCGCCACCGTATCGTCCCTCCCGCTGCAACAGCTCTCGCAGCATCCGAACCCTGGGCTTCTTCCCCTTCTCCTGGGGACAGTCCAGGCGCACCCCCGGGAGCGCCGCCCCCAGCATCCTCCTCCACCGCCACTTTTCCATCTCCGGCCCCCTTTCCCCGGGCCTCCCCGCCCTGCCGACGAGGTCACTGAAGGGGCGGGGGCCCCTCTTATCCCGCCTTCCCCTCGTCTTCCCCGCCCACTTCACGTAGCGGGCCAGCTCCGCCACGTCCCCCTCCGCCCGCCCCGCGACCGTCCCGGGTCTCCTCCGCGGCGGCGCATACTGCCGCGGCGGCGGGGACTCCGAGTCCCAGTCCGTCGGCGTCGGCTCCGGACTGGGGCTGGCCGGCCGCGGTGCCCCCTCCGCCTCTCCTGCCCCTCGCTCCCCCCCCCTGCGCCGCTTCCCCCTTTCCCGCCCTGCCTCCTCGTCCTCCTCCCTGGCCCTTTTCCCTGACGGCGACTGCCCCTCCACGTCCGTGGAGGGGGTGTCCCCTTCCGGATCCGGGAGGACCCAGCGGCCCCCCCGGGCCACCGCCTCCTCCTTCTCCCGCACCCTGCGCTCCCGCGCCGCCACCGCCCTGTCCCTGTCCGCCAGCCTCGCCGCCTCCCCCCTGATCCGCCTCCATGCCCTCTCCTGCATCTCTCCCTCTTCTTCCCGTGGGATAGCCAACCGTCAGAACAACACCAGCGCAGTATCCTCCCGCCCCCTACCCTCCTCCTGTCGTCCTCCCTCCCTTTATGCCCTCTCATCTCCCTCCTGCCTCCTCCGAAGACCCACCCCCGCCATCTACGGTTCCTCCATTGCCTGTGCTTCCCCTCCCTGTGGCCTGTCGGTCCTCTCCGTCCTCCCCTCTGCTACCATGAAAGTGCTGCCCTAGGTCGTTGATGGTGCCGGAGGGCTCAGGGCCGGCAAGACCGGGGGGGCAGGCACGCGAGGAGTCGACCTGAACGCTGCTGTTGGGGGCAGAACCAGATACACGGACACCAACGGAGGCGAGAGCGGCAACAACAGAAGCAAGATCCATGCTGATTGTTATCCGGCAAAAAATCCCAGTCTATGAAGAAAATTGATGCGAATTATCCTAAGTACATCTGAGTGTCCATATCTGTCTGAAAAGATTTATATAAATCCGATTGTGAAAAAATATTTGGCTGATTTGGCTTCGGGCGCGCATCAGCGGCAATTGGCGATTCCAGGTAAATGATCGGAACGCGACGGATTTACGATGAATGGACCGCAGAATCAGATCCGGCACATCAGAAATATATAGGTCTGATCCTGAGACTGAGCTGCGGGGCGGCGATTCCGCCGAAGCAGAGAAAATGACCAAAATGTAGCCAATCTGGGGCAGATCTGTGAAAATCAGAGCAGATGGGGGTTAGCCGCACTTACACTCCCCCTCCAAAAACACACTGGGGTGTGTCGCTACGTCAACGAAGAACGTAGTGCGGGTAAGTCCCAGAAAAAAATAGAAATGTAGCCTCGATGGGGCGAAATCTGCTTGATCTGACCTGATTTGGGCTGAATTGGCACTGAATCAGGATGGATGAACCTGAAATGAGACAGAATGAGGAGTGACGAACAGTCCTCCGTGCAGTAAAACATTAGGTTAAGGGCTAAAAAGCATGTAAACGTATCGAGAGTCGATACCAAATCATGCCCTGGTTGAGAATGAGGTAGATTATTGATGGATTGAGTGGGGGAATCAAGAAATGGAGTGACATCTCAGCGCTCTGGCACAGTTTAGCTGTCGCGGGCACGCTACGGTGTCCTCCACGTACTCTACATCGTGTTACTCCCGCTTTTCTCGTTCTGAAAAGTGCAGCATGTGCTTCAGATTTGGCGCATCTGGTGGATGATGACAAGATTCAGCAAGATTGAGAATCAATTTGAGCAGAGATGAAGGTGAAATGAAGCGGAATGTCTGGAACTGAAACTACTAACACTTTCGTTTAGACTAGAGTTAATATATATTGTCGTTTATTCAGCTCAATTGTGCTTTCCGGCACGTTGGTTCGCGAGCATCCAACAGATTCCATGAAAATGTGGATCATGTGATGATGCATCATGATGGGACATGCTGGCCCTGGATCCTTGGCATGTAACGCGCCGAAGGTTCGCTGAAGGCGCTTTACTGACAGTATATAACTGAGAGACACCGGATAGTCCTTTATTTACAGTAGCGGCGGTGTCAATCGACTTGGACAAGGCCAATCTTTCGATTGAGTCCCACAAGACACTTGGATTCACCATTTTCGACAGTTTCAGGTCGGATTGAGCTCACATTGGCGTGTGCCAAAAATACAACGAAGCTTACGGACTTCAGAGGTTGCTGTTAGAAGTCCCTAGAGCTCCTATGTGAAGGTTGTCTGAACAATTGACGTCGGGGTTTTGCTGCAACAGTGCAGAATGATGGACAAACCTGAGGAATTCAAGGTAAATTGAAGGAATCTGGATCTGAATCTGGACTTTGCCCTCAGCATCACGGCAAATGAAGGTAAGATCTGTGTTCCTGGCGTCGCATCTAGTGCAGCCAGTACTACAGGGGGTGCCTGTAGGGGTGAATGTTGCTGCGCAGCGTTTTTACTATGTACATTTGCTTCCATCTGCACGAGTAGCCAAATTCCAAAGATGCACAGACCAACAGAGACAAGATTACCCCGAATCTGCCTGAATTAAGCCTGAGTTTGGTTTTTTCTGGACACGGCAGCACACTCCGTGGCTTTCGGCAGCGTATCTACGCCTTGTCTGCCGAACGGAGACCAAAGAAAAGTTGATTGACGTCAAATTATCAAACATTCGCAGTTCTCCACATCATGATGTAATCAGGAAGAATGAACAGTGGATTGAGCAGAATGTGGTTCTTTCAAGTCGTCAGAACACTCACGTTGGAATAAGTGGTCGACGGGGCGAGGCTGGAGCTTTTGTAGGAGTTGGACATGCAAGGGTTTCGAACCTACACCCTTGAGCCCTAGCGACGAGTGCCATGACGCCCTGGACTAGACGACTGTTACCCAGATTATGGCGTCGGCGACTCAAGTCACGACGGATCTCCCTCAATTCGGCCAAGCACGAATACATGTGACCACCAACCTGTCTGGTGGGGCCCTCGTACGGCTTGGGCGCTGTAGATCAGCGGCCGAACTCGAAGCTTGGTCCTCATTTGGCTCCTGGGCTGGCCTGACCGCAGGAGGGGGGATCGACGGATCAGCCCTGGAATGTGGCTGCTGAGGGCCGTAAAAGGCTGGATCTCGATTCACCACAGGTCTTTTTCCGTCGCTCTCCACCTGTCTGTCTGGTTTCGACAGACAGTCTGTCAGGAGTACGCCAATTTCGGGGTGCTTCTTGAGGAAGTCGATGAACCCCTTGGTGTACCCATGGACAAAAGAATGGGCTGGTTCCCAGTTGTTGTGACTGGAATCAAAGCCCCTCCACTCACATAGAAATTCCCATTCGCCCTTTTCGTCACGTCTTGCTTCTAAAATCCTCTTGAGTTCGTACTTCCCCCCTTCGATGACCCGATCGGACAAAAATTTCGAAGTCCAAAAAAGGGGTTTAACCCGATCCTTGGGGGAGGGGATCTCTCTCTTGAGGCGATCGCCCGAAACTTCAATTTCCCTGCTGACATCCACACGAATCCTCCACCTGTTCTCACCTAGACGCGCTGTAACAGCGAATGGCCCCTCCCACAAGGGAAGAAGCTTATCATCTCCGTCCAGGGTGGTTTCGGATTTTTGAAGCCAAACTCGATCATCGACTTGAAAATTGTGGGGGTTTTTTCGGCCTTGATTCTGGACCCAAAGCCAGTCAGCTTGATGCTTATCGATTAATTTCGAGACAGTTTTTTCTGCTCGTTGGATTTCGTCCAAAAACAACGAAGCATCTTTACAAGGGCGAGGATTACTCAACGGCATGTTCAACCAACACTTCTTTCGTCCAAAGACAATTTCATTTGGAGAAAGGCCATGATACAAAGGCGTGTTGTGGTAACGGCGAAGCATGGCGAACAGAATCTCAAGCCAATGGAAGTCCTTCTCACTGGCGAGTTCCTTACGGAGCATATTTATAAGTGAGCGGCCGGCTCTTTCGCCTGGCAGCGCTCGATGTGAGTGGATTTCACATCTGAGGTGATGGATTCCAAGGCGGGTACATAATTCTCTCCACCATTCGGAGGTGTACCCCTTACCTGAGTCCGTAATCACCTCGGATGGGACGTCCCAACCTCCCATCCAGGTCTGCGCGCACCATTTGGCGGCAGCCTTGCCAGTCATCGACTCGATGTTACAAGGCAACACCTGAATGTAGCCGGAATGACGGCACTGAATAAGGAGCACTCCATTGACCTTTTTGTTGGTCCAATGGCACTCTTCGTCGTCGAGTTCACCAAGATAGAAAAAATCACTGGTGACTCTGTTAAAAAGGCGCTCCGGAATAGGGTGTGGCCTCAGATGGCCGTGCTTCTTCGCGCTGGGTGGCGTCGCGACAGCACATTGGGCACATCCGGCGGCTACTTTCATACGGTGAGTATATAGCCTTGAGCCAAACAACCTATGTTTAATCATCGACCATAATCTACGGCCATGTGCGTGGGGGGACTCCCATTTGTGCCACCAGTTTAACACTCGGGGGGCCAGGGCGTCTGGTACGCACAATTTACCCTCCATCCACAGCTTCCCCCGATCCAACGAATATTCAGAAAAAATTCCATCTTTGTGAGCATCTTTGGATTTGAGATTTCCAAAGACCTCTTTAAACATGGAATCATGCAGATAATCATTCGTCCAGTCACGGATGATAAGGGAATCTTTCGGCAGGGGTGGAGTTTTGGCCGAATCTCGACGCTTAATGCCCTGAATCAACCGAAATCCACTTACACGTCGGGTATAGTCATACCGTTTCACACTCCCTGAGGAGGGATCGGTGACTTTCTCCACGACTCTCAGTGATTTGGTGATGATTTCATGAGCATGCGCCGGATCTGTGAAGGCCGTGATGTCATGGCACGGTAATGCATGCTGTTTAACAGCGCATTGCATGCATTCACGTCGAATGAGCTTTTTTTCCTCTTGATCCCACTCGATTACGACGTGGCGGTCCTGCTCCGTACCATGGATGTTGGTACTTTGCAGCCCCTCTGAAGCGGGGTAAGCCCATCGGCTCAGAGCATCCGCTACCGTGTTGTGTTTTCCAGGCAAATACGACACATGGAGGTCAAACAGACTGAGAAATTCATGCCATCTGGCCCGTCGACCAGCTGGGCTCGCGACAGTATCAATGTGTTCGGTGGCCCAATACTCCAGAGATCGATGATCCGTCAGGACCTCGACTCGATTGGTGCCAACCCACGATTGGTACTTTTTCAAGGCGCAGATTATGGCGTAGGTTTCTTGCTCACGCGGTGACCATTGCATCTGGCGTGGAGCTAGCTTCCGCGACCAAAATGCAAGAGGGTAATGATCACCTGTGGCTTCATCAACCTGTTCAAGGACAGCTCCGATCGCGTACCTAGAAGCGTCGGTTCTTATGTAGAAGGGTCGGTCGAATTTTGGCACATGCAACGTGGCGACTTCGCAGAGGGCCGCCTTCAAGTGATGGAAGGCCTCCTCGCACTCGTCAGTCCACTTGACACGAACCTTTGAACCTGCCTTGCCCGCATCTCTCCCTACCTTCAAAAATTCAGTGAGGGGGGCAGCAAATTTGGCATAATTCGGCACAAAAGTGTGGTAAAAATTGCAACAACCCAGGAATCCTCTCAATTCCGTGATCGTCTCAGGGCGCTTCCACTTCTGAATAGCGACGAGCTTCCCTGGACTGGGTCGTCGGCTGCCATTCTCAAGGAGAGAATCACAAAATTCGACTGATTTTAAAAATAGTTTTCCTTTCTTTGGCCCACAAATCAGCTGATTGGCATCAAGAATGTCCAAAACCTGGTTCAGCTGCTTTTCATGTAGGGCCACCAGCTCAGCTTCGGTCAGTCCCTCCCCCTCTGTCGCGATGATTTTGTCATCTATGTACACACTCACGAAGGCTCGAAGCTCAGGATGAGCTGTAAAAAGCACATCCTCCATCATTCTTTGAAAAAACGAAGTGGCGTTCTTCAGGCCCATGGGCATGACCGTCCACTGGACTGGGCCACATGGCCTGCACATACAGGTGAGAGGTCGGCTGTCCTTCCTCAACGGCATTTGGTGAAAGCCGTGACGGAGATCCAGCACAGAAAACAAACGACCTCTCGCCCTCTTGGCGATTTCCTCCTCAATGAGGGGCAGGGGGTGTGAATCCGCCTTGGTTTCGGCGTTGAGATTGCGAAAATCAACAACCATTCGCCAACCATCAATAGTGTTCTGGTCTGCAGGCGGCGGCTTCGGGACTGTGAAGGGTGCACAGCACCACTCGCTGGTCATACAACCCTCAAGCCAACCAAATTCCCTGAGATTTCTCTCGATGATTTTTCTGAGTATCTCATGTTTCTGTCCATGGTTCTCATAAGGACGCTGTTTCTTCGCCTTGTACCCTTCACGAAGCTCGATGAAGGCTTCACCGAACTGCCCACGGACAGGGGGGTCTTTGATCAACTTCCCCGAAAGGGTTGTGTCCTTCCGTTCCTCAAAAATCTTGTCTCTTTTCTTGGAACACAACTCAGTGTCCACCTGATCGCCAGGAATTACTGTCGAAAAAACTTTGGCGACTTCTTCGGCCTTGGCAGGAAGAATCTTCTTACGGATGTCCCTAAAAAGGTCCGTATCAACTGCCTCTTGAAGATAGGTGGGTCGGGTGTCGACATTCCAGAGATTCTCTTCGTGATCCAGCTCCTCGAAAGGATCTATGAAAGCTTCCACACGGGGTTTTTCATAAAAAACTCTAAATTTGTGGCGCGAAGAAAATTTTTTTGTCGTCCGTGCGCCGTAGATTCTTTTGGATGTAGATCGTATTGGGGAAGAGGGAGACGAGGCGGATCCATTTGACGTTGGATCACCTTGGGCATCTGACGGACAAAAATCAGAAAAAATAGATTCATCATCAGTACCACGCTCAACCTCAGATTCAGACCCAACACAGGAATCAGTACTAGAATCAGCAGAATCAGAGTCAGAAAGCTTTCCATCCACCAGGAATGCAAGCGAACTCCAGGGCCGCTGTGGCAGGGGACCTGTGTCGTCCCTGGCATACAGCTTAATCTTCCTGGGAAGTTCGATGTAATCTACACAAATGTCTTGCAATTCCTGAAACCAAGGCTTGTCGTCCCACAAGGGCACAACTAAAATCGCCTGGGTTTTATCTTGCTTGATTTTGTGGATGACCTGCTGGATTAAGTGAAACGGAGGATTAATCCATAACTTCTTGTCCCATTTATGGGTCCAAGCGTCGGGAAAGTGTTTGTCAAAGCGCTTGTTCTCGCGGTTAGCAAAGGCATCATACTGTGGCCAAAAGGAATGGTGTTCATAAAAATATTCACAAATTGTATCGCGCCATTTGTCGACAACTCTGTAGGATGAAGAGTGCCAGCGCGAAGGGCGTCGTGGCTGGGAGTCCCTACGAAGACATTCTAACTCTCGGGAGTAATCAGCACTCCCATTCACCTCTGCAATGGTGACATCTTCGCCAAATTTTGGTGTAACCTTTTGCTTCAAAAATTCTTCTGCACTTTTAAACCCTGCGTGCAAAAAACGAAATTCAGGACGCTCCAAGGGACCTGACTCCAGCAAAAAACAACGCCGATGACCTACGGGCGCCACCCTGTTCTTGCGAAGCCAAGGATGGCCCAAGTAAAGGTCATACTTTATGTCGGCACGATAGAAGTAGTCATCCTTAAGGATAACTTCCTCCACATTGCTTTCTTCCCAAAGGTCTTGAGCGACCAAATGAGTTGATATATAACAACCGCGTTGCCCACCTGCGAGAGAATGTCCAGAAACTCCCTCGAGGGTAACAGGAAGAGGCGAATCAAACACGCAGTCGTCAGGCAAAAAAGAATTGGATTGGAGATTTACCTCCGATCCATTGTCACACAAACAAGTGGCGAGGTGGAAATTGCCCTTGCGATCAGAGACCCACATCTTTGTGACAAACTGACGGGCCCTGTGCTTGGACTGTACACCAACCTCGTCCACTACAACAGAAGGATCCGCTGCCGGATCCAGGGGAGAGGAGACAAGCGACCCTACATCAAGTAATGGTCGAGAAGGAATCTGGGGATCATGCCTGAAATCGCCTGGGGAGGGGCGATTTTCGTGGCTCCCCTAGGCGTTCTGACCTCCAGTGGCTGCGTTAACATTGTGAACATACCCTGATTCGTCGATTCACTCATCTTGGAGCGGATCATCTGCTGGATCCAAGGCATTTTCAACGTAATCTCGATCCGCATCGGACACCTGATCTGCACCTGAGACCTGATCCACACGAGGGTTGCCCTTTCCACGTCCACGGCCACGGCCGCCGGATGATGGACCTCCACCGTCGCCACGCCCTCTGCCCTTACCAGAGAAAGGGGTCCCAGAAGGATTTCCCTTACCTTTACCCTGGAATCCTGGAGCATTTCCCTTGTTTGCACCGGATTGAGGGGTTTGGCCTGGATTTCGATTTCCGCCTCCGGCGTTGCTATTGGGATTTTTCTGGCCGTTCGGCTGCCCACCGGAGCCGGATGGAGTCCGATTTCCTGTGCCTTGGGACCCGCCAGGGCCTCCAGGATTTTTGTTTCCACCGGAGGGGGTCGGATTCCCTTTTCCAGCCTTCCCACCGTGCACCTGTCTGTCATTCCTGTCTGAATTCTGCGGATTACTGATATTTTCACCAATCACCTTATGATCGTAAGGAGACCATCGGTGATTACCAGTAGAATGCGTCTTAGCTCGGTTCGTAGAACCTAAAAGAAGGCAGATGCTACAGTGATCCTGAACATTCCGGGTGTCATTCACCTTTTTGTTGCCCTTTTGGGCCCCATTTTGGGTGTTTTGCTGGGTATTCTTGTTTCCCCCCAGACCCTCATGGAAATTCTGATTGGCGGCGTCGGCGAGCCGCTCAACCTCCTCCCAGAGTTCCTTCGGGGTGTACGAAAACACCCAGTTTTTGGCCTTCAGGCGATGGCCATGGAAGCTTACTCCCCTGTTGAGGACTTGGACAAACAAGTCCCGATCCTCGTGTTCATTAAACTTGATTTTCCACGTCTCCTCAGTGAATTTCACCTTGGAGAAGGACGTGGGGGAGCACTTTTGAAGTGCCTCCCTGACGGTAAACCTGTTCGCAGAGGCATCGAAGCCTTCCACCTCCGCCCACCAGGTCTTGACCTTTTCTTCGGACTGTTTGTTCCGAAGGGTGGCGGCAGTTTCTGAGGGGATCTTGTCAAAAATCAGATTTTTCAGCTCGGCACTAGAAAATTTTTCGCCTGAATGTTCAGCTTCTTCCACTAAATTCCAGAAGCGCTGTTTTTTGTCTTGCACTTCGTGCAAGATTAATCCCGAGAATGAAGGAAAATTCTTCAACATTTGGTGGTAATGGTCCTCTGGCAGCCGGGATCCACGTACCTCCAACTGTTCCCATACCTCATCAAAGGTAAGGGGGGAACTTGTATCCTCGCGATCACTCCAAGTCCTGAGCCAAGTGTTGGCCGGCGCTCCCTCAAGGCAATCCAAGAGGGCCATCAGGAACTGATCATCTTGGAGTTTTTGAGTCTTAACCCACAGTTTAAATTCCCGTTGGAACTGAGGCCAACGTCGGGGGTTCCCATTATACTTCGGTTGCTTGGCAACCTGACGAAGTCGCAATGAAGTAGGATTAAGAAGCGAATCCAGCCCAACACTGGCCGTAATGGCAGACACCTTGGCGGCATCATTCGCCACACCAGCTCCGGCGAGGGTCTGGGCGAGCAACAGCTGGGCTAAGGTATTGGAATCAGCAGCAGGAGGGGCAGTACGGGAGGCAGTTCGCTTGGCATTCTGAGCCTCAGTCCTAGCCTTCGCCGTCCTACTCTCAGAACGAGAGATTTTAACCCTTTCCTTTAGCTTGGTCCTGCTGATCCTTGCATCGGTGGTCCTGGAGTCCACCGAAGGAGCAATGGAAAAAATTTCTGTCGCCTCCTCCGACGGCTCTGTTGCTTGTTCCACCGATGAGGCGCCCTCAGACCGCATGTGCGTCTTGAAAAGATTTTTTATTCTCAGCGTTTGAATGATGAGGTGCATTTGATCTTTGAGCAATTGGAGCTCAGAATCTCGCTGGAATCTGCAGGAGCAGTCGGCAGGACAGTACATACCGTGTCCTGAAGGGCCTGAGCAGGCTGTCGGACCGCTGATCTCGGTGGTCCGCAGCCAGGAGTCCACTTGGGGAGCTCCTTCAGCCCTGATTTCCAGGCTTGCCTGCCTGGCCGCCTCTAAAATTCCCTCCTCAACCGCGGCGGCTAGATCGTCGCGGATGGAAACAGGGGGATGAGGGGCGGAGGGCCCGGGAACAGGTGCGCAGCCCTTCTCCTTCGGGAAGGGGCTTGCCTCCCAGATCTGCAAAAAAATGGCAAAAGAGTCATCTTCTTGAGAACGCCACCACATCCTGGTATTAATTTCGTCCTGAAGGAGGAAAAAATATTCCGTTAAAAAATCAGAGGCGATTCTTTCTTGTTCGATCAGCTTAGACGTGGCCAAGAGACAAAGGGCCTCAAGGGCCTCAAGGTTACGGGTCACTTCTGGGGACAAATGGTCGCCCCAGTGTGCCCAAGAGGCTAGTGGATTATAGCTAGGTACCTCACCTGGACCACCCATCTCAATGTCGTTCAGATCGGCGTCAATGGTCTCGAATGTTGGACCTCCGTAAGGAAGGTTGGTACCTGCCAGGTCCGTAAGCTCCACCGGAGCGTTGCCATCGTCGTAGGCCGGCGGTTTCAGCTGCTCGATGGCCAATTTCGACTGGGATCATAATGGTAATCTGGGTCTCCACAGCTGCTGATGTGCGCCCTTCTTGGGCAGCTTGGGCTTGCGCAAGGCATTCCTCTCAAGGCCTCGTTCGCGCAGCACCATGGCAGCGTAATCGTTACTTCTCCAGAAGCGGCGGGGTCTACGGGGCCGTACTGGGGAGCGGGCTGTGGACTGAAGAGCTGTGAAGCAACATTCAGGTAGCCTCTGCTACCATGAAAGTGCTGCCCTAGGTCGTTGATGGTGCCGGAGGGCTCAGGGCTGGCAAGACCGGGGGGGCAGGCACGCGAGGAGTCGACCTGAACGCTGCTGTTGGGGGCAGAACCAGATACACGGACACCAACGGAGGCAAGAGCGGCAACAACAGAAGCAAGATCCATGCTGATTGTTATCCGGCAAAAAATCCCAGTCTATGAAGAAAATTGATGCGGATTATCCTAAGTACATCTGAGTGTCCATATCTGTCTGAAAAGATTTATATAAATGCGATGGTGAAAAAAAATTTGGCTGATTTGGCTTCGGGCGCGCATCAGCGGCAATTGGCGATTCCAGGTAAATGATCGGAACGCGACGGATTTACGATGAATGGACCGCAGAATCAGATCCGGCACATCAGAAATATATAGGTCTGATCCTGAGACTGAGCTGCGGGGCGGCGATTCCGCCGAAGCAGAGAAAATGACCAAAATGTAGCCAATCTGGGGCAGATCTGTGAAAATCAGAGCAGATGGGGGTTAGCCGCACTTACACTGTGCTTCCCCTCCCTGTGGCCTGTCGGTCCTCTCCGTCCTCCCCTCCTCCGTTCCGCCCACCTCACCCCTGTCTCTGGCCTCCCTCTCCCGCAGGCTCCTTCCCGCCTCCCCGAACCTCTCCCACGCCCTCCTGTGCTCCTCTCCCTTCCCTTCCTGCGCTCCCCACGCTGTCCCACCGGCCTGCTGGTGCTGTTGCATGTGCGCCTGTGGCTGCATGCCTGGGTACATCGGCAGGGGCGGGTACATCATCCCCATCGCCGGGTATGGCGGCGGCGGGAACGGTGGGACGATTGGTGGGACGGGTGGCGGGACTACACCTCCCCACCATCCCAGTCCCGCCCCTGGGAACAGCGGAGGTTCCCCAGCGCGAAGAGGCCGCCTGGGTTTTGCCATGGGAGGTAGCTCGCCTCCCAAAACACACGAAACCGCATGCCCCCCCCCCCCCCCAGGGACAGCCAGCAAGAACCTCCGGGGGCGAGAGTTGGGACCCTCCCCCATGCGCCCTGGGCCATGAACCGACATGAGCCCCGTAAGAAACAGCCTCTGCTGGCCTGTGGCCATGCACAACTGAGCCAGCCCCGGGGGGAACCAGCCTGAACGGCCCCCCGGCGCGCCCCCCCCCGACAGCGCGGGGCCAAAAACCTGTGGTGAGGCCCTCGCGCACACGCTGGCCCGGGCCCCAATAACCTCCTGGTGAGGAGCCCGGCGCCTGGGGGGGTCGCCAAAAGCCTGTGGTGAGGCGCCCCCCCCCCCCCTCCTGCGCCTCCCAAGTCTGTGCCCCTGCACAGCCCCAGTCTGCGCCCCTGCGCAGCCCCAGTCTGCGCGCATGCGCAGCCCCAGTCTGCGCCCCTGCGCAGCCCCAGTCTGCGCCCATGCGCAGCCCCAGTCTGCGCCCATGCGCAGCCCCGGACTGCGCACCTGCGCAGCCCCAGTCTGCGCCCATGCGCAGCCCCAGTCTGCGCCCCTGCGCAGCCCCAGTCTGCGCTCCTGCACAGCCCCAGTCTGCGTATTGGGGCCCTCGCGCACACGCTGGCCCGGGCCCCAATAACCTCCTGGTGAGGAGCCCGGCGCCTGGGGGGGTCGCCAAAAGCCTGTGGTGAGGCGCCCCCCCCCCCCCCCTCCTGCGCAGCCCCAGTCTGCGCTCCTGCGCAGCCCCAGTCTGCGCCCATGCGCAGCCCCTGTCTGCGCCCATGCGCTGCCCCAGTCTGCGCCCCTGCGCAGCCCCAGTCTGCGCCCCTGCGCAGCCCCAGTCTGCGCCCATGCGCAGCCCCAGTCTGCGCCCCTGCGCAGCCCCAGTTTGCGCCCCTGCGCAGCCCCAGTCTGCGCCCATGCGCAGCCCCAGTCTGCGCCCATGCGCAGCCCCAGTCTGCGCCCCTGCGCAGCCCCAGTCTGCGCTCCTGCACAGCCCCAGTCTGCGTATTGGGGCCCTCGCGCACACGCTGGCCCGGGCCCCAATAACCTCCTGGTGAGGAGCCCGGCGCCTGGGGGGGTCGCCAAAAGCCTGTGGTGAGGCGCCCCCCCCCCCCCCTCCTGCGCAGCCCCAGTCTGCGCTCCTGCGCAGCCCCAGTCTGCGCCCATGCGCAGCCCCTGTCTGCGCCCATGCGCTGCCCCAGTCTGCGCCCCTGCGCAGCCCCAGTCTGCGCCCCTGCGCAGCCCCAGTCTGCGCCCCTGCACAGCCCCAGTCTGCGCCCCTGCGCAGCCCCAGTCTGCGCCCCTGCGCAGCCCCAGTCTGCGCCCATGCGCAGCCCCAGTCTGCGCCCATGCGCATGCCCAGTCTGCGCCCATGCGCATGCCCAGTCTGCGCCCCTGCGCTGCCCCAGTCTGCGCCCCTGCGCAGCCCCAGTCTGCGCCCCTGCGCAGCCCCAGTCTGCGCTCATGCGCAGCCCCAGTCTGCGCCCCTGCGCAGCCCCTGTCTGCGCTCATGCGCAGCCCCTGTCTGCGCCCATGCGCAGCCCCAGTCTGTGCCCCTGCGCAGCCCCAGTCTGCGCCCATGCGCAGCCCCAGTCTGCGCCCCTGCGCAGCCCCAGTCTGCGCCCCTGCGCGGCCCCAGTCTGCGCCCCTGCGCAGCCCCAGTCTGCGCCCCTGCGCAGACCCAGTCTGCGCGCATGCGCAGCCCCAGTCTGCGCGCATGCGCAGCCCCAGTCTGCGCCCCTGCGCAGCCCCAGTCTGCGCCCCTGCGCAGCCCCAGTCTGCGCCCCGGCGCAGCCACCGTCTGCGCCCCTGCGCAGCCCCAGTCTGCGCCCATGCGCAGCCCCAGTCTGCGCCCCGGCGCAGCCTCAGTCTGCGCCCCTGCGCAGCCCCAGTCTGCGCGCATGCGCAGCCCCAGTCTGCGCCCCTGCGCAGCCCCAGTCTGCGCCCCTGCGCAGCCTCAGTCTGCGCCCCTGCGCAGCCCCAGTCTGCGCGCATGCGCAGCCGCAGTCTGCGCCCCTGCGCAGCCCCAGTCTGCGCCCCTGCGCAGCCCCAGTCTGCGCCCCTGCGCAGCCCCAGTCCGCGCCCCTGCACAGCCCCAGTCCGCGCCCCTGCGCAGCCCCAGTCTGCGCTCCTGCGCAGCCCCAGTCGGCGCCCACGCGCAGCCCCAGTCTGCGCCCCTGCGCAGCCCCAGTCTGCGCCCCTGCGCAGCCCCAGTCCGCGCCCCTGCACAGCCCCAGTCCGCGCCCCTGCGCAGCCCCAGTCTGCGCTCCTGCGCAGCCCCAGTCTGCGCCCTTGCGCAGCCCCAGTCTGCGCCCCTGCGCAGCCCCAGTCTGCGCCCATGCGCAGCCCCAGTCTGCGCCCCTGCGCAGCCCCAGTCTGCGCGCCTGCGCAGCCCCGGTCTGCGCCCATGCGCAGCCCCAGTCTGCGCCCCTGCGCAGCCCCAGACTGCGCCCCTGCGCAGCCGCAGTCTGCGCTCCTGCGCAGACCCAGTCTGCGCCCCTGCGCAGCCCCGGTCTGCGCCCCTGCGCAGCCCCAGTCTGCGCCCCTGCGCAGCCCCAGTCTGCGCCCCTGCACAGCCCCAGTCTGGCCCATGCGCAGCCCCAGTCTGCGCTCCTGCGCGGCCCCAGTCTGCGCTCATGCGCAGCCCCAGTCTGCGCTCCTGCGCAGCCCCAGTCTGCGCCCCTGCGCAGCCCCAGTCTGCGCCCATGCGCAGCCCCAGTCTGCGCGCATGCGCAGCCCCAGTCTGCGCTCCTGCGCAGCCCCAGTCTGCGCCCCTGCGCAGCCCCAGTCTGCGCTCATGCGCAGCCCCAGTCTGCGCCAATGCGCAGCGCCAGTCTGCGCCCCTGCGCAGCCCCAGTCTGCGCCCCTGCGCAGCCCCAGTCTGCGCCCCTGCACAGCCCCAGTCTGCGCCCATGCGCAGCCCCAGTCTGCGCCCCTGCGCAGCCCCAGTCCGCGCCCCTGCACAGCCCCAGTCTGCGCCCCTGCGCAGCCCCAGTCTGCGCCCCTGCGCAGCCCCAGTCTGCGCTCCTGCGCAGCCCCAGTCTGCACCCACGCGCAGCCCCAGTCTGCGCCCCCGCGCAGCCCCAGTCTGCGCCCCTGCGCAGCCCCAGTCTGCGCACATGCGCAGCCCCAGTCTGCGCCCCTGCGCAGCCCCAGTCTGCGCCCCTGCGCAGCCCCAGTCTGCGCCCCTGCGCAGCCCTGGTCCGCGCCCCTGCGCAGCCCCGGTCCGCGCCCCTGCGCAGCCCCAGTCTGCGCCCCTGCGCAGCCCCAGTCCGCGCCCCTGCGCAGCCCCAGTCTGCGCTCATGCGCAGCCCCAGTCTGCGCCCCTGCGCAGCCCCTGTCTGCGCTCATGCGCAGCCGCAGTCTGCGCCCATGCGCAGCCCCAGTCTGCGCCCCTGCGCAGCCCCAGTCTGCGCCCATGCGCAGCCCCAGTCTGCGCCCCTGCGCAGCCCCAGTCTGCACCCCTGCGCGGCCCCAGTCTGCGCCCCTGCGCAGCCCCAGTCTGCGCCCCTGCGCAGACCCAGTCTGCGCGCATGCGCAGCCCCAGTCTGCGCGCATGCGCAGCCCCAGTCTGCGCCCCTGCGCAGCCCCAGTCTGCGCCCCTGCGCAGCCCCAGTCTGCGCCCCGGCGCAGCCACCGTCTGCGCCCCTGCGCAGCCCCAGTCTGCGCCCATGCGCAGCCCCAGTCCGCGCCCCTGCGCAGCCCCAGTCTGCGCCCATGCGCAGCCCCAGTCTGCGCGCATGCGCAGCCCCAGTCTGCGCCCCTGCGCAGCCTCAGTCTGCGCCCCTGCGCAGCCCCAGTCTGCGCGCATGCGCAGCCGCAGTCTGCGCCCCTGCGCAGCCCCAGTCTGCGCCCCTGCGCAGCCCCAGTCTGCGCCCCTGCGCAGCCCCAGTCCGCGCCCCTGCACAGCCCCAGTCCGCGCCCCTGCGCAGCCCCAGTCTGCGCTCCTGCGCAGCCCCAGTCTGCGCCCATGCGCAGCCCCAGTCTGCGCCCCTGCGCAGCCCCTGTCTGCGCTCATGCGCAGCCCCAGTCTGCGCCCATGCGCAGCCCCAGTCTGCGCCCCTGCGCAGCCCCAGTCTGCGCCCCTGCGCGGCCCCAGTCTGCGCCCCTGCGCAGCCCCAGTCTGCGCCCCTGCGCAGACCCAGTCTGCGCGCATGCGCAGCCCCAGTCTGCGCGCATGCGCAGCCCCAGTCTGCGCCCCTGCGCAGCCCCAGTCTGCGCCCCTGCGCAGCCCCAGTCTGCGCCCCGGCGCAGCCACCGTCTGCGCCCCTGCGCAGCCCCAGTCTGCGCCCATGCGCAGCCCCAGTCCGCGCCCCTGCGCAGCCCCAGTCTGAGCCCATGCGCAGCCCCAGTCTGCGCCCCGGCGCAGCCTCAGTCTGCGCCCCTGCGCAGCCCCAGTCTGCGCGCATGCGCAGCCCCAGTCTGCGCCCCTGCGCAGCCCCAGTCTGCGCGCATGCGCAGCCGCAGTCTGCGCCCCTGCGCAGCCCCAGTCTGCGCCCCTGCGCAGCCCCAGTCTGCGCCCCTGCGCAGCCCCAGTCCGCGCCCCTGCACAGCCCCAGTCCGCGCCCCTGCGCAGCCCCAGTCTGCGCTCCTGCGCAGCCCCAGTCTGCGCCCCTGCGCAGCCCCAGTCTGCGCCCCTGCGCAGCCCCAGTCTGCGCCCCTGCGCAGCCCCAGTCCGCGCCCCTGCACAGCCCCAGTCCGCGCCCCTGCGCAGCCCCAGTCTGCGCTCCTGCGCAGCCCCAGTCGGCGCCCACGCGCAGCCCCAGTCTGCGCCCTTGCGCAGCCCCAGTCTGCGCCCCTGCGCAGCCCCAGTCTGCGCCCATGCGCAGCCCCAGTCTGCGCCCCTGCGCAGCCCCAGTCTGCGCGCCTGCGCAGCCCCGGTCTGCGCCCATGCGCAGCCCCAGTCTGCGCTCCTGCGCAGCCCCAGACTGCGCCCCTGCGCAGCCGCAGTCTGCGCTCCTGCGCAGCTCCAGTCTGCGCCCCTGCGCAGCCCCGGTCTGCGCCCCTGCGCAGCCCCAGTCTGCGCCCCTGCGCAGCCCCAGTCTGCGCCCCTGCACAGCCCCAGTCTGGCCCATGCGCAGCCCCAGTCTGCGCTCCTGCGCGGCCCCAGTCTGCGCCCCTGCGCAGCCCCAGTCTGCGCCCCTGCGCAGCCCCAGTCTGCGCCCCTGCGCAGCCCCAGTCTGCGCGCATGCGCAGCCCCAGTCTGCGCCCCTGCGCGGCCCCAGTCTGCGCCCCTGCGCAGCCCCAGTCTGCGCCCATGCGCAGCCCCAGTCTGCGCCCCTGCGCAGCCCCAGTCCGCGCCCCTGCGCAGCTCCTTGCCTTGACTGGCACCCCCGGGACGCGACCCACTCAACGCGCGGGGAACCCAACCTGACCCCCAATCCAGCGGAGCCCCCCCCCCCCCACACACCCAAAACCACGGCAGGTGTCAGCCCCTGGTGGCGCAGGGTGCGGGCATGGGCCGCCCGCTTCGACCCACCCTGGCGGGACCGAGTAAGCCGCCATGTGGCGGTTGGGTGTCCCACATTTTCAGGGAACCCCTCCGGCTGTGTCGGAGCCTCGGGCGGGTCAACCAGATACCAGATACCAGATACCGCCCCTGGGAACACTGGCGAGCCCATGTACCCAAGGCCACCCCCTTTCCCCTGCCCTTTGCCTTGTTGCCCCGTCGCCCCGCGTTCCTTGCCGCCTACTCCGTGGAGTCCCGCCTTCCCTTGTCCTTTCCCCTGTAGCCCTTGTTGCCCCGCCCCTTTCCCCTGCTTGCCCCTGCCAGCCTCTACCTGTTCCACACCACTGCTCTGCACCGCTGCGCTGCTCTGCTCCGCCTGCCCCCCCCTCATCCCAGTCCTCCCCGGCTCCATCTCCAACTGGTAGATGGTGTCCGGCCCTTGCCCTGGGGGCTGGAGGCGACAGCGCTGGTGCTCCACGTGCGCCAGCGCCTCGTACCGCGCCGCCTGCTGGCGGCGCGCCTCCCTCTCCTCCGCCGCCCTTACCGCCGCACTGACCCCTGGGGGCGACCTCGGCGGCGGCTGCCTGAACAAGTGTTGGGGCTGCGGCCACTGTCGCCCCCATCCACTCCCTTTTCCCCCCTTTCCCGCCAGGTGTCCCTTCGCGTGTACAGCCCCCGTCGTCCCTGCCTGCCCTTTCCCTCTCTTGCGGGTGTGTGTGCTTGGGCTCGGTTTTCGCCTGCGCCCCGTGACTCCTGACTGGGATCTTTGGGTGTGTGTGTGTTTGTATGCGCGCTCCGCTTGTACCCCGCCACTCCTGGCAGGCATGTGCGGTGTGGGTGTGTGTGCTTGGGCTCAGTTTTCGCCTGCGCCCCGCCACTCCTGACTGGGATGTTTGGGTGTGTGTGTGTTGCGTGCGCGCTCTGCTGGTACCCCGCCAATCCTGACTGGGGTGCGCCGTGTGGGTGTGTGTGCTTGGGGTCCGGTTTCTGCTGCGCCCCCCCAGTTTCGGCTGGGGTGTTGGGGTGTGTGTGTGCTTGTATGCGCGCTCCGCTTGTACCCCGCCACTCCTGGCTGGGATGTGCGGTGTGGGTGTGTGTGCTTGGGCTCGGCTTTCGGCTGCGCCCCGCCACTCCTGGCTGAGTTGGGGTGTGTGTGTGCTTGTATGCGCGCTCCGCTTGTACCCCGCCACTCCTGGCTGGGGTGTGCGGTGTGGGTGTGTGTGCTTGGGCTCGGGTTTCGGCTGCGCGCCGCCACTCCTGGCTGGGGTGTTCTGGTGTGTGTGTGTTTGTGTGCGCTCTCCGCTGGTACCCCGCCAATCCTGGCTGGGCTGCACGTTGTGGGTGTGTATGCTTGGGCTCGGTTTTCGGCTGCGCCCCTGCCGCTCCTGGCCGGGGTGTTGGGGTGAGTGTGTGTTTGTTTGCGCGCTCCGCTTGTACCCCGCCAATCCTGGCTGGGCTGTGCGGCGTGGGTGTGTGTGCTTGGGCTCGGGTTTCGGCTGCGCACCGCCACTCCTGGCTGGGTTGTTAGGTTGTGTGTGTCGGTGTGCTCCCTCTGTTTGTACCCTGCCTTTCCCACCTCGGGTTTGTGGTGTGTGGGTTGGGATTTGCCCGGCGGGTGCTCCTGCACCATCCTGACCCTATCCTGACGCCACCCTGGCGCTATCCTGACGCCATCCTTGCACCATTATGATATCCTGACGCCACCCTGCGCCACCCTGACGCTCCCTAACGCCAGCCTGATGCTATTTTGACTTTTTCCTGACACCATCTGTTAAATTCCTGCTTTGCATCTCGTTGCTCTATTTGAATAGTGTCAGTATCCTCTGGTTCCAATTGCTTTGGTGTTTGCTCCTGCTCCATTTCAGGTACTCAAAGATTTCAGTGGAAAATAAAACCAGACCAAGACTCCAAGACGAGCAGAACTGGGATCAATAAAATAATAAAGAACTTGATGGGGCTGTACAATGAACAGACAAACAATGGGTGATGTTGGGCCTTGTGTTTGCGCGTATGCATGCATGTATGCATCAGGACCACTCAGGACTTCAGTCTGCACTCTGCAACAGCGAACAGTGACTTCAGATCAGGGCCAAAATGGTACATCTCAGAAATCAGGCTTCCTGCAAAGATAGTCAAACAGACGAAAGAAAAATGGTTTCAACATGATAAAAAATGATAGAAAATCACTTTAAATGTCTTCCAGGAATTTTCTGTAGCTCAGGAAATAATTAATTCATGTCTGCAGAACTCAGTAGGAACTTCCCTGATGTTCTCAGAACTCAGTAGGAATCGCCCATAGTGGAAGCGGCGCGCTCACGGGTGGGAAATGGTCAAAAAAAATGAAATAGTTTTATGACCACTAAATAGATGCGGAATTTTATGCTGAGTCTGAAAATCATATTCTTTTTCTGTGAAACGACCACATGTTGCAGAAAAATGCAGATTACTGAACAGCTCAGTCCCAACGAGACTAGCCAAAAAAAAATAGATAAAGCAAAGGCCAACACCCATGTTGTGCTATATTACAAATAGTGTTCAAAGAAGAAACAATGGAATAACAAGCAATAACTCATGGCATATAATACAATACATAAACCCTCTTTTGAATTAAATTTAAGCCAGTAAGTGTCTTTCACCCATATTGGAAGTAATCAAGCTCCATGGATAACATTTCCCCCAATGTCCCAACCAAACCCCAATAAGGAATAATACCATTGCTCCATATGAAACCAACATTTTGAGTAATTGTTGCTCGTTCATGGACTTTGAACACCCCTCCCAGCCTGAATACACGCTGTGTGTGAAGCCGTCGTCCAAGAATGACTCCCATGTTCCACGTAACCAGCAGATCTCACCTCAATCCGGCGTCAATGGGGTCCAATCTTACTAAAGGTTGGGAGTAGAGCCAACCATAAATGACCAAATGTAGACCAGGATGAGTCCTTCAAACGGTCTCTGGATACTCCAGTGTCGTCCTCGTACGCTCTCGTAGTCGTGAACGATGTTCCTGGTCGCAGTAGTCAGAAATCCAACTCTGATCCAGACGCTTGACCCAATAAATGTAATCAAATCCAATCAATCTGGGCAGATGAACACAGTAATTGAGCCATAGATTCCGTGAAGTAGGCACCCTAGATATCAGGCCAGTACCTCAGCTGTCAGGTGGTCGTGGGTGTCGCTGGGGGCCTGCACTTGCAGCCATAAAACTCCAGCATATGAACTTGAGCTCCAGATCCCACATCATAAATGTACCAGGAAGCCCCCATCCAGCCACATGAATCAGCCTGTCATAACACAAATGCCAGGACATGAGGACTCACCTCCTCGCTGCACGTGTACAACGGCGTGTCCAGACTTCTAACGCGTTGCTTTACGTGTTCGCCTCAACATGTAGACCGCTGGTTCAAGTCAGGTAGGTGCCCTGGGAATAACTCCCTCCAAAGCCCCAAAACTCAACTTGTAGTTACTTAAACTGGGCTTCAAGTTGACCATAGGTGCTGCAAAGTAAAACCAGGACTAGGTACTATTCAAAGTACTTTCCAACCATGAACTAACCAACACATTTTGGGAACCTCAATAACCCCATGTTCCTTGATACTTGGCTCCCTGCAACTCAACTCCCTCCAGAACTTGTCGTAACTCCAGAACTTGCTGTTATGCCAGTTATATCCGCCTTTTCAAAACTGTTCAATATTTGACCTTGAAACTTCTTCTAACTCCTTTCTTTCTGGTTCCCAAAATTGTGCTGCTGACCTTGCTGGTGGCGCGAGCGGCTCAGAGCGCAGAAACCCGGCAGTCCCTCCGAAATTATCACGGGGACTAATGGAGACCAAATAAGGTGTGGGCTTTTCCATGCCGTAAACTGTGCTTTCTCGGATATTTCCTGAACTTCAATGATTGTTCTGCAGAATGAAGTGAAGTTCTGCAGGTTTTCACCTTGGTCCGCCAGTGGAAGCATAAAGAGCATGAAAACGGACTTCAAGGTAGTCTTTCGTCCTCAGGCTCGGGGTAATTACTCAAAAATACCAGTCTTTTGCCGTACCACCAACTGTAGGCTCTTCTGTACGTCGCAGTTTGCCTCAGCGCTGCTATGAGACCTCCTTGGTACTAACCTCTCCTGGTTCCTTGTTGTCGGTGGCAGTCTCTTCATTGGGTTCCTCCGCGCTGGACTTCTTTTTCAGTGTGCTGCTGATCCGCCGAGCCCGCCTTAGCGCTGTGTCAAAGGGAGGTGCGTGTGCCAGACAGTAATCCACAAAAACATCATTCAGCTTTCCATCATCATGCAGAGAATGCACGAACTGGTTCCCAAGGGCTCTCGCTCGTGCCATAGCCTTCCCACTTTGTCAAAAAGCGCCAGCCTTGCCTATATTGTCCTCTCAGGATCTGTTCGACGTGATCAGCTCCAATTCTCTCCATCTCAGTCTGATTGTAGAATGGTATATCCTGCTGATTCGCCACGATGTCCTGTTCATCCGCCAACGCTGCTCGCTCGTCGTCATTCAGCATGTCTGTGTCTCCTTCTCCGATCGTGTCTTCGCCATAGTCATCCACCAGCTCAAATGCGAAGCGCTTCACGAACTCAAAGGCAACAGGTACTTTGCCGCCCAAAGTAGGACTGCAACGCGCCGTAATACCGCCGCTGCTAACTCTAGTAACAAGGTAGGGACCATACCACCCAACATCCTTCGTGGCACCCGTAGATACCTCCAATTGCTTGAATGTCCTTCGGCTCACAAGCACGTAGTTGCCAACATTGAAAACTGCAGGTTTCCTCCATCCATTGACGCGTTCGAACCGACTCCCTCGTCCTTTCCTCAAGTGGGCTTGAACAACTTGGGCAATCTTGTTTTGTTCTTTGACCACGTCCTGCACTAGAACATTGCTTTCGTGTGGAAAGGGTAGATCCAAACTTAGAGTAGGCCTTCCATGGAAAGCGTCTCCTCGTGAATAGCCAGATTTTCCTCTCTGCTTGTGGTTCATACATATGACCACGTAGTCGTTCAACTGGACCCGATTGCTGGTTTTAATACTCTGCCCCAGAATACGGAGCTCTTCCTGGTACTCATCATTCATACGCTCGCATAGTCTGTTTGATTGTGGGCGGTAAGGTTGTGAGAATGATAATTCCACGCCCATTGCAGCAAATACGTTGCGATACCAGCCATAGTCTCCCTTGAAGCGAATATCCTTGTCACTGTGGATGCGAACAGGTGGGCCATAGAAACGAATCCAATGGTGTTTGATGAGCTTCAGAAAGCCTTCCCCATCAATAGTCTTCTTGCATGGTACAACTTGGCGGAAAGCACTCAGGGCGTCCACAATCATCAAGGCATAGTCGTAGTTATGACACTTGGGTCTGTCAATGAAGTCCACATATGGCAGTGCATTGACCATGTGTGGCAGTGGCAGGACACCAAGTAGGCCTTGGTCGCCGCGTCGGTTCCGCTTGCTTGTGACACACTCCTTGCATGTCCTGTGCATGTCGTCAATTTTCTGTGTCAACTCTGTGTCAGGTACGCGAGTGTGGAACATCTTCTCGAAAGCCCAGAGCCAGGAATCCGGTCCAGGATGACGGTGAACATCGTGGGTCCACTGTAGGGCTACGCCGAGCGCCTGCTTGGATATGCATGTTTGCACTTCCTTCCTTAGAATACCACTTGAGGATAGCGACCACAGCTCGTTGTCCACCAGTGCATAGGATCCATCCCCTAGGGCTTTCGAAATATCTCCATACTCCTCCACATAGTCAGACTTCCGTAGAGAACTGCGTAGTTCAGCTCTGCTCATAGTGAGATCCAAATGGACATCCATTTTCCGGAAAGCTTCTCGAGACAGAGCTTCGGAGCTTGCAGAAGTTTTTTCATCGAAATTTTCACGTGATAGCCAATCATATAGCTCATTTTTTACACCCGGTACCCTGTAGATGTTGAGCTTCAGCTGAGCCAGAAACGTCCACCAACGTCTGAGCTTTCGGTTTTCAGGAGGGACCCCCTTGAGAAACGTCTCCCTGGACTCCTGATCACATAACCACACGACGGAATTGCTGCCAAACTGTCGGCTTTGTCCAGAGATAAGCAAAATTCCAGAGAGTAATTCACGTTCATCCGTGCTGTAGTTAGCTCTAGTTGAGGACCATTTCCGATTCCAGCCGCCAACGAGTACGAGATGGAATTCCTGCGAATCGTAGTTGTGCTTGAGTAAGCCGCCACGATTGACTCCAACTGTCCTCAGATCATCCGCTATTATCCTTGCAGCTGCTCCTGGAATTCATTGCCACTGCAGAAGTGTACATCCGCCTCCCACAAGAAAAGCATTAGTGATGACCACGAACTCGCCGTCAGGTGCAGGTGTGTCCAACAGTCTCAGTGAACTCAGCTTTTCCTTGATCTCCTGAAACTGAGCTTCATGCTCTGGTGTACACTTCCAAGGTACAGTCTTCTTGGTCAAGTCCGTGAGAAGGTGGCTACAGTACGTGAAAGTGGGAATGTGCCTCCTGTAAAAATTACAGGGTCCCAAGAAAAGCTCTGATGTCCTTGACGCCATGGGTCTTGTCATCACGAATAGAAACCTTCAAAATTGGGGCAACTTTTTCCTTCACAGGTCGCCACCATCTCCATCCAACTTGGAAACCCATATATTCAATTTCCTCCTGCATTAATTCACATTTTTCCAACTTCACGCAGGTATTGCATTCCTCAAAAGTGCCTAAAAACTCCTCCACCAAACGTAAATGGTCATCAGCGTCATCGGTCCCCAATAGGACATGATTTCTATAGACCTCAATGACTACCCCCTTTTTCAGAAGTGTCTGCCCCGTAGATTTCAGCTTCATACGGGCCAGGACGTGGTTCATGAGCTCCTGGAAAATTGCCGGGGCATTCGTCAACCCAAACGGCATAACTTTCCATTTGAACACTTGACCATTAGGAGCAATAAATGCTGATAGATCCTGCGCTCGCTTTGTTAACCCCACTTGCCAGAAACCACTGCGCTTATCCAATTTTGATTTGAAACGGCAATGAGCAGCTCTTTCCAGTGCCTGTTCCAAACTTGGTGGGCTCCCTGAATGTTTTTTCGTGAGGTTGTTCAACTTCCCGTAATGGACAACCGGTCGTTTTGCGTTGCTCCCTGGTTTGTCTACTAAGAAGCATGGAGAGCAGTGTTTTGGATACTCTGCTTGCTCATATTTTTCCGCGAGGTCGGCCGCAATGCATTCTGTGATTTGACGCATTATCTCCTCACTGTCGGCCTTGCTAGCTGGAAATGGCTTTGAACGCACTGTGGTATTCTTGTGCTCATCCATCAATTCCTAATCCATGGTAACCAACTTCTCACACGAACCATGTGGCATCAACGGTCCAAAAGCAACGTTCCTTCGAAGTAGGACCTCTTGAATTTTGGAAGGCAATTTTTTGATCTTCTCCTTGAAATCGTCTCCGGCTGCCAAATTTGATTTCCCATACTCATCCCTGGATACTGAGTAACACTCACTGAGTGGGGCCGAGACATCCAGATAAACGTCATTGCCATCCATGATAAAGCGGTCGTCTTCCAGATATTGGTAGAACAAATCTGTTTCATCTCCATTAACACTCCTGCCCGTGAAGTCGTTGCAATGGCTCTTCCATCTGTCCTTGAGCGCTAGCCTTTGTTGTTCATCAGGTATCTGGAAGATTCGGAGCTCAATGTCTTCCTTCAAAGAGTGTAAGTCGTCCTTGGAGACCCGCCATCCGCATGGGTTGGCAATTCTTGCTTTGTCCTCTTCGACTTGCATGGTCACGCCATACTCTTGCATAGCATGTAGGGCACGACACGACGTGGTAAAATTTTTTACACCTCCCCTAACTGAATCTTCGAGATTGACTTCGTTCAGTAAATCCTCGATTCGGTCCAAATAATCTTCGTGAATGCTTGGGAATGGGTCGTACTTCAGAGGCTGGGCGACATTGAGATCCGCCAGATAGCCGTCTTCACTGACTGCATCCCATTGCACTTCTACAGGTTCTTCACTGACCTCTTCCCACTGAATGTCGACCTTGTCAACTTCAGCATCTCGAACGCCAGCGTCCTGTTCTTCATCTGATTCCGTTGGAGGATGAATTTCTGGGACTTCAGACTCGTCCTTTGGTGTTGTTGCAGGTGTATTGTGCCCGTATCGCTTCAGTAAATCAGACCGGGTTAAACCACGGTTCACTCGATGGAGAAACTTGACCACTTGGGGATTCAGTTCATCCAACAAAATATCACAATCATTGCCATCGATGAGGGATGCAATGCTTCCCCAGCGTGGGGCTGGTAATGGGCTGGGCGCCCGATCTGGGAGATAGAGGGGTACATCTGGGATAGGTACACGAACCTTCGTCATGCGGTCCAAAAATGGTCGCCATGCGGCAGCTTCCCCGGTTCGGCCCCAATCACGACAAATAACCAGGACTTGCGCTCGGTGGAGCACGGCCTTGGTGCCCATCTTCTCGAGGTGTGACCATGGTTGGTTGGCCCAGCATAACTGAAAGTCCTGCCAGTTGTAGGCATAACATGAATTGAGAGGAGTGCAATACAACAGTTCGGTATGATTCTTGTGGTTGGCGTACAAGTCCACGGTGGGTCTCAAACCACCAAGGTCGATGAGGACTTACTCCCTCAGTGCAGGTAACAAACTGTAGGCTTCTCTCCGAGAAATTCTCAAAGAGGATTGAGCAGGTGGCAATCCGTTTCCTCCTTCCTTCTGACAGGACTTCTCCGATAACGATACCAAGCACAATTCATCAGTCTCTGGATTCTTGACAATGAGCCTCGTTGGAGTACAAATCAAACCCGGAATTGTCTTGGTGTTTCGACGGATGAAATTCATGCCCAGGCATACCTGAAAAGCTGAAGTCTCCATAACGATGCAAACATGCGGAAGATTGAAATTGCCCATGCACACATCCACGGATTTCTCTGCTTCACTGTACGTGTAGTGTCCATCTCCCACCTTGACTGCACAGTGACCCCTGCAATTGGGATCTGACACCAATGATGAAGCCACAATGGAATCGGTTGCACCAGTATCCAAAACAGCGTCACACATCTCCTCCTCCACAACCACGGGTAGGCACAACGTGAGACCGTCCTTGACAGCGGCTCCAAGTAGGTCCACAATTTTCTCAACCTCTGAAAATGCCAGATCTCTCTTTCTCTTCTTGGCTTGACTCTCAGTGTCCTCCTGCATCGGTTTGGTGTCTGCTGAGGAGGCGCCAGCTCCAGCACTTGCTGCGGATGGGCCAGATGCATCTTTCTTTCTTGGGCCAGCCTTTGGTCCCTTTTGCCACTGGTCCTTCCATTTCTTCTTGGCGTCTTCTACCGCCTTTTGAGCTGCCTCCTCACTGAGACCGGATAGGATCAGGAAGGTCTTGAGTCGACCCTCTTTCTGTTTTCTTTGGATCTCAAAGCAATGATCGCTATAATGGTTCGTTTTGCCACAGTGTTTACACTGTATGCGGGCCTTGAATTCGGCGACCATTGCGTTGGGGTCCAACTGTCCTTTGCCTCCTCTGCCTCCTTGGCCTGTTCCTGTTCCTCGACGTTTTCCTTTGCCAGAGCCTTTTCCTCCTTTGTCACCCTTGCCTTCTCTCTCAGAGACTCTTAGCTCTGCAATCATCGAGTGGCATTGGGAGAGGAGTTCGGAGATGTCCGCCTTGGGAGCTGAACTTCCAGACGATGGTCCTCCGGAGAAAGAGGTGTCCTTTTCCTTATCTCTCTGCCTTTCCTGGTATCGACTCGAAGCAGTGCGCCTGGATGCAGAACCACGAGAAGCGGCAAGATGATTAAAACCAACAGAACGTTGTGCGCGCTCCTTCACGAGATCCTTCAATGAACCATAAGAGTGCATCCTTGCAAAAAGGTTATCGTCCTTCTTCCATTCAACGAAAAGCTTATCATTTATTTTCGAATAAAGTTCCATAAGCTTGCGCTCCTCCGTCATAACTCCCGAGTTCGACTTATCGAACAGCCTTTCCAGTGTTTCCAACAATTTGACCACTTGCTCCTGTTTCGGGTTGTACGGTAAATGGGACACCTTCGAAATCTCACCCAGAATTGAGAGGTCTGTCTCAAGCGTAGGATAGAGGTCTTGCAGTTTTTTCAGAAAGTCCTCAAAGCTTGTGGCCGTTTTAAGCAATTTGGAGACGCTTTCTTGAAGTTCAGGATCCTTGATGCCCTGAACGATGAGGTTAGCTTTCACCCGATCTTTGGCTTTTGCCTTGCCAGTGAGCACCAGGTATCTTCCAAATTTTTCTGCATACTCCTCAACGTTGCGCCCATCGAATGGTGGAATTTCCATTTTCAGCGCGTTAGTCTTATCCTCTTCACTGTCATCCGACCAGTCATATTTGTTCACACCTCCACATACTTCTGTGAGCGTGGCAAAAGCCGATGATTCTCTCGTAACAAAGAGACTTTTCTTAGTAGGTGGTGAACGACTGGAGGTAGGCATGCGCCGAACGTCTTCGGACGTCTTGGAGATCTTCTCGTTCATCCGATCAATGCGCTGGAGCACCTTGGAAAATAGTGCGCCATCCGTCTCCGGGATTTCTTCCTCAGAATCGTCGGAGAGAGTCTTGTAAAATTCAACTTTGGATTTTCCCTTGAGTGCCTTACGCGTACGGTTCCCTCGTATTTTGGTAGCTTTCTGCTTCATTTTCTCCTTGAGATCCGTCAATAAGTAGTCGTCCAGCCAGCCGCTCATTTCTTCGTTCTCTTCCTCCGTCAGCTCACCAATTTCAGCTTTTAGCTCCTTTGCAAATTTCGTCTCAGGTACTTCGTAAGAACCTTCGGAGAAATCATGCCCAACTTCGGAACTCGACGTCCAAACACGTACTCTGTGATGGTCTCCTGAACAGTGATCCTTTGGCGACGACGTAGGTTCCAGAATAATGGTCGGCGGACTGAAGGGAACAGGTGTTGTAGTAGATCCTGACGGGAAACTCGGCGAACTCATGCCTGGAATCGAACTGGTCAAGCGTCTGCGCAAGTTGCTCTCTCAAATTGAAGCTGCGGTCTTGTTGAAAGCCAGCGTCTCTTGTAAATAAAAGAAATTCTGCATGTTCTGGTCTTCGGCGCGTAAAACACGCTCGCGTTCAACAAAGCCAGCCAATAAAAAAGCATCAGGATCACCAATAGAATTCAATTCTTGTTTTCCCATGGGTTTATAATTTTCATATGATTGAGATAAAGGTTGCCTTTCTTGATTCGCCCCATCGTCTTCTTGTGCTCCGTGAACAAAAGACCCCAGTGACGCTTGCTGATCGTCGATGTTGCTAGAACTCGCGAGATCGACGCTTCGACGGGTGGAATCGATATCGTGCACAGTAGCAACCATACCTCTGCTACCACTGTTAAATTCCCGCTTCGCATCTCGTTCCTCTATTTGAATAGTGTCAGTATCCTCTGGTTGCACTTGCTTTCGTGTTTGCTCCTGCTCCAGTTCAGGTACTCAAAGATTTCAGTGGAAAATAAAACCAGACCAAGACTCCAAGACAAGCAGAACTGGGATCAATAAAATAATAAAGAACTTGATGGGGCTGTACAATGAACAGACAAACAATGGGTGATGTTGGGCCTTGTGTTTGCGCGTATGCATGCATGTATGCATCAGGACCACGCAGGACTTCAGTCTGCACTCTGCAACAGTGAACAGTGACTTCAGATCAGGGCCAAAATGGTATATCTCAGAAATCAGGCTTCCTGCAAAAATAGTCAAACAGACGAAAGCAAAATGGTTTCAACATGATAAAAAATGATAGAAAATCACTTTAAATCTCTTCCAGGAATTTTCTGTAGCTCAGGAAATAATTAATTCATGTCTGCAGAACTCAGTAGGAATCTCCCTGATGTTCTCAGAACTCAGTAGGAATCGCCCATAGTGGAAGCGGCGCGCTCATGGGGCCAAAATGGTCAAAAAAATGAAATAGTCTTATGACCACTATATAGATGCTCAATTTTATGCTGAGTCTAAAAATCATATTCTTTTTCTGTGAAACGACCATATGTTGGAGAACAATGCAGATTACTGAAAAGCTCAGTCCCAATGAGACTACCCAAAAAAAAAAGATAAAGCAAAGGCCAACACCCATCGGGTGCTATATTACAAATAGTGTTCAAAGAAGAAACAATGGAATAACAAGCAAAACCTCATGGCATGTAATAGAATAGATAAACCCTCTTTTGAATTAGAGTTAAGCCATTAAGTATCTTTCACCCATATTTGAAGTGATCAAGCTCCATGGATGAAATTTCCCCCAATGTCCCAACCAAACTCCAATAAGGAATAATACCATTGCTCCATATGAAACCAATATTTTGAGAAATTGTTGTCCATTCATGGACTTTTAACACCATCCTGACGCATCCTGACGCAACCTAACGCCATCCTGACGCCACACTACCAATCATCCTGACAGCATCCTGACGGCCATCCTGACGCATCCTAACGCCAGCCTGACGCCATCCTGACGCCGTCTTGACGCCATCTTGACGCCATCCTGACCTCATCCTGCCGCTATCCTGACGCCATCCTGACGCCATCCTAACGCTTTTGCGTCGCAGGGCCCGAATCAAATATCAAGATATGTACAGCATATTCGTCCCCAGTTTGCATTTTAGTTCACTTGGCCAACACCCAGATTTTTCTAAGCCTTTGGCGGCGCAATGTTTGCCCCCCATTTGAGATTCAGCGAAACTTGCGTGTACCAAAATTTGGGCCCATAAGCGCCCATATGTGGGGAGTTGGAGCTGGGGACGCTAGATATGGGAAGTGGAGGACATGTATGCATATGTTTCAGAAAGGCAAGGGACGGTTTGCAATTGGTCTTTAGTTATAGTGCTTAGGATACCCAATGTCTCGGGACATTTGTGTGTGTTGGGACCCATTGTGCATTTTTGTTGCCGCTATTAACCCCAGCTGGGGACACTACAGTGAGAAGTCTATGGCAACCTGGACCGCCACATTTTCACAGGATTTTTGCGCGACCCGTTGCCTGGAATGTAAGGCTTTGCATTAGGGTACGGCAACAAGGGCCGCGCCTTAGACCCTCCTAGGGAATCATGAATAGGAAGCACCAGGCACCATGACACCTGTTGACGCAAGCGCCATCCTCAAAACTGAAGGGGTTTTGATTCAACTAAGTGACAAGGGTAAGGGCATTTGGTATCTACTCTGACGCCTATAATCATTTTTGGCGTAGATTATTGCTCAGCACCGTCTAGCAACATTTCTCTTACGCACAATTTGGGCAATTTTGGGCCGAACTTCAAATTCGAATCAAATCTGACCTTGCTCGCCTAACCCCGTGCGCCGAGTCCGACGGAGCTCCATCCAACGTAACTATAGAGGGTTCACAACCATGGCGCCTACCTATGCATGGGTCTTGTGGGAGCCGATCGCGGACATGGCGGAGCATCAGGAGACCATCACCATGGGCAATTGGGGCCAAAATTGCCCTATGGGCCCAATGTATGGGGCCGGCTCTGCAACACTAGCCGCCACTGTTGTCCGCCAAGGCACATAGGTAAAAGACAAGGGCATTGACTCTAGGAATTGAGATTGGTCTCGTCCTGAGAAACTTTTGGCCAGAAGATACAAGGGTACTGACCCCCCTTGGAAAACGTTCATCTTATTGTTTGGTTTGCCCACCGACCGCCCTGAATATCCCTTGTCATGATCCCCAAAGTGAGGTCCACATCATCAAGCCTCCAGAGAGTTCAAGGCTTTAGTTAGGTTCCATGGAAGGGCCATGGTCCTCTATTGGGGCTGAGCAATTGAACAAAGTACGACCTCCGTGACACAGTCCTTCAGGTTGTCGACGGTGACAGCATTTTTGGCAATCTTGGCGCCTTCAGGCCACGTGGCGACCCCATGGCTCCAAAGCGCCAGGAAATCTGGACAACCATGATTGCAGAGAGCCTCCAGAGGGACTGCTCTCGAAGGGTATGTGTTTGGTTGTCTCAGCCCTGCCCAAATAGGGCCCGGACAAGGGGTGCCTTTTGGACTTTGTTGCGGAAGAGTAATTGTTGGGTGAACTCTTGCGTGGTGAGTCGTTCTGGGAGTTCTGCATTCAAAGCTTGCAGTCTGTAGAGGTTGTGGGGCATCAAAGGGAACCACTCCATATCACGGTTGGTACTACGTTTTGTCATGAAATGATGCAACGAGTTCGAAAAATCATGATGCCGCAGCGACTCACTTCGGAACCAGCAATCGGGAACAAAGTGGAGCATCCAAGGCTCATCGAAGTTATCCATGATTTCGCGTTGTAAATCAAAGTAATGCAATAATACGTCGAGTAAGCTTGGCACAGAAATTGAGTGGAAAATTACGATATGCTCTACCCACCACCTAGGTTGGCTACAAAGTGCTATGGTTGCCGTTTCTCTCTTGAAAATCACCTCGTATCCCAAAACTCGACAACCTCTCGCACGATCTTTAGGCGGGGCAGCGAATTGAACCCAATTCCACAATCAAAAGATAGACCCTGTTCAAAACACACCGAAACATCTTGCATAACTCAATTGAAGAGTACCTTCACATGTTGATGTTTCATATTGCCATCTGTAGACTCGCGCGTGCTCGCTGCGCTATCCGGCATTCACGGGTTCGCTGCTCTGCTGCTCGAAACCGTAACATGCCCCCCCCCCGCGAGCCCCAAAGATCTCCCAAGAGCCCCCGAAATTATCTACCTTATCAGGTCTCCAAGTTCAAAGGCACCAAAAATATGCATTGCCATTTGGTGCGTGTCATTGTGTGTCATGCCTTTTTCTTTAAAGTGAAGATTTGAATCTGTGATATTAATATTTGTAGGTTAATATTAAGGCCAACACAACGAAATAATTAATACATTGACTAACATGCAAACATTCATTGCAGGGATCAAATTTTTGATTTTTCGTTTATTGTGTTTTTTATTACATGTCACACATGCAGCAGTGGCACACCACTGCACACCACAGGGCACAACCTCAGAGGTCCACACCTTACTGACCAACACAAGAGAGCCCCGCACGCCGAAGCTTGACAAGCCCGCTCACCACAGCCCGACACCTATAGCGCGACACCCCACAACTCCTGTGGTATTGGCGGCTGTGGTGTGTATGGTGTGTGGTGTGTGGTGTATGGGGAGTGGGGTGTGTGGGGTGTGGTAATGTGCGTGTTCGGCCATGGTGTATTGGGCTGCAAGATGAGGGGCCGCAGAGCGTGGGGTTGTAGCGTGCCACGTTGTGGTGGTGCAATAGGCCCAAATCTGCAGTACAGTGAAATGGCGTGAAGATCGCAGGCGCGAGATAGATCAGGCACGCGCACCCCGAGGATGCATCAAATATTGCGAAGGAATGAGACCCTGTTGAATTAGGCATTTTTATTACGCTGTTTCAGTGTTTTATAATACAAAAGCGATGCTGCAATGATTGGTGTAAGATATCGCGATGTTCAGTAAAGTTCAGTGATCTGTATTATATTGTTCTTTCACAGACCAATGTATGCAAGGAACTGTGAAAGTTTCAGTCCGCCCGGAGGAAATTGAGGACTAGTTGGACACTAAGCATCACGGGATGAAGGGACCGAATCTGAAATGACGTTGGCGCTTGCAGTGCATGGATCTTGCAAGGGTGTGCTCTGTTGTTTTCCTTTTCCTTGTGTAAAACAAACAAGCAGGACGAAAGCCGTGGTGTTCAAAAGCGGCAAAGAGTCGAGCAAAAGATCACCGCGAGCCCGCTGGGATAGCAAAACGTTCACTTCCTGAACAGAAGACCGCTGCAAGTTGGTTGCAAGAAGGATGCACATTGGGTATCAGACTGAAGGCACGAGCTACGACAATGTGATGGAGACGCTTGCTGAAAGGTGTGAGCGTTACAGGAGGCAACGCGATGCAGCCGATGACGACGTCGAGGAGCTGCGCAGCGAAGTGCAAAGCCTTCAAGACGCCAGTGAGCGGTATGTGCAACAACGCAAGGCAGCTGAAGATGAAGTGGAGCGGCTACGCAGCAAAGTTCGCGGGCTTGTGGAACGAAACAAGGAGCTACGAGGGCGTGCTGAGCAGATGACGCAAGCCTAGAAGGATGAAAACAACGTTGTAGAGCTGCAAAGAGAGCTAACATTCAAGCAGAACACTGTGAAGCAACTGAAGGCGCAGCTGGAAAGACACAAGCAAAGAGCCAAGTGGCGTGGCGCTGAATATGCTTGTATGCGATGAAGGTTCATTGCATTGCACGACAAGCAGGAGAATGTTCAAGACTCCAACGCTACGCAGTGTGAGACAAAGTCAAAGGAGGACGACAAGCCAGCAACCAAGCAACATGCAGTGCTGAGTGCATTGGGGCGCCGAAAGAAGATGCGCGGCGGCAAGCGACGAAGATGAAGAGGGCGGAGCGACGCGGTGGAGAGCAGTGTCGACACGAGCACGGATGTACGCTTGCTGCAGCATGCTGAGAAGCCACAAGAGGCGCCAACCAAAAAGGAGCTGAGTATCAAAAGATTGCCTAAACGACCGCCTACACCTGTAAGGCGCCAGGGCCACGGAGTGCAGTGTGCATGCGCATGTCAAGCCACTTGTGTCCTATTGGGTGCTGCAGCCTTCGCTCAGTGTCCAGGACGGTGGCAAGAGCAGGGCGTCCCTGCCAGTGCTGGTGATCCCTTTTATGGGGCGGGAGCACTGTCTGAAGGCGCTAGAGCAGGGCGTCCACGGCAGGGTTGCTGCTCTTTTTTTGGGAAGTGGCGTTGTCTCAAGGCGCTAGAGCGTTTGCAGCGTCCGTGGCTTGGGAGCTGTCACTTTCGTGGGCAGCTTTTAGGTCTCAAGGCGCAAGATATTGTTTTGTCCCTGAATCTGCTTTAGATCTGGCTTGGATGCCAAAATGGCTTGGGCAACGAGGCCATGTATACCCTCTGTGGTGTTGCAAGGCTTTTTCTTTTTTGATACTTATATATGCCTTTAGCTCGGTTTTTTTTCCTGGGACGCCAGAGATGACTGATCGGATACTGGTTTTTGCACCACATGCACTCCATTATGAACATAGCTCCGCAGTCCAGTTTTTGAGCCAAGGCTTATGGGCTTTTTGCAAGCTCTGGACCAGTAAACTTGAGTTCCGAGATAATGATTGAACAAACAAAATTGTGCAGTGAGTTTGTGCTGTACAAGTGTGTGCGTGGTGCATGGTGGGTTTACAGGTACTGCGGTGGTGCTCTGCAAAATGCTTTACACCTCACATTTTTTTTGCCCCCTCGCTTTGAGGTGGAGCATGCACACGTAAGTACTAGCCCTCATAAGGTTTCAGAGAATGTACTCACGCCGCTAAACACAGTGCAGCAGCTGGCGCAGGTGGATGTCAAACGAAACACCCACGAGTGTCGTGTGGTTTTTATGTGGGATTAGTTGGTTCAATGCTTGAAGTAAGAAAAAGTGCTTTTCCAATGCTTTGAGGCATACTCTAGTTGTATTAGAGATGCACTGAGCATCCAGGCATTTCTATCTTAGTATTGGTCCCACCAAAAGTGGTGATAACACATTTTGACCTATGGAACCAAACACCCAATCAGGATATGGAGTGGACCCCTTAATCCCCTTTCAATGTGAGGCAAATCATCTTTTCCTGAGTTGACTGAGAACTGACATAACCAGGGTAGAGCCTATGAATTTATCTATGTTTTTCCACGAATTCTTAGCTGTCCTAGTGGTATGCACTCTAGGGGGCTGGGCACCTCTTTTTGAGAGGTCCTGGGTTCAATTCCCGGTCAGCCTAGCTAAGTAGGAAGATTCCATGTGACATGGCAGTGACCTCATCGCCACATGCCCTGCCACCTCAGCACATATGGGACCCAAAACAAAAAGTGCACATCTCCTGAGATGGCACTATGGAGATAGAGTGACCACGGGGCAGTTTTCCAACTCTTTTCCCAAAACATTTCAGCTATCTTTGTGAATATGCAATCCGATTTGACCTGAGTTGCAGTTTCTGTGAATATCCTTTCATCTTTCACTGTTTACACTGCAGCCCTTCATGCTTTGATCCTGATTCTCTTCTCCTTGCATACCTCTGGCTTGGGCTATCCTGGATTGACTGTATTTCAGCAAACAAAAGCTTTTCATCTTCAAAAACAAGCAGCAGGAAACCCTACACCAGCAGCAAGCAGCAGGAGAGGCACAAACACAGTGTTGAAATCACTATAAACTTTTCTGGTAGCAGAGTCAGACTGTCTCTGCGCACCGGCAGCAACCCCGCGCCGTACATCCAGTGCGCCGAGTACAGTCACATATAAGCAGAAGGACGAACGAAGATGGACACAAGGAAGGAGGACGCCGACGTGAAGACAGCGCCTGAGGCACCGGCAAGGCCAGCACCTGGTGAACCTGGACCTGGACCTAGCGCTGTACCTTCGGAGCCCTTACATGGGCCAGTGGAAGTGGCTGAGGACTCGTTGGATGGACTCCAGACAGCCTTCAGGGCCCTCTCAGTCGAAGAGGTGGTCACTCAGCCTGTGAAGAGGAAGAGAGAGAGCGAGAAGGATGCTGGAGACGAAGCAGACAAAGGAGAGGAACAAGGGCAAGACCTGACGAATGACCCTACCTTCGAAGGCGCACCAAGCGCTTCTGGCCTCCACGCATCACCCTCTCCTATAACCACCACACTCCCGATTCCAGACCCAGCCGCTGCAACATCCACTTCCATAACCAACCCGCCTATGGCAGAGGGCACAGGCTTTACTGGCATGCCTCCCTACCCCGCCTATGGTATGGGCCCACCTACCACTGCGTTCCCTGAGGCAACTACTGCCAGTGAGCCGGTGGCTTCCAGCTCTGCGCCGCGATGGTATGCGGCTGACTATCCCCATCCACTACCCGCTACTGGAACCTATGTGGATGTTCCTGGGTATGCACCTGCATATGCAACCTTGAGTGGGTTGAGGAGAGAACCTGAGTCTCTTGGAGGCAGGAGTAGAGGATCGGGGAGATCCTCGGACAGGTCCCTGAGGCGGTCGGAGATCAACGAGGTGCTCCGAGGAGCCACTTCAAAAATCGCGGGCGACCTCACTCAAGAGATCCAAGAAAAACTGGAGCCCCTGATGATACCGCCCCAAGCGCCACCTACCACGGTGGGAATGTCACCCCACCGAGTACAGGCCAACCACCTGGCGGCAGGGCTGACAAACACCCTGGGGAGCCTGAGGAGTCGACCGATGCCGACCCCTGCAGCGATACCGAGAAGTCCTTTCGTACCGAGAACGGCCAAGCCACCCTACAGCCACGTGACGAACTCTACGAGGGCCGAGCTGGACCGGCTGGGGCTGACAGCCTTGAGGGCAATGGTGGACGTGGAGCCTTATGGCTCTAGTGATCTAGGCGGAGACCCCTCCGATGATGAGCCGCCGTCTATGACTTCTGCTTCGCCCTCGGAGGACGATGACCCGGAGGACCCCGAGAACCCAAGGGGAAAGAAGAAGAAGAAGAAGAAGAAGACCCGACGCCCTGAGGGATGCAGGTCGCAGGAGGCGAAGGCTATTGCCACCTCCAAGATCGTGGTGAACCTGCCTGAGTTCACAGGCAAGGACCTCAGCGAGTTTGCTGAGAATTTTGGCCGGTTTCTCCGATGGACCACCAAACCCACGCTAGTGGATGAGTCAAGTGCGATCTGCTCCTGCAGTGCTGCAAGACCAAGTACCTGGAGAAGCAGGTCAGGCAGATCGTGACTAACTCCGCCACCTTTGCCGATGTGTTGGTTGCCTTGGAGAGGCAGTACCCGACCTACGAAACCAACCTCTCCATCAGGGCCGAGATCCAGAACCTGCCCGTGCTGCCCAACAACCCCAAACCTGGCAGGGTCTCTGAGCTGTTGGCTGATCTGGATCACTGGGCTGGACGACTGACGCCCGGTTCCTACAGCAGCGACGACCTGCTGTTCTGGTTGGTGGCCAAGCTCCCTCGAGAGCTGTGGGACGAGTGCCGTTCGACGGCGGAGCGCAAGGCTAGATCCCTCCGCTACGAGGATCTATGCGTGCTACTCCTGGAGCTGGCGCTGGAGAAGGAGAGCGACCAGCACTTGAACAATTACCGTCCCGGTGGTGGAGGTTCTGGAGGCCATGGCAAAGGGTACCAAGGGTCCCGACCTGGGCAGGGGACTACCCCCAAACACGCCCACGCCCGTATCATCGAGAACGTTAAGGAGCTTTTCTGGTGTGATGCCAGGGACGAGCAGGGCCACCTGCAGCATGCCCCTGACTGCGAGCAGCGAGACTGCTTCGTAGTCCAGGGGAAGCAGCAGGAGAAGAACACCGGCGCCAAAGCGAAGCTGCCGGATCATTACAGGTGCACCATCACGTGTGCATTCTGCGGGAAGCGGAAGCACTACGAGGCTGAGTGCTACCATAAGCAACGCCTATCGGCGAAGCTTAAGGGTGAAGATCCTGGCAAAGGCTCAGGCAAAGGTGGAGGCAAAGGCAAAGGCAACGACTCCGGCAAGGGCAAGTCGAAAGGACGTGGTCAAGGGCAAGACAAGGGTCAAGGTGGACGAGGAGGAGACGCTAACCGCCAGCCAGACAAGGACAACAAGAACAAGGACAAGAACGGAAGCAACCCCAACCCTGATTCAGGGGGGCACTCTGAGCCCTCTGGAGGGCAGTCTGGTCCTACCACACGCTCACAAACGCAAGCCCAGCAAGAACAAGGAGCCAAGCGTGAGCATGAAGGTGGTGATGACGGCAACGCTAAGAAGAGGAGCCGTTTCATGAGGATGGCCCGCAAATTGCGGAACAAGGGGTTCGAGGTGACCTGTCCCGCGGAGTTCCGACGGGGACGCTCCGGTGGCACCCAAGACCTGGTGTTTTGGGTACGTATCCGACTAGGATGACGCGAATACCTGGGGGTATTGGATACTGGCGCCACAATATCTATAGTGGCCAAGAAAATTTTACCTTGTTGGAGCCTGAAGAACACCATGACCACCGCTGCTATACGTATGGGGGATGGACATGTGGTGCACAGCTGCGGGGACTGTGAAGTGGAGGTACCTATGGGCTCCCGGACTATCGCCCACCGTTCTATGTGATTGACACTGAGGCCTTCGACTTTGTACTGGGGACTGACTTGTTCGTACAGCACTCCCAGATACAATCCCTGACGCTGCAAGCGCCCTACCTCCTCTACGTGGACCACGGCAGTGGCAGAGAGTCTGTGCCACTGGAGCAGTCGGAACATACCTCGAGTTACCTGAGGCTATCGAAGGAGGAGCCCTCGAACATGATGGCGGCCTCCAAAACTGAGTACTATCAACTATTGGGGGAAGTCCTAGACCAAGGTCTGAAGGAGTTAGGTTACTCTAGAGAAGACCTGAGTGTGGAGTTGTTCGCCAGCGACAAGCAGCATGTACTGGACCTTTACTGCAGCAAGGGGAAGAACTGCAGCTACAAATTTTACTGGCCCTCTTTCGGGATGGCCTACGGGAACCCCAGGTTCAGTGAACTGGGGAAGGTGCTGACCAAGGTGGCCTTGGAACGTTCCCGTATGGTCCTGTGTTCCCCCAATTGGGGAGCCCATGGGGGCAACGAGTACTGGCGAAACCTCCTGGACAGGCTGACTATCAGCTCTGTTCGTTTGCCTGATGAGGCCATCTACGTGCCTCTGGGACGCAAGACGCCTATTGGGAAGCCCGGATGGGGGAGTATGCTCAGCGTGGTGGACGGAGGTCTTACCTCCATTCCCTGGGAGGATCTGGACCCGACTCTGGTCCAGGCTATACAACGAGAAAGCGATGGACTCGCCTTGGGTGACTTGAAGGATCGCCTACGACCTCAAGATGCTATTGACACTACACCCGGAGGAGATGAGTACGTCGTGACTGACACCAACGCCCCCAACTCTCCCTGCCATGTACCTGTTCCTGATGGAGTCTCTGAGTGTGGATTATCTTAGCTACCTAGCTCTATCCACTCAGACGACGAAACTGAGCACGACGCCTTCTTCATGCAGACCTGTGTGGAGGAAGTGGAGAACGCCGAGTACGTCGCCCCACTGAAACCCCTACTCTCCATGAGGGTGGAAGACCCCGTGGACGAGGAGCTGGACCCTCGATCCAGGCTAAGGAAGTATGTGGATTCCAAGAGGAAGTTGGTGGCGAAAAAGCTATGCTACGCAAAGCCTACCCGCAGGTCATGGCCACTAAAGCAAGGACGTATCGGAGACCTATCCCAATTGAAGGAGGACCTCGAACAGAAGATCACCACCTGGCAAAGGGAGGTAGATCTTAAGCTCATGAAGAGCGTGTGGGGCGCCCATGTGAGGACCCCAGAGGAGGACGACCTCTCGGAGGAATGTGTTTGTGAACCCCCTCGAGCGTGCCTATGTTGCCATCCTCCACCGGAGATGGTTGAACAAGACCTTCTATATGCCTACCAAGGGCTGAAGGACACTACCACAGGCGAAGAGTCGGTAGAGGACCACCTCTCGACGTCTATTACTCAAGGGGCAAGCAACTTACACTCTGACGAGGACATGGAGGACAAGATCAAGGTATTGGACCCCCGGGTACAGCAGCTTATAAGGACCTATGTGGAGGTGTTCGGAGAACTAGCCCCTCCAGCCTCATGTGACAAGCTGGTACAGATGGACCTCAAGCTGAAACCCGAGTTCGTGGGTCACAAGATCAGGAGGAGACCCTATCCAGCTCCTAAAGAGCAGGCCGAAGAGATCGAGCGACAGATCCAAGAATGTATCGACGCTGGCCTAGTCCTGGAGTGCAAGGACGGGGACTACCCCCTACACTGCAGCCCCTGTTTCCTGGTGGCTCAACCTGGGTCTACAGCCAAACGGCTGGTAGTGGACTACGGAGAGCTGAACAAGAAGACGCTGAACCACTCAGGGTCCATTCCCAATATGAAGTCTACCCTGGAGAAGATAGCCTCCTGCCGCTACAAAACCAAGATGGACAAGAGGAGCGGATTCTGGCAAGTGGACCTGACGCCCAACGCACAGGAACTACTGGCCTTCATCACCCCTCAGGGGAGGGTGTTCAAGTGGAAGATCATGCCGTTTGGCGTGGCTAACGCACCCGCTCTATTCCAAGAGCTGATGAACAAGATCTTGTCCATCCTACGAAGGAGACCTAAGGTGCAGGAGCTTATATCCCCTGGGGCCCAGATGGAGGCTCACATCGACGATGTATGCCTCGGGACCAATACCCAGGAGGATCACCTAATCCTCTTGGGTGAGTTCTTTGCGGTCTGCCAGGAGAACCACACACGACTCAAGCTGGAGAAGTGTGAGTTCATGCAGGAGACCATGCAGTACCTGGGGTTTGACGTTGGCTATGGGTGGTGGACCCCAGCGGCCTCTAAGGCCAAACCCCTGATGGATGTCAAGGTACGACACGAAGACCCCAAGAAAGGACTTCATGATGTACGCAGTTTCATTGGGGCGTGCAACTTCTATCGCCGCCACATCAAAACCTTCACCTACACCAGCGCCGTTCTGACGGACTTGATCAAAAAGAGTACTACTTGGCGCTGAGGCCCACAAGAGCAACAAGCGTTTGACGAGCTCGAAGACAAGGTAGCCAACGCTAAGTGCTGGGGCGTGCCTAGGGCACAAGGGGAGATTATCCTGGTGACCGACGCCAGCAATATGGGCGGTGGTGGAACGTTGTTCCAATGGCAAGCACTAGAGAAGGAGGAGTTCGACTCGGCCATTTCTGAATGGGGGACGGAAGGTCTCAACCGAGATGGAACCCTCAAGCACAGCTACCCTGACGACAAGTGGGTCCTAGTACCTGTGGGCCACTGGAACTGGAAGTGGAACCAGGCCAGGGGGAACTACTCCACTTATGAGCAGGAATTGCTCGCGGGTATGCTGGTGCTATGCTTACAAGCACAACTGTTGGGGAGTAACCCTGTGGTCTGGCTGTGCGACCAAGAACCGGTCCGCAGTTTCCAGAAGGGCCCCCCACCTGAGAAGGCCAAGCTACGGCGCTGGTGGACCTACCTCAGTCAACTACGGCTGACGGAACACCATATCCAGGGAGTGAAGAACGAGTGTGCCGACTACATCAGCCGCAACAACTTCGACGCCCTGATTGGTGCCCGGTCTGAAGCGCTGGCTAAGGAGGCGTTCAGCCGTATGGACGTCCACTTGGACCTCAATATGACGATGATACGCCCCCTGGATGGACTCCAACAATCGGAGTACCTGAAGGAGTTTGGGGATATCTACAAGCGCCTGGAAGAACGCCTTGAACCCCTCCTGGTCAGCCAAGACCAGTGGAAGAGGGACAAGAGCTACCTCTGGCACGAGGACCGCATTGTGGTGCCTAGTGACAGAGTCCCAGCGCTGCTGAAGTGGACCCATGAGTCCAGCGGTCATGTGGGTGCTGACCGTACCCTGAGGCTGTTCAAGCAGTGGTTCCACACTACGTGGACTGACGACCAACTGCGGAAAACCCTCCAGCCTATCGTGGACAAGTGCCCGTGCAGGTCCTGTAAAACAGGGGATATCAGGGACAGAGGTCTCTACTCGACCCTGCCCATCCCTCACTGTGCTAACAGTGTTCTATACGTGGACTACACGGAGATGCCGAAGTTCGGGGGCTATGACTTCGCCCTCGTGGTAACCTGTGGGTTGACCAGGTTTACCAGGGTGTTCCCATGTACCAAGCACATTACCGGGGGGGAGACTATCAAGATACTCCTGGAGGAGTAGTTTTGTGTCTATGGGGCGCCCAAGGAGATCAACTCCGATGAGGACGTACGAGTACGCTCGGATACCGGTTGGTACAAGAGGGTCCTGAGATCCCTCAATGTCCAGGTGTCTACGGGGATTCCCTACTCGCACACGAGCAACCCCCTATGTGAGCGACAGATCCGTGTCCTGAAGGAGAATGTACGGATATGGTGCAAAACTGAACGCACCAGAGACTGGGTGAGACTACTCCCCGTCATATCCTTGATGATGAACTCCCAAGAGAGTTCAGCTACTGGCTACTCGCCCCATGAGCTATTCCTAGGGCGCCCGGCATGGTTCCTACATGCCCCCTATCCAGAGGACACCCATTCTTCTGTGGGTGAATGGGTCCAAGAGCAACAAGCGAAGGTGGACAAGGCCAAGGCTATGCTCCAGAGAGTGAGGGAGCGGCAGTGGAACAAGAAGAACAAGCACCGAGCACCGGCCACCTACCAAGAGGGGGACTGGGTGCTAGTGCACCACAGTCGACTACCCGCCTGGCCACGCTCTACCAGCGATGACCCATACTTCGGGCCGTACAAGATTCTATCAGTGGATGGACACCGTATCACCGTGCGGTGTTCTCCCCGTCTAGGGGGGACCCTGGTGTGCGCTGCTCAACACCTGAAGCGCTACCATGATCCTGAAGACCTCTGTGGGGAGGAGTGGGAGCTGAACGACGAGGCAAACGCCGCTCTGGACCTACAAGGGGCTGCCAGCCCTATGGAAGTTGAGGGTGAACTCCCCGACATGAACGGCGAGGAGATGGCTAAGGAGGGCTTCTACCTGGTGAAGACTGTCCTACGCCACCGCTATCGCCAGGGTTGGCGCTTCCTCACCCTCTGGGAAGGGTTTGGAGTCAAAGAGGCCACCTGGGAGCCCTTCTCTGCGTTTGTTCTACCTGAGGGACGCCTAAACTCAGTTCTGGTTGACTACTTGTCCCAGAACAACCTTGGTGAGTTGCTGAGGCTCGCTGAGACGCTTGCCTCCAAGACTAAAGCTAGGGATTGAAACTTACCCTTACCTGCCAAAGCGTATGTGTGAGTGTGCTATTCCTAAGGTCCTGAGACCAAGCCGCAGAAGTGGTGTCCTAATTATGCCCAAGTCTGCACGCTTGCTAAACCTGGAGGGTTGGCTTATTGATGCCACGGGGTACGCCCCGGGGCTCCCCTCCCCTAAGCGCCCAATTTCTGTGCTGGCGCAAAACCTTTGGAAAATACCCAGCGTACTAATCCAGGTATTGTTTTCCCTACCTATCTGTCTACTACAGGGAGGGGTGGCCAAAAGCTATGCAGGCATGAAAACGCCGTTTTGCTAAGTGGCCAAAACACTGACCTAACCACTGCCACAGCCCACCAACCCTGCTAAAATTGCAGGAAACGGGTCGGACAGTGACACACGCACTACAGGTCCTACACACCCTACAGTGGCACCATCCTGGTGGGCGAGCACTGCTGCAACTGCCTCAAGCCCCCACTCAGGACTACCACTCCTACACGCACACTCTACTAGGTGTTGTTGAAGAGCATGTCGTGGGTCCTAACGACCCTCCTGTGAAGAAGACAAGAGAACACAGCGCTGCTAAGCAACTGTGGCCTAACAGGGGACGCCACAACGTGTTTCCCCTGCTAGGGCTTGGAGGGAAGAGGTGCTCTTTTGGCGTGCACGGTGCAGATGTCGATGGAGTCGGACTCCCTGCTCTGCCACAGGCAGAGGCGGAGTCATTTGTTTGTGTGATCTGCGCCCTTGTTTAGCAGGGCATGAAAAAAATGGTATGCTGCTGCACCAATCACCCTACCTGCCCACCTGTAAAGCAAAGGCAAATGAAGGGGTGTTTGCGGCGGAGGAACCAAGCCACACTCCACATATTATACGCTTCTCAGTGTGACCCATAATACACTGTCCGCAAACACGCTGAAGGATCAGCTCCCCTGTCAAGCAAGCAAGCGTTAAGGGACTCCTCGGGTTCTCTTAAAGAACGTACCGAGGAGCCCCACATTAGCCTAAACAAGGTTTACCGTGCGCACTTCGCGTGGCCTACCCTTTAATGCGTGTGTGAATGCACGAGCATGCACGACTGTCTTGAGCAAACCTGCCCATCTTAACCGCAATCACGAACTCCACCAGGGGGTGGCCCCACCTGGGCGTACCTACCTTACCTACCGCTGGAGAGTGAAGCAAGGTGAGGAGAAAAACGGGGCGCAAGCGAAGAACGTCGCTATGCACTTGTGTGTATGTCTAATCACCCTGATCTGACCTCTAATCATCTGCAATCTTTCTAATCAATCCCTCTATCGCGTCCTATCGTTGTTAGCGCTGCTACAAGACTCGTTCACGGAGACACGAGACGAGCAATGTGTATGCCGCATACGAGACGAGCATACCTGTAGTTTATACCTGATTCATTGAAGTCTTTTCGTTGATTTTCGAATTCTTGGATTTTTGATACTTCTATTAGTGTGGGTGGAATCTGTATGTTTATTTATTAATGTGTGTCTCGTCATTTTCAAGACTACGTGAGACATACGTTTATAATGCCATTATTTCTGCATTTTCCGGCGCTTCGCTAGGAGCCGCTCCTGCGTGCCGCCTTTTTATGCGTAGGAATTTCTTGATTTAAAAAATCTAGAGATGACTATAATTTTTATAAAAATGTGCTTCTGATGCACAATTGGATTCTGCTCAGGTGTGTTGTCTTAGAAAAATTCTAGGCCGTCATTTGACGGATTTTGGTGTCGTCGCTTCGCTTTTGCATGGATTCGTCCATAATTCTCCCATTCCTGGCTCTGCAGATACCCACGCGCAGCCTCGCTGAGTAGGCCGTGTTCGGGCCGAAACGCAGCAGCCTGAGAGACTGAGCAGAACCCAAGACCCCACCAAGGGGCAATTTAATTTTTTTAGGACTCCCTTCGCCCTAAGGCAGGTCACAGGTCGCCAGCAGGTTTACGAGAACCCATGCGAGTGTGTATATTGTGTCTTGCGTTGGGCTTGTGTCGCGCTGCGTCTTGGAGGGAGGGATGCACATGCACATGTTTTGGCATGCTCCCAAACTAACCCAACCAAGCCACAGGAGCCCCGGCAGCGCCATGAGCGCTGAGTCTTCTATAGGAAATGTTACAAACAGAGCAGCAAAAGAGCGCCAGCCATGGTGAGCGCCCATTTTGCTGTGTGAGGGAAACTATAGGTATTTTAAAGTAGATGTGGAAAGCAAGGAAAGGCCAAGAAAAAATCCCTTTTTCCTAAAATGCGACAGTGGTGGCCACCACAGCACAAGGGGGGAGTAAGAAAAAAGTGCTTTTCCAATGCTTTGAGGCATACTCTAGTTGTATTAGAGATGCACTGAGCATCCAGGCATTTCTATCTTAGTATTGGTCCCACCAAAAGTGGTGATAACACATTTTGACCTATGGAACCAAACACCCAATCAGGATATGGAGTGGACCCCTTAATCCCCTTTCAATGTGAGACAAATCATCTTTTCCTGAGTTGACTGAGAACTGACATAACCAGGGTAGAGCCTATGAATTTATCTATGTTTTTCCATGAATTCTTAGCTGTCCTAGTGGTATGCACCCTAGGGGGCTGGGCACCTCTTTTTGAGAGGTCCTGGGTTCAATTCCCGGTCAGCCTAGCTAAGTAGGAAGATCCCATGTGACATGGCAGTGACCTCATCGCCACATGCCCTGCCACCTCAGCACATATGGGACCCAAAACAAAAAGTGCACATCTCCTGAGATGGCACTATGGAGATAGAGTGACCATGGGGCAGTTTTCCAACTCTTTTCCAAAACATTTCAGCTATCTTTGTGAATATGCAATCCGATTTGACCTGAGTTGCAGTTTCTGTGAATATCCTTTCATCTTTCACTGTTTACACTGCAGCCCTTCATGCTTTGATCCTGATTCTCTTCTCCTTGCATACCTCTGGCTTGGGCTATCCTGGATTGACTGCATTTCAGCAAACAAAAGCTTTTAATCTTCAAAAACAAGCACGGGAAACCCTACACCAGCAGCAAGCAGCAGGAGAGGCACAAACACAGTGTCGAAATCACTATAAACTTTTCTCTTGAGGGTATGTCTCTTGCAGTGCTTGTGTTGGTCAAACTAGGCCGGGTATGGATGGACTGAAGTGGCTGAAGACTGTCTGACATAACAGAATACCGCCCCGTTTGCCAGTGCACGTTGATGAGCATGGGTTGCATGGTAGAGTGTGTCAATGCGGACAATTGTACTTGTGGCCCATTCATGCCTATATTCTCTGCTTTCAGCCTAGTTCCGCTGTTTGGTGAGCTGGCACTGAGCTTGTGAGGGGAGTGCAATAGGCCCGAATGTGCAGTACAGTGAAATGTCGTGAGATAGATCATGCAGCACCCCCAGGATGCATCAAGTATTGCCAAGGAATGAGACCCTGTTGAATTACGCATTTTCATTACGCTGTTTCAGTGTTTTATAATACAAAAGCGATACTGCAATGATTGGTGTAAGATATCGCGATGTTTAGTAAAGTTCAGTGATTTGTATTATATTGTTCTTTCACGGACCAATGTATGCAAAGAACTGTGAAAGTTTCAGTCCGCCCGGAGGACATTGAGGACTTGTTGGAGACTAAGCATCACGGGATCAAGAGACCGAATCTGAGTTGGTGTTGGCGCTGGCAGTGCATGGGTCTTGCAAGGGTGTGCTGTGTTGTTTTCATTTTCCTTGTGTAACACAAACAAGCAAGAGGAAAGCCGTGGTGTTCAAAAGCAACAGAGAGTCGAGAGAAGAATCACTAAGAGCCCGGTTGGACTGCAGGTGTTTGCGGTTGTAGGAGGTGGTGTTGTGAGGGTTGCGGCCACAAGGGCTGTGTGGTGTGACCCCTTATACCACAGCATCACAGCCCGGAACCCTACCCCTAAGAGCCCAAACCATAGCAACCCGGCGTGCTAGAGCCAAAGTTGTGCAGCCCAACACCATGTAGCCCAACACACTACCGGCTGCCCCAAACACCACAGTTGCCTACAGCACGACCCCTTAAACCGTAGCCCCACAAATCACAGCCCAACACACAATGGACCCACCCTTCACAACCCCACGCATGCCCGCATGACACCTCAAACACCGCCATAGGACAGGCGCACACACAAAAGCCCCACAGCACCCCCATTCCTTTACGTTCATTGCCGACCACCCAATTTAATACCTGGAGGTTACCATTTAATTTTTGCACCGGCGTTCCAATTATGAAAATTAACACTCAACATTAACCTACATACATTGAGTAGAACCCCTCAAACACTTAAGCTGACGAAAACAAACCTCTAGACCATACTTTAAGCGGTTGTCCAAGTGTGGGAGTGGTGTGCCGCGGTGGGGGGGGGGGGGGTTATGGGAAGCTTCTAGACCCACAGCCCTACACTTTGGCACCACGGCACACAACAAAACAACCTACATACCACAGCCCACACACCATAGCCCTACACACAACAGCAGCCGGAAACACACCCCCGCATACCAAAGCCCTAGAAAACAGCCCTCCACGCAGCCCGGTGCCTAGCACCACACCCAAACATACCCAAGCTCTGAAACCCCCCCCCTTACAGCGCCACACACCACATCTCCAGCAACCGCACCACCGGACGACACAATCCTACACATCACACCCCCACACACCAAAGGCACATAAACCACATCCAGGCACTAGAGGCCCACACACCGAAGCCTTGGTAACCACCACACCCCAGAACACTGCCCTGCAAACCACACCTCCCAATACCACAAGCCCCCCCAACCCGAAAACGTTCCTACACACTACAGCCCCAAACATCACAATCCTACACACCACAATGTGGGGGGTGGGGGATAGCCAATGTATTTGGACCTAGCCCCTATAATTGCTTTGGGGCAATGTGCAAACTATAACCTGCCTGCAAGCGATGAACACACAAACACACACACGCGCATACACACCTACAACCTTTTCCTCTTTCCCATCGTGAATTTTCATTTCCACCATCCTAAAAAAAACCTACACAAAGAATGCTGCATACCCTCCCAAACCCTAAGCAGAATGACACCACGGGGGGGACAACAAAGTGGCCATGGGGGACAAACATGAGTACAAAAACTTCCTACACAGCTATTTCTTTTCTTGTTACTGATTTATATGGTTTTTGAAAAGGGGTTAAGTTTTGCAGAACACAGTTAATTTTTACGAAGTTAATATAAATGTCGGCCACGCATTAATAATTAATATTTCAAACACTAAATGAAAAATTCAAATCAAACATTAGACCCGAAGACTGTCATAATATTTTTTAGCAAAAAAACCGATGAGCCCCCGACCCCAAACCCCGCGTGAAAATGACACCCAAGCCCGCAAAGCACCCCATGGGGGTACAGTTTTCCCATCTAAACCCCTCAACCCCCCCAAAAGGGTCAAAAGGTTAACGCATTGATTTTTGGTCAGATATTAAAAATATCGGTTTTAACATAGGTCTCTAAGGTTACTATACCATCAGGGTACTCTTTGTGCTCTCAACATTGATAACAGGGTGTAATAGAGTTGGCTTTCCCCCTTAGGGTTGCCCCCCAACGCATCGGTCCCCAACACCGATCCAACCCCCCCGCAGACACAACACTCACTTTTTTGCACTGAACGGCGCCTTTTGTGGCTGGCCAGGCCGTACACTCACTTGGGGAGGGCTGCAGTAGCTCCAAGGGGTGCTGAATTTCCTGGCTCCTTCTAGATTGCCGGCGCCTGGTGCAGGACTAATGTAAATTGTGATCGCGCGTAAGCCTACTAAGTTTTCATTTTTCAACTCTGCACTGTGTACCGGCATGAGTCAGCTACATGGCCTTCATATCGCTACATGCACATCCCCTTGCATGCTAAAACACCACCCCGCATCGAATTGGGCTGGGTTCGGGTGGTGCGCATCGAATATCTCCGTTCATGCTCAGCACATACAATGACATGTGTACACACCGTCTGACAAACCCCCTTTGACTTCTGGAATTACCCAATCAATACCCGTCACCCAAATCCACTGTCTTTGGGTGATCCTTCCAAGTTCGAGCAGGAAAAACCCAAGCACAGTAGCAGATTTCCCACAAATGCACTTTAGACTCCTTTTCACAAATATGTGCACACTTCATTTTCTACATTGGTGCGAACCGTTGGCACGGGACTGTCCCACGTGATGCCAAATCTCCGAACTTCCGGTGTGCACAGACCATTGCCCAATCTGAAGCAAATTTTTGCCATGCTCACCAACTCCAGACTTGCGCGCCCTGCCGCAGACATCTGCTCGCACTCGCGGTGAAAATTTGCCATTCAGTTTCAAATACACCAATTTTCATAAAAAGCATCACCTTCCAATCAGATTTGCCCAAAAACTAAAAAGCACAACAACCAGTTTGGTGATACAGGAGAGCACAGCACCACGGAAAACGAGCAAAAAAAAAAATTCAATATTCGCTTACCACACTGTCATTTCATGCAACAAGCAATAATTTCGAATAAAACCCTCTAAAAGCGACAAACAACCCAAAAAAATTGAATCACGATTGCGGAAATGGTAAATTTGGACATTACATGGTGTGATCAATGCCCCAAGGTGTCATACTAATGCAGAATCTGGGGAGAGAACAAAGGGTGATGGAGAAAAGAGAGGTTTGCAAAGACACCACGTCAGCAGGCATTCTGGCTTTGACTTTGCAGCTCTGTGTTCAATCACCCACAGTGCCCCGTGGTAATACCTAAGCATGCCACGCATTAGCCATCCTATTTTTTCACCCAGAATGCTCCAAACAACTTAGCCCTTCATTTTATAATCTTTGAAACACCAATGATGCAAATCCAAATTGTACAATGTGAACCCAACTTGCATCCAAACATCTGGTGAAAAATACAGAGTGTAAGTGGGAGTGGATGGTTGGATGGCACATGCAATTTGATTGAGGAGCCAGCCAGCTATGATTGATGGGGAGATCACAGAGGAAGGAATGCAGTGTGGATGTAGTGAAGCAACAGTGGGTGCATGGATGCACTGTTTAGCAGACGAAAAGATATCTGATTCAGCAGACAGGTGGATGGATGGGGGTTGGCAGAGGAAACGTTGGTAAATTGACGTGCTGGGTGGTGTGATGGTTGGCCTTGCTGAAACATGTAAACGGCTATGCAAGCTTTAAAAACCTGGAGGAAAAGAAACTTTTTCCCTTTGCAGTTAGTGAAACCCCCCCCAAGTGCAACCCATACCTATGAACTGCTCTGGATCATTCCCTGTGCTCTGTGTGTGCAGTAATGCCTTTTCGGTTGCTGGGAAGCACCATCATCAAAATAACTCAAAATCCAGAATCCCGCATGAGCCCTGTTTCTGCACTGGCAAGGAAGAGGTAGAGCCACGGCGTACATGTGCAGGGATGGGATGGAGAAGGCCATGAAGACGGAAAGTAGTGGACAGAGAAGAAGCTAACAGGGTAAGAAGGATACGGAGAAGACCAGTGTCGAATAGAAGGAGAAGATAGACATGTGGGAGGGACAGAGTAAGATAGTATGGGAGGGAACAGTGAGGAAATTGTATGGGAGGGAACAGTGAGGAAGTTGTATGGAAAATAGACAGATAAAGATGCACAATTGGAAGCTCTTGATGCACATTGTTTCAAGTTCTCTATTGCATCCTCACCAGCTCCTAAGCAGGCACATACCCCCTGACGTGCCCGAAGACCTTGAAAAAAAATTTGCGCCCAAAGACCTTGAAAAAAATTTTGCAGCATTGCGTGCTTCCATGTATGGCCCTTTTAGGATGATCAAAAAGTACAAATACCCCCTGACCACTGCCAAGGGGGCCAGTGGCACAGCAGGGCAGCCCAGCAGTCAGGTCTTGCAGTTCTGTGTGCAGTAGATTGCTGTGCATCAGAAAGTATGGAGATCATTCTGACCAGGCACACATGGTGGGGTCCCAGGGGGGGAGGGGGGGGTCAAACAGAAGCAGTTATCACCAGGACATTCATTTGCAAACCTGGGCCTGCGAGACTCCCCAGCAGCAATCGGTCTCTCCAAACGAAAACTTTTGGGCTGCAGCCATCCAAATCAGTCAAAAAAGCCACCCCTGCCCCAGCTGGGAGTACATCTGGGCTGCTCGGTGTGGCGGACAGAGGGCAGAGGGGGGTGCACAGCCCACAACCAAAATGTCTGCTTTCCACAGACAACGTCCACAATCCAAAACCCCTTAAAGCAGATGCCATGAGTGAAGGATAAGCAACGCAGGAGCTACAACGTCCATGCAAACACAGAGCGGCAAAGCAAAAGCCTGAGCACAGAAAACTTACGAGACCACGGCAGTCTCCAGTATCCTCACTTCTTTGAGGCATAGCCACCAGGCCTCTTCTGCAGGCAATGAAGCAAAAGTGTAGACTTGGCATGCACCGCTGAAACCTAACATAGTAACTTTCAAGCGAAAAACACCAGACAAACCACAACATCCAGAAATACTCCCTGACATACCACAAACAGGGCCGTTGTTTTGCATGAAACTACACAAATGAGCTGATACAGCCTACACCTTGCCAGCACTTCAGCTCAGCCAAAACCTGTATTGCGGCCAGCACTGTGCCCAGCCAGCTGAAAGGCCGTACAGCCATTGGCCAAAAGAACGGTTTGCTGATCCACACCTCACCACTAAAGCAAAATCTTGCATACAATATGCAAACTGTCTACAAGAGTATACTCCATCTATCCGCGGAAGACAATGTCTACAAAATACAGACGGCCATCCCCATGTGCACATGTAAACATGGTGATTGGACCCATTGTGTGAAATGGGCCTTTGGCCCCCTTCCTGACATTGTGTCTTTGCATATCTCTCGGGGACATTCATAATATGCCAACTTTCTAGGTTTTGGCACTCTTCGGCAATTTCTACAACTTTTGCTTCCATGTGCAAACATGTCATCACCTGGGGGGGGGGGGGGGGGGGATGTGTATACTTTTTGAAATCTGCAAGAAAACGCCATTTCAGAAATGTATGGGTTCGGGGAGGGGGGTTTGCCATTTTTCAGCGTAGCACAACACATTGGACGGTGCATTTTCATTCAGAATCACTGTCATCGTCAGCATTCCTTTTTTCAGGCAGGGCTGGGACCCCATTAGGGCAGACATCCCCCTGTTTGTGGACAGGGACATATTTCTTCAATTTTCATGTTGCGAAGCCTTGGTGGGGTGCGTCATTCAATCCCAAAACTGGGCAGCAAAAGCGGTGGCCTCAGCGGTCGTCAGAATGTCATGCTCCTTGTGGAAGCATGTGGGTGGCTGTGAGCGGGCGGTACGGGGTTTTTTAGCCTGGCTACCAGGCGCATGTCGAGTCACCCGCACCCACTGGGGTTTTTTAGCCTGGCTACCAGGCTCATGTCGAGTCACCCGCACCCACTGTGCACCCCCAGAGCGAGCCCTTTTGTGCGCCAAAGGCTTTTGTGGTGTGTCCGGGGAAGCAACAGCCCGTGGCGTGAATTTGTATGAAGACATGGCAGCTGCCTGTTAACAAAAAGAGGCAGCAAACAACACAAGCATAATCGAAAACAGACGAAAATCTCAGACATGTTGTCAGTCCAGCAAGCAGACCTGGGTGTTCCGAATAGCCCTTTTCAAGGGCTTTCCGAATATACCCCACATACCCCTACCTCCGGAACACTCAGTTGGCAGAAATTAGGCAACAAGGTCACCAACCCGCGAAAACCCAGAAAGTTGGCATAATCAGCATCGTCCCCGAGAGATATGCAACATGCTGCAAAATACTGACAGTGCTTAGCAACCCACATCTACCCTAGTGACCCAAATTAAAACCAAAATGTTAATTTCAATTTTTTCATACATGAAAGCATCCATAAATTAACCTCCAGAAATTAACACGTTAACCTCCTTTTGGGTCATTTGCACCCCTATTTCTGAACGCATACCATGTCCTCTAGAGGGTCTTATGCAGTACATTGTTGCACAACAGAATGGGAGAGGGGTTCCATTGCTATGTCGTAGGGTATGTAGGACATAACCCCCTCCCCAGGCCCCCCTATCCACCTCACACCACTCTTTTCCCTTGTGTAGCTCTTGTTCAGATTGGGCCCCCCGGCCCGCCTTGCCACATGCGCGGAGAGGGGGAGGGGCCCCCTCCGCACAAGTCACAGGCCACCTCCAACCCCCTATAATAGGGAACCCCCTATCGTCAAAATTCCGGTTCTATCACCCCTACACCCTTACCCCTCAAAATGACCGCCTCGACCTGGCGATCATGCCGTGCTTCTTCGTTTATGTCATCTATGGTCGTTTTAAATAGTTAGGAGCCCTTGAAGTTGGTAGTTTGTAAGCAAGGATCCAAGAATTCCTGTATGTGTAGGGATCGGATTTAAGGATGCGCGACCAAAGTTAATATGCAGACTGATGTAATGTACGAATCTCAGGGCTGAAATCGTAAAAAATCGAATCATAGGGTTAATTAATTTCTAGCACTGGCGACAGCGCTCTTGGCGGCGGCGCAAACTCGCAGCACTTCAATACATTCTGGTTGGCAAAAATAAAAGGTGAGTGATTGTCATTTGCGGTCAAAAAGAAAAATATGTTCCTTTATATTGCGGTCGTGGCTTTGCTCTTCGTGTTTCGTTTCGTGTTGGCTGTTTGCTGTTTGCTCTTTGCCGTGCCCACTCCAGCCGCTGACATGAATGTCGCAGACGAGCCGCAACCGTTGTTGACCACTGCCGGCGGCTACTGGTGTGATGCCCGGAGTTGATCTGGTGTGTTTCGTTTTGCAGGGGTGAATGCATGCAGATTCAGATGGAGTTTGTCGATTTGGTTTTGCGCGTGCATGCTTGCCTGCAATCCGTGCCCTGCTAGGTTGGTTCGCTGGAGCTTGCTTGTGTGTGCCCCGTTTGAGTTTGATTTCACATTAGAGTGCACCGACACACAAATCACACAAAAACGGCGCGCTGACACTCAAGTGGCACAGTTGAGACAGTCATTGCGCGCTGACACACGCATGGCACACACACAGCGCGCGCTGGACACACAAGTTACACACACTTTGCGCGGTGACACAGAGATGACACACACACAGTGCGCACTGCCACACAAATGACACACACACACAGCGCGCTGACACATGACACGCGCCAACACACAAATGACACACACCCAGCGCTCGCCGGACACACAGTGACACACCCAGCGCGAGCCGGACACACAAACACACACCCAGCGCGCCGCAAACACACTATCCCACACCCAACGCGCGCCGGACACACCATTACACACCCAGCGCGCGGCAAACACACTATCACACACCCAGCGCGCGACAAACACACAATGACACACCCAGCGCGGCGAACACACCATCACACACCCAGCGCGCGCCGGACACACAATCACACGCGGCGTAAACCAGTGTGTCTTTTGTGTCAGCGCGCAGTGTGTGTGTCGGCGCGCTGTGTGTGTGATCTGTGTGTCAGCGCGCAATGTGTTAGTGTGTTTGCCGCGCGCTGGGTGTGTGATTGTGTGTTTGCGGCGCGCTGGGTGTGTGATTGTGTGTTCGCCGCGCGCTGGGTGTGTCACTGTGTGTCTGGCGCGCGCTGGGTGTGTGATAGTGTGTTCGGCGCGCGCTGGGTATGTCATTGTGTGTTCGGCGCGCGCTGGGTGTGTCATCGTGTGTCTGGCGCGCGCTGGGTGTGTGATAGTGTGTTCGCCGCGCGCTGGGTGTGTGATTGTGTGTTTGCAACGCGCTGGGTGTGTCGCTGTGTGTCTGGCGAGTGCTGGGTGTGTGTCTTTTGTGTGTTGGCGCGCTGGGTGTGTGTCATGGGTGTGTTAGAGCGCTGTGTGTGTGCGTGTTAGTGCACTGTGTGTGTGTCCTTTCTGTGTCAGCGCGCAATGTGTGTGTCATTTGTCCTGTCTGTCATTTGTGAATGTGTGTGTCATTTGTGAATGTGTTTGTCATTTGTGAATGTGTGTGTCGTTTGTGTCTGCCATTTTGCCATCTGTGTGTCATTTGTGTCTGCCATTTTGCCATCTGTGTGTCATTTGTGTGTCTGCCTTTTGCCATCTGTGTGTCATTTGTGTGTTGTGTGATGTGTTTTGTTTTTGCTCCACTGAAAGCAGAGATGGTTTTCTTTCGAAACAAAAGGCTTTTTGTCAATGTTCATGAAAGAAAGCAGTAAAATTTGGTGACAGGGGGAGCATTGTACATTTGCATTTAGAAACAACAACGTTGGATGGCAGGGAATAAGTGAAAGGGGCGAAATGATCAAATACATTGATGGCAAGTGCAGTGTCACAGAAACATTGTTTCTACAAACAACGCTGTAAAACAGATCAAGTGCATAATTTTGATTCCCATCGGGCATTTGGTGAAGAAACTGGTTTTGCACCCCCAAGCTTAGGAGTGGCGTGCACATTGCTGGTTTTGCTTTGCATAACCTCATGAAGATTTTTAGCCAATTTGACCATCTTTTTATGGCATGTTTAGTTGTACTTCACGTTCCGGCAACTTTTGCCCCAGCTAGGGGAAAACTAACTAGTCCACCACCCCCCCCCCCCCCCCCGCCTTCGCCGGGAGGGGGAACACAAAAAGAGAGGGGGGGTGGGGGGTGGATGCGATGGTGCATGGCACCATCGCATCCACTCAGGTATCCATTCACTTACCTCGGGAAATGCGTGACTGGGGGGGGGGGGGGGCTGCATGCTTTGAGGGGGGTGCGTGGGCTAGCTACCACAGGTGGATAAAAGCCATGCTGTTTGTTGTCAAGTGGGGTACGTGGTGGTAAGGGTTCGGCTGAACGGCAAGGTGCACAAGTTGTGGGGCAGCGTTGGTTGGAAGAGAAAGAGCATGCCACATTTGTGTGCCAATTTTCCAATTTGTTGACTCTCAATGGAATAATTATCCAATTGGCCTTTTGGTGCAGGTATGTGGTGAACAACATGCATGCATATGTATTGCCAACATTTTTAAATGGGCAAACAATGAGGGCCAACATGTTTGCCGGGCAATTTGTGTTGTTTTGCGGCACCAAACAACCGTTGTTTTTCGGGCAAAAGGCAAAGGCACCCTCCCCCCCCCCCCCCGGGTGGCTTACCCAAAGCGGCATCGAGTGGGAAGCGCCCCACAAGTATTTTGCTACGCAAAGGTTTCATTTATGGCACCTATTCGTTTGCCATACAGCCATCACTTGCCACAAGGTGGCCCCTACATTGCTCTCACCATCTTTGGCCCTAATGTTAGGCTCAACAACATAGCCCGAACATTGCTTTGAAAATATTTCCCCCAAACGTACAAGGAAACAAAGGGCTGCCCGTGGTATGTATCACCTCCAAAAACAACCCCCCCAATGCAGATTGCCCACCCTCTAGACCACCGCCTTCATCCCCTTGTTCACCTCCCCCCCCATGGGGGGCTTTTAATTGGGGGGCCGGGGAATGGGGCCCCGCCCCCCTCTAAAAGCAGTCCTTATGCCATTATATACAGTCCGCGCGCCGAAACGAAACATACTTCAAAAGTCTACGATGCAGCCCCTCTAAATGACCGCCTCAGAGAGCTGATTCGCACTGTCATATTTGTTTTGATCAATCATGGCTGTTTTGCAAAGTTAGGACCTTTACAAGGTTTTAACTTCTTTAACAGCATCCACTAATTCCATATAACCTAGGGATGCGATTTAAAGGTGCACCAGCAAAGTTGAGGTGCCGAACAACACTATATATAAGCCACAGGCCCCAAATCCCAAGAAATCTATTTGCCATATTATTTATTTGCTGTGCACGCGTGCATTTCGCAGTCGCCGGCATTTGCGATCTTTCATTTTGACTGTTCAAAGTGAAATCGGGCTACAGTGCACAAAATTTCGATCTAGGACCAGTTTTATAAATGATTCTAAAAGCTTCGTCTTGCTGTATAGTTGAAAAACCGCCGTCATTTTGTTTTGGCACCGCTTTTCGATTTGACGGTTTTCAGCGCATACGGCCGCCTTCGCAAGCTCAAAAATGAAAAGAATACCCCCAAATTGACCGAAATTGCCATTCATTTCGTCAAAATCCGATACAATAGGCCCGAGTTATGAATATGTCAATTTTATGCTATTTGCAACCTGTGTCGCTAATCTTGCCAAATGCACCCTCCCTGTCTTTGCGCTGCTAGCTTAAACACAAGGCAAAGGAGTGTTTTTGCTCTTGTTTGTCACCGCCTGGCTCCACTTCCGACATAGAAAGGTGACCCGAAAACGGCTAAAAACTTAATAAGGCTTTTCTTTTGATGGTGCTTCGCACCAGCAAAGGAAAAGCCAGACCAAGCACGAAAGACGAAGGATTCATTTAATCCTACTTTTCCACACCCTCCACAACATATCATGTATCATTGCTTCATTGCAATTTCCTCAACATGCTCATCGTTGTTTGTTATAAATACTTGATCATGCATGTGCATATTGTGCAATTTGACTTCCACGTCCGACAGATACCTTTCAGAGGCGATCGCAGCCCGCACACTGCCCTTCCCCATCTCGTCGAGCCCCCCTCCGCTTGTTATGCCTTTCACTCGGGATATCCTTTTCGAGCTAAGCATGACGCTTACACGTTTGAGTGGTGCCACGAGTTTGTGTAACTCTCAGGTCTCACAACTCCTTGGAGTGGGTGGCTTCCTCCCCTTTGGCTCGGGGCTGATGGGCCCAGGCCACCGAGGTTGCCAACCCCCCCCTCATCCGCAACAAGCAAGTGGAGGCCGTGAGGCAATACGCCTCCTTCCTCTTTCCCGCGCCCGACTTCATGGGGCTCCTCATGGGCTTGAATGTCCCCAAGGTTGGCTTCTGGCATGTGTCAGGAATATGACCTGGTAGGGGGCCGCCTACTCAGCCGCGACGGGGTGCCCATTCCCCCAGCCCATCCCCACTCGGCAACAATTTATGGACACATCGAAGGAGATGGCCAAGCCCCTTGAGTTGGAGCCATTGCCGTCGCCCTACGAGTGGCCGCTCTTGGCCGCTACAATCTCGGGCCCGCTACATCCAATCGCGTCCCTCACTAGTGGACACCATCGATTGGAAGAGGCCCCTCACCTTCATCATGTGTGGGGATACCTACCTATGTGCCGGTGGTAGTTGGACCCAACTCTCCATTGGGCTCCTCAACCATGGCACACAAGGTGGCACACCCGCGTACTTGTGGGTGATTGGGATGGTAATGTGCAGGGACAAGGACATGGCCGCACGAGCGGCGATATGGGCCGAAAACCTGCAAGCATTTGGCCGATTTGTTGTTAAATAATTTTCCGTTGATATTTCGAGGCTAATATCCGAAAATGCGTTAACAATAATGGCGATCGAAAAATTAAGTTAATATTAACTTGGAAAAATTAATCCAAATATTCACCACAATTTTTTTTTGTAGCTGTTGCAGTCTAGCCATGACTGCAAGAAGTTCTCTTGGGCAATGACATGGGCGCCCAGGGAGGTGGTCATCGGGGGTGACCAGCCCCTGGTGCGCCGCCTCATGGGCGTCGCCCATAGTGTGCTGTATTCTGAAAAATTTCAGCATCAATGCACCTTTTTGTTGTGTGCCTTGCCAAGAAACACCCATACAAACACACACACACACACACACACACACACACACACGTTGAACGTGACAAACAGGCACAGAGAAGGCGCTGAGTGCAAGGATTCTCGCCACAGTACCAATGGGGCGGGGTGGGGGGGGGTGGCGGCATTGCAAAGGAAGGAGTAACATACTTGGGGGCGGTGAATGGTAACGAGGGAAACACACATAAAACATATATGGGATAAAGAACATCCAAAAAGAAACGGGCTAGGGCAAGGGGAGGACAGAAGAAGGAGGAAGGAGGGGATGGGTGTCTGGGGGTGCCAATATCATGGTGTGTGTGTGGGGGGGGGGGGGGGGATTGGGGTGATGATTTTGGATGCCTAGACGTTATCGTTGATAGATGTATCGTAGCAGACTGTGTGTGTGTGTGTGTGTGTGTGTGTGTGTGTGGGGCATCGGGGTAACCGGATGCAATAGCAAACTAATTCACGTAGACTAGGACGTCGGGGGTCTGAATGGGTGCAAGAAGATGAACACAGAGCAGCGAGGAACCGCAGTTCAAGGCACAACAAGCTGCAAACTGGTAGGACTGGCTAGGTTGGGCTGGTGACAGATGACTTGTGCTAGGCTAGGCTGGGCTGACAGGGCTGGGCTGACCGTGCAACCGTCAAGCAGTGCCGCATTATGCGTTCATCACAACTAACGCTAAGGCGAGTTGCTGCTGGACTTCATCCTTCTATTGCACCTACAGAAAGGCGCCTAGCGCATATCATGCACTGCTTTTTGTGGCCTGCTATGACACACACCTGATGTGGGGGTATGATCCGTGGGGCAGTGGTGTGGGCTGGTGTGGTGTGGGATTACGGTGTATTGGGCCATGCTATGCTGTGGTGTGTGTGGCTGTGGTGTGTGGTGTGATTGTCTATGGGGTTGCTGTATGTAGGGGTGTGTTGTATGGGTGCATTGCAAAACATTGTGCGCACGTTTTGTTGGTGACCCCACCCACACAACTTCCCCCCTCCTGGGGTCCCAGAATAGTGAGGCACAACAGCTATGCTCTGGTGTGTTTACCTTTTGTGCATGTTTTCGTTGAGGTTAATGGTGGAGAGGTCCAATTAATTTTTGCAGGTTAATATTAATGTCAGCAACTTTTAATATTTGAAGTATTGATTAATTTTTCGCTCAGTGGATACGAAACTGAGTTACGAAGCACAAAGCAATATCCTGTTGTTGGTGAGTCAGGGGGTGAGTCAGGTTGCGCTCCACTGACCCCGAGTCTGGTGTGTCTAGGGGCAGATGGCATTTCCAATGGAATTGAATGGGAAGTTTCCAAATGCTGAAGAGGATATGATTGGAAATGATATGGATATGATTGAGAGGATGATTGGCAGCAGGAGTACCTGACAAGGGTTGAAAAGATGTGGGAACTGGTGACTTGACAAGCACAGGCTATGGATAGTGCAAGGCGGGGGGGAGGGGGGGCGTTGCACCGGGCACGCACCGCGGCAACTATTTGGCCCAAAAACCAGTGAACCCTTCCCATTCCTGGGATGCTTTGGATGCAAACCATTACGTTCTGGAAGGCCTTGCAAGGACACTGTTATTTGTTGTGGATTGTGAGTCCATATCCCCAACTCGAGGGGGCATGAAAAAATCAGTGGATGTCCATGTCCCGTTGTGAAAAGTGTCAAGTTCAAAGCTGAAATTGCAGGGAGGGGGGGGGATGGCAATGGTGGGGGGGTACGTAACCCTCAACCGAGGGTCCCCAAAGCGGTAACTGCAGGTACTTGGTCGGGCATTTACCCGAAAGCTGCACCGAGTGCCCATCGCAGTAAAAGCGCCCACCCATTGCATGCAAACATTCATGGCACAATGGACCGGCAAATGAAAAGAGTTAAGTGTCCATTGTTGAGGCATGGACAATGAATGAGTGCAATGTGAACATGGAGTGAAAGGGGGCAAAAGATGACCCCAGACGTTGCCCTTTCAATGCCGCCCCTCCGACACATATACAAGGGATCAGCCCGGCGAAATGAGATTCAATAATATTCACCTCCAAAAATTATTACCAGGGGGCCAAAAATTGACTTCTAATTTTTTGTGTTTGTTTCCCCAGATGCAACAGGTGCCGCACACACCACAACCCCACGCCCCACCCACGCCCACAAGGATCCACACACCACTGCCAAAGCCCCATACCCCACAACCCCACACCCCTCAACGCCACACCCCAACCACACTCCCACGCCCTACAGCCCCACACTCCACAGCTCCACACACCACAGCCTTGCACATCACACTCCCACACCCCACAGCCCCACACACCCCACACACCCTACCGCCTACGCCAAGGCGGCCAACAACAACAACAACAACAACAACAACAACAACAACAACAACAACAACAACAACAAAGACAACAACAGTTCCCCAATTCACCCCACCGCCGACCCCGTGCAAGCCAAAACAACAATTCCCCAGTTCACCCCACTGCCGACCCCGTGCAAGCCAAAACGGTTGAACATCCGCATTACCAAAATTATAGGGATTGGAATTACAACCGGTTCAAGGATACCGTGTTCAAGGAAGGAGGTAATGAAAGGAACATGGACAAACAGGGTACCCGTGGGATTTGTCTTGGAGCCCATTCCGGATGCTAAGTCGAAGGCTGACAAGCCCATTCGTGCAGCTGGCCTTAGGGACGAGGCCATGTGTGGAAAAAAAACGAGTTTCAAGATAAAGGCTGGCTTGTGCCCAGCCAGTCCCATTGGGTCAGCCGGGGATTTCTTGTGCAAAAGCCTGGCACAAACAAATGGCAACTAGTCATGGGTACATGAACACGCAACTTCGCGGCTGCGAGTTCCCGTTGCCGGTAATCGAGGACTTGTTCATCAAACAGGCTGGTAACTAGCTTTGGACCCTCCTCAGCCTCGAGGATGGGTTCCACCAAATGCCTCTAAGTGAGTGCAGTAACGCAATACAAAGCCTTCTGTACTTCTTTTGGGCTATTTGAGTGGAGGGTCCTACCCATGGGGGTGAAGGTGGGACCCCAAGCTTTCCAGAGAATGGTGAGTGATTGTTTGAGGTCGCTACAGCCGCACACACAGATGTAGATGATGATTTGCTCACGGGGACACGACCCAAGCTTTGTGGTAAGGGCAAAATACTTGATTCAAAGGCCTACCTCAAAGGCCATTTTCAAAACGTGGTTCAATTATTTGAGAAAATAGAGGAATGTGATCTCTAAGTCCGCTTTGAGAAATGTCATCTTTTGTTTATGGAGATATTCAAGTATTGTGGGCATGTTTTGCATGGGGGAATGCGTAATCCGCCTCCTCCAAAGTGGATGCAGTATGCAATTGGCCCAAGCCTAAAACCCCACAGCACATGAAGGGGTTCTTGGGGGTTGTAAATTGGTATTCAATTTACGTAAACATTTTTTTCAATATTGCAGCCCCGTTGATGACATCGCTGCAAGGTAAATATGAGCGTGTCCCCGGGGTAAATGGTCATAAGGGACTCTGTAGGGTACCAAGGGAGCGCACTTGTATTCAGTGGACTCCCGAGAAGGAGTCTGCTTTTGTGCAGTTGAAGGGAGCACTCGAAGCAGAGTGCGAATTGTACATACCATCACCCGACGGTGGATATCGCATCCCAGTGGATGCATGCGACCATGGAGTCGGTGCTGTCCTGGAACAACAAAATCCTGAAGGGGAGTGGAAGCCTTGCGCTTTTTTTTAACCGTAAGTTTGAAGACCTGGATGGGAAGGGACAAAGAGCGTGGAGCACCCGCGAGCAAGAGGCCTATGGATTAGTCTCTTGCTTGCTAAAATTTAAAGGTTGGATTGAGGGACGAAAAGTCACCATATACACCGACCACAGGTCCTTGGAGAGTTGGTACAAGGAAAATCTTGTACCCTCTCAGGGCCTTTGGGAAGGCGTGGCCGGTGGCACCAATTCTAATCAAGCGCACGGCACAACTTCCCACCTAGACATTTCCCTCATAAACTCCAACATCAGCTTGCCGCTTTTGTTGCAATAATAGGTGCTCCTTGAGGTTCAGGTCATGGAAATCAGTCATGGATGCCCCCTTGGAGCCACAAAAACAACACGTCAACATCTCTGGCAGTAGATAGAGGAACAAAAAGGTTACAGGCATAATAGACAAGAACCGTTGACAGTAGCAGCAAGCGTTTTCACTAAAACATTGAGCCTCACAGAATCACAACATTCTAGCAAAACCTTGCGGCACATTCCGGTAATTCCGTCAACCGCAAGGGGGGGGGGGGGTGCCTGCATTAGAACTGGCCGCCCCCGTTGGTTATTGTTCATTTTTGGTGGCATCTAGATGGCTATTCTAATTTTCTGGCGGCATCTTAATGGTTGTTGTTCACTCTTGGCGGCGGCTGGATAGTTGTTATTCACTCCTCATGGCATTTGGATGGTTATTGTTAATTTCTCATGGTACCTAGATGGTTGTTCTTCATTCTTGGTGGGCGGCTCGATGGTTGTTGGTCACTCGTAGCGGCATCCAGATGGTTACTGTTAATTTCTCGTGGCAGCTAGATGGTTGCTGTTCATTCTTGGTGCAATTCGAATGGCCGTTGTTCAGGCTTGGTGGCATCACGATACTTCCCGTTCATTCCACGTGGCATATGGACGGTTGCTGTTAATTCATGGAGGCATTTGGATGGGACGTTGTTCATTCCCAGTTGCATGCACATGGTTGCTATTAATTCTTGGTGCATCTGGATGGGTATTGTTAATTCCTAGTGGCATCGGGATGGTTGCTGTTCATTCCATCAGTGTGGTTGCTCTTCATTCATTCTTGGGGGAATGTCCTTAAAAATGATCTACATCATTAGATTCTTGAACCTTGTTATCCTTTCCCATTCACATGGTCTCAAAAGCATGACATTGGACCTATTTGGGCACCATTATTGCTTACGTACTACTCCACCAAATTTTCACGAACAAACATTCAGGTCGTACCACTTTTACCATTTCTTGCAGGTTCTGATACGAGGTGCAACAACGATTGGGTCGAGTCTGACTTCTGCCCCCCGCCCTGAGTGTAAATGGACGCACAACGTCCACAACAAGGAAAATAATTTTGACACCCCGCCCCTCAACCCACACCGCCCCCCTCCCAAAAAATAGTTACCCGGGTAAAGGGGGTGGAGGGGTCAAAATCAGAAATTCATTGCGGGATGATTTTGTCTTCCAAAATGATGAGTTTACAAGTGGTTGGACGCGAATTGGGGTGTGCTATGCAACCAACCCCAAAAAGGGGTAACACGGCACCCGCGCTTGCGCTTGATCGAACAACCTTTCTTCAAGGTGATTTATTGGGATAACTTCCAAACGATGAATTTACAAGCAATTAAACAATCAATTGTGCTTGATCCAACAACCCTCTTCCAGGTGATTTTGACACCCTAAAAGCACAGAAACCTGAAATACCCTCAACAATTGGTTGGCACTATGAGTCACCGCCGTTCCCATAGAGGGGCACCTGCTGGCCTTCCACACCTTCAGGGTCATCCCAGGATCACCTGACATATTCATGCCCTCCAACTCCTTGCGTTTTGCTTCCAGCAACCTACAATTCAAGAGTATATCATCATCTGCAGTACTGGTAGAGCCCTGATCCCTGTGTGACTGCAACGTGCCTCAAATTGAGCACAAATGTCCCATCATATGAGGAGGTGTGGAGCATGCAGATGGCCTGCCAGAGTGGTGTCCGATATGTCAGGAGATGGTCATTCGAATGCTGATGCCTGAGAATGGCATTGAAAGCAGCGCAGGAGGCATAATTACAGGCAATACCCACAGCAGATGCTTTCATCAATATTGAATGGTGATATGTCTCCAGAGCAACATTCCATTGCTGGTACAGAAAACACATTGTTTTGAGAGTGTTGAATCTGTACAGCCTTTTTCCAACTTCAGAAAATGAAATAACCTAATTGGGATCATGAATCTGTTTGTGGTTTGTCCTGCATCACTTTGATCATCAGGGCTAGGAGAAATGAAGCAGGTAATGACAGAAGCAACAAGCGAGAAACTGAAGAAAAGCACAAAACTTGTGCCCTGACGTGCACAGGTTGTTGCTTCCAGGCATGTGGTGACGTGTGTTTGTCCTGAAAGCTGCAGAGCAAATTTTATTTTCCAATTTCTTAGTCATTCACCCATCCTTCTCTCAGGCACTCCAAACACAATAGACCAGCTAGGGCTTGGGAATAACTGTACCTGTCCATCTCCTCCCTCTGACGCTGCAAATCCTCCAGCTCTTTCTTCTTCGCATTGACTTCCTTGTCCAACACAGCTTTCTCACCATCACCACCTGCCGCCTGAAAAGAAAGGAATTAAATGCAGCATGGCACAAGGCCCAGCTGAACAGATAATGGGGTGACTAAGGGGATGAAAAGGAGGGCGTGCAACTTAGTGCACTCTGTTGAGCTTCAAGCTCACAAATTCTGCCACATCTGAATTAAACACATTAAGTATGAGTGTTTTCGAAACACAACAACAAAAAACTTGCTTGTTTTGAATCATTGAGTAGGACGTGTCATGAGACAGTGAAAGGAAGGCGGAATTTCCAACAGCAAATGTATCGGAGATTTTCAATTGACCACGATCTCAAACTGTTTTTTACATTTTTGACAAGCGAGTGCTCCCAACACTGGTGAGCGCTAGAGATAGTGGTCCAAGGCACACGTCACAGTCAAACACAGTCACCACGAAATAAACCATCGTCATACTGAGCGTCCCACTTTGTGTTATGGCTCAAGGAGCCCAGCCCTCCTTCCCAATTTTGTGGTGCAGGTTTCTACCAGAAGTCGCCCCCCCCTACCTTGGAGGTAGGGGGGGGGGTAGGGGGGGGTAGGGGGGGGTAGGGGGGGGGGGTAGGGGGGGGAAGGTAGGGGGGGGAAGGTAGGGGGGGGAAGGTAGGGGGGGGGAAGGTAGGGGGGGGGGGGGGCGACTCCGCGGGTCCTAGGACGCCAACTAACCCCCCCCCCCCAGGGGCCTCCGGCCGACAGTTAGTTGTCAAAGGTATGGGCCCAAGGAGCCAACGGGCGCCAAAGGCGCCCAATGGGGTTATGTAGCCACCTTGCCCACTTGTGGGCTCTTTTCTGATTCTGCCCCCCGCTCTGAGGCGGTGGGGATCCCCTAGGCGGCAGGGGTTATATAGCCACCTTGCCCCATCCTTGCCCACAAGTGGGCCAATTCTGATTCTGCCTCCCCGCTCTATAGCGGTGGCTATTTGGGCGTCTGGCCGTACTAGAGACCCATACTTTGGTATACTAGGGGCCCCTAGGGGCGTCATGGTGACCCCCGGCGTAGGTTTTGACTTCTGATTTTGTTCCCTTTGTTGGGGACCCCCGAGAATGCAGGGGTGATGTAGCATTTCCGCCCTCTTTTGGGCCCCAACCGTCCGGTGCTATTGAGGAAACCGGGACAATCTTTGAATCCACGCTTTGTTGCGTGGTGCATCAGGGTTACCCCCGGCGTAGGTTTTGACTTCTGATTTTGTTCCCTCTGTTGGGGACCCCCGAGAATGCAGGGGTGATGTAGCATTTCCGCCCTCTTTTGGGCCCCAACCGTCCGGTGCTATTGAGGAAACCGGGACAATATTTGAATCCACGCTTTGTTGCGTGGTGCATCAGGGTGACCCCCGGCGTAGGTTTTGACTTCTGATTTTGTTCCCTTTGTTGGGGACCCCCGAGAATGCAGGGGTGATGTAGCATTTCCGCCCTCTTTTGGGCCCCAACCATCATGGTGAGATGTAGCCAATTCGCTGAGACCGGCACTTGAAGATCCCTGCCTCGAGCTTTCATACCCCGGCTCGAGGAGGAGGCAATCAGGGGCTTGAAGATCCCTGCCTCGAGCTTTTCCCCGGCTCGAGAAGGAGGCATTCAGGGGCTTTCTTTCTTCCTTTCCTTTCTCATAGGCGTAGGCGTAGGCAGGGGTGACGTAGCCACCTTGCCCACAAGTGGGCCAATTCTGATTGTTGCGTCTGTTGCGTCGCGATTTTCCGCGTTTTCCGCGGGGTTACAAGTGAGACTGGTTTACAGGGTTACAAGTGCAAGTTACAAGGCAAGGGCATCATGCAGCCTGTGCATTTGTGACCACGGCTTTTCCATCACCCATTCTACAGGATATTGTGCATCACCATGAATTACGATTCAGTCGAGGACGTGGTTGCAACATATGTTGCTCGCTATGCAGAGCACTATAGGCAATTCTGGTCGCATCCTTGGCCCACAAGGCCCATCAACGCACTGTTGGTAGACTTGCAGACCGTGGGAATCAAGGCAACTTCGATGCATGTGTTCCGCGCCCTCAATCGCTTGCGTCAATGTGGCGTTTTGGAGTTGACATACCAGCCGCCGATGTATTTGTTGCCGTTCTGTGATGTTTGCCACGCGTGCGGTGGGAATCTGGAAGCAGCCCATGTTACCACTCTGGAAGTATTGGGGAATGCTGAGGTGCTCATTCCGCGTACGATGTAATCCGCTCTGCCAATGTTGTAAGTACCATATTGCGTTCCCGTTCTTCCTTAGGGGAGGCCGAAGGATATTCAACTTGTGAAGGGCACCTGTACTTCGTGCGACATACACTATACCTACGATGGTTTCACCGTTGGTGGTAAATCCTATCGACTCACCGAGGAACGGCCATACATGATGGTCACGAATAGGTGTGTGCAACGTCCGTTTTTGCGTCCATTTCCAAGATGTGTGCCTACAGTGCACGACATCTGTGCAATATTTAGGTCCGTCTTGCGCAAGCGCGACATCGATGACACGGAAGTGAGGTTGACGCTGCAACATGCTAGCTTCCACACACAAGGTCTTGTGTTGGGGATACCACCAAAGATTTTGAAGAAGGGTTTGTTCTTGCGTTGGGCCATGCGCTATCACCGAGAGCAGATGGTGCAGGACGTCATGCCCGATACGGATCTCCGGGATGACACACTCTTTGAGATGTTGAACACCCGCATCCGTAACAATGGAATGCCTTCGCGGCACCATAGGTGTGTGTTTACTACAGTGGTGTTACCCTTCGGTTTGGTGAGTGGACAACTACCATCTCTTGTTTGCGTCATGTGTAGGTGCACAACAGCGGGGCCCCAGCATGTGAGGCACATGAGTTTCAAGAAGGCTGGGGACGACAAAGTGGCATACCTTACTGCAGCTCTCCAGAGGTTTGAGGAGGTGGTGATTCTGGACGGGCACGAGAAGGTTTGCCGCCGTGTGTGTCAACATCAACGTGGTGAGCGGGGACTACATCCAACAACAGGCTTGAACATCCCTTTGCAATGCTCCCAATGGCCTGACAAGACTACTGGTTCTGCCTACTGCCGTGAGCATAAACCTGTGGATCAACCGGTCGTTCCCAAACTTTTGGATGAGAGCGATGATGAAGAAGATGAGGTGATTGCCCTCCGTACGCGGGCCAAGCAACAACAACAGCCGACCAAGCCCAAGACTACAAGCACAGTGAGCGACGAGGGTTGCACGAAGACCTTCGTTGTGCACCCGGGCAAGACGTCGGGTCTGCTAGCAACTGCTCGGCCTTGCAACTGCATTATTGAGTTGTCGGAATTGATACAGCCGGAGTCTACGCACGATGTCCTCAACTGTGTCCACGCTCTGCGGGAGGATGGTGTCGTCATTCATTACGCTGGGTATGACAACGGTTGTCACTGCGACCAATCCGTTCGCAAGCACAAGGTTTCGACTTTGGAGGACGTGACTTGGTTTGTGGACAGGTATACTTGCAATCCTCATACCTTGCCATAACAAGGATACATGCAATGCATGGATGAAGCTTCTGCTTCTGTTGCTCATAGGTTCCATGAGGTGAACCACAAGAGTACGAAGTACAATGCAGACGACATCCCTGCCTTGGAAGGCGTCAACAGGGAGGCGTGCGAGCAGCTCTTCGTATGGTTGTCGCGCTTCAAGTACATTGCACCTACCATGAATGATGTCCGGTTCTTCTTCCTGCTTTGGAACGTTTGTGAGGCCCACAATCGCTACCTGGGGGCAGGGGGCGACCCGGCTGGCATCTTGAAGCCTTCTGCACCAACTATGGCACGTGAGGAGCAGCTGGAGGATCCCCTTACTTGGATTATTTTGATCGTTGAGCCGACAGTTGCCGTTAGCTTGTCGAACTTCCTTCTGCGGCAATCGGCGGCCTTGCATCGGGCAATGACGTATGCGTCGCCTTCCCCCAACACGCTCCCGGCTAACAACCCCGTCGCACACTTGGCACGCCCGGTTACGTCAACGGCATCGGGTTCGTCTGGTTACGTGGCCATGGGCTCCGTCTCGCGGCGCATTGGGTCCAAGCGCGCGCAGCCCCCAAGTCCAGCGTCAGCAACATCCTCACCGGCCCTAAAGCGAGTGGCCCTTGATCAGCCCGACGTGGACGGTATCGCGAAGCAGCTGTTTGCCACCGATTTGAAGGGGAAGGACGATCCTTTGTCCCCATCCAGTGCCGAATCTACGTCTTCCTGTGGTGCTCCTGTTGGTGCTGCAGGTGTGTGGCGGTAACCTAACGCCTTGGAAGCACTTCTCCGTTCCATGTTGCCATCATGTTACTCTTATCATTGTAGGTGATCCAGCCGCGGAAAAAGAGGCCACTGTTGACGAAGGTGAATTGCACGGTGATGACGCGATGCCAGATGAGGCAGCAGCTCCTGCACCCCTTCCTCCGGGCCGTGCCCCTAAGGCCGTGGCACAGAAGAAGGATAGCGAAGGTTCCTGCTTCGTCGTGTTCCTGCTCCGTAGGTTCGCTGACACTTTACGCATATCACGTTTTCTTTCGTCGCATGGGTATGTTTCGTCTTTCTAGTCCCCGACAAGTTGAGGCACCATGAAGTGGTAATGTCGGAGGGCGTCAGGAATCAGCTGAGGACCCTTAGTATTGAAGTTGGGGGTTTCAAGGAGTGGGATGCAGACAAAGAGGCGCAGGACTTCCAAAAGTTGCGGGAGCCACCCTCCGGTTTGTCTGTGGCGAACTACGACAAAATTGTGACCTTCTTCTTGTTGCGCTTGCGTGGCAACGAACCCATCGCGGTCCGCCCGGTGATGAAGGGCATCTTCGGCAAGGGGCAAGTGAAGTGCCCAAGTACAGTGGGTGTGCACAACTACACATGCGTTGCGAACGGGCCTTTTGTTGGTCGCAATACATCTCTTCTTTACTTTCGTCCGTTTGTCCTTGCAACAGGTAAGGCCGTGCTGCTGCGCTTTCAGTATGAGGGGATGTTGCTGCTGCTGACGAAGAAGTCCCCCATGGCACCGCTGCCTTCGCTGTGGATCGTGTTGTTGCCTGTGCGTGGCCCAACCCCCATTACTTAGGCGTCACAAGTTGCCCACCCCCCACCTGGCGCTATGGCCCACGGAAGTCCATGTTGTAATGAGGGGGAAGGTATGTGAAAAGGGGTGTTATTTTTTGGGTACCCAAACCCCCCTGGTGGCAACATGCAAAAGCAAGGTGTGTATTTCAAATATATGCCATTATTTGCATTTCTGGAAACACACAGATTTTCAAAATAAAGACATTCAATCACCAAAATATAGTGTTGTTTTACATTTAGACCACTGCATTCCAGTGTGGGGGGGGGGGGGGCTGCCTATTTTTCTCTCCCCTTTGTTCGAGGTTGATCACAGAACCTCCCTATACACCACAGATGTGGGAACCCCAAACATACCTTTCATTAAAGCACACAAAAAACTATCCCAAAGCATGTACTTGTATTTCCTATTTTAACCAACCTGGCCGAAATTTCGGCCAGCTCTTCGAAAAATGTCCAAACACATGGTCCTATTTGACAGACAGGCCTAAGCTGGCCGAAATTTCGGCCAGGTCCATCGAAACTCCGAATATGATCACTGAAATGGGTACCTAAGACAGTAGACATGAGCAAGGAACACAGGAGCAGTGACATTTGAACAGGGTGTGCAACATAATATACTCAATTACAAGCAAATACTTGCCACCTGACGAATCAAAGCAGACTTTTGCAGTGCCTATGGGGAAACACAATAATAAAAGGCTGAAGAGGCTGAGGACTGCATGCTGGCCGAAATTTCGGCCAGACTTCATGCTGACAGGCAATATAAGCAGCAGGACTGGCATTAGCGCTTGCGCAGACCAGATGCACGGGGCTTCTTAGCACCTGTGTTAGCAGGAGGCTTGGCAGGGGCTGCAGCACCAGACTTGGCAGTGGCAGAGTTCTGTGACTGTGTGTTTCCACCCTGGGATGGTGAAAAATGATTCACAAAAGTATTCATACCTTTGCCAGTAGGGGCAACAGTGCCTGAGGAGGAAGCTGGGGTGGCCTGAGCGCACTGCGTGCCACTGGGTGAGGGGGCAGGGGCAGTTTTGGGTTTCTTCTTTGGAGTCTGTGTCTCTGGTTGCGACTCTGCCTCCCCATCTTGCTCCTCGGGATCCTCATCTACATACCTAACCCCAGAACAATCCACAGGAAAACCTGCCCCCAAGTCGTGGTACACATCCTCCCATGACTTGGGGGGGCACGTGTCGGCGTTGGTGATACCTGCTCTGATGAGCTGAACAAAGTCATCGGGCACAACAGTCTCCTCACCCAAAAGGGCACACACAACATTACAGTCCTTGGAAAACCTGGTAGACATCATGCTTGCAAAATACACAGACAGAGTCCCCAGCAAAAACCAGTTGCCTGCCCGTTCTGGGACCGGAACCAGGCTCAAAAGAAATGAGAATATTTCAACAGGCATCACAGACGACATGGGTCCTTCAGTAAAAGCCACGTAACGGGGAAGCCTGTTATCAAAGGCAGTGGCAGAACAAATGGAAACCAGATGGGACGTAGAAGTGTACAGCGGGGTCTTGCTTGACAAATTGTAAAGTGCAACATCACACTGATACATATCCTCAGCCACAGTGGCCTTCAAAGCAGCAACAGTGGCTTTCACATCAGCAGACTCACCCGCAATGAACACAGGCACACCGGACAAAAGCAGCTGCGCAACCAGGTTATGCAAACCAGCTGTATAGAGGCGGGGCACCTCAATGATACAAGCAGCAAAGGGCAGTGAACTAATGATACTGGGAACAGGGACTCCACAACGCATTGCCATCAGTTCCACACGGCCTGACTCTGCAATGAGTTTGCCTGTGCTTGACTCAACGAGGGACTCCCTAGCACACTGGATACTGACCAGACCAGTATCAGATTTTTCACAAACAGGCTTAGCAACAGGCTTCTGCAACAATCCCCGCAACCCCTCATATTTGGGTTCCTTCCAAAGAGGGGCCTTAATTACTGCTGACCACGGGGGCCACGGGTTTTCTTCAGTCCAGGTCCAACTGCCATAGGCTACCTTCAGGTGTGATGCAATAGCGCACTGCCTTTTGGCCATCTCGATAGTACCAAGTGTAGCTGCAGACAGGTGGTAGCACAGGGTGGGCCCCTATTGTGCATTAATTGAAAGACACACAAGCTGGCCGAAATTTCGGCCAGGTCGGTCGATTTATTCGAATACAAACCCCTGTTTGACCAAAACATACCTCTGGTGTTGTTCACAAGCCCATTGGTAGCCGCCTCGGGATGAAGAATGTGCCAGGACCACATCTGGGCCTTTTTAACATCTTTTATAATTTTTTTGAGACCAGGTAGGGTACTTTTTGTCCCATCCATGTAACCTACGATCTCGCGAAGTCGGTCAGGCGTGATGCCTTCCACTTCCTTGAACGTACCCAGTGCGGGATGTAGTCCACGCTTCTCCATGGCTGCCATGGCGTCTACTGAAGGAATCCCACAAATTTCACCAAACGCCCAACGCCACCCCACCGTTTGGCAACAGCACTCTGCACAGGAGAACATGTGGAAGACAGAAGCTGGCCGAAATTTCGGCCAGGTCGATCGACAAAACCGAATTAATAAATGAAACACACCACAGTGCCTTCCTCGGCAGTAACACCACACTCTTCAAGCATAACAGTAATGTGATGGTACAGGGTGTACTCATTGGCATCCTCATCCTCAAGCCTATTCAGGAGTAGGGAAATTCGCTCCGATGTGGTGGATGCTGAGCCAGCAGTGGTCTGGATTTGATGTAAGCCTGCAAGCCGGCGCCTAGTCCGCAGGGGGCAGTCCTGTTTGACTTCATAACCACCAAATACCAGGGTCCAATCCGGAGTCTCCATATTTTTCATCTCAAATTCGGTCTTGTGTTTTTGGGCAGCAGTGTAAACATGCTGACCCCCCAACAGAACCCAGCGAGTGGCTGTGCAACAGGGATATTCGTAACAGCAGGGTCGAAAATTCAGACGCGAAAACGGTACTATCGAGAAGAATACCACAACACACATACGAGTGACTTTATAAAAAAGAAGATCCTGGATGTAATCCACAGGCGGGGCTGCCTTCAGATCGTCGTAGCGGCGTTGCACGCGATCATCCGAAATCCTACGGACCTGCCCAAATTTTCGGTCGTGGTCGATAATAATCTGATCCCACCGAACCTTTATTTTCGTCGTTGACGTAACCCAGTCGGATAACTTGATGGAGGATGATGAATTTTTCTTTGGTGCGGCCTTAGGCCTCTTTTGAAGTCCCTCTGTGCTCGCCTGGTCCTCTTGAGACTGGGATTGCACTTGAGATTGCCCATTGTCTGCTGCAGGCTCACCATCTGGCGAAACAGCCATGTCCTGCGATACCCCTCCAGGCTCAGTCATAAAATAAAGGGCTACAGGGCAACATTTCATGAAGGGGAGAGTTCCCAGATAGCAAATAACAAGCACAGATCAACCAAAAAAGGACCAAAACGGACTGCCTGACACGAAATTCGGAAAACCTGGCCGAAATTTCGGCCAGCACTGCTCTGCATGTCAAACCACTGTGTACAAATACGATTCTGAGAGGCTGGCCGAAATTTCGGCCAGAACCTTAAGTCATTCGTGTATTGGGGGTAGCCATATGACAAAACAACAAGTCTGGCCGAAATTTCGGCCAGAAAAACATGAAACAGCAAATAGACACACCAAAATCACTGGCAATGCGTGGCAGAACCCATACCACAGTGACAAACACAGCTGCAAACAGAAATCAGTCCCAATCCTGGGTATCCACACCGATGTGTTCCGCCTCATCTAGGGCTTCAAAGGAGGCAACGCTGTCTGCATCACAATCAATATCCTGGTCACTATCACAAGAGTCGACAGCAATGGAATCATCAAGGGCGGGGGGGGGGGTACTGGGCGGGGGGGGGCCGGGGGGGGGTACTGGGGGGCCTCTGGCTCGGGGCTTCGGGGGTGGCTTTGGGGGCAAGGCAATTCCACCAGGAGCAGCAGCAGCAGCAGCAGGCGGTGCACGGTTGGCAGCGCGAATAGAAGCATCTGCAGTACGCAACACCCCTTGCTCGGCAGCAGTGCGGGCAGGTGCATTTGTCTGTAAAAAATCCTCAACACCCTCAGGAACCCTAGTACGCGCAACCAGCTTTTGCATTGCATGCAACAGAACCACTTTTAAACGGTCTGTGGTGATTCGTGTCCTAGACATGGTACCGGGAAACGTCAAATCCTCAACTGCATCCAGTCTTCTCACCTCAACTTTATAGTCCGGAACGGGAACACAAATGGGCAAGCTCTGTGTATGGGCTGTCAAGATGAATTGTTTAAGATTGGCAGAGAACATTGCCACGGATCTCTCAGTCAGCACACCACGCAAAACTTTCTCTCCCGGTTGGACAGGGGGAAGTGTCAGAAATAAATCAGACGACTGTTGGACACTAGTACAGGCAGTGTTGCGGCGACAGTGGGCTGAGAACCGACTCAGAAGTGCCTCACCCAGCTCCTCTGAGTGGATACACCCTAGGGAGGCGGAATGCCACTGACTCCAAAACAAAAGAGCAACAGCGGTGGTTTTCACATACTCCGTGGTTAACTGTTCCTCGGGCTTTAGGATGTTCAGCATGAGCAGTAGGGACATCTCAAGTGCCTGCTTAGCTACAATACCGGAACCTGCCCCCCGTCCCTCCCAGTTGCACTCACGAACCAAAGTCCCAATGCTGAAAGCAGCTGGACAGTATGTGTACAGCAAAGCCTTAAGGGCTAATAACATACGCAAACCCTTGCGCTGAATGGGTGTCAGGTCCCGCTGGCTATTGAGCAGGGAAGTGACGCGCTCATCTAGTCTGCCTCTATTGGACGATGTGGCTAGCATGAGTCCAAGCAACGTCTTCTCCATATGGATGACCTTGACCTTGCGAGGGAGGATAGACCCAACCTGAAGCCTGTTCCCCTGCTCCAAAAACTTAATGAACAGCAGGAACGCCCTGTAGATCAATTCAACGCAATACTTATAGCTATGCCATACTCCGTACACCAAAGGAAAACCCAACAGTAATTGTGGTACATTCCAGGGAACATAAGCAGCACCATAACACAGCTTAAGTAGGGCAAAGTGTATTTTCATGTCCACAAGCAGCGGAACACAGTGTCTGGTGCGGTGTTCCACACATGACAAATCAACCACGAGTTGCAAAAGCTCTTTGTGTGTGCCGGAGCGGAGCTCAGACAAGAAAAAGGGTCTCCAGTTGAGGGAACGAACATTTTTTCTGGCAATATCCAAAGGAGCACGAACCCAAACTCTCTGAATACCTTGGTTGGCAACATCAATACGATCAAACAATGCTCTATGTGAGCGAAAGATGTCATCAGCAACCTTTGGTACCCTGGCCTCAATTTCGGCCAGCTCCGGCAGACCCCGGTATGCAGGTAGGGCAGTAGTGTGCAAAACAGCAACAGCTGTACAGTTTAGGGTTAAGTCGGGTGAATGGGGATCAGCTCCCGACCTGTAACGCCTCAGGTTATCAAACCATATACAAACTTGCCTACGTTGCATGGTGTTCCACAAGTTGTGTGCTGCTAGTCCAGCACGATGGTGAATGGACTCCTGCTTAGTGTTACACTGACCAAGGACTCCTACCTTACGGCGTTGGCGGCAGGACATAATACCCCAGTTGTAACCAGACCCACAGTTAGAGTATGGGAGGGCCATACGGCGCAGCAGGCAGTATAGGGCATGGAACTGTGACAAAAATGTCAAGTACCATCGTGGGGGCTTCTTCTCAGTGGCGGCGGCCTTCAACTGTGTCAGGGAGTGCCGGCTCCTGCGATTCTTCCGCAAGAAGAGGCAGAATTGCAAAAGCTTTTGCAGAGTCCCACCACGTAATGCATTTCGCAACAGCCCTTTGGCTGTAGTAGCAAAAGCACCAGTAACTGCAGCATGTACAACATTGACAGTAATAGCAGAAGACATTAATGCTGAGACAAGAAAACAGTTATGTAGGAGTGTATGGTGTAATACTCATGAACAATGAAAATTGCAAGCTGGCCGAAATTTCGGCCAGGTGTGTTCAAAGGGGAAATAATTGCTTAAATGTTCAACAATAGGAAAAGCTGGCCGAAATTTCGGCCAGCCCACCCAAAAACCAGAATATAAGTGCTTGAATAGTGAACAGACCAAAAAGCTGGCCGAAATTTCGGCCAGCCCTAAGAAAAATGAAAATAATCATGCCTATTCACCAGGAAACCAAAAAGCTGGCCGAAATTTCGGCCAGAAGGGTCGAAAACTGCATATACACATAGTTGTTTGCAATGTTACCCAAAACCTGGCCGAAATTTCGGCCAGCTTCAGAAAAACGTCAAATACAACACACTAGAAGACGGGTATACACAAGGCTAACACATCAACACGTATTTCAACGGGTGTCACACAGCTCTGCCAACAACTTTGGTCACATACGTCAAATAACATACTCAAAGTAGAAATGTAGAATATTGTCAAATCGCGCGTATACGGGGTCCTAGAGGGTGGGCAACTTGTGACGCCTAAGCATTATGCAGCAGTATGGTGTGGAGCAAGTCGACTGGAATAAGCGCGTGCAACTGGTGCCGCCAAAAAGTTTCTTGCTGCCGAACAAGACCGTGGAGAAGCAGCAGCCGAAGGTTGGTGTTCCGGAGTAGTCGGTGAGCGGTGTAAGTACGTGCTGTCTACATCACCGTCTACTTGCATTCATCGCTCCCATGGTGCCATTGGCACATGGTGCCCATTGGTTACACACTGTATTTAAGTTTTCACCTGTGTCCTCCGTTGTTTGAGTCCATCATATATGGCACCTTTTGCGTGGGCCGCTATGCCGTGGTATTGTGTTCCTACTGCGGTGGCTTGTCGCTTGTCTTCTGCATTCTTTGGTGTGCCGCCATGCTTGGCACCCTGCGTCCATACTCGTTCTTCTGTTCATAGTCACGTGTTGACTTTGGCGCTGCATACGGTGCAGCAACACATCGGACTCGAGTGGTAGAAATCACTCACCATGGGTCGCAGTTCGTGTTTTGATTTCGTGGTTGTTGTGCTTGCATTGGTCTCCTCATTGGTCTCCTCTTTGCAGATGGGGTGGAGGTGTTTGGGCGAGAAAGGAGCCGTAGAAAAGAACGGTTAGGTGGTGCGTAGGAGTGAAGTTCTTTGAAGGGCCACAGGCAAGGCGGTACGCACAGAAGGCGGGGCGAACGCAAGGCGGAACACACAAAAGGCGGTCTGTGGCCACCGCAGGAGTCTTGTTATTTAAGGGGCCACAGGCAAGGCGGTGCACACACAAGGCGGTGCACACACAACGCGGTAAACACAAAAGGCGGTCTGTGGCCACCGCAGGAGTCTTGTTACTTAAGGGGCCACAGGCAAGGCGGTGCACACACAAGGCGGAACACACAAAAAGCGGCCTGTGGCCACCGCAGGAGTCTTGTTATTTAAGGGGCCACAGGCAAGGCGGTGCACACACAAGGCGGTGCACACACAAGGCGGAACACACAAAAGGCGGTCTGTGGCCACCGCAGGAGTCTTGTTACTTAAGGGGCCACAGGCAAGGCGGTGCACACACAAGGCGGAACACACAAAAGGCGGTCTGTGGCCACCGCAGGAGTCTTGTTATTTAAGGGGCCACAGGCAAGGCGGTGCACACACAAGGCGGTGCACACACAAGGCGGAACACACAAAAGGCGGTCTGTGGCCACCGCAGGAGTCTTGTTATTTAAGGGGCCACAGGCAAGGCGGTGCACACACAAGGCGGTGCACACACAACGCGGTAAACACAAAAGGCGGTCTGTGGCCACCGCAGGAGTCATGTTAGTTGAGGGGCAACAGGCAAGGCGGTGCACACACAAGGCGGAACACACAAAAAGCGGCCTGTGGCCACCGCAGGAGTCTTGTTATTTAAGGGGCCACAGGCAAGGCGGTGCACACACAAGGCGGTGCACACACAAGGCGGAACACACAAAAGGCGGTTTGTGGCCACCGCAGGAGTCTTGTTACTTAAGGGGCCACAGGCAAGGCGGTGCACACACGAGGCGGAACACACAAAAGGCGGCCTGTGGCCACCGCAGGAGTCTTGTTATTTAAGGGGCCACAGGCAAGGCGGTGCACAAACAAGGCGGTGCACACACAAGGCGGAACACACAAAAGGCGGTCTGCGGCCACCGCAGGAGTCTTGTTACTTAAGGGGCCACAGGCAAGGCGGTGCACACACAAGGCGGAACACACAAAAGGCGGCCTGTGGCCACCGCAGGAGTCTTGTTATTTAAGGGGCCACAGGCAAGGCGGTGCACACACAAGGCGGTGCACACACAAGGCGGAACACACAAAAGGCGGTCTGTGGCCACCGCAGGAGTCTTGTTATTTAAGGGGCCACAGGCAAGGCAGTGCACACACAAGGCGGAACACACAAAAGGCGGTCTGTGGCCACCGTAGGAGTCTTGTTATTTAAGGGGCCACAGGCAAGGCGGTGCACACACAAGGCGGTGCACACACAACGCGGTAAACACAAAAGGCGGTCTGTGGCCACCGCAGGAGTCATGTTAGTTGAGGGGCCACAGGCAAGGCGGTGCACACACAAGGCGGAACACACAAAAAGCGGCCTGTGGCCACCGAAGCAGTCTTGTTATTTAGGGGGCCACAGGCAAGGCGGTGCACACACAAGGCGGTGCACACACAACGCGGTCTGTGGCCACCGCAGGAGTCATGTTAGTTGAGGGGCCACAGGCAAGGCGGTGCACACACAAGGCGGAACACACAAAAAGCGGCCTGTGGCCACCGCAGGAGTCTTGTTATTTAAGGGGCCACAGGCAAGGCGGTGCACACACAAGGCGGTGCACACACAAGGCGGAACACACAAAAGGCGGTGTGTGGCCACCGCAGGAGTCTTGTTACTTAAGTAGCCACAGGCAAGGCGGTGCACACACAAGGCGGAACACACAAAAGGCAAATGTGGCCACCGCAGGAGTCTTGTTATTTAAGGGGCCACAGGCAAGGCGGTGCACACACAAGGCGGTGCACACACAAGGCGGAACACACAAAAGGCGGTCTGTGGCCACCGCAGGAGTCTTGTTATTTAAGGGGCCACAGGCAAGGCGGTGCACACACAAGGCGGAACACACAAAAGGCGGTCTGTGGCCACCGCAGGAGTCTTGTTATTTAAGGGGCCACAGGCAAGGCGGTGCACACACAAGGCGGTGCACACACAACGCGGTAAACACAAAAGGCGGTCTGTGGCCACCGCAGGAGTCATGTTAGTTGAGGGGCCACAGGCAAGGCGGTGCACACACAAGGCGGAACACACAAAAAGCGGCCTGTGGCCACCGCAGGAGTCTTGTTATTTAAGGGGCCACAGGCAAGGCGGTGCACACACAAGGCGGAACACACAAAAGGCGGTCTGCGGCCACCGCAGGAGTCTTGTTACTTAAGGGGCCACAGGCAAGGCGGTGCACACACAAGGCGGAACACACAAAAGGCGGCCTGTGGCCACCGCAGGAGTCTTGTTATTTAAGGGGCCACAGGCAAGGCGGTGCACACACAAGGCGGTGCACACACAAGGCGGAACACACAAAAGGCGGTCTGTGGCTACCGCAGGAGTCTTGTTATTTAAGGGGCCACAGGCAAGGCAGTGCACACACAAGGCGGAACACACAAAAGGCGGTCTGTGGCCACCGTAGGAGTCTTGTTATTTAAGGGGCCACAGGCAAGGCGGTGCACACACAAGGCGGTGCACACACAACGCGGTAAACACAAAAGGCGGTCTGTGGCCACCGCAGGAGTCATGTTAGTTGAGGGGCCACAGGCAAGGCGGTGCACACACAAGGCGGAGCACACAAAAAGCGGCCTGTGGCCACCGAAGCAGTCTTGTTATTTAGGGGGCCACAGGCAAGGCGGTGCACACACAAGGCGGTGCAAACACAACGCGGTCCGTGGCCACCGCAGGAGTCATGTTAGTTGAGGGGCCACAGGCAAGGCGGTGCACACACAAGGCGGAACACACAAAAAGCGGCCTGTGGCCACCGCAGGAGTCTTGTTATTTAAGTGGCCACAGGCAAGGCGGTGCACACACAAGGCGGTGCACACACAAGGCGGAACACACAAAAGGCGGTGTGTGGCCACCGCAGGAGTCTTGTTACTTAAGGGGCCACAGGCAAGGCGGTGCACACACAAGGCGGAACACACAAAAGGCGGCCTGGGGCCACCGCAGGACTCTTGTTATTTAAGGGGCCACAGGCAAGGCGGTGCACACACAAGGCGGTGCACACACAAGGCGGAACACACAAAAGGCGGTCTGTGGCCACCGCAGGAGTCTCGTTATTTAAGGGGCCACAGGCAAGGCGGTGCACACACAAAGCTGTGCAGCCAAAAGGCGGTCTACCGACGCAAGGGTCCGGGTGGGGTGGGGGGCGGGGGTTGCTCGGGAAGGGCGGGAGGATGGGGGGTTGGTGGTGGGGGGGGGGGGGCAGGTAGGACTAGCAACGTAGGGGGGGGGGAGGTAGGCGGGGGGGGAGACGAGGTGGGGGGGGAGGTAGGGAGGGGAAGAGGTAAGCGGGGGGAGGTAGGGGGGGGGAGGTAGGGGGGGGTTTGGGGGGTTAGGGGGGGGGTTGGGGGGGGGTAGGGGGGGGTAGGTAGGGGGAGGAGGTAGGGGGGGGCGACTTCGTGCATACTATCCAGAATGTTTGTATTCCTAGACCAGAACCCAACCTGGTTCTGGTCTAGGAATACCAACATTCTGGTAGAAACCTGCACCACAAAATTGGGAAGGAGGGCTAGGCTCCTTGAGCCATAACACAAGAGAAATGGCAACTGAATTACCAGGGGGGTCGAAATTTGGAAGGGGCATAATTTGGACTGGCAAATTTTGGTGCAGTGAAAATCTGGCACAATTCTTAGATACCATGGCAAAATTTTGTACAAAATTTCCAAAAGAACGCCGCGCACACATAAAGCATAAGAACCAGCATGCACACTATTTCTCACAGGGAAAATTTGTACTGGGAAATGAACCAGGGACCTCAGGTTCCACAATGCAGTACTTCATTTGGAATGGCCAAGTACGGCACAAATTGTACCAAATTTCGCCATGGTATTTGAGGGCCGAAGCCGTTGGTTAAGGTGTGGTGGTGTCACTGTGCTGCCACCAGGTAATATCAGCACCACATGTTGTTCAGCGCCACATCATGTTCTAGGTATGAACCCTGTTTTACACAATAGTAGCAAGCTCTGGTGGTAGCTGAGTTGTTGAAATTACGCTCGGTCCAAATTTTGACCTCTCCGGTATACACAGACATGCAAAAGGGCAACTTCGGTATAGTGAAAATGCAATTTCCCACAGAAGCACATCACAGTAAAACACAGTCACCACCGAATAATCCATTCTCATACCGAGCATCCTGCTAGCTGGGGTTTTACAGGTGGGGGGGGGGGGGGGGGTTCGCCGGGATTGGCAACAAATGCGGGAAAATGCGGAAAATAATGCGCAAAAAAATGCGATAGAAAATGCGGTTTTGTTAGAATGGTGTTTGCCCCTCGAAACCCCTATGTTTCGTCTCGTCTTGCACAATCGGGCACTCAAAGCATGGACGGTTTGATGGAAAAACTTAGTGCAGTAGTTCAACTCAAGAATATCACGGACTAGGCTCAAACCGCTAGGGGCAGAAGCTGCAGCTGCTTGGTCCGGCCACACCGCTAAATCTCCGCGCCGCGCGCGCGCCGCATCAGGTGCTCCCCCATTGACCCAAACCGCTAGGCTCCCGGGGGGGGGGGGGGGATACCCCAACATACATACCACAAAATGAACCCCATGACACGCTGTTCATTTTGAATATACAGAACTAGGGAAAATTTTTTTTCAAAAAAAAATTGCCCATCAACTCAGGCTCCCATCAGCGAAGGTCCGACCCGGAGGTCGGGTCGGGGTCAATATCCTTTTTTGTGTTTTTCATCCATTTTTAAATTCTCCACAAAATTCTGAGTATTTTCAGCACAGACACATAGGGTCAAACAAAAAAAAATTCCCCATGCCGTCTGCCTAAAACAAAAATCTCCGGCGCCTCTGGCGCCCACAAAAGCCATTGTTCCTCACAACTAACCGACTACAAGACAATGCCACTAGAATGTTTCCTCTTGAACATTACACCAAGGGACCTGCCCGGAAAATGCGAAAAAAATGCGGAAAATGTGGAAAAATGCGGGCCGCATCCCCCCCCCCCCCTGGGGTTTAAGTTCCATTATGGGACCCATGACGTTTGTAAGGCATTCAATTCTAACAAAACCATTCGCCGGAACTAGCTGCAAGCCAGTTCAAAAGGCCAGGCTGCCAAACTGGTGATGCCCATGTGCTGCACCAACCACCCGAGCAAGACATGCATATGCATATGCCATACCGTTGACCATCCCATCCTCTGTGGAGGGGGGGCACCTCAATGTTAAAGTTTGCCCCCTGCCCCAGCACATGGCTGTTTATGACCAGCCGCACAGAGGTTAGGTGGTGATGGCATGGCGATCGCCCACTCCTCCATGGACGGCGGTGGACCTCACTAAAGAACGCATGGCTGGTTTCGGGTAGCCCCACAAAAGATGGAAAGAGTACGGGAGAGCCCAAAGCATTGTGAAGGAGATATGACCAAAACGCAAAGGAGACATGCCTACTTGCTTGTTGCTTGCTTGTTGCTTGCCTGCTGCTTGTTAGCTAAATTTAAGGGGAGAGGGGTGTAGTTATATATGTGGCACAACTCTGCGCAACTGCCCACCCTGCTACTACCCAAGCTTTGGCTCGGCTAAGCAACCTCCAACTAACAACATGTTGGAGGAGTAGGGCCAGCAAAATTGGGATGCACCCCATACCCTCATCCCGGTTTGCCCTCGGTGCACCCACACCTGCCCCTGGCCCATCCCCTTGGTCTCCCCCATCCCCATCCCCATCCCCGTCCCCATCCTCGGCGTCCGCGTGCTCGTTGTCGTCACCCTCCCCCTCTTCACCCGCCTCCTTCTCCTTCCTCTTCTTCTTGAGAAACTTTTTGGCTTGCCTTCGGGTCCGCCACACCGCAGCCTTCGGCACACCAAAAAATTCCTCTTCCCCCGGGAAGCTCACCCATGTTTCCCCTTTGGGAGGGGGTCCATCCGCGGCAAGAGCCTCCTGGCCGTGCTCGATCCCCCACACCCCCTTGTCGCAAGAAACAACATAAACATTGTCCCCCGCCTTGTACTTACACCCCCCCCCGCCCCCCTTGCCTTGGGCTTCAACTTGGGGTGGTGAGGGGAGGGGGGCTTTGGGCTGAGCTTGGGGGCCTTCTTGGGGGGTCGGGGGTGGGGTCTTCTCTTTGGGAGGCTGGGGGGTCTTCTTGTCGCACACGGGCGAGTCCGCAAAACAAGCGGAGGAGTTGGAGGTAAGGGAGGGGGAGGAGGAGGAGGAGGAGTCCGTTGAGGACTCCGAGGAGGGCTCCGAGGAGGACTTGCCCGGAAGCCTCTTCCTCTTTGGGGGGGGGGGGGGGTTGGAAGGGGCATTGGGTTTTGGGTTGGTATTTGTTTTGTTTTGGGGGCTAGGGTTTGCTTTGGGCTCGGGGGCAGGTTTTGGGACGAAGGTGGGAGGCTTGGGGGGGGGGGGGGGGCTCACGAGTTGCTGGCGGTTAGCGAGGCCAGGGACATGTCGTCAATGCTACCCCAGCCCTCCACTTGCATCTCAAGGACGCTACTACGGCCGGCCACATGGTGGGCCAAGGCCGTCAACACCTCTAGTGCTGCAATTGGCTGCAAGTGCAGCTGCTGCAGTAGGGAGGTGGGGTAGACGGGCCGGGGGTCGCATCCCGGCCAGCGCAAAATGAGGCGCACCGCCCGTGGGTCGCCGGGATTGATCTGCAAATGCTCGACCTACACAGAGGATTGCAGAAGAATGTGTTCCGGCGACGTTCCAGTAACTTGTCGCGGCAATGTTTCAGCAACGTTCTGGCAGTTTTTAGTGTTAATGACTGGAATACCCACGGAACAAGTTGCTGGAACGTCGCCGGAACAAGTCTTGGGGAAGAACGCCACGCAATTTTCTAGCCCTATTGGCCCCTATGGCATGCGGGAGAGGGGGATGACCGTACTCGAATGTCCACGTCCTCCTTCACGGCCGCCACAGCCTGCCACAGCTGCGCGGACGGCGTCCTCTCCTGCTCTGCAGCGACGTCTCGCACTGCGTTCAAGTGGTCGCACTGCATGTCCGTCTCGCACTTCACGCGGAGGGCACTAGGGCGCGATAGGGTCTGGGCCGGGACGTGGCCGAGGTACTTGTGCTCGTCCATGACCCGGTAGATCCCCTCCTTTCGGATCTTGACCCAATTTGCCCGGAAGATCACAGTGTCCTTCCGGGGAGTGGGTTGCACATCGCCCAAACCATGGTCAGCCTAGCGCTGAAAAATGAGCTACCATCTACACCCTTCGGTGGTTGTTGCAACGCTTCCTTTGGAAGCAGTTGCACACCAAGGCCCAAGGCCACTGCCGGTGGCGCCGGGAGGATGGGGAGGCCCAAGCGGGACCCTGGTGACGTGGGTGATAGGGCCGGGGTCAAGCCGCACAACACCCCTCCCCAATGACCGGTTTCCCAGCCACGCCCAGAGGGGGAAATTTCTTACCGCCGGGGGGCAAGTGGCGGGCAGCTGCCATTGGCAAGGGTGCGGGGATTTCACGAAGCAAGAATCGGGGGGGGGGGGGGGCATCTCCCTTGTCCAGGGAAAGGTGGCCGCTTTGGCTGCCACGCTTGAACCCAACCTCTTGCACATCCAATCGGTGACATGCAAGACGGTGGGTTCATCCCCCGCATCAGACTGTGACCCCCCCCCCCCTGCCTCCTCCGCAACCACAGGGTTCCCCTCGGGGTGCCCCTCCACGCCCACCAGATGAAAGTTGTTGGCCCCCCCTTCCTCTACCTTCACCCCATCGTCCATACCTTGGATGGTCATTTAGGTGATCACAATATAAAAAAAAGTTCAAAAACTTCGATTTTTGAGCTGTTCAGGGTGAAAAAATGCATAAGCACATTGTACACCAATCCCTTGGGAGAGCCCCCCCTCCCCCCCATGCGCCCAATACCCAAATAGGGTGAAAAACACGTAAATACTGCTGAAAACATGCTTAAAACAAAACTTCGATTGATGAGCTGTAGAGGCTAAAAAAACTATATTAGCACGCTTTTGTGTCCTCGTTGGCATATACTCCCTTAACATCCCCACTCACCCCCCTCACAGTGGGCACCACGGGGTCACCGAGGTCGGCAAAAACCGCCATCAAAGCAAAACTGGTTGAAAAGTGCATAAACTGCGCTCGTCCCACTCCACCCCGTACAAACCCCATGGAGTCGGGACCCTGAAATACTTTTTTGGCTCATGATCCAAAAAAAAAAGACAAAAAAAATTCATGATTTTCGAACACAAAAAAGGGGGGGGATTTTTTGCGACACTTCCCCCCCCCCCCACATGGTCATTTTAAGTGATCACAAAATCAAAAAAAGAAGATTTGGAAACTTCGAATTTTGAGCTATACAAGCTGAAAAATTGCTTAACCACGTTGCGTACCAATCCCTTGGGAGCCCCCCCCCCCCCCGTGTGCCAAATACTCAAATAAGGTGAAAAATACGTAAATACGGCCTAAAACATGCTTTACATACCTTGGATGGGCATTTTAGGTGATCACAATATCAAAAAACAAGTTTCGAAAACTTCGACTTTGGAGCTGCATAGGCTAAAAAACTGCATGAGTAGGTTGCGCACTGGCCCATTTAGTGCAGGAGCCGTTATTGGTGGAAACAGTCCTTTCGCGTCTTTGGCACGGGGTTTGACCGGCCCTCAGCAAGGCTACAAACTGCAAAAAACTTCCTTTCGTATCCTAGTAGGCATAAACTGTCACAACATCCCCACTGACACGCCTTAGACTGGGTACCACGGGGTCGCCGAGGTCGCCAAAACCGCCGACATAGCAAAAATGGTCGAAAAGAGCATAAATTGTGCTCGTCCCACTCCACCCCATACAATCCCCATGGAGTCGGGAACACTTTTTTGCCTCAAAATCGAAAAAACAACAAAAGATTCATGATTTTGGACCGGGTGCGGTGTTCATCAGCTGTCAAGTCAAGTACAAGTTGCAACAGCTTGTTGTGCGTGCCACACCGCAACTCCGAAAAGAAAAAGGGACTCCCGTTTAGGCAACGTACGTTGCAGCGTGCAATATGCAAAGAGGCACGGACCCATACTCTTTAAACTCTTCTATTGGCGACATCAATACCATCCAAAAAACAAAGGAAATAGATCGAAAGATGTCATTTGCAACCTTTGGTACCCTTTGCAACCTTTGGTACCCTGCCTGGATTTCCACCAGCTCTGGAACACCCGAGTACCCGGGTAAAGCAGTAATGTGCAATACTGCAATTGCAATGCAATTCAAGGTTAGGTTGGGTGTATGCATACCCTATGTAGGGTTGGTAGCTCATATCCCCGCTAATTGGGTGGTGGATGGTCTAGCCACATCATAGTTTGTGCGCATTGGCACTAGCTTGCCCTCCTTCCCTCCCCCGGCTAGGCTTTTGAAAGCATACAAAGAACGTCCCACCTTCGAGTGGCCCACCCGATAGGCTGCCACCGACATTTGTGTTCCTTCCGCACGCACCCTTTCGTATTGTTGCCGAAACGGATAAGGCACCTTGCGGCTAGCTAGGCTATCTGCCATTTTGTGGATGCCCAAGAAGTTGACACACAGCTATGTGGGGTGGAAGCTAATCGGCATGGTAATTTGTAACTATGCTGGCTGTGGAACGACCAACGCACTTGAACTTGCGGCTACCTTGCAGCCAACACTTACCCTCATAGATGCACATGTCTACCACATAGGGCACGCCGGAGTCGGCCAAGACGTAGAGCTTGACCCTAGTGGCCTATCGTTTGTGTGGAATGTACCTGTGCGTCGGCCTCTTCGCCTTGTGTGGACCAATGGCCTCATCACCTACCCCAAAGGCCCCCATTTGCACGCCGCATCTTACCGTCAACTACATTTTGCAACCCGCTCGACCACGTTCGGCCTTGCATAGCGGTTCCCCAAAGTCTACACCGAACAAGAGCCGACTAAGAGGGGGGTTGTAGGTGACGGGGCCGGGGTCCCAAATTCCGTCAATGTGGGAGGGAGTAACAATCCCCAAGGCAGGCGAAGGCCAATGCAGTTGGGCAGGTAACTAGGGGGTGACGTAAGATGAGCACCTTTTCCTCTAGCGGAGGATGTGTTACTATGAGTGGGAACATCGACTGTAAAACGAAGGGTGTCAATTGCATGCATATCTCTCGGGGGCAGTTTCGAATATCTCTCGGGGACATTCGTCGTGCGCCGACACGGTGGCTTTTGGCACTTTTCCTCGTTGTTATGAATTTTTGGTCCAATGCGCCAAAATTTAGTCCCGTTGGCAGGGGGGTATGTGTATACGTTTTGAAATCTGTGAGAAAAGGCCGTTTCAGAAATGTATGGGTTGGGGGGGGGATGATCACATTTTTGAGCAAATGGAGCTACAAAGTGGACGATGCACAAGAGAGGGCAAGGCTCGAGGGACCACTGACTATTCTGAATCCGAATCGTCCTCATTGTTGCCCCCTTCCACAAATGCCACTGTGCATGCTTGGTGTTTTTCTCCAAATCCACATCAATGCATGTGGCCAAGAACTCATGCTATGAAGCCTTCGTGGGGTGCACTTTACGATCCCAAAATTGGCTTGCAAAAGAAGCGGCCTCTGCAGACGTTAAAATTTGGTGCTCCTTGTGGGTGCATGCAGGTTGCTGCGAACTTGTTATACGGGGCTTTTTTGCCTGGCTGCCACGCCGGTGCCGAGTCACGTTGACCCACCCTGCACCCCCACAGCGAGCCTTTTTACGCACCAAAGGCTTTTGTGATGCATCCGGGAGAGCAACAGCCGGTGCAGTGAATTTGTATGCAGACATGGTAGCTGCCTGTTGACAAAAAGAGGCAGCAAGCAACACAGGCATCGTCCAAAACGGACGAAAATCTCAAACATGTTGTCAGTACAGCATGCACACCCACGGTGTTCCAAATAGCCCTTTTCAAGGGCTTTCCGAATATACCCCACATACCCCTACCTCCGGAATACTCAGTTGGCAGAAATCAAGCAACATTGGCACTTACCCCTGAAAACCCATCGAGGCAAAACAAGCGACGTCCCCAAGAGATATGCCAACTCGTCGGGTTTTGGCACTTCTCCCAGGGTTTCTGAACTTTCGTTTCGATGCGCCAAAACATCGTTCCCTTGGGGGGGGGGGGGGACTTTTTGAAATCGCTGATACAAGGCTGTTTCAGAAATCTGTGGGTCCGGGGGGGGGGGGGGGCATGGTCACATTTTTGTGCACAAGGCAGCAAATGGGACCATGTACACAAAATATGCACTGCAGAGTTTGGACCACTCATTATTCTGAGCTAGAATTGTCCTCGTCGTCACCCTGGAACCCCATTCAGGCAGACATCCCCCTGCTTGTGAATGGGAACATATTTCTTCAATTTTCTCCAATGTACCTACATGCCTTCACAGGCACCCAGCCCGTATTGAGAGGCATGGCCCACAAGCCGTCAGTCGCGAGGTCCACATTGCGCTGTTTGGTCAGCCGGACCTTGTGCGGGGAGTACGAGGCTTTTTGGCCTTCCTGCCAGGCTCTCCCCGGCTCACCTGCACCCACTTTACACCCCCAGAGCGCGCTCTCTTGCGCACCGAAGGTTTCTGAGGTGTATCCGGGGAAGCAACAGCCCGTGGAGTGAATTTGTATGCAGACATGGTAGCTGCCTGTTGACAAAAAGAGGCAGCAATCAACACAGGCCCCATCCGAAACGGACGAAAATCTCAAACATGTCGTCAGTACAGCCTGCAGACCTAGGATGTTGCAAATAGCCCCTTTAGGGCTTTCCGAATATACCCCGCATACCCCCTCCTACCGGACACACATTGGGCACACATAAGGCAACAATGACGACGACCACCGGAAACCCACCGAGTTGGCACAATCCCCACCGTCCCAAATTAGGGGGTCACTATCCCACAGATATGCCCAGATGAAGCCAATCGATTGCATCTTCTGCAGCCCTCTGTGCTTAGCCACCACTAGATCCTTGACTTTTTTGGGTATTCAACCAGGAGGACCCTTGGGCAGAGCTGCCAACTGCTGTGGATCAGCTACCAATCAACTGGTTGTGCTCCAGTCCCCAGTGGTCAACCATCACTGCTAGTGATCGATTTAATCTTGCCACTATTTGCCAGCTGCTGCCTTCCCCCCCAAACTTTTAGGCCCCCTGGAATGCAAGCACTGTCTGGAAACGTGTGGTGCATGTGCATATGCGCAACAGGCATCACCTCGTCTGAATGCCATGCCTTTGTACGGACCATGCTGGGGGTTACCTGCCCAAGATTTGCATGTACACAGCAGACCTTTTTGGCGTGATAATTTTTGATAGCAGTCCCTCCACCTGCAGACTTGCTTTCGCCCTCATCATTCTTGGATTTCTCCTGTTAGAAGGGGTGGTATGGCTGAAAGCATGCCAATGTATGCTCCCTCCAAACTGGCTTTTATGTGACTGTTCTGTTACATATTTTTGTCCACATTGCAAGCAACACACGACGCCGAGATACATTGCAGCACTGCGCACTCTGGACATACTGGTTCCACAGACCGTCGCCTCTCACGCTGCTCACGCAGCTCTTTAATGGCATTGTTGATCTTTTCCTGGGACACGGACCTCACCAGCTCACCAGACTGCACACAGAAATTACAGCTGTCACCGTTCAGCAGTTCCATACCATGCACATGCAAACATCCCCCCAGGGACACAGCACGTCACACCAATAATGCCCCTTCCAGGATTTGCATCCCCAAAATGCTGCACCTGCTGCAATTCAGGCCCAAACTGGATGTGTCGGCAGTGTGTGTAATCCAGAACCTCAACTTGCTACTTCAGCTTGAGGCCAGTGAACAGCTGAAACTCCTGCGGTACTCATGAATGAAATTGACATACCTCATCAAACTCCTCCCTCCAATTGCTCGTGAACCAAGGATCTTTCAGCACTTCCTCCATGGTGGCACTATGCAAGAGGAAAATGGGAATAATTTGGGTTCTGGGGTCCACTTCCACTGGAGATTTGGGTATTAGTTTATGCAGGGACATGCTGGGACATGCAAGGCAGAAAGAAGAAAGGTAAGACTACAAAAACGGCTCCCCCCCGCACACAGGTTGACAAAAAAGCATTGGATAAACTTGTATAGAACAACCTCATGCACTATGCAAAGATCACAGCATTGAAGTATCTAGATGTAGGGCTGAACCCTGAGGGGCACCAAAGTAATGCAATATCTTTCTGCGCCTGGAATACAACACCAAGCAAATCGGTTACTTTACGTGGCACCAAATGATCATGGACGTGAATACTAGGACATACTGACATGTAGTACCTACATGACCTACACCTAAGACATCCTGAAGGACCATGGTATCGGAGGATAGGCAAAGGCTCCATCACATGGCAAACGTGTTCACCCAGTTGGTGTTGCTATCGATATTGTGCTATCGACATTGATATCGTGTGATGAGTTTGAGGCCTGCACTAGTGGTGAAAGGTATACAACGACGACAGGAATCCAGGTGAAGGAACAGAATACGTCCCCTAATAACGGTCCCAGTTGTTGCATGGCAGGTCAGGTACATAGTACTCCGTCTACTAGGAGAAAACCCCCCACGACAGACCCCCACGAGTGAGGTATATACGCTACGCAAATATATATGTATATATTACTACACCCCTCTCCCCTTAAATCTAGCTAATAACAACAACAACAACAACAACAACAACAACAAACAACAAGCAACAAGCAGCAACAAGCACGTCTCGATGCCTTTTGGCCATTGCCCCGTCCCAACGCTTCGGATCTTCTGCCCATGTAGCCATCTTGGAGCTCAGGTGGTGGCCTTGCCAAATCCAAGTTTTGAGCCAAAAACTCACCAGTGGCGGCCCGGGGCGGTGGCGCCAAGTCGGGAGGTGCCCTCCCAAAGCTGCGCATTTTTGGGCCAAAAACAGCCATTTTTCGCCCAAAATAGCCCCCAAACCCGGGCGAAACGCCCAAACGAAGGGAAACGGTGGCTACAGCCCAGGTGCCGCTTGACTTCGCCGTGTCAAAGAGCCCTCTAGTGCCCTCCAACTCCACAATATGTCCGAGAAACGGCCCAAAGAGGCGCCAAAAAGCCCCAAAACCTGCGCAATGTGCACCAACACCCCGAAACCAAGCACGGGCCGTATCTTGGGCTACGTGGCTCCAAATCCGATTCGGAGGGCACCTAGTCCGACCGCAACCCCCCAATTTTTGTGGTTTCCAAGCCTCGGAATCGCCCAAACGGATGCCTAGACACCCGTACCAGTGGTCGCTTGGTACAGCCGGAGGGCAGCCCGGCCCGCGCACGGCGGGGGCCAATGGTGGGTCCACCAGGGTCCCCGGGGCGGAAAAAATGATTTTTTCCAAAGTTGTTCCCAGACCACTTGGGATGCTGAAACAGGTGTTTTTAGCCGGATTTGAGCCCGTGCTGGCGCGTTTTCGGCCCTGGAAAATCCCAAAATGCCTTGAAAATGGGCCGTTTTGGGAACCAAAAAAGGGTGAAAAATGGGTCAAAAACGTGTTTTTCCAAAAGTGACCCTGGACCATTGGGGGTGCACGAACAAGTGTTTTGAGCCCATTTTGATTTTAGCCCCCTTCCGCCACATGTATGCACAAAGTTGTACTCTTCACACGCACCTTAGAGCCGTATGGTGGAGCCACTAGAGTTGGGGAGAGGGGTGTAGATAAGAGGATATATATTACTACACCGCTCTCCCCTTAAATTTAGCTAACAAGCAACAAGCAACAAGCAACAACAAGCAACAACACGTCTCCATGCCATTTTAGCCATTGCTCCGTCCCAACGCTTCGGATCTTTTGCCCATGTAGCCATCGTAGAGCCTAGGTGGTGGCCTTGTCAAATCCAAGTTTTGAGCCAGAAACTCACTGTTGGCGGCCCACGGCGGGGGCGCCAAGTCACAAGGTGCCCCGCCAAATCTACACAGCTTTGGGCCAAAAACAGCCATTTTTTGCCCTAAACAGCCCTAGTAGGGGTTAAAGACAGCCAAACGAAGGCAAACGGCTGCTACACTGCACGTGCGGCTTGACCTCCTTGTGTCCAACAGCCCTCTGGTGCCCTCTAACTCCGAGATATGTCCGAGAAACGGCCCAAAGAGGCACCAAAAAGCCCCGAAATTTGCGCAATGTGCACCGGTACCCCGAAACCAAGAAAGGGTCGTATCTTGGGCCACGTGGCTCAAAATCCGATTCTGAGGGCACCTAGTCCACCCGCAACCCCCCACTTTTTGTGGTTTCCACCCCTCGGAATCGCCCAAACGGACGCCTAGACAACTGTACCACCACCCACTAGGCTCCGGCAAGCTGCACGCTCAAGCTCAAACGGGTGGACGCCCAAAATGGGTCAACAGGGTGCACCGGGGTAAAAAAAAATGGCCGTTTTCAAAGTTGCTCCTAGACCACGTGGGATGCCAAAACAAGTGGTTTTGGCCTGTTTTGAGCCCGTGGTGGCTTTGGCACTCCGAAAATGGCAAAATGCCTTGAAAATGGGCGCTTTCGGGGCGGAAAACGGGGCAAAAGGGGGACCATTTGGGGTGCACAAACAAGTGAAATGAGGTCATTTTGGCCCACTCAAAGCCCAAAAAAGCCCTCAAAATGGGCAACTTTGGGGCCAAATATGGGACAAAAAAGGGTCAAAAATGTGTTTTCCCGAAAACGAGGCCGCACCATTTGGGATGCACATAGGTGTGAGTTGAGCCGATTTTTCGCCCGTATTGACCCTGTTTGCCCCATCTAGCCACGTCCAACGGCCAGGTGCTATGCTTATGCCATATCCTGAAGCCTTGATGTGGAGCCACGTGGAGTTGGGGAGAGGGGTGTGGATTACGGGATATATGTAAATATATATATTACTACACCCCTCTCCCCTTAAATCTAGCTAACAAGCAACAAGCAAGCAACAACAAGCAAGCAAGCAAGCAACAAGCACTTCTCCTTTCCGTTTTGGCCATTGCTCCGCCTCATCGCTCCGGGCTCTACTCTACTCTAGCCATCCTAAAGCCTAGGTGGTGCCCTTGCCAAATCCAAGTTTTGAGCCCAAAAACTCACCCGTGGCGCCCCGGGGCGGGGGCGCCAAGTCGGGAGGTGCCCTCCCAAAACTGCGCATTTGGTGCCCCAAAAGAGTCTTTTTTGGCCCAAAACAGCCCCAAAACCCAGTCCAAACGGACAAACGAAGAGAAGCGGTTGCTACACTCCACGTGCGCCTCAATTGCCCCGTGACCAGGAGCCCTTTCTTGCCCTCAAGCTCCACAATATGTCCAAGAAAAGGCCCAAAAATGGCCAAAAATGGCTTGAATGTGCGCTGTTTGTGTCAAATAGGCCCAAAACCAAGAACGGGCCAAAAACAGCCATTTTTCGCCCAAAATAGCCCCCAAACCCGGGCGAAACGCCCCACAGGAAGGGAAACGGTGGCTACACTGCACGTGCGGCTTGACATCACCGTGTCAAAGAGCCCTCCAGTGCCCTTCAACTCCACGATATGTCCGAGAAACGGCCCAAAGAGGCGCCAAAAAGCCCCAAAATCTGCGCAATGTGCACCAACACCCCGAAACCAAGAACGGGCCGCATCTTGGGCTACGTGGCTCCAAATCCGATTCGGAGGGCACCTAGTCCGACCGCAACCCCCTAATTTTTGTGGTTTCCGGCCCCTCCAAATTGCCCAAACGGACGCCTAGACACCCGTACCAGTGGTCACTTGGTACAGCCGGAGGGCAGCCCGGCCCGCGCACGGCGGGGGCCAACAGTGGGCCCACCAGGGTCCCCGGGGTAAAAAAATCATTTTTTCCAAAGTTGTTCCCAGACCACTTGGGATGCTCAAACACGTGTTTTTAGGCCGCTTTGAGCCCATGGTGGCGCGTTTTCGGCCCTGGAAAATCCCCAAATGCCTTGAAAATGGGCCGTTTCAAGACCAAGAAAAGGTCAAAAATGGGTCAAAAACGTGTTTTTCCAAAAGTGATCCTAGACCATTTGGGATGCTCAAACAAGTGTTTTTAGCCCATTTTGAGCCCCCGTTGACGCGTTTTGGCCCATGGAAAATCCCGAAATGCCTTGAAAATGGGTCGTTTTGGGACCAAAAAAGGGTGGAAAATGGGTCAAAAACGTGTTTTTTGCAAAAGTGATCCTAAACCATTTGGGATGCCCACACAAGTGTTTTTAGCCCATTTTGAGCCCATTGGGACGGGGTTTGGCCCATGGAAAATCCCAAAATGCCTTGAAAAGGGGCCGTTTTGGGAGCAAAAATGGGTGACAAATGGGTCAAAAACGCGCTTTTCCAAAAGTGACCCGGGACCATGGGGGGGGGGGGGGCACGACCAACCGTTTTGAGCCCATTTTGAGCCCGTTTTGATTGATTTTAGCCCCTTCCACCACATGTATGCACCAAGTTCTACCCTTCGCATGCACCTTAGAGCCGTATGCTGGAGCCACCTAGAGTTGGCGAGAGGGGTGTAGATAAGAGGATACATATACATATACATATATATATTACTACACCCCGCTCCCCTTAAATCTAGAAATCATATATATATATATATGTGTATATATATATATATATATATATATATATATATATATATATATATATATATATATATATTACTACACCCCTCTCCCCTTAAATTTAGCTAACAAGCAACAAGCAAGCAACAACAACACGTCTCCGTGCCGTTTTGGCCATTGCTCCGTCCCAACGCTTCGGATCTTGTCCCTATGTAGCCATCTTGGAGCTTAGGTGGTGCCCTTGCCAAATCCAAGTTTTGAGCCAAAAACTCACCAGTGGCGGCCCGGGGCGGTGGCGCCAAGTCGGAAGGTGCCCTCCCAAACCTGCGCAGCTTTGGGCCAAAAACAGCCATTTTCCCCCAAAAACAGCCCTAGTAAGGGTTCAAAACAGCCAAACGAAGGCAAACGGCTGCTACACTGCACGTGCGGCTTGACTTTCTCGTGACCAAGGGACCTTCGGCGCCCTCTAACTCCACGATATGTCCGAGAAACGGCCCAAAAAGGCACCAAAAAGCCCCAAAAACTGCGCCATGTGCACCAGCACCCCGAAACCAAGAACGGGCCGTATCTTGGGCTACGTGGCTCAAAAATGAATTCCGAGGGCACCTAGTCCACCCGCAACCCCCCACTTTTTATGGTTTCCAAGCCTGAGAATCGCCCAACGAGACACGTAGACCCCCGTACCAGTGGTCACTTGGTGCAGCCGGAGGGCCGGCCACGCCACGCACAGTGGGGGCCAACGGTGGGTCCACCAGGGTCCCCAGGGCGAAAAAAATGATTTATTCCAAAGTTGTTCCTAGACCACTTGGGATGCTCAAACAAGTGTTTTTAGGCCGTTTTGAGCCCGTGGTGGCGCGTTTTCGGCCATGGAAAATCCCAAAATGCCTTGAAAATGGGCCATTTTGGGACCAACAATGCGTCAAAAATGGGTCAAAAACACATTTTTCGAAAAATGATCCTAGACCATTTCGGATGCACAAACAAGTATTTTTAGCCCATTTTGAGCCCGTGGTGATGCATTTTGGCCCATGGAAAATCGCAATGATCGAAAAATCCAGGGTGATCAAACCGTCCATGCTGTGAGCGACAAATTCCGCAAGACGAGGCGCTATACAAAAGTCGTTTGTTGCGTGCCGAACTTGTGCACTAGGTTCTTTCATCGAAAGGTCCGGGGTGATCAAAACCGTCCATGCTGTGAGCGCCAGATTCGGCAAGACGAGGCGCTATACAAAAGTCGTTTTTTGCGTGCCGAACTTGTGCACTAGGTTCTTTCATCGAAAGGTCCGGGGTGATCAAACCGTCCATGCTGTGAGCGCCAGATTCCGCAAGACGAGGCGCTATACAAAAGTCGTTTGTTGCGTGCTGAACTTGTGCACTAGGTTCTTTCATCGAAAGGTCCGGGGTGATCAAACCGTCCATGTTGTGAGCGCCAGATTCCGCAAGACGAGGCGCTATACAAAAGTCGTTTGTTGCGTGCCGAACTTGTGCACTAGGTTCTTTCATCGAAAGGTCCGGGGTGATCAAAACCGTCCATGCTGTGAGCGCCAGATTCGGCAAGACGAGGCGCTATACAAAAGTCGTTTTTTGCGTACCGAACTTGTGCACTAGGTTCTTTCATCGAAAGGTCCGGGGTGATCAAACCGTCCATGTTGTGAGCGCCAGATTCCGCAAGACGAGGCGCTATACAAAAGTCGTTTGTTGCGTGCTGAACTTGTGCACTAGGTTCTTTCATCGAAAGGTCCGGGGTGATCAAACCGTCCATGTTGTGAGCGCCAGATTCCGCAAGACGAGGCGCTATACAAAAGTCGTTTGTTGCGTGCTGCACTTGTGCACTAGGTTCTTTCATCGAAAGGTCCGGGGTGATCAAAACCGTCCATGCTGTGAGCGCCAGATTCGGCAAGACAAGGCGCTATACAAAAGTCGTTTTTTGCGTGCCGAACTTGTGCACTAGGTTCTTTCATCGAAAGGTCCGGGGTGATCAAACCGTCCATGCTGTGAGCGCCAGATTCCGCAAGACGAGGCGCTATACAAAAGTCGTTTGTTGCGTGCTGAACTTGTGCACTAGGTTCTTTCATCGAAAGGTCCGGGGTGATCAAACCGTCCATGTTGTGAGCGCCAGATTCCGCAAGACGAGGCGCTATACAAAAGTCGTTTGTTGCGTGCCGAACTTGTGCACTAGGTTCTTTCATCGAAAGGTCCGGGGTGATCAAAACCGTCCATGCTGTGAGCGCCAGATTCGGCAAGACGAGGCGCTATACAAAAGTCGTTTTTTGCGTACCGAACTTGTGCACTAGGTTCTTTCATCGAAAGGTCCGGGGTGATCAAACCGTCCATGTTGTGAGCGCCAGATTCCGCAAGACGAGGCGCTATACAAAAGTCGTTTGTTGCGTGCTGAACTTGTGCACTAGGTTCTTTCATCGAAAGGTCCGGGGTGATCAAACCGTCCATGTTGTGAGCGCCAGATTCCGCAAGACGAGGCGCTATACAAAAGTCGTTTGTTGCGTGCTGAACTTGTGCACTAGGTTCTTTCATCGAAAGGTCCGGGGTGATCAAACCGTCCATGCTGTGAGCGCCAGATTCCGCAAGACGAGGCGCTATACAAAAGTCGTTTGTTGCGTGCCGAACTTGTGCACTAGGTTCTTTCATCGAAGAGTCCGGGGTGATGAAACCGTTCATGCAGTGAGCGCCAGATTCGGCAAGACGAGGCGCTATACAAAAGTCATTTGTTGCGTGCTGAACTCGTGCACTAGGTACTATATGTGACACCATGTAGGTAATGATTGTGGCATCATGGCATGGGATAGTGGGAAACGGGACATGGAACATGGGTACTGTGGTGCTGCGTTGTGAGATGTGCATTGTACCAATGCATTTGCATTTCCCTCTACTTCTTCTGCTACAGGACCCTTTTCTTTCATTGTGTGCTCTGTTCGTCGTGGTTGGATTTGGAATATACGTGTACTCTTAACCGAGTTACGTTCATACTCTCCATGTCCAATCGCCGGGAACAAGAGTTGCAACAATGTTTGGAAGCCGACGTGGACTTCGATGTTGGGGACTTCATTGTGCAGCACCCCCAAATTGCGCCATTCGCCGTCGCTATGCTAGTATGCGGCAGACACTCATGAAGCGGTTGAACAAGCGGGCGCAGCGTGGACTGCAGTCATCATCCATGGCAAGTCTTAACACGGCACAAGCGCAAGCCGCCAAGGGTGCAAGGAACACCTCACAAGCACAAGCTGCCAAGGGTGCAAGGAACACCCCTGCGGCACAAGTTGCCAAGGGTGCAAGGAATACTTCTGCGGCACAAGCTGCCAAGGGTTCTGCTGGAGGTACAAGGAACACGCCGCAAGCGCAAGCCGCCAAGGGTTCTACTGGAGGTACAAGGAACACGCCGCAAGCGCAAGCCGCCAAGGGTACAAGGAACACGCCGCAAGCGCAAGCCGCCAAGGGTTCTACTGGAGGTACAAGGAACACGCCAGAGTCGCAACGCGACAAGGCCATTGTCGGTGGACACGCCAATACACCGGAGAAGCAACAAGCCAAAGCTTCACATCCTCAATCGCGGGGGGTCATTGGTGCCGCTAAGAAAGAGCTTTTCAGCCGGAAACACAAGCCACCATCTCACATTTCTTTGAAATGTGTCCGAGAGTATTGGCTTGATGGTTTGGATGTTTTGTACTCGCCACTGTTCGATGCCCTTTGCCATCGATGTGGTCAACTACTTTGGGGCCCGGTTGGTGCGCACAAGTTTCTTGTTTCCCGAGATGATAGTGCAGTCCGTACCACCAACCTCTGTGGGGTGCCACCTACAGATGTGATTACTAGTGCAATCTTCGAGTTCCGAAATGACCTGTTTGCCAACTATGTACAATACAAAGGACCACCTTTTCGCGTTCCGCCTCGGTTGCATCCCACGAGTATTGGCGCCTTCAAAGTGTTTGATACGCCGGTATGGCATTCGACACATCGTATGTATGCATGCCTCGTTTGCAGCAAGTATCGTGCCAAGTACGATCCTATAAATTATGGGTACGAATTGGATGGCACGACACATTACAATGTCCCAACCAAACTGGCGAATCTCAACGAATATCAAAAACGGCAAATCGCGTTGGGTGCTTTGTATTCAAATACCCTTAAGCACGTGGATCCGCGTCATCGACAGTGGCACCATGCTATTGGGACCGTTGGTGTGGGCCGCAAGCCTAGCCAGCATTATAATGCACTATATGGGTTTATGACCATGAAAGAAGATGTGCTTCGCGATTATCAAAAGCCGAAGGACAGTGCCCAAAACACGCGGCAAATGAACCAAGCATTGCTGTTGCTGAAGAAAATTCACCCCTTTTATTCCCGGTTTTTGGCGCATTATGAGACATTGTACCGCTACCTACAAAATGCCGCTTCTACAATGGGGACGTTGACACAAGGTTTTTTTGAGGATAAGTACGGGAAACGCCTGGAGTACCATCTACAAGATGAGTATGTGGCTTGGGCAGTGGAGTGTGATGCACCGCGGAACATTATTCCCGATTTTGCCCCTCACCAAGACAAAGTGGGATTCATGCATCGAGCACCATTTCAACGTGCAGGGGGGACCGTTACCGCTGCAGCACAATCATTGGCGAACGACACGTATCTGCATTTCAACGATCCAAAATTGGAACCGTGCGTTTGGCCGGATTTATATCCTGGTGGAGTTGGTGGATACAAGGTTGGGTGTGGAATTGGATGTGCAGCGTATTACCGTAGCCGCTATCTTGCATTTGATGAGCGCTGGCGCCGTGACCGATGGTGGTCCTTCTTCCAAGTGAGTAAGGAGATGAAGAATCAACTTATTTGGAACCAGCAAAATTTCAAAGCGCAACGTGGTGATCGCGCAGAGGATATCACTGCGGAACATTTGCGTGCTGCTAAAAGCTCCGCAGGACCCAAGCCCCCTCCTAAGCGACAGTCATCACATAACGCACAATCTTCTTCGCAATCCACTGAATCACCCGGTCAGCCAAGCCAATCAACTCCATGTCCAGGTACCGAATCATCGACACAGTCCCCGAGCCAACCAAGCCAATCATCAGCACGCCCCGCACACGAACATAAGAAGGCCCGTGCTTCGTACCACGATGGTGTTGATTCCATGCATCGGAATTTGGAAGGCGAAGGGGTTGATCAAGGTACTGCGGAACTCAACCCATACTATCGATATGGAACTTATGTCCCATCCAAGCTAGTTGGGACACGATCCTATTGGGCCTCACGGCATCTTGACCTCACTGCAATGAGCCGCGAGCTTGGAAAAGCAGACCTATTCATTACTTGGACGATGAATGACAATTGGGCTGATTTGCAAGCCGCAGTGCAGAAGGGATGTCGCGCAGGTGCGGTGTGGCCTGGACAATATCCCGAGGGCACAAGGCCCACCAAGCCAATTCAAGACGGGTACGATATGGAGGCATGTGTTGCATTTCATAAGCGGGTTGAGATCTTCAAGCGTGAGTTCTTAGCCATTGGCAAGAGAGGTCCATTTGGAACGGTTCGCGATTATTGGTTCCGCTTTGAATACCAAGAGCGCGGCCGAGTGCACTTGCATGGTGTTGTTTGGTGCCAACCAGATTCAATCCCGGATGATGTCATCTGCGCTACAATGCCCCGCGAAAGTGATGGCTATGATCCGGAATTCACTTCATATCTACGGAGTTTATACAAGGAGTGCAATATGGTGCACCAGTGTTACCGGGACAAATGTTTCAACATTGGCCAAGGGCGCGTATCTACCGAGTGCAAGGCAGGGTATCCGTTTACGGTTCCCCAACATAAAGAGGAGTTGGACAGTAAGGGTGTACGCCTATTGTACCGCCGACAAGAACAAGAAGATGCTTGTGTGGTGCCTCACAATCGTCGTCTTCTAGTACGTTTGCAATGCCACAACAATGTGCAACGGATCACATCTTTGGGGTGGGAGTTGTACCTTGCGAAATATCTCACCAAAGCTGCAAAATCATTGACCGTTCCAATGAACCTGTCACCAAATGCCACTGACGTTGAGCGCTTGCTGAAGCTACGTTCTTTGGGACGCATGGAGAATGGAATGATGCTGCTCGGCATTCATCAATGTAGGGGTAGTAGAGAGGTTGTATGGATTCCAACGGATCCATGGCCTAAGTTGGGGCGCTTGAAACGCCGCAAAAACCTACCGGAGGATGACACGTCTACAGATGTTTGGTACCTAGATAGGTACGATTTCTATTTGGAGCTTCCGGATGGTTTGCAACTGAAGTACCCTGACTTCTACCGCTATTACCGTCGTACACGGCGCAATCCCTCAGAGGCCAGCGCCTTGGCAAGCAATCCAGCAGAGGATATGGCCAACGAATCACTGTCTAGTGATTCCGACGACGCAGTAGACGGTGAACGGTATAAAGCCGACCCTCCTGACAATGGCAAGGAGCGCCCATACTGGTGGCCGTCCCCTCCAGAGCGCATGGAGCGGGAAATTAGAGACAACATGGGCAATAAGTGGAGATTGCGCCGGCGCACTGCTATTCCAAGGTGGAATTTCTACCTTCCCTACGGTGAGGACGCCAAAAAGTACTTCTTACAAAAGATTCTCCTCTCCCAGCCCTTCACGAAAGAAGACCACGAACAGCAATTCTTTTCGAAGGACAATGTGTCGAAGACCTACATGGAGGAGTGTATCCTTCGTGGGCTGTTCCGAGGATATGAGGAAGAAGCACGCGAAACACTAAACAACGCCCAGGCTCGAGGTTATTCAGTTGAGCGGTTGCGTCTTTCTGCAGAGGTCCTTCGGGCTGAGGACATAATTGACGCAACCTTCTTCAACAATTATATGTCCGATTTGGATGAGCTTAACAAGCATCGGGCCGGTGACGATGAACCAATGGTTGCTGATGAGGCGGAATTGGATCCCCAGTTGGCTGAGGAGTTGAAGGCATTTATGAATGCCAATGACCCCGCAGCTGCCGAAACCTTGGTCAATGCTCTAAATCATTGGCAACGCATGGTTTTCGAAATCTTTGTGGCACACTTTCAACAACGACAACCGAAGGATGCACTAGATATATCGACACATTGTCGGGCTAGCATTGATGGTAGCCGACCTCAGTTGTGTGCCATTCTCACAGGAGTTGCTGGAACTAGGAAGTCTCATGTCGTACGTTTATTGATTGCCAAGCCACGCGCATGTGGATTTTCAATACTCGTGTGCGGTGCTAGTGGCGTGGCAGCGCGGAACGTTGGTGGCGGAACCATCCACAGCTTGTTTTCTTTGTCCTTGGACCTTGATTGGCAAATCAAAGAGGGAACAATTCTTTGGTGGATGATTCGTAATGTTGACATGATTATTGTGGATGAGTTCTCACTTTTGTCGAACAAGCTCCTCCACACGTCGACTGACATACTACACAAAGTGCGACGAGACAAGCGGAATCCTTTCGGAGGAATTACAATGCTTCTTGTTGGCGACCCATTGCAGCTTCCCGCTGTTGATCTCGACATCTTCGATAGTGCCCTCTTCCGGAACCATTTTGTGCCGTTTGTGTTGACGGAGGTCATGCGCCAAGACGATGCACAATTCATCGACTTGCTCAATCGTGTACGCATTGGGGAGGAAACAGATGATGATCATCTCACTCTACAACAACGCATCGCTCCAAACAATGATGTTGCGCTACAAGATCTCGAAGATGCCCCCATGTTAGTGGGACGCAGGAATGCTATGCATCGGTGGAACGAACACTTCATGGCACAATTGGGATCCAATATTGTGACCTTCAACGCCACGTATGTGGACATGGGTGGTGCTCCTACCAATCAAGCCATGTGCGACTACATCAATTCTCGCAATCGCCGCGTGCTCCCACAACAGGTTTTTGTGGCCGCCGGTATGCGAGCCCGGCTAATTCGCAACGGTAGTATTCAGAATCGTTTGGTGAACTCGACAATGGTTGTTATCAAGCGATGGTCCAATGATGTTATCGTTGTGTGCCCCATTGGTCGCACTAGGGAGTACCCTATTTGTCGGTTCCAACAAATAATCCCCGTGTACGGGCCATCCGTGCAGGTCAAAATACTACAATTTCCGATGCTCGCAGGATATGCATGTACTGTTCACGGATCGCAAGGCTGCTCGTACCGGATTGTGTGGATTGATATGGCAACCTTCTTTGCCGCAGCACATGCGTATGTTGCATTGTCACGGGCACGGTCCCTGCAAGGTCTATATATCCTTAACTATCGCCGTGAGGCATTCCTTGTGGACCCCTACTACGTGCAGCTGTGGAATTGGTTTGTGGCGACAAATGTTTTGGCACCCAAGCCCGCTCAGCACATTCCTCCTTACCCACGTAGAACCTTCACATCCACTCTCATTGCCGGGATCATGTGTGTATGCCGCTCATGGCACACCAAATCTCATTTCCCCCAAAATTGGGATGCCCGCATTTTAAAAGTGAACATGTTGCTCATCTTGCAGTATGTGTCATTTCCATGGTGGTCTTACATTGATAGACAATTACAAGGAGACAAGTTGTCATTGGACATTGACGACCTCAATGAGGACGGAACGGAGTTGCCACGTATGCGCGGACGGCCTCATGGCACATCTCAGCAACCAAATGTTGGAGTGCACTTGTTGGATGGCAACAACAAGCCACATGTCTTTAGTGCCGATGTCTTGAGCCAAATGTCCGTTGTTCAGTTGCGGACCTTGTGTGCGGCTCATGGACTATCAACTTGTGGTACAAAGGCTGTTTTCCTGGAGCGCATTCTTCGAAAGCAAGACCACATTGAGGGTCCACCAAAACAGTACCCGACTAAATCGCATGTGTCTCCGCCTCCGTCCTCCATTGGTGACTACCCCCATTTGGATGCACGTAATTGCCACTTCAGCATTGAATATTGGCCGGATGAGACAAATGATTCCATCGGGCACAATGTCCATCTTGCAGAATGTGCGTGGTTGTCCACTGCAGCAGTCCAGTGCCTCCTTGAAGTTCTCTTGCCCCCAGGAACCACCTCGGTGAAACGTGTTATTATCGACATGCAGTTGGCCCAACTCATGCGACATTTTCCTACACTAAGCCTCATTTGTACAGAAAAATGCGCGTTACCATTATTGCTAACGTCCCAAAATTCCACGATAGGGGTCCACTACGTGTTGGTCACAAATCTCCAAAGGAATTGCAAGAGCCTAGTCATTCACGATTCCAAAAACGCCTCGTCAGAATGCGGGGCTCTGTTTCGAGTCATGTTGAAAAAGATTGGCTGGTCTTTCGTGTGGCACCATTACGGAACCCAACCTGATTCTGATACTTGTGGGTTCCGCGTGGTGATGCTCGCCATGCAATGGTGCGCCGCCAAAACGTTGACGGGACAGCTCCCACGATGGTTCTTGGCATATTGTGCAAGCATCCTTCAAATGTTTGCTGTTGATTCCACGACGTTGCGATCCACAGTGAATACGTTCCAGGACGCCACATACGAGGATGCTTTTACCATGTATGATGAACCCGTCATTTGGGCAATGACGGAGTGTGGGGCCCTACCTGACGTCACCGATGCTGAATTGGATGCCCACACAACCGAACACCATTGGACGTGCTCTCCACAAGCCACCAACCGTGGGCCATCACACCCAACGGTAGGCAGCAACCAGGCTCATCCAGATCCATCACAAACACATCAAGCTCAACGCTCCGAAACATCAAGGTCAAAGGGAGGTGCCAGCAGAAAGCCTACCCCAAACACAACACAAAAAGCTGGGCGCCCAAGTCCACCAACACCAACAGCAAAACCTTCGAGAAAAGTTCCCAAGTCCAGAAGAACTACTATGCCAGCACGACATCAACCTCCAAGCCAAGCACCATATCGTTCGCAACCACATCCACCCCAAGGAGGGCGCAAAAAGTCAACCAACTCCGAGGACCACCACTCCTCAAGAAAAAGGACATCCCAACAAAGCAACGGGCCACATTCCAAGAGACAACGTGCAACGGGCAGCGAGCAACGGGGTAGTCGCAAACGCCCTCGACCACACCAAAATCCAACGGCACCATCAAGCGAACCCCCCCGGTCACGTCCTCGAGCGGCCGGTACCCCGGTGGATCATTTGGCTTTAACGAAGAGAGAAATCACCGAGTGGTCCACAAGGATCACAGATGAGAACACCAGTCTTCGCCGGCGAAAGGCACATGCCTTGCACTTCTTGGGTGCCCAAGATGCAACCGCAGTAAAGGGGCAATACCGCTCTTTATCTCTACTTCTTCATCCGGACAAGAACAGGACCGACCCAATGGCGACCAAGAAATTCAAAGTGTTGGGTGCGGCAAAAGATTTGTTTGACTAGCCCATTAATCGGATGGCAACACTTAATGCGTCACAAGGTGCTCTACGAATGGACTTGGAAAACAGGTGTACTCTTAATCGAGTTACCTTCGTTTCTTCTCCAAGTCCAATTCCTGGTTGGCAAGGTATTTTTCCGTGTAAGGATTTTTGCCAACACAAATGGGGTGTAAGCGGGGAGGTGTGATGTACCTTCATGGCGATGTGGTCCAAAGCCACTGACCCGAGTTGCTATGGCCACACATCCGCACTAGCCTTTCAACCCCCCCCTTTATATGTGTGTCTGTTGTGAATCTAACCCCTTGCCCGCCTCAGGAGCCCACCCCCCTGAGGTTCGCACTAGGGCTGCGAATACCCAAGCCGATGCTACCCTCCCACACATTGGGGTGAGGGGCGGTGCGAAACGTCGGATCACACCTGGGCCGCATAGCCAACCATTAGGAGTTGCCCGACAAAGGTGGAAGATTTGGGTCAACCTCTCCACTTATCCACAACCCACACATGAGCAACACCCCTACTTTCCTTGTGAGGCATCTGAGACGAATAGCAACGTCGGCATGGGAGAGGGGTGTAGATTAGAGGATATATATATATATATATATTACTACACCCCTCTCCCCTTAAATTTAGCTAACAAGCAACAAGCAAGCAACAACAACAACACGTCTCCGTGCCGTTTTGGCCTTTGCTCCGTCCCAACGCTTCGGATCTTGTCCCTTTGTAGCCATCTTGGAGCCTAGGTGGTGCCCTTGCCAAATCCAAGTTTTGAGCCAAAAACTCACCGCTGGCGGCCCGGGGCGGTGTCGCCAAGTTGGGAGGTGCCCTCCCAAACCTGCGCAGCTTTGGGCCAAAAATAGCCATTTCCCCCCCAAAAACAGCCCTAGTAAGGGTTCAAAACAGCCAAACGAAGGCAAACGGCTGCTACACTGCACGTGCGGCTTGACTTTCTCGTGACCAAGGGACCTTTGGTGCCCTCTAACTCCACAATATGTCCGAGAAACGGCCCAAAAAGGCGCCAAAAAGCCTCAAAAACTGCGCCATTTGCACCAGCACCCCGAAACCAAGAACGGGCCGTATCTTGGGCTACGTGGCTCAAAAATGAATTCCGAGGGCACCTAGCTTACCCGCAACCCCCCACCTTTTATGGTTTCCAAGCCTCAGAATCGCCCAACGAGACACGTAGACCCCCGTACCAGTGGTCACTTGGTGCAGCCGGAGGGCCGGCAAGCCCACGCAGTGGGGGCCAACGGTGGGTCCACCAGGGTCCCCAGGGCGAAAAAAATGATTCTTTCCAAAAGTGTTCCTAGACCACTTGGGATGCTCAAACAAGTGTTTTTGGGCCATTTTGAGCCCGTGGTGGCGCGTTTTGGGCCATGGAAAATCCCAAAATGCCTTGAAAATGGGCCGTTTTGGGACCAACAATGGGTCAAAAATGGGTCAAAAACGCGTTTTTCCAAAAATGATCCTGGACCATTTATGATGCTCAAACAAGTGGTTTTAGCCCATTTTGAGCCCGTGGGGACGGGTTTTGGCTCCTGGAAACTCCCGGAATGCCTTGAAAATGGGCTGTTTTGGGACCAAAAATGGGTCAAAAATGGGTGAAAAAGGCGTTTTTCCAAAAGTGACCCCGGACCATTTGGGATGCTCAAACAAGTGTTTTTGGCCCATTTTGAGCCCGTTTTGACCGAGTTTAGCCCCTTCCACCACATGTATGCACCACTTTGTGCCCTTCGCACGTACCTTAGAGCCGTGTGGTGGAGCCACCTAGAGTTGGGAGAGGGGTGTAGATGGGAGGATATATATATATATATATATATATATACATATATATATATATACATATATATATATATATATACATATATGTATATACATACATATATATATATACATACATATATATATATATATATATATATATATATATATATATATATATATATATATATATATATATATATACATACATATATACATACATATATATATATATATATATATATATATACATACATATATATATATATATATATATATATATATATATATATATATATATATATATATATACCCTGGGGCCTAGTGGAGGGGCTGCGGCGGCTGCCGCGCCGAGTTGGGGGGGCGCATCACTGGGTGGTGAGGCAGAGCTCGCACTTGGCGGCGGTCCCGCTCCAGGCACCGGACTCTGCCGCGGCCCGTGCGATGGCCCCGCCTGTCCATCTTGTCCTGCCAAAGGAGCACGCCATCCTCTTGGTGCCGGGGGATAATGGTGAGCTCGAGCCGCGTGTGCCATCCATGCAAGCCCTTCAGCAAGTCCGGGAGATGGAGTGGCGTTCGCTAGCGGCTCGCACCAGGGCGCACACGCCACTGGCTGGCGCCTGCGAGGCGATGCCCCTGGGAGCTGTGCACCACGGCCCAACGCACAGGAATATGCTGCGGGCACGCGACGGTCGCTTGTCCACCATGCAGGTCATGCGACGGTGGAGACAAAAGCTCACGCGTATGGCAATACCAGCCCACCCCTGTATCTTTTGTGGGGGGCCGGAGGAGGACATTGGCCACATGCGCCTACTGTGTGCGCGGGACGAGGAGGTGGCTGGGCTCCTGTGCAGGCGTGTGGAGGAGTTCACGGCGGAGCTACCCCTGACAGACAGGGCGGTGGAGTTCGTGGCGTGCAGGGAGCACGGCTGCAGGTGGACTGAATCCTTGATGGCGGGTGTCGTCCCCGGGGACCTGAAGCGGCTGTTCGCCGCGGTGCGAGCGGCGTCGTCCCGGGGCCCTGCCAAGGCCAGGCTCTTTGTGGAGGACATGGTCCAGATTGGGGAAGATGTGTATGCCCGCAGGAACCAATGGCTCACCCAGATCATGCAGCTGCCGATGCAAGATCGAAGGAGAGCGGTATACGCGTTCCTGCGCGGTGACACACCCTTCTGCCCGCCGGCAGGGAGGATCATGCAGCGTCCGCCGTGGAACCCGTTTGCCGGCCTCCCCGGCGACCTGCGGGCAACCTTTCAGAGGGCACCGCTGCACGCACTGCTGGTGTCGCGGTCGTGCATCGAGCATGAAGAGGCCCTGTCCTTGTTCCCTCACTGGATGGCGGCGGTGGCGCACGCCTTCGACCTGTGGATCGGTTCCTGGGTGGCGCGGGACATCACGACATTCAGGGAGTGGTCCCGCGTGGTGTCGGCGCAATCGTAGGCCCAGGTGCGTGGTACCAAGGTGAGAAGCCCCGACGGCCAGAGTGATCCCTGGATGCAGGTGTACGCCAACCATCCAGCTGTGGGGAACGTCATGGGCTGGCCTCGCGAGGTGCTGCCGGTCCTTCAGCAACCTCTGTGCAGTTTCCCAATCCTGGCGGTGGCTGTCGTGCTCGACGTGGGTACGTTGTGGCTGTATGACCGGCAGCTGCGACGAGTCGTACCAGCGGTCACGGAGCAGCGGTCCATGGCGGTGTTAATGGGCTCCAAGCAGCTGGCACGCTACAGGGCAACGACGCGCAGGGCCACGTCACGGAGGCCATGTTCTCTCTGCCAGAGGGGGACGACCACGTGGCTGCCGATGCCCGTCACACCCTTGACACCCTGGGCCTCGAGGCGGTCATTGAGGCTCGGGCGGGAGGACAACGCTTGGTTCTGGCTTCCGTCAGGGGCCCGGAGCAGGACGGGGTTGATGTCATCGGGGAGGTCTTACGGGACTACGGTTGGGAGCTCCTGGCGCATGGCACACACAGTCCCAAAGTGGCGTGGTGGCCCCGGCTGCTTGAGAGCCTGCCGGTGATGCCCGACGGGCGACCGATACTCCGCCCGGTGTCCACGTGGGAGGAAGCGAGGCGCAGCCTCCTCAGTTGTGCCACAGCACGCACGCTGGCGGGTGCCTTGCTCGGACTCCAGGACGCGTGCTGCGATGTTTGGCAGGACCTGTGGTCGCAGTGTTGTGATGGTAGCTGCGTTCCGTCGCGGTCTGTGCTTCCGCAGCGATGCCACGGGTGCGGGGAAACGGTGTCAGTTTGGGTTCATCAGTGTGCCTCCATCCCGCTGTGCGGGACATGTAAGGAGCGTGCCGATAGGGGATGGCCTAAGGCGAGGTGGGCACTGCGGCACTCTGGACAGATGTCCTCTAGCGCCTGGAAGACTATCCAGGGTGGCCTGAAGAGCGTCCGAGTGGAAGGGGTACGGTGCCCTGGAGCGCCGTCTGCGGCCCTGCCCCTGATGCTGTGGTGGGCGGCTGTGGAGGGCGACTCACGGATACTCTGGTTGTGGCATCGCGGAGGAAATGGTGACGGCGTGGTGGGGGCCGGGGGTGCAGATTGATGGGGTTGGGGATTGTGGGTGCACCAGCTACCGTCCCTACGCTGGACGCAGCGGAGGGGGTAGCGCCGGAGAAGCAGTGCCTTCACGGCCTGATTGTGCGGTACTGGCAGGCGGCGTATGACGGCCAACGCGATGTGACAGGTCCTGCCGGCCTGATGGTGAGCCGTACTGCCCCCGTGCATGAGGGTCGGACAGGGATGCTTCACCCGCCTGCCCCGGGTCGCCGCATACAGTAGTGAGGTGTCATGGGTCGTCCCGACCAGGGTAATAAGGCCCAAACCCCTGTAGGGTATTCCCTTGGCACCGGGGTCTTTACTGGCGGCCCGGCTACGGCAGTATTGGGAGTGGTTGCTCGGGATACACCGGGGGTGCACGGAGTTGTCTGGGGGTTACGGCGTCGCGGCGCCCCCTGGGAGTGTTACACAGGGTTGCGGGGACAGCCTGCAGGCCCCGGGAGCGGCGACGAGGCGAAGATGTGTGCGTAGAAGGATATGACAGTGGGGTCGTCAGGGGGACAGTATGGCGGGCGTCGTGGAGACGGCGTGGCAGCCTGGGAGGAGCACTCACGGGGGGCACGTGGAGTTCCAGGTGACGGAGTACTGGAGTCTTGGGGGTAAACGCGGCGGTACTGGGATCTGTACGGTGGGGGTACGCGGCGGTACTGGGGAACCGTACAGTGGGGGAGCAGCGGGAAAGTACCAGATGACGGTGTACTGGCATCGTGGGGGTATACGCGGCGGTACTGGGGACCGTATGGTGAGGGTACGCGGCGGTACTGGAGGGCCGTACAGTGGGGGCGCTACGGGGTTGCATGGCGGTACTGGGGTGTCCCCCTGACCCCTCTAACAACTCAGGGGGAGTGCGGGGGCATCCCCTGGCCCCGTTAACAAACTAGAGGGACCGTGCCTGCGGGCATGTACATAGTCTAACCTCTGACCATGGCCCTGTGGTTGCGGTGGTGCGTGTCGTGGCGGCTCGCAGGTGGCGTCGGCGTGGCAACAGCGGTACTGCGTGGCGTCGTAGCGAAGAGTATGCGGTCGCCTCACCACTGTAACGGCTTACCCCTGGGGGGCGCCAGTCCGGTCGGCTAGAGGCGAGGGGGGAAGAGGAGCGGCATGCTGAGTGGTCCGGGGGGTGACGCGCGGGCCAATGCTATAAGTAGGCTCGCCACGTCGTCGGTGGGGGCCGAACCTGCGGCCTGGCCGCTGCTGTGGCGGAAGAGGCGCAACCACGGGAGCTGGCCAATCAGTGCAAGTAAGGATCAAGGGTAGGCGCCAGGGCAATGTATGTCGGCCAGATGAGGTGCACCTGGTTACCACAGCCCGGAGCGACCCTCTGGTGGGTACCCCTACAGGGGGTCGATAACCAAGCTACGGCACCCACCAGCCCGAATCCCAGCCAGCGATATTCACGGGTTGCGCCACTCCCGTCGCGTAGCGGCCGGCGTCCCCCCCTGTAGACCCTCAAGATATATTATACGTGGGCAAGTGGATGCCTCGAAGCTGATTGGGTGCTGGCCCCTGACATGGAGTGCCCGCATGGTATATATCTGGGGTGTGGGAGCAGCTCAGGGCCACGGGGACGTGGAATTGGTACCGTGTTTCTGTACTATACTAGGGGGATGGTGCGGTGGGTCGGTGGCGTACATTGTGGAGACATGGGGGCGATGAAAGCTGAGGGCCAGGCTAGGCTGGAGCCTCCCAGAAATCCTGGCTATGCACATACGGGCTATTGCGTGCTGGCAGAGGGATACGTGGAGTCAGGGGTGGTGGGCAATTTCGAGAACGCAGACGGCAATGGATTCCATGGGGTCATGGGTGATGGATGTCTCCACGGTGGCGGGGGTACGCGAATGACGGAGGGTCAGCTCTCGCTTCGCCGCATGCGTGCTGCTTTGTTCCTTGGTTGCCGCTTTGCGACGGACAGAGAAGCCCTTGCTTTCTACTTGTTGCGATGCTGCTGCGTTGCTTTGCCTTGCCCCCATACCCCCGGCGAACAAACGGGCCAGCGCCCGTCGCCGTTGCTAATGCTAACGCCATGCAGTTGCCACTGCCCCCAAAGCCTGGTTGACCGGTATCCCCGGTCCTCTGGGTCCTCCGTCATGCTGTGGGCCACCTCAGGCAGCCCTGGGACCCACGGGATCAAGCGAGGCAGGAACCACCTGTCGGCGCGAGATGCCCGGTAACTCCAGTAGACGGCATGATAAGTGGTTATGACTATGACTATGACTATATATATATATATATATATATATATATATATATATATATATATATATATATATATATATCCTCTAATCTACACCCCTCTCCCATGCCGACGTTGCTATTCGTCTCAGATGCCTCACAAGGAAAGTAGGGGTGTTACTCATGTGTGTGTTGTGGATAAGCGGAGAGGCGGACCCAATCTGCCACCTCTGTCGGGCACCTCCGAACGGTTGGCTATGCGGCCCAGGTGTGTTCCGACGGTTCGCACCGCCCCTCACCCCAATGCGGGGGAGGGTAGCATAGGCTTGGGTATTCGCAGCCGCACCGCGAACCTCAGGGGGGTGGGCTCCTGAGGCGGGCAAGGGGTTAGATTCACAACAGACACAAGGTTAGTGCGGACGTGTAGCCATTGAAACTCCGGTCGGTGGCTTTGGACCACACCGCCATCAAAGTACATCACACCTCCCCGCTTACACCCCATTTGCACAACCCTTCTTCCCCCTCAAACAAAAAATGATTTGGTCCCTTGGGACACTTTCTAAGCAGTTGCCAATAAAAATGGTTGCAGGCAAATGGGCCAGTGCGGACGTGTGGCCATAGCAACTCGGGGCGGTGGTTTTGGACCACACCGCCATAAAGGTACATCACCCCTCCCTGCTTACACAGCATTTGCACAACCCTTCTTCTCCCTCAAACAAAAGATGATTTGGTTACTTGGGACACTTTGTAAGCAGTTGCCAATGAACATGATTGTAGGCAAATGGGCTAGTGCGGACGTGTGGCGATAGCGACTCGGGGCGGTGGCTTTGGACCACACCGCCATGAAGGTACATCACCCCTCCTTGCTCACACCCCATTTGCACAACCCTTATTCCCCCCCAAACAAAAGATGACTTGGTTCCTTGGGACACTACCTTAGCAGTTGCCAAAAAAATGGTTGCAGGCAAATGGGGGGGCTCAGCATGGTACTCTTAGGAAACAAAAGTAGTGTATGGCACGCGGTTTTAGAGGGTGGGCGGAGCCTTAGAGGGGTAAGCTGATGAGGCGGGCAAGCGGTTAGTATAGACACACATAACGAGGTGGGGCGTTTCAAGGCAAGTGCGGATGTATGGTGGCTTTGGACCACACGGACACGAAGGTAGATCACTATTCCCCCTCCCTCCATGCTTTCACGGCCCTTCTCCCCTTGCAAAGAAAAGAGCTACCATCGGAGCGGAAGAGACGGGATGGGCTGAGGTAAGGGGGGTTAGCACGTTACTGTTAGACAACGCAAGTAGTGTGTGGTTCGAGGATGAGGGTTTTTTTGCTTGGTTGTGGTATGGGGTCGGGAACGATGTGGAAATAGAATGTATTCGCCATTCGGGAAACGGCCCATTTTCAAGGCATTTTGGGATTTTCCGTGGCCCAAAACACGCCACCACGGGCTCAAAACGGGCCAAAAACACGCGTTTGAGCATCCCAAGTGGTCCGGGAACAACTTTGGAAAAAATAATTTTTTTCGCCCCGGGGACCCTGGTGGACCCACCGTTGGCCCCCGCCGTGCGCGGGCCGGGCTGCCCTCTGACTGCACCAAGTGACCACTAGTACGGGGGTCTACGCGTCTCGTTGGGCCATTCCGAGGGGTGGAAACCACAAAAAGTGGGGGGTTGCGCGTGGACTAGGTGCCCTCAGAATCGGAATTGGAGCCACGTAGCCCAAGATACGGTCCGTGCTTGGTTTCGGGGGGTTGGTGCATATTGCGTCGTTTTTGGGGCTTTTTGGCACCTTTTTGGGCCGTTTCTGGGACATATCGTGGAGTTGAAGGGCACTAGAGGGCTCTTTGACACGGTGAAGTCAAGCCGCACGTGGAGTGTGGCCACCGTTTTCCTTCGTTTGGGCGTTTCGCCCGGGTTTGGGGGCTATTTTGGGCGAAAATGGCTGTTTTTGGCCCAAAACAACGCAGATTTGGGAGGGCACCTTCCGACTTGGCGCCACCGCCCCGGGCCGCCACTGGTGAGTTTTTGGCTCAAAACTTGGATTTGGCAAGGGCACCACCTAGGCTCCAAGATGGCCACATGGGCAAATGATCCGAAGCGTTGGCACGGAGCAATGGCCAAAACGGCAAGGAGACGTGTTGCTTGTTGTTGCTTGTTGTTAGCTAAATTTAAGGGGAGAGGGGTGTAGTAATATATATATATATATATATATATATATATATGTATGTGTATGTATATATATATATATATATATATATATATATATATATATACATATATATACATATATATATATATATATATATATATATATATATATATATATATATATATATATATATATATGTATATATATATATATATATATATGTATATATATGTATATATATATATATATATATATATATATATATATATATATATATATCCTCCAATCTACGCCAAAAAGCCCCAAAAGCTGCGCAATGTGCACCAGCACCCCGAAACCAAGAACGGGCCGCATCTTGGGCTACGTGGCTCAAGAACGAATTCCGAAGGCACCTAGTCCACCCGCAACCACCCACTTTTTATGGCTTCCACCCCTCAGAATCGCCCAACGAGACACGGAGACCCCCGTACCAGTGGTCACTTGGAGGGCCGGCCAGGCCACGCACAGTGGGGGCCAACGGTGGGTCCACCAGGGTCCCCAGGGCGAAAAAAATCATTTTTTGCAAAGTTGTTCCTAGACCACTTGGGGTGCTCAAACAAGTGTTTTTAGCCCATTTTGATCCCGTGGTGACGTGTTTTGGACCATGGAAAATCCCAAAATGCCTTGAAAATGGGCCATTTTGGGCCCAAAAGTGGGTCAAAAATGGGTCAAAAACGCGTTTTTCCAAATGTGATCCTCAACCATTGACCCACCGTTGGCCCCCGCCATGCACGGGCCGGGCTGCCCTCCGCCTCCACCAAGTGACCACTGGTACGGGTGTCTAGGCGTCCGCTTGGGCAATTCCATGGGCCAAAACGCGTCACCACGGGCTCAAAATGGGCTAAAAACACTTGTTCGAGCATCCCAAATGCTCCAGGATCACTTTTGGAAAAACACATTTTTGACCCATTTTTGACCATTTTTGGTCTTGAAACGGCCCATTTTCAAGGCATTTTGGGATTTTCCATGGCTCATAACGCGCCACCACGGGCTCAAAACGGCCTAAAAACACTTGTTTGAGCATCCCAAATGGTTTAGGAACAACTTTGAAAAAAATGTTTTTTTTCGCCCCGGGGACCCCGGTGGACCCACCGTTGGCCCCAACTCTGCGCGGGCTGCACTGCCCTCCGGCCCCACCAGGTGACCACTGGTACGGGGGTCTAGGCGTCTCGTTGGGCGATTTCAAAGCTTGCAAACCACAAAAAGTGGGGGGTTGCGGGTGGAATAAGTGCCCTTGGAATTCGGTTTTGAGCCACGTAGCCCAAGATACGGCCCGTTCTTGGTTTTGGAGAAGTTTGACACAAATAGCGCACATTCAAGCCATTTTTGGCCATGTTTGGGCCGTTTCTCGGACATATTGTGGAGCTAGAGGGCAAGAAAGGGCTCTTGGTCACGGGGCAATTGAGGCGCACGTGGAGTGTAGCAACCGCTTCTCTTCGTTTGTCCGTTTTGACTGGGTTTTGGGGCTGTTTTGGGCCAAAAACAGCTATTTTGGGGCACAAAATGCGCAGTTTTGGGAGGGCACCTCCCGACTTGGCGCCCCCGCCCCGAGGCGCCACGGGTGAGTTTCTGGCTGAAAACTTGGATTTGGCAAGGGCACCACCTAGGCTGTAGGATGCCTAGAGTAGGGTAGAGCCCGGAGCGATGAGGCGGAGCAATGGCCAAAACGGAAAGGAGAACTGCTTGTTGCTTGCTTGCTTGTTGTTGCTTGTTAGCTAGATTTAAGGGGAGAGGGGTGTATATATCCTCCAATCTACACCCCTCTCCCCAACTCTAGGAAGGGGCGTGCGAAAGGCACAACGTGGTGCATACATGTGGTGGAAGGGGCTAAACTCGGTCAAAACGGGGTCAAAATGGGCCAAAAACACTTGTTTGAGCATCCCAAATGGTCCAAGTTCACTTTTGGAAGAACACGTTTTTGACCCATTTTTGACCCTTTTTCTTAGGCGGCCCTATACGCACGTAGCAAAATTGCCACAGTTCCCAAATGGGTACCACCCCAAAACGGGGATTGAAAAACCACTTTGAAAAATTGCACAATTGTGCTCTGCAGGGAACACCCCCAAAAACCTTTGAATTATCCAAAATGACTGTGTGTAGGGGGTACGACATGTGCCAGTCAAAACTCAGGTATCCCCTTCAAATTTGGGCACTGCACTGTCCATCCGAAAAAAATCCAATTGTTCCAAATAATCCGCTGCTGCATTTCAAACCACACCGTAAAATGCAACCTAAAAAATGAAGCAAGGAGGATGACAGGCAAACACATGCAAAAATCTGGTTTGCTTTTTGTTACCGCGTCTGCTGACCCAGTCACTGTGATTGTATGCGAAGCGTGACAAATATTGCACCACCAGTGGTGCCGACAAACAACGGAGGCGCCGCCAGTGCAGCCAATGCAATAATGAATGACGGCAACAATGCCTGCAAAAGAAATGGTGCAGCAGGGGTAAAAAAAATGGCGAGTCGCTGAATTTGGGCACTGCAGCGCCCAAAATTACCAAAACATGAAAAAGGGCACCAGTCTCGCACCTGCATAGAACAGGACGCGCGACAGTGTGCAAATCGAGGCGAAAAAACTACTGACATGGACACACGCAGTGCCAACCGCACAACGCAGTCTACTTCTTCTTTGGTGGAGCCTTCTTACCCTTGGCCTGACCTACTTTGGCGTGAAACATATCGAGGGGGGTATTGTGCTTGGCCTTTTTGGCTGGCCGTTTGGGGGGACCATCAACCTCATCCCCACTGTCGTCGGAGGACGGCTTCTTCTTGCTGGCGGTGCTCCTCTTCTTGCTGTCACCACCTCCGACCAGCACGATCTCGTCATCCTCCTCTTCCTCCACATCGTCCCCCCCCTCCTCATCTTCCCCGTCCCCAGGCTGCTGCACCACAACTGGCATACAGTCCCTAATCCTTGGCATCCAAGCGTCCCAGTTAACCAAATAGACACAGTCCATCTCCTGCACATACGCCGCTAGCTGTTCATAGAACTCGTTAAACAAACCCTGGCGCCCAATGAAACAAGCTGCCAGACAGGGGGACTCAGGAAGGCAGGACAGGAGCTATGCTAGCAATACAGCCGATGCCGTCAAAAGGAGGAGCCACACTTCATCCTCGGACTGTCTGTCGCGTCGGGGAACAATACCAAGCACATGCAAGAGCCAACCAGCCGCTGCCAGACCAATGGTGCTGCCGTATGCACCTTGATCGCAAATGAAAATATTCGGGACCTTCACCCTAAACTTGTCTGGGACACAAAAGCAAATAGTCCTCTCCTCGAACCGATAGGTCGGGTGACCGACTGCCTGATCAAAAAAAGAGGTCATCATATACTGCCAGGCTCCACACTCCTCAGAGTTGCGCAACTAATTAACCGGGAACTTAACGTCGGCCGCCATTCCACCAATAGCCACAGGTACCAACTTCCCAGCAACCTTCAGCACCAACGGATGGATATCGTCCATTTGTTCCTTCGTACACTCAATGAAGACCTGTTGTCAAAAGCACATTTCATTACAGATGGGCACCGCAGTGCCTAAAGTGACCAGCAATGCGAAATCGTCGTATGTCCAAGGGACAACGAACATGTTGAAGGCGGATGGGGTCGTCCATCAACCCTTGCAAGCCATCAATGAATTTTTTATGGCTCTGCACCAACAAGTCTGCAGTGTACCCAATCCTCTGCCGCAAAACCGAGAGGCTAGGAAAAGACGGCATAACGTCAACAGGTTGTTTCAAGAGTATGATAGCACCGGCTGTACAATTAAGGGACCGGTTCTCATTACCAGGCACAGGCCGGAAGTTACGTCTATAAAAATTACCGAACCATAGGACAGCGCGTTTACCTTCCAACGTCTGCCAAAGACTGGTGCACGCAGCTGCTCCTTGAACAGCAAAGGAGGGTCCATGGTAAGAACATTGACCCATGTGAGCCAAACACCTACATTGCACACGACTCTTGGGTTGAACACCTACAGCCCTCTTGGCATGTGGACAACACCTCTTGTGTAGAACAGACCATATATGAAAAATCTCTTGCTCAGCAACACGGAACCATTGGTCCGGCAGACAATTAACGGTCCGCCTGTCCCTTTGTTGGATGTATTCACCAACGGACCGCCTACTTCTCCACTCCATCCGGAGATCTAACACCCACGTACAAAACGCATCGGCACCCTTATCCCTACCCACAGCCTCAGATAGATCCTCCTTTGAAGCATATACCTTCGAACTAAGGAACTACCGGAAGGGAGCCGCATCCATGGACAAAAGTCCTGTTCGCAGGCAGCAAAGGTAAGGGGACAAAGAAAACAGAGACACTATCACAAAACAAACCTGATGCGGCATAGACCAAAAGCAGCTAGCGAAGATCCAAACAATGTATCCCGCAATGGACGTGGAACGTTCCAAAGCCTTGGTACACTCCAAGGTGGCAGTCAGACAACCGGCAGTATATTTCCAATGAGCAGAGGATGAGTACCAACGTCCAATGATTCATACGTCCTTTGTAAGGTGTTACGCAATGGGAACCAATAGGAGTGAAATACGGAGTTTGAAATTTTTTGGACACTGCAGTGCCCAAAAGTACGCGAAGTCCATTTTCAAGTGCACATCTGGACAGGAATGGAAGTGATTGGGCAAGGGACATTGTACGTGGCCTTCCGAGTATAACACCGCGGTGCGATGACCCATTGATAACGGGTATGCCAAGTTTTGATGCCTGCTGCTGCAGTATGACATCACTTGTGGAGATGACTACAGAGGTGTACTGAAGAACCCACTGAAAAAGGCCATTTCAAATTCTTGGGCACTGCAGTGCCCAAAAATTTTAAATGATACAATTTTCAGCCCGGAATAGGGGGTGTATATGTGCACCTCTGGAAGCAACAAAAGGCGAGGTTGTTGTATCCCGCGATGAAAATACACGTGGGGTTGGCCGAAAAAATGATATGCTTTTTTTGGGTGCAAAAAACGGATGTTGAAATCGCCATGAATCGTGCCTTTTAGCAACGAAGTCTACGTGCGTAAAGGGCCGCCTAAAGTTTTTGGTCCCAACACGACCCATTTTCAAGGCATTTTGGGATTTTCCATGTCCCAAAAAGTGTCTCCACGGGCTCAAAATGGGCTACAACCACTTGTTTGAGCATCCTAAGTGGTCCGGGAACAACTTTGAAAAAAATGATTTTTTCGCCCCGGGAACCTTGGTGGACCCACTGTTGGCCCCCGCCATGCGCGGGCCGGGATGCCCTCCGGCTCCACCAAGTGACCACTGGTACGGCTGTCTAGGCGTCCGCTTGGGCAATTCCATGGGCCAAAACGCGTCACCACGGGCTCAAAAGGGGCTAAAAACACTTGTTCGAGCATCCCAAATGGTCCAGCATCACTTTTGGAAAAACACGTTTTTGACCCGTTTTTGACCATTTTTGGTCTGGAACCGACCCATTTTCAAGGCATGTTGGGATTTTCCATGGCTCATAACGCGCCACCACGGGCTCAAAACGGCCTGAAAACACTTGTTTGAGCATCCCAAATGGTCTAGGAACACGTTTGAAAAAAAATGATTTTTTTCGCCCCGGGGACCCCGGTGGACCCACCGTTGGCCCCAACTCTGCGCGGGGTGCGCTGCCCTCCGGCCCCACCAAGTGACCACTGGTACGGGGGTCTAGGCGTCTCGTTGGGCGATTTCAAAGCTTGCAAACCACAAAAAGTGGGGGGTTGCGGCCGGAATAAGTGTCCTTGGAATTCGGTTTTGAGCCACGTAGCCCAAGATACGGCCCGTTCTTGGTTTTGGAGATGTTTGACACAAACAGCGCACATTCAAGCCATTTTTGGCCATGCTTGGGCCGTTTCTCGGACATATTGTGGGGCTAGAGGGCAAGAAAGGGCTCTTGGCCACGGGGCAATTGAGGCGCACGTGGAGTGTAGCAACCGCTTCTCTTCGTTTGTCCGTTTTGACTGGGTTTTGGGGCTGTTTTGGGCCAAAAACAGCTATTTTGGGGCACAAAATGCGCAGTTTTGGGAGGGCACCTCCCGACTTGGCGCCCCCGCCCCGAGGCGCCACGGGTGAGTTTCTGGCTGAAAACTTGGATTTGGCAAGGGCACCACCTAGGCTGTAGGATGCCTAGAGTAGGGTAGAGCCCGGAGCGATGAGGCGGAGCAATGGCCAAAACGGAAAGGAGAAGTGCTTGTTGCTTGCTTGCTTGTTGTTGCTTGTTAACTAGATTTAAGGGGAGAGGGGTGTATATATATCCTCCAATCTACACCCCTCTCCCCAACTCTAGGAAGGGGCGCGCGAAAGGCACAACGTGGTGCATACATGTGGTGGAAGGGGCTAAACTCGGTCAAAACGGGGTCAAAATGGGCCAAAAACACTTGTTTGAGCATCCCAAATGGTCCAAGTTCACTTTTGGATAAACACGTTTTTGACCCATTTTTGACCCTTTTTTGGTCCCAACACCACCCGTTTTCATGGCATTTTGGGATTTTCCATGGGCCAAAACACGTCTCCACGGGCTCAAAATGGGCTGAAAACACTTGTTTGAGCATCCCAAATGGTCCACGATCACTTTTGAAAAACCGCGTTTTTGACCCATTTTTGACCCTTTTTTGGTCCCAACACCACCCGTTTTCAAGGCATTTTGGGATTTTCCATGGCCCAAAACGCGTCACCACGGGCACAAGATGGGCTAAAAACACGTGTTTGAGCATCCTAAGTGGTCCGTGAACAACTTTGAAAAAACTGCTTTTTTCGCCCCGGGGACCCTGGTGGACCCACCGTAGGGCCACGCCATGCGCGGGCCGGGATGCCCTCCGGCTCCACCAAGTGACCACTGGTACGGGTGTCTAGGCGTCCGCTTGGGCAATTCCATGGGCCAAAACGCGTCACCACGGGCTCAAAATGGGCTAAAAACACTTGTTCGAGCATCCGGAATGGTCCAGGATCACTTTTGGAAAAACACATTTTTGACCCATTTTTGACCATTTTTGGTCTGGGACCGGCCCATTTTCAAGGCATGTTGGGATTTTCCATGGCTCATAACGCGCCACCACGGGCTCAAAGCGGCCTAAAAACACTTGTTTGAGCATCCCAAATGGTCTAGGAACAACTTTGAAAAAAAAATTTCTTCGCCCCGGGGACCCCGGTGGACCCACCGTTGGCCCCAACTCTGCGCGGGGTGCGCTGCCCTCCGGCCCCACCAAGTGACCACTGGTATGGGGGTTTAGGCGTCTTGTTGGGCGATTTCAAAGCTTGCAAACCACAAAAAGTGGGGGGTTGCGGAAGGAATAAGTGCCCTTGGAATTCGGTTTTGAGCCACGTAGCCCAAGATACGGCCCGTTCTTGGTTTTGGAGATGTTTGACACAAACAGCGCACATTCAAGCCATTTTTGGCCATGCTTGGGCCGTTTCTCGGACATATTGGGGAGCTAGAGGGCAAGAAAGGGCTCTTGGTCACGGGGCAATTGAGGCGCACGTGGAGTGTAGCAACCGCTTCTCTTCGGTGGTCCGTTTTGACTGAGTTTTGGGGCTGTTTTGGGCCAAAAACAGCTATTTTGGGGCACAAAATGCGCAGTTTTGGGAGGGCACCTCCCGACTTGGCGCCCCCGCCCCGAGGCGCCACGGGTGAGTTTCTGGCTAAAAACTTGGATTTGGCAAGGGCACCACCTAGGCTGTAGGATGCCTAGAGTAGGGTAGAGCCCGGAGCGATGAGGCGGAGCAATGGCCAAAACGGAAAGGAGAAGTGCTTGTTGCTTGCTTGCTTGTTGTTGCTTGTTAGCTAGATTTAAGGGGAGAGGGGTGTATATATATCCTCCAATCTACACCCCTCTCCCCAACTCTAGGAAGGGGCGTGCAAAAGGCACAACGTGGTGCATACATGTGGTGGAAGGGGCTAAACTCCGTCAAAACGGGGTCAAAATGGGCCAAAAACACTTGTTTGAGCACCCCAAATGATCCAAGTTCACTTTTGGAAAAACACGTTTTTGACCCATTTTTGACCCACTTTTGGTCCCAAAACGGCCCATTTTCAAGGCATTTTGGGAATTTCCATGGCTCATAACGCGCCACCACGGGCTCAAAGCGGCCTAAAAACAGTTGTTTGAGCATCCCAAATGGTCTAGGAACAACTTTGAAAAAAATGATTTTTTTCGCCCCGGGGACCCCGGTGGACCCACCGTTGGCCCCAACTCTGCGCGGGCTGCACTGCCCTCCGGCCCCACCAAGTGACCACTGGTACGGGGGTCTAGGCGTCTTGTTGGGCGATTTCAAAGCTTGCAAACCACAAAAAGTGGGGGGTTGCGGGTGGAATAAGTGCCCTTGGAATTTGGTTTTGAGCCACGTAGCCCAAGATACGGCCCGTTTCTGGTTTTGGAGATGTTTGACACAAACAGCGCACATTCAAGCCATTTTTGGCCATGCTTGGGCCGTTTCTCGGACATATTGGGGAGCTAGAGGGCAAGAAAGGGCTCTTGGTCACGGGGCAATTGAGGCGCACGTGGAGTGTAGCAACCGCTTCTCTTCGTTTGTCCGTTTTGACTGGGTTTTGGGGCTGTTTTGGGCCAAAAACAGCTATTTTGGAGCACAAAATGCGCAGTTTTGGGAGGGCACCTCCCGACTTGGCGCCCCCGCCCCGAGGCGCCACGGGTGAGTTTCTGGCTAAAAACTTGGATTGGGCAAGGGCACCACCTAGGCTGTAGGATGCCTAGAGTAGGGTAGAGCCCGGAGCGATGAGGCGGAGCAATGGCCAAAACGGAAAGGAGAAGTGCTTGTTGCTTGCTTGCTTGTTGTTGCTTGTTAGCTAGATTTAAGGGGAGAGGGGTGTATATATCCTCCAATCTACACCCCTCTCCCCAACTCTAGGAAGGGGCGTGCAAAAGGCACAACGTGGTACATACATGTGGTGGAAGGGGCTAAACTCCGTCAAAACGGGGTCAAAATGGGCCAAAAACACTTGTTTGAGCATCCCAAATGATCCAAGTTCACTTTTGGAAAAACACGTTTTTGACCCATTTTTGACCCACTTTTGGTCCCAAAACGGCCCATTTTCAAGGCATTTTGGGATTTTCCGTGGCTCATAACGCGCCACCACGGGCTCAAAGCAGCCTAAAAACAGTTGTTTGAGCATCCCAAATGGTCTAGGAACAACTTTGAAAAAAACGATTTTTTTCGCCCCGGGGACCCCGCCGGACCCACCGTTGGCCCCAACTCTGCGCGGGCTGCACTGCCCTCCGGCCCCACCAAGTGACCACTGGTACGGGGGTCTAGGCGTCTCGTTGGGCGATTTCAAAGCTTGCAAACCACAAAAAGTGGGGGGTTGCGGGTGGAATAAGTGCCCTCGGAATTCGGTTTTGAGCCACGTAGCCCAAGATACGGCCCGTTCTTGGTTTTGGGGATGTTTGACACAAACAGCGCACATTCAAGCCATTTTTGGCCATGTTTGGGCCGTTTGTCGGAGATATTGCGGAGCTAGAGGGCAAGAAAGGGCTCTTGGTAAAGGGGCAATTGAGGCGCACGTGGAGTGTAGCAACCGCTTCTCTTCGTTTGTCTGTTTGGACTGGGTTTTGGGGCTGTTTTGGGCCAAAAACAGCTATTTTGGGGCACAAAATGCGCAGTTTTGGGAGGGCACCTCCCGACTTGGCGCCCCCGCCCCGAGGCGTCACGGGTGAGTTTCTGGCTGAAAACTTGGATTCGGCAAGGGCACCACCTAGGCTGTAGGATGCCTAGAGTAGGGTAGAGCCCGGAGCGATGAGGCGGAGCAATGGCCAAAACAAAAAGGAGAAGTGCTTGTGGCTTGCTTGCTTGTTGTTGCTTGTTAGCTAGATTTAAGGGGAGAGGGGTGTATATATCCTCCAATCTACACCCCTCTCCCCAACTCTAGGAAGGGGCGTGCAAAAGGCACAACGTGGTGCATACACGTGGTGGAAGGGGCTAAACTCGGTCAAAACGGGGTCAAAATGGGCCAAAAACACTTGTTTGAGCATCCCAAATGGTCCAAGTTCACTTTTGGAAGAACACGTTTTTGACCCATTTTTGACCCTTTTTTGGTCCCAACACGACCCATTTTCAAGGCATTTTGGGATTTTCCATGGGCCCAATCGTGTCTCCACGGGCTCAAAATGGGCCAAAAACACTTGTTTGAGCATCCCAAATGGTCCACGGTCACTTTTGGAAAAACGCGTTTTTGACCCATTTTTGACCCTTTTTTTGTCCCAACACGGCCCATTTTCAAGGCATTTTGGGATTTTCCATGGCCCAAAACGCGTCACGACGGGGCTGAAAACACGTGTTTGAGCATCCTAAGTGGTCCGTGAACAACTTTGAAAAAAATGCTTTTTTCGCCCCGGGCACCCTGGTGGACCCACAGTTGGCCCCCGCCATGCGCGGGCCGGGCTGCCCTCCGGCTCCACCAAGTGACCACTGGTACGGGTGTCTAGGCGTCCGCTTGGGCAATTCCATGGGCCAAAATGCGTCACCACGGGCTCAAAATGGGCTAAAAACACTTGTTCGAGCATCCCAAATGGTCCAGCATCACTTTTGGAAAAACACGTTTTTGACCCATTTTTGACCATTTTTGGTCTGGAACCGGCACATTTTCAAGGCATGTTGGGATTTTCCATGCCTCATAACGCGCCACCACGGGCTCAAAACGGCCTGAAAACACTTGTCTGAGCATCCCAAATGGTCTAGGAACACGTTTGAAAAAAATGATTTTTTTCGCCCCGGGGACCCCGGTGGACCCACCGTTGGCCCCAACTCTGCGCGGGCTGCGCTGCCCTCCGGCCCCACCAAGTGACCACTGGTATGGGGGTCTAGGCGTCTCGTTGGGCGATTTCAAAGCTTGCAAACCACAAAAAGTGGGGGGTTGCGGGTGGAATAAGTGTCCTTGGAATTCGGTTTTGAGCCACGTAGCCCAAGATACGGCCCGTTCTTGGTTTTGGAGATGTTTGACACAGACAGCGCACATTCAAGCCATTTTTGGCCATGTTTGGGCCGTTTCTCGGACATATTGTGGAGCTTGAGGGCAAGAAAGGGCTCTTGGTCACGGGGCAATTGAGGCGCACGTGCAGTGTAGCAACCGCTTCTCTTCGTTTGTCCGTTTTGACTGGGTTTTGGGGCTGTTTTGGGCCAAAAACAGCTATTTTGGGGCACAAAATGCGCAGTTTTGGGAGGGCACCTCCCGACTTGGCGCCCCCGCCCCGAGGCGCCACGGGTGAGTTTCTGGAAACTTGGATTTGGCAAGGGCACCACCTAGGCTGTAGGATGCCTAGAGTAGGGTAGAGCCCGGAGCGATGAGGCGGAGCAATGGCCAAAACGGAAAGGAGAAGTGCTTGTTGCTTGACTGCTTGTTGTTGCTGGTTGGCTAGATTTAAGGGGAGAGGGGTGTATATATATCCTCCAATCTACACCCCTCTCCCCAACTCTAGGAAGGGGCGTGCGACAAGCACAACGTGGTGCATACATGTGGTGGAAGGGGCTAAACTCGGTCAAAACGGGGTCAAAATGGGCCAAAAACACTTGTTTGAGCATCCCAAATGGTCCAAGTTCACTTTTGGAAAAACACGTTTTTGACCCATTTTTGACCCTTTTTTGGTCCCAACACGACCCATTTTCAAGGCATTTTGGGATTTTCCATGGGCCAAATCGTGTCTCCACGGGCTCAAAATGGGCTGAAAACACTTGTTTGAGCATCCCAAATGGTCCACGGTCATTTTTGGAAAAACGCGTTTTTGACCCATTTTTGACCCTTTTTTTGTCCCAACACGGCCCATTTTCAAGGCATTTTGGAATTTTCCATGGCCCAAAACGCGTCACGACGGGGCTAAAAACACGTGTTTGAGCATCCTAAGTGGTCCGTGAACAACTTTGAAAAAAATGCTTTTTTCGCCCCGGGCACCCTTGTGGACCCACAGTTGGCCCCCGCCATGCGCGGGCCGGGATGCCCTCCGGCTCCACCAAGTGACCACTGGTACGGGTGTCTAGGCGTCCGCTTGGGCAATTCCATGGGCCAAAATGCGTCACCACGGGCTCAAAATGGGCTAAAAACACTTGTTCGAGCATCCCAAATGGTCCAGCATCACTTTTGGAAAAACACGTTTTTGACCCATTTTGGACCATTTTTGGTCTTGAAATGGCACATTTTCAAGGCATGTTGGGATTTTCCATGGCTCATAACGCGCCACCACGGGCTCAAAACGGCCTGAAAACACTTGTCTGAGCATCCCAAATGGTTTGAAAAGTTTGAAAAAAATGATTTTTTTCGCCCCGGGGACCCCGGTGGACCCACCGTTGGCCCCAACTCTGCGCGGGCTGCGCTGCCCTCCGGCCCCACCAAGTGACCACTGGTATGGGGGTCTAGGCGTCTCGTTGGGCGATTTCAAAACTTGAAAACCACAAAAAGTGGGGGGTTGCGGGTGGAATAAGTGTCCTTCGAATTCGGTTTCGAGCCACGTAGCCCAAGATACGGCCCGTTCTTGGTTTTGGAGATGTTTGACACAAACAGCGCACATTCAAGGCATTTTTGGCCATGTTTGGGCCGTTTCTCGGACATATTGTGGAGCTAGAGGGCAAGAAAGGGCTCTTGGTCACGGGGCAATTGAGGCGCACGTGCAGTGTAGCAACCGCTTCTCTTCGTTTGTCCGTTTTGACTGGGTTTTGGGGCTGTTTTGGGCCAAAAACAGCTATTTTGGGGCACAAAATGCGCAGTTTTGGGAGGGCACCTCCCGACTTGGCGCCCCCGCCCCGAGGCGCCACGGGTGAGTTTCTGGCAACTTGGATTTGGCAAGGGCACCACCTAGGCTGTAGGATGCCTAGAGTAGGGTAGAGCCCGGAGCGATGAGGCGGAGCAATGGCCAAAACGGAAAGGAGAAGTGCTTGTTACTTGACTGCTTGTTGTTGCTGGTTGGCTAGATTTAAGGGGAGAGGGGTGTATATATCCTCCAATCTACACCCCTCTCCCCAACTCTAGGAAGGGGCGTGCAAAAGGCACAACGTGGTGCATACATGTGGTGGAAGGGGCTAAACTCGGTCAAAACGGGGTCAAAATGGGCCAAAAACACTTGTTTGAGCATCCCAAATGGTCCAAGTTCACTTTTGGAAAAACACGTTTTTGACGCATTTTTGACCCTTTTTTGGTCCCAACACCACCCATTTTCATGGCATTTTGGGATTTTCCATGGCTCATAACGCGCCACCACGGGCTCAAAACGGCCTAAAAACACTTGTTTGAGCATCCCAAATGGTCTAGGAACACGTTTGAAAAAAATGATTTTTTTCGCCCCGGGGACCCCGGTGGACCCACCGTTGGCCCCAACTCTGCGCGGGGTCCGCTGCCCTCCGGCCCCACCAAGTGACCACTGGTACGGGGGTCTAGGCGTCTCGTTGGGCGATTTCAAAGCTTGCAAACCACAAAAAGTGGGGGGTTGCGGGTGGAATAAGTGTCCTTGGAATTCGGTTTTGAGCCACGTAGCCCAAGATACGGCCCGTTCTTGGTTTTGGAGATGTTTGACACAAACAACGCACATTCAAGCCATTTTTGGCCATGTTTGGGCCGTTTCTCGGACATATTGTGGAGCTAGAGGGCAAGAAAGGGCTCTTGGTCATGGGGCAATTGAGGCGCACGTGCAGTGTAGCAACCGCTTCTCTTCGTTTGTCCGTTTTGACTGGGTTTTGGGGCTGTTTTGGGCCAAAAACAGCTATTTTGGGGCACAAAATGCGCAGATTTGGGAGGGCACTTCCCGACTTGGCGCCCCCGCCCCGAGGCGCCACGGGTGAGTTTCTGGCTGAAAACTTGGATTTGGCAAGGGCACCACCTAGGCTGTAGGATGCCTAGAGTAGGGTAGAGCCCGGAGCGCTGAGGCGGAGCAATGGCCAAAACGGAAAGGAGAAGTGCTTGTTGCTTGCTTGCTTGTTGTTGCTTGTTAGCTAGATTTAAGGGGAGAGGGGTGTATATATCCTCCAATCTACACCCCTCTCCCCAACTCTAGGAAGGGGCGTGCGAAAGGCACAACGTGGTGCATACATGTGGTGGAAGGAGCTAAACCTGGTCAAAACGGGGTCAAAATGGGCCAAAAACACTTGTTTGAGCATCCCAAATGGTCTAGGAACACGTTTGAAAAAAATGATTTTTTTCGCCCCGGGGACCCCGGTGGACCCACCGTTGGCCCCAACTCTGCGCGGGCTGCACTGCCCTCCGGCCCCACCAAGTGACCACTGGTATGGGGGTCTAGGCGTCTCGTTGGGCGATTTCAAAGCTTGCAAACCACAAAAAGTGGGGGGTTGCGGGTGGAATAAGTGTTCTTGGAATTCGGTTTTGAGCCACGTAGCCCAAGATACGGCCCGTTCTTGGTTTTGGAGATGTTTGACACAGACAACGCACATTCAAGCCATTTTTGGCCATGTTTGGGCCGTTTCTCGGACATATTGTGGAGCTAGAGGGCAAGAAAGGGCTCTTGGTCACGGGGCAATTGAGGTGCACGTGGAGTGTAGCAACCGCTTCTCTTCGCTGGTCCGTTTTGACTGGGTTTTGGGGCTGTTTTGGGCCAAAAACAGCTATTTTGGGGCACAAAATGCGCAGTTTTGGGAGGGCACCTCCCGACTTGGCGCCCCCGCCCCGAGGCGCCACGGGTGAGTTTCTGGCTGAAAACTTGGATTTGGCAAGGGCACCACCTAGGCTGTAGGATGCCTAGAGTAGGGTAGAGCCCGGAGCGCTGAGGCGGAGCAATGGCCACAACGGAAAGGAGAACTGCATGTTGCTTGCTTGCTTGTTGTTGCTTGTTAGCTAGATTTAAGGGGAGAGGGGTGTATATATATCCTCCAATCTACACCCCTCTCCCCAACTCTAGGAAGGGGCGTGCAAAAGGCACAACGTGGTGCATACATGTGGTGGAAGGGGCTAAACTCCGTCAAAACGGGGTCAAAATGGGCCAAAAACACTTGTTTGAGCATCCCAAATGGTCCAAGTTCACTTTTGGATAAACACGTTTTTGACCCATTTTTGACCCTTTTTTGGTCCCAACACCACCCATTTTCAAGGCATTTTGGGATTTTCCATGGGCCAAAACACGTCTCCACGGGCTCAAAATGGGCTAAAAACACTTGTTTGAGCATCCCAAATGGTCCATGATCACTTTTGGAAAACGCGTTTTTGACCCATTTATGACCCACTTTTGGTCCCAAAACGGCCCATTTTCAAGGCATTTTGGGATTTTCCATGGCCCAAAACGCGTCACCACGGGGACAACATGGGCTAAAAACACGTGTTTGAGCATCCTAAGTGGTCCGGGAACAACTTTGGAAAAAATGCTTTTTTCGCCCCGGGGACCCTGGTGGACCCACCGTTGGCCCCCGCCATGCGCGGGCCGGGCTGCCCTCCGGCTCCACCAAGCGACCACTGGTACGGCTGTCTAGGCGTCCGCTTGGGCAATTCCATGGGCTAAAACGCGTCACCACGGGCTCAAAATGGGCTAAAAACACTTGTTCGAGCATCCCAAATGGTTAAGCAGCACGTTTGGAAAAACACGTTTTTGACCCATTTTGGACCATGTTGGTCTGGAAACGGCCCATTTTCAAGGCATTTTGGGATTTTCCATGGCTCATAACGCGCCACCACCGGCTCAAAGCGGCCTAAAAACACTTGTTTGGGCATCCCAAATGGTCTAGGAACAACTTTGAAAAAAATGATTTTTTTCGCCCCGGGGACCCCGGTGGACCCACCGTTGGCCCCAACTCTGCGCGGGCTGCACTGCCCTCCGGCCCCACCAAGTGACCACTGGTATGGGGGTCTAGGCGTCTCGTTGGGCGATTTCAAAGCTTGCAAACCACAAAAAGTGGGGGGTTGCGGGTGGAATAAGTGTCCTTGGAATTCGGTTTTGAGCCACGTAGCCCAAGATACGGCCCGTTCTTGGTTTTTGAGATGTTTGACACAGACAACGCACATTCAAGCCATTTTTGGCCATGTTTGGGCCGTTTCTCGGACATATTGTGGAGCTAGAGGGCAAGAAAGGGCTCTTGGTCACGGGGCAATTGAGGTGCACGTGGAGTGTAGCAACCGCTTCTCTTCGTTTGTCCGTTTTGACTGGATTTTGGGGCTGTTTTGGGCCAAAAACAGCTATTTTGGGGCACAAAATGCGCAGTTTTGGGAGGGCACCTCCCGACTTGGCGCCCCCGCCCCGAGGCGCCACGGGTGAGTTTCTGGCTGAAAACTTGGATTTGGCAAGGGCACCACCTAGGCTGTAGGATGCCTAGAGTAGGGTAGAGCCCGGAGCGCTGAGGCGGAGCAATGGCCAAAACGGAAAGGAGAACTGCATGTTGCTTGCTTGCTTGTTGTTGCTTGTTAGCTAGATTTAAGGGGAGAGGGGTGTATATATATCCTCCAATCTACACCCCTCTCCCCAACTCTAGGAAGGGGCGTGCAAAAGGCACAACGTGGTGCATACATGTGGTGGAAGGGGCTAAACTCCGTCAAAACGGGGTCAAAATGGGCCAAAAACACTTGTTTGAGCATCCGAAATGGTCCAAGTTCACTTTTGGAAAAACACGTTTTTGACCCATTTTTGACCCTTTTTTGGTCCCAACACCACCCATTTTCAAGGCATTTTGGGATTTTCCATGGGCCAAAACACGTCTCCACGGGCTCAAAATGGGCTAAAAACACTTGTTTGAGCATCCCAAATGGTCCATGATCACTTTTGGAAAACGCGTTTTTGACCCATTTATGACCCACTTTTGGTCCCAAAACGGCCCATTTTCAAGGCATTTTGGGATTTTCCATGGCCCAAAACGCGTCACCACGGGGACAACATGGGCTAAAAACACGTGTTTGAGCATCCTAAGTGGTCCGGGAACAACTTTGGAAAAAATGCTTTTTTCGCCCCGGGGACCCTGGTGGACCCACCGTTGGCCCCCGCCATGCGCGGGCCGGGCTGCCCTCCGGCTCCACCAAGCGACCACTGGTACGGCTGTCTAGGCGTCCGCTTGGGCAATTCCATGGGCCAAAACGCGTCACCACGGGCTCAAAATGGGCTAAAAACACTTGTTCGAGCATCCCAAATGGTCCAGCAGCACGTTTGGAAAAACACGTTTTTGACCCATTTTGGACCATGTTGGTCTGGAAACGGCCCATTTTCAAGGCATTTTGGGATTTTCCATGGCTCATAACGCGCCACCACCGGCTCAAAGCGGCCTAAAAACACTTGTTTGGGCATCCCAAATGGTCTAGGAACAACTTTGAAAAAAATGATTTTTTTCGCCCCGGGGACCCCGGTGGACCCACCGTTGGCCCCAACTCTGCGCGGGCTGCACTGCCCTCCGGCCCCACCAAGTGACCACTGGTACGGGGGTCTAGGCGTCTCGTTGGGCGATTTCAAAGCTTGCAAACCACAAAAAGTGGGGGGTTGCGGGTGGAATAAGTGTCCTTGGAATTCGGTTTTGAGCCACGTAGCCCAAGATACGGCCCGTTCTTGGTTTTGGAGATGTTTGACACAAACAACGCACATTCAAGCCATTTTTGGCCATGTTTGGGCCGTTTCTCGGACATATTGTGGAGCTAGAGGGCAAGAAAGGGCTCTTGGTCATGGGGCAATTGAGGCGCACGTGCAGTGTAGCAACCGCTTCTCTTCGTTTGTCCGTTTTGACTGGGTTTTGGGGCTGTTTTGGGCCAAAAACAGCTATTTTGGGGCACAAAATGCGCAGATTTGGGAGGGCACCTCCCGACTTGGCGCCCCCGCCCCGAGGCGCCACGGGTGAGTTTCTGGCTGAAAACTTGGATTTGGCAAGGGCACCACCTAGGCTGTAGGATGCCTAGAGTAGGGTAGAGCCCGGAGCGCTGAGGCGGAGCAATGGCCAAAACGGAAAGGAGAAGTGCTTGTTGCTTGCTTGCTTGTTGTTGCTTGTTAGCTAGATTTAAGGGGAGAGGGGTGTATATATCCTCCAATCTACACCCCTCTCCCCAACTCTAGGAAGGGGCGTGCGAAAGGCACAACGTGGTGCATACATGTGGTGGAAGGAGCTAAACCTGGTCAAAACGGGGTCAAAATGGGCCAAAAACACTTGTTTGAGCATCCCAAATGGTCTAGGAACACGTTTGAAAAAAATGATTTTTTTCGCCCCGGGGACCCCGGTGGACCCACCGTTGGCCCCAACTCTGCGCGGGCTGCACTGCCCTCCGGCCCCACCAAGTGACCACTGGTATGGGGGTCTAGGCGTCTCGTTGGGCGATTTCAAAGCTTGCAAACCACAAAAAGTGGGGGGTTGCGGGTGGAATAAGTGTCCTTGGAATTCGGTTTTGAGCCACGTAGCCCAAGATACGGCCCGTTCTTGGTTTTGGAGATGTTTGACACAGACAACGCACATTCAAGCCATTTTTGGCCATGTTTGGGCCGTTTCTCGGACATATTGTGGAGCTAGAGGGCAAGAAAGGGCTCTTGGTCACGGGGCAATTGAGGTGCACGTGGAGTGTAGCAACCGCTTCTCTTCGTTTGTCCGTTTTGACTGGATTTTGGGGCTGTTTTGGGCCAAAAACAGCTATTTTGGGGCACAAAATGCGCAGTTTTGGGAGGGCACCTCCCGACTTGGCGCCCCCGCCCCGAGGCGCCACGGGTGAGTTTCTGGCTGAAAACTTGGATTTGGCAAGGGCACCACCTAGGCTGTAGGATGCCTAGAGTAGGGTAGAGCCCGGAGCGCTGAGGCGGAGCAATGGCCAAAACGGAAAGGAGAACTGCATGTTGCTTGCTTGCTTGTTGTTGCTTGTTAGCTAGATTTAAGGGGAGAGGGGTGTATATATATCCTCCAATCTACACCCCTCTCCCCAACTCTAGGAAGGGGCGTGCAAAAGGCACAACGTGGTGCATACATGTGGTGGAAGGGGCTAAACTCCGTCAAAACGGGGTCAAAATGGGCCAAAAACACTTGTTTGAGCATCCGAAATGGTCCAAGTTCACTTTTGGAAAAACACGTTTTTGACCCATTTTTGACCCTTTTTTGGTCCCAACACCACCCATTTTCAAGGCATTTTGGGATTTTCCATGGGCCAAAACACGTCTCCACGGGCTCAAAATGGGCTAAAAACACTTGTTTGAGCATCCCAAATGGTCCATGATCACTTTTGGAAAACGCGTTTTTGACCCATTTATGACCCACTTTTGGTCCCAAAACGGCCCATTTTCAAGGCATTTTGGGATTTTCCATGGCCCAAAACGCGTCACCACGGGGACAACATGGGCTAAAAACACGTGTTTGAGCATCCTAAGTGGTCCGGGAACAACTTTGGAAAAAATGCTTTTTTCGCCCCGGGGACCCTGGTGGACCCACCGTTGGCCCCCGCCATGCGCGGGCCGGGCTGCCCTCCGGCTCCACCAAGCGACCACTGGTACGGCTGTCTAGGCGTCCGCTTGGGCAATTCCATGGGCCAAAACGCGTCACCACGGGCTCAAAATGGGCTAAAAACACTTGTTCGAGCATCCCAAATGGTCCAGCAGCACGTTTGGAAAAACACGTTTTTGACCCATTTTGGACCATGTTGGTCTGGAAACGGCCCATTTTCAAGGCATTTTGGGATTTTCCATGGCTCATAACGCGCCACCACCGGCTCAAAGCGGCCTAAAAACACTTGTTTGGGCATCCCAAATGGTCTAGGAACAACTTTGAAAAAAATGATTTTTTTCGCCCCGGGGACCCCGGTGGACCCACCGTTGGCCCCAACTCTACGCGGGCTGCACTGCCCTCCGGCCCCACCAAGTGACCACTGGTACGGGGGTCTAGGCGTCTCGTTGGGCGATTTCAAAGCTTGCAAACCACAAAAAGTGGGGGGTTGCGGGTGGAATAAGTGTCCTTGGAATTCGGTTTTGAGCCACGTAGCCCAAGATACGGCCCGTTCTTGGTTTTGGAGATGTTTGACACAAACAACGCACATTCAAGCCATTTTTGGCCATGTTTGGGCCGTTTCTCGGACATATTGTGGAGCTAGAGGGCAAGAAAGGGCTCTTGGTCATGGGGCAATTGAGGCGCACGTGCAGTGTAGCAACCGCTTCTCTTCGTTTGTCCGTTTTGACTGGGTTTTGGGGCTGTTTTGGGCCAAAAACAGCCATTTTGGGGCACAAAATGCGCAGATTTGGGAGGGCACCTCCCGACTTGGCGCCCCCGCCCCGAGGCGCCACGGGTGAGTTTCTGGCTGAAAACTTGGATTTGGCAAGGGCACCACCTAGGCTATAGGATGCCTAGAGTAGGGTAGAGCCCGGAGCGCTGAGGCGGAGCAATGGCCAAAACGGAAAGGAGAACTGCTTGTTGCTTGCTTGCTTGTTGTTGCTTGTTAGCTAGATTTAAGGGGAGAGGGGTGTATATATCCTCCAATCTACACCCCTCTCCCCAACTCTAGGAAGGGGCGTGCGAAAGGCACAACGTGGTGCATACATGTGGTGGAAGGAGCTAAACCTCGTCAAAACGGGGTCAAAATGGGCCAAAAACACTTGTTTGAGCATCCCAAATGGTCTAGGAACACGTTCGAAAAAAATGATTTTTTTCGCCCCGGGGACCCCGGTGGACCCACCGTTGGCCCCAACTCTGCGCGGGCTGCACTGCCCTCCGGCCCCACCAAGTGACCACTGGTATGGGGGTCTAGGCGTCTCGTTGGGCGATTTCAAAGCTTGCAAACCACAAAAAGTGGGGGGTTGCGGGTGGAATAAGTGTTCTTGGAATTCGGTTTTGAGCCACGTAGCCCAAGATACGGCCCGTTCTTGGTTTTGGAGATGTTTGACACAGACAACGCACATTCAAGCCATTTTTGGCCATGTTTGGGCCGTTTCTCGGACATATTGTGGAGCTAGAGGGCAAGAAAGGGCTCTTGGTCACGGGGCAATTGAGGTGCACGTGGAGTGTAGCAACCGCTTCTCTTCGTTTGTCCGTTTTGACTGGATTTTGGGGCTGTTTTGGGCCAAAAACAGCTATTTTGGGGCACAAAATGCGCAGTTTTGGGAGGGCACCTCCCGACTTGGCGCCCCCGCCCCGAGGCGCCACGGGTGAGTTTCTGGCTGAAAACTTGGATTTGGCAAGGGCACCACCTAGGCTGTAGGATGCCTAGAGTAGGGTAGAGCCCGGAGCGCTGAGGCGGAGCAATGGCCAAAACGGAAAGGAGAACTGCATGTTGCTTGCTTGCTTGTTGTTGCTTGTTAGCTAGATTTAAGGGGAGAGGGGTGTATATATATCCTCCAATCTACACCCCTCTCCCCAACTCTAGGAAGGGGCGTGCAAAAGGCACAACGTGGTGCATACATGTGGTGGAAGGGGCTAAACTCCGTCAAAACGGGGTCAAAATGGGCCAAAAACACTTGTTTGAGCATCCCAAATGGTCCAAGTTCACTTTTGGATAAACACGTTTTTGACCCATTTTTGACCCTTTTTTGGTCCCAACACCACCCATTTTCAAGGCATTTTGGGATTTTCCATGGGCCAAAACACGTCTCCACGGGCTCAAAATGGGCTAAAAACACTTGTTTGAGCATCCCAAATGGTCCATGATCACTTTTGGAAAACGCGTTTTTGACCCATTTATGACCCACTTTTGGTCCCAAAACGGCCCATTTTCAAGGCATTTTGGGATTTTCCATGGCCCAAAACGCGTCACCACGGGGACAACATGGGCTAAAAACACGTGTTTGAGCATCCTAAGTGGTCCGGGAACAACTTTGGAAAAAATGCTTTTTTCGCCCCGGGGACCCTGGTGGACCCACCGTTGGCCCCCGCCATGCGCGGGCCGGGCTGCCCTCCGGCTCCACCAAGCGACCACTGGTACGGCTGTCTAGGCGTCCGCTTGGGCAATTCCATGGGCTAAAACGCGTCACCACGGGCTCAAAATGGGCTAAAAACACTTGTTCGAGCATCCCAAATGGTTAAGCAGCACGTTTGGAAAAACACGTTTTTGACCCATTTTGGACCATGTTGGTCTGGAAACGGCCCATTTTCAAGGCATTTTGGGATTTTCCATGGCTCATAACGCGCCACCACCGGCTCAAAGCGGCCTAAAAACACTTGTTTGGGCATCCCAAATGGTCTAGGAACAACTTTGAAAAAAATGATTTTTTTCGCCCCGGGGACCCCGGTGGACCCACCGTTGGCCCCAACTCTGCGCGGGCTGCACTGCCCTCCGGCCCCACCAAGTGACCACTGGTATGGGGGTCTAGGCGTCTCGTTGGGCGATTTCAAAGCTTGCAAACCACAAAAAGTGGGGGGTTGCGGGTGGAATAAGTGTCCTTGGAATTCGGTTTTGAGCCACGTAGCCCAAGATACGGCCCGTTCTTGGTTTTGGAGATGTTTGACACAGACAACGCACATTCAAGCCATTTTTGGCCATGTTTGGGCCGTTTCTCGGACATATTGTGGAGCTAGAGGGCAAGAAAGGGCTCTTGGTCACGGGGCAATTGAGGTGCACGTGGAGTGTAGCAACCGCTTCTCTTCGTTTGTCCGTTTTGACTGGATTTTGGGGCTGTTTTGGGCCAAAAACAGCTATTTTGGGGCACAAAATGCGCAGTTTTGGGAGGGCACCTCCCGACTTGGCGCCCCCGCCCCGAGGCGCCACGGGTGAGTTTCTGGCTGAAAACTTGGATTTGGCAAGGGCACCACCTAGGCTGTAGGATGCCTAGAGTAGGGTAGAGCCCGGAGCGCTGAGGCGGAGCAATGGCCAAAACGGAAAGGAGAACTGCATGTTGCTTGCTTGCTTGTTGTTGCTTGTTAGCTAGATTTAAGGGGAGAGGGGTGTATATATATCCTCCAATCTACACCCCTCTCCCCAACTCTAGGAAGGGGCGTGCAAAAGGCACAACGTGGTGCATACATGTGGTGGAAGGGGCTAAACTCCGTCAAAACGGGGTCAAAATGGGCCAAAAACACTTGTTTGAGCATCCGAAATGGTCCAAGTTCACTTTTGGAAAAACACGTTTTTGACCCATTTTTGACCCTTTTTTGGTCCCAACACCACCCATTTTCAAGGCATTTTGGGATTTTCCATGGGCCAAAACACGTCTCCACGGGCTCAAAATGGGCTAAAAACACTTGTTTGAGCATCCCAAATGGTCCATGATCACTTTTGGAAAACGCGTTTTTGACCCATTTATGACCCACTTTTGGTCCCAAAACGGCCCATTTTCAAGGCATTTTGGGATTTTCCATGGCCCAAAACGCGTCACCACGGGGACAACATGGGCTAAAAACACGTGTTTGAGCATCCTAAGTGGTCCGGGAACAACTTTGGAAAAAATGATTTTTTCGCCCCGGGGACCCTGGTGGACCCACCGTTGGCCCCCGCCATGCGCGGGCCGGGCTGCCCTCCGGCTCCACCAAGCGACCACTGGTACGGCTGTCTAGGCGTCCGCTTGGGCAATTCCATGGGCCAAAACGCGTCACCACGGGCTCAAAATGGGGTAAAAACACTTGTTCGAGCATCCCAAATGGTTGAGCAGCACGTTTGGAAAAACACGCTTTTGACCCATTTTGGACCATTTTGGTCTGGAAACGGCCCATTTTCAAGGCATTTTGGGATTTTCCATGGCTCATAACGCGCCACCACCGGCTCAAAGCGTCCTAAAAACACTTGTTTGGGCATCCCAAATGGTCTAGGAACAACTTTGAAAAAAATGATTTTTTTCGCCCCGGGGACCCCGGTGGACCCACCGTTGGCCCCAACTCTGCGCGGGCTGCACTGCCCTCCGGCCCCACCAAGTGACCATTGGTACGGGGGTCTAGGCGTCTCGTTGGGCGATTTCAAAGCTTGCAAACCACAAAAAGTGGGGGGTTGCGGGTGGAATAAGTGTCCTTGGAATTCGGTTTTGAGCCACGTAGGCCAAGATACGGCCCGTTCTTGGTTTTGGAGATGTTTGACACAGACAATGCACATTCAAGCCATTTTTGGCCATGTTTGGGCCGTTTCTCGGACATATTGTGGAGCTAGAGGGCAAGAAAGGGCTCTTGGTCACGGGGCAATTGAGGCGCACGTGGAGTGTAGCAACCGCTGCTCTTCGTTTGTCCGTTTGGACTGGGTTTTGGGGCTGTTTTGGGCCAAAAACAGCTATTTTGGGGCACAAATGCGCAGTTTTGGGAGGGCACCTCCCGACTTGGCGCCCCCGCCCTTAGGCGCCACGGGTGAGTTTCTGGCTCAAAACTTGGATTTGGCAAGGGCACCACCTAGGCTGTAGGATGCCTAGAGTAGGGTAGAGCCCGGAGCGATGAGGCGGAGCAATGGCCAAAACGGAAAGGAGAACTGCTTGTTGCTTGCTTGCTTGTTGTTGCTTGTTAGCTAGATTTAAGGGGAGAGGGGTGTATATATATCCTCCAATCTACACCCCTCTCCCCAACTCTAGGAAGGGGCGTGCGAAAGGCACAACGTGGTGCATACATGTGGTGGAAGGGGCTAAACTCGGTCAAAACGGGGTCAAAATGGGCCAAAAACACTTGTTTGAGCATCCCAAATGGTCCAAGTTCACTTTTGGAAAAACACGTTTTTGACCCATTTTTGACCCTTTTTTGGTCCCAACACCACCCATTTTCAAGGCATTTTGGGATTTTCCAGGGGCGAAAACGTCTCCACGGGCTCAAAATGGGCTAAAAACACCTGTTTGAGCATCCCAAATGGTCCATGATCACTTTTGGAAAACGCGTTTTTGACCCATTTATGACCCACTTTTGGTCCCAAAACGGCCCATTTTCAAGGCATTTTGGGATTTTCCATGGCCCAAAACGCGTCACCACGGGGACAACATGGGCTAAAAACACGTGTTTGAGCATCCTAAGTGGTCAGTGAACAACTTTGAAAAAACTGCTTTTTGCGCCCCGGGGACCCTGGTGGACCCACCGTTGGCCCCCGCCATGCGCGGGCCGGGCTGCCCTCCGGCTCCACCAAGCGACCACTGGTACGGCTGTCTAGGCGTCCGCTTGGGCAATTCCATGGGCCAAAACGCGTCACCACGGGCTCAAAATGGGCTAAAAACACTTGTTCGAGCATCCCAAATGGTTAAGCAGCACGTTTGGAAAAACACGTTTTTGACCCATTTTGGACCATTTTGGTCTGGAAACGGCCCATTTTCAAGGCATTTTGGGATTTTCCATGGCTCATAACGCGCCACCACCGGCTCAAAGCGGCCTAAAAACACTTGTTTGGGCATCCCAAATGGTCTAGGAACAACTTTGAAAAAAATGATTTTTTTCGCCCCGGGGACCCCGGTGGACCCACCGTTGGCCCCAACTCTGCGCGGGCTGCACTGCCCTCCGGCCCCACCAAGTGACCACTGGTACGGGGGTCTAGGCGTCTCGTTGGGCGATTTCAAAGCTTGCAAACCACAAAAAGTGGGGGGTTGCGGGTGGAATAAGTGTCCTTGGAATTCGGTTTTGAGCCACGTAGCCCAAGATACGGCCCGTTCTTGGTTTTGGAGATGTTTGACACAGACAACGCACATTCAAGCCATTTTTGGCCATGTTTGGGCCGTTTCTCGGACATATTGTGGAGCTAGAGGGCAAGAAAGGGCTCTTGGTCACGGGGCAATTGAGGCACACGTGGAGTGTAGCAACCGCTTCTCTTCGTTTGTCCGTTTTGACTGGGTTTTGGGGCTGTTTTGGGCCAAAAACAGCTATTTTGGGGCACAAAATGCGCAGTTTTGGGAGGGCACCTCCCGACTTGGCGCCCCCGCCCTGAGGCGCCACGGGTGAGTTTCTGGCTCAAAACTTGGATTTGGCAAGGGCACCACCTAGGCTGTAGGATGCCTAGAGTAGGGTAGAGCCCGGAGCGATGAGGCGGAGCAATGGCCAAAACGGAAAGGAGAACTGCTTGTTGCTTGCTTGCTTGTTGTTGCTTGTTAGCTAGATTTAAGGGGAGAGGGGTGTATATATATCCTCCAATCTACACCCCTCTCCCCAACTCTAGGAAGGGGCGTGCGAAAGGCACAACGTGGTGCATACACGTGGTGGAAGGGGCTAAACTCGGTCAAAACGGGGTCAAAATGGGCCAAAAACACTTGTTTGAGCATCCCAAATGGTCCAAGTTCACTTTTGGAAAAACACGTTTTTGACCCATTTTTGACCCTTTTTTGGTCCCAACACCACCCATTTTCAAGGCATTTTGGGATTTTCCAGGGGCGAAAACGTCTCCACGGGCTCAAAATGGGCTAAAAACACCTGTTTGAGCATCCCAAATGGTCCATGATCACTTTTGGAAAACGCGTTTTTGACCCATTTATGACCCACTTTTGGTCCCAAAACGGCCCATTTTCAAGGCATTTTGGGATTTTCCATGGCCCAAAACGCGTCACCACGGGGACAACATGGGCTAAAAACACGTGTTTGAGCATCCTAAGTGGTCCGTGAACAACTTTGGAAAAACTGCTTTTTGCGCCCCGGGGACCCTGGTGGACCCACCGTTGGCCCCCGCCATGCGCGGGCCGGGCTGCCCTCCGGCTCCACCAAGCGACCACTGGTACGGCTGTCTAGGCGTCCGCTTGGGCAATTCCATGGGCCAAAACGCGTCACCACGGGCTCAAAATGGGGTAAAAACACTTGTTCGAGCATCCCAAATGGTTGAGCAGCACGTTTGGAAAAACACGTTTTTGACCCATTTTGGACCATTTTGGTCTGGAAACGGCCCATTTTCAAGGCATTTTGGGATTTTCCATGGCTCATAACGCGCCACCACCGGCTCAAAGCGTCCTAAAAACACTTGTTTGGGCATCCCAAATGGTCTAGGAACAACTTTGAAAAAAATGATTTTTTTCGCCCCGGGGACCCCGGTGGACCCACCGTTGGCCCCAACTCTGCGCGGGCTGCACTGCCCTCCGGCCCCACCAAGTGACCATTGGTACGGGGGTCTAGGCGTCTCGTTGGGCGATTTCAAAGCTTGCAAACCACAAAAAGTGGGGGGTTGCGGGTGGAATAAGTGTCCTTGGAATTCGGTTTTGAGCCACGTAGGCCAAGATACGGCCCGTTCTTGGTTTTGGAGATGTTTGACACAGACAATGCACATTCAAGCCATTTTTGGCCATGTTTGGGCCGTTTCTCGGACATATTGTGGAGCTAGAGGGCAAGAAAGGGCTCTTGGTCACGGGGCAATTGAGGCGCACGTGGAGTGTAGCAACCGCTGCTCTTCGTTTGTCCGTTTGGACTGGGTTTTGGGGCTGTTTTGGGCCAAAAACAGCTATTTTGGGGCACAAAATGCGCAGTTTTGGGAGGGCACCTCCCGACTTGGCGCCCCCGCCCTTAGGCGCCACGGGTGAGTTTCTGGCTCAAAACTTGGATTTGGCAAGGGCACCACCTAGGCTGTAGGATGCCTAGAGTAGGGTAGAGCCCGGAGCGATGAGGCGGAGCAATGGCCAAAACGGAAAGGAGAACTGCTTGTTGCTTGCTTGCTTGTTGTTGCTTGTTAGCTAGATTTAAGGGGAGAGGGGTGTATATATATCCTCCAATCTACACCCCTCTCCCCAACTCTAGGAAGGGGCGTGCGAAAGGCACAACGTGGTGCATACATGTGGTGGAAGGGGCTAAACTCGGTCAAAACGGGGTCAAAATGGGCCAAAAACACTTGTTTGAGCATCCCAAATGGTCCAAGTTCACTTTTGGAAAAACACGTTTTTGACCCATTTTTGACCCTTTTTTGGTCCCAACACCACCCATTTTCAAGGCATTTTGGGATTTTCCATGGGCCAAAACACGTCTCCACGGGCTCAAAATGGGCTAAAAACACCTGTTTGAGCATCCCAAATGGTCCATGATCACTTTTGGAAAACGCGTTTTTGACCCATTTATGACCCACTTTTGGTCCCAAAACGGCCCATTTTCAAGGCATTTTGGGATTTTCCATGGCCCAAAACGCGTCACCACGGGCACAACATGGGCTAAAAACACGTGTTTGAGCATCCTAAGTGGTCCGTGAACAACTTTGGAAAAAATGATTTTTTCGCCCCGGGGACCCTGGTGGACCCACCGTTGGCCCCCGCCATGCGCGGGCCGGGCTGCCCTCCGGCTCCACCAAGCGACCACTGGTACGGCTGTCTAGGCGTCCGCTTGGGCAATTCCATGGGCCAAAACGCGTCACCACGGGCTCAAAATGGGCTAAAAACACTTGTTGGAGCATCCCAAATGGTTAAGCAGCACGTTTGGAAAAACACGTTTTTGACCCATTTTGGACCATTTTGGTCTGGAAACGGCCCATTTTCAAGGCATTTTGGGATTTTCCATGGCTCATAACGCGCCACCACCGGCTCAAAGCGGCCTAAAAACACTTGTTTGGGCATCCCAAATGGTCTAGGAACAACTTTGAAAAAAATGATTTTTTTCGCCCCGGGGACCCCGGTGGACCCACCGTTGGCCCCAACTCTGCGCGGGCTGCACTGCCCTCCGGCCCCACCAAGTGACCACTGGTACGGGGGTCTAGGCGTCTCGTTGGGCGATTTCAAAGCTTGCAAACCACAAAAAGTGGGGGGTTGCGGGTGGAATAAGTGTCCTTGGAATTCGGTTTTGAGCCACGTAGCCCAAGATACGGCCCGTTCTTGGTTTTGGAGATGTTTGACACAGACAACGCACATTCAAGCCATTTTTGGCCATGTTTGGGCCGTTTCTCGGACATATTGTGGAGCTAGAGGGCAAGAAAGGGCTCTTGGTCACGGGGCAATTGAGGCGCACGTGGAGTGTAGCAACCGCTTCTCTTCGGTGGTCCGTTTTGACTGGGTTTTGGGGCTGTTTTGGGCCAAAAACAGCTATTTTGGGGCACAAAATGCGCAGTTTTGGGAGGGCCCCTCCCGACTTGGCGCCCCCGCCCCGAGGCGCCACGGGTGAGTTTCTGGCTGAAAACTTGGATTTGGCAAGGGCACCACCTAGGCTGTAGGATGCCTAGAGTAGGGTAGAGCCCGGAGCGATGAGGCAGAGCAATGGCCAAAACGGAAAGGAGAACTGCCTGTTGCTTGCTTGCTTGTTGTTGCTTGTTAGCTAGATTTAAGGGGAGAGGGGTGTATATATATCCTCCAATCTACACCCCTCTCCCCAACTCTAGGAAGGGGCGTGCGAAAGGCACAACGTGGTGCATACATGTGGTGGAAGGGGCTAAACTCGGTCAAAACGGGGTCAAAATGGGCCAAAAACACTTGTTTGAGCATCCCAAATGGTCCAAGTTCACTTTTGGAAAAACACGTTTTTGACCCATTTTTGACCCTTTTTTGGTCCCAACACCACCCATTTTCAAGGCATTTTGGGATTTTCCATGGGCCAAAACACGTCTCCACGGGCTCAAAATGGGCTAAAAACACTTGTTTGAGCATCCCAAATGGTCCATGATCACTTTTGGAAAACGCGTTTTTGACCCATTTATGACCCACTTTTGGTCCCAAAACGGCCCATTTTCAAGGCATTTTGGGATTTTCCATGGCCCAAAACGCGTCACCACGGGCACAACATGGGCTAAAAACACGTGTTTGAGCATCCTAAGTGGTCCGTGAACAACTTTGGAAAAAATGATTTTTTCGCCCCGGGGACCCTGGTGGACCCACCGTTGGCCCCCGCCATGCGCGGGCCGGGCTGCCCTCCGGCTCCACCAAGCGACCACTGGTACGGCTGTCTAGGCGTCCGCTTGGGCAATTCCATGGGCCAAAACGCGTCACCACGGGCTCAAAATGGGCTAAAAACACTTGTTGGAGCATCCCAAATGGTTAAGCAGCACGTTTGGAAAAACACGTTTTTGACCCATTTTGGACCATTTTGGTCTGGAAACGGCCCATTTTCAAGGCATTTTGGGATTTTCCATGGCTCATAACGCGCCACCACCGGCTCAAAGCGGCCTAAAAACACTTGTTTGGGCATCCCAAATGGTCTAGGAACAACTTTGAAAAAAATGATTTTTTTCGCCCCGGGGACCCCGGTGGACCCACCGTTGGCCCCAACTCTGCGCGGGCTGCACTGCCCTCCGGCCCCACCAAGTGACCACTGGTACGGGGGTCTAGGCGTCTCGTTGGGCGATTTCAAAGCTTGCAAACCACAAAAAGTAGGGGGTTGCGGGTGGAATAAGTGTCCTTGGAATTCGGTTTTGAGCCACGTAGCCCAAGATACGGCCCGTTCTTGGTTTTGGAGATGTTTGACACAGACAACGCACATTCAAGCCATTTTTGGCCATGTTTGGGCCGTTTCTCGGACATATTGTGGAGCTAGAGGGCAAGAAAGGGCTCTTGGCCACGGGGCAATTGAGGCGCACGTGGAGTGTAGCAACCGCTTCTCTTCGGTGGTCCGTTTTGACTGGGTTTTGGGGCTGTTTTGGGCCAAAAACAGCTATTTTGGGGCACAAAATGCGCAGTTTTGGGAGGGCCCCTCCCGACTTGGCGCCCCCGCCCCGAGGCGCCACGGGTGAGTTTCTGGCTGAAAACTTGGATTTGGCAAGGGCACCACCTAGGCTGTAGGATGCCTAGAGTAGGGTAGAGCCCGGAGCGATGAGGCAGAGCAATGGCCAAAACGGAAAGGAGAACTGCTTGTTGCTTGCTTGCTTGTTGTTGCTTGTTAGCTAGATTTAAGGGGAGAGGGGTGTATATATATCCTCCAATCTACACCCCTCTCCCCAACTCTAGGAAGGGGCGTGCGAAAGGCACAACGTGGTGCATACATGTGGTGGAAGGGGCTAAACTCGGTCAAAACGGGGTCAAAATGGGCCAAAAACACTTGTTTGAGCATCCCAAATGGTCCAAGTTCACTTTTGGAAAAACACGTTTTTGACCCATTTTTGACCCTTTTTTGGTCCCAACACCACCCATTTTCAAGGCATTTTGGGATTTTCCATGGGCCAAAACACGTCTCCACGGGCTCAAAATGGGCTAAAAACACTTGTTTGAGCATCCCAAATGGTCCATGATCACTTTTGGAAAACGCGTTTTTGACCCATTTATGACCCACTTTTGGTCCCAAAACGGCCCATTTTCAAGGCATTTTGGGATTTTCCATGGCCCAAAACGCGTCACCACGGGCACAACATGGGCTAAAAACACGTGTTTGAGCATCCTAAGTGGTCCGGGAACAACTTTGGAAAAAATGATTTTTTCGCCCCGGGGACCCTGGTGGACCCACCGTTGGCCCCTGCCATGCGCGGGCCGGGCTGCCCTCCGGCTCCACCAAGCGACCACTGGTACGGCTGTCTAGGCGTCCGCTTGGGCAATTCCATGGGCCAAAACGCGTCACCACGGGCTCAAAATGGGCTAAAAACACTTGTTCGAGCATCCCAAATGGTTAAGCAGCACGTTTGGAAAAACACGTTTTTGACCCATTTTGGACCATTTTGGTCTGGAAACGGCCCATTTTCAAGGCATTTTGGGATTTTCCATGGCTCATAACGCGCCACCACCGGCTCAAAGCGGCCTAAAAACACTTGTTTGGGCATCCCAAATGGTCTAGGAACAACTTTGAAAAAAATGATTTTTTTGGCCCCGGGGACCATGGTGGACCCACCGTTGGCCCCAACTCTACGCGGGCTGCACTGCCCTCCGGCCCCACCAAGTGACCACTGGTACGGGGGTCTAGGCGTCTCGTTGGGCGATTTCAAAGCTTGCAAACCACAAAAAGTGGGGGGTTGCGGGTGGAATAAGTGTCCTTGGAATTCGGTTTTGAGCCACGTAGCCCAAGATACGGCCCGTTCTTGGTTTTGGAGATGTTTGACACAGACAACGCACATTCAAGCCATTTTTGGCCATGTTTGGGCCGTTTCTCGGACATATTGTGGAGCTAGAGGGCAAGAAAGGGCTCTTGGTCACAGGGCAATTGAGGCGCACGTGGAGTGTAGCAACCGCTTCTCTTCGTTTGTCCGTTTTGACTGGGTTTTGGGGCTGCTTTGGGCCAAAAACAGCTATTTTGGGGCACAAAATGCGCAGTTTTGGGAGGGCCCCTCCCGACTTGGCGCCCCCGCCCCGAGGCGCCACGGGTGAGTTTCTGGCTGAAAACTTGGATTTGGCAAGGGCACCACCTAGGCTGTAGGATGCCTAGAGTAGGGTAGAGCCCGGAGCGATGAGGCAGAGCAATGGCCAAAACGGAAAGGAGAACTGCTTGTTGCTTGCTTGCTTGTTGTTGCTTGTTAGCTAGATTTAAGGGGAGAGGGGTGTATATATATCCTCCAATCTACACCCCTCTCCCCAACTCTAGGAAGGGGCGTGCGAAAGGCACAACGTGGTGCATACACGTGGTGGAAGGGGCTAAACTCGGTCAAAACGGGGTCAAAATGGGCCAAAAACACTTGTTTGAGCATCCCAAATGGTCCAAGTTCACTTTTGGAAAAACACGTTTTTGACCCATTTTTGACCCTTTTTTGGTCCCAACACCACCCATTTTCAAGGCATTTTGGGATTTTCCATGGGCCAAAACACGTCTCCACGGGCTCAAAATGGGCTAAAAAACACTTGTTTGGGCATCCCAAATGGTCCATGATCACTTTTGGAAAACGCGTTTTTGACTCATTTATGACCCACTTTTGGTCCCAAAACGGCCCATTTTCAAGGCATTTTGGGATTTTCCATGGCCCAAAACGCGTCACCACAGGCACAACATGGGCTAAAAACACGTGTTTGAGCATCCTAAGTGGTCCGTGAACAACTTTGAAAAAACTGCTTTTTGCGCCCCGGGGAACCTGGTGGACCCACCGTTGGCCCCCGCCATGCGCGGGCCGGGCTGCCCTCCGGCTCCACCAAGCGACCACTAGTACGGGTGTCTAGGCGTCCGCTTGGGCAATTCTATGGGCCAAAACGCGTCACCACGGGCTCAAAATGGGCTAAAAACACTTGTTCGAGCATCCCAAATGGTTAAGCAGCACGTTTGGAAAAACACGTTTTTGACCCATTTTGGACCATTTTGGTCTGGAAACGGCCCATTTTCAAGGCATTTTGGGATTTTCCATGGCTCATAACGCGCCACCACCGGCTCAAAGCGGCCTAAAAACACTTGTTTGGGCATCCCAAATGGTCTAGGAACAACTTTGAAAAAAATGATTTTTTTCGCCCCGGGGACCCCGGTGGACCCACCGTTGGCCCCAACTCTGCGCGGGCTGCGCTGCCCTCCGGCCCCACCAAGTGACCACTGGTACGGGGGTCTAGGCGTCTCGTTGGGCGATTTCAAAGCTTGCAAACCACAAAAAGTGGGGGGTTGCGGGTGGAATACGTGTCCTTGGAATTCGGTTTTGAGCCACGTAGCCCAAGATACGGCCCGTTCTTGGTTTTGGAGATGTTTGACACAAACAACGCACATTCAAGGCATTTTTGGCCATGTTTGGGCCGTTTCTCGGACATATTGTGGAGCTAGAGGGCAAGAAAGGGCTCTTGGTCACGGGGCAATTGAGGCGCACGTGGAGTGTAGCAACCGCTTCTCTTCGTTTGTCCGTTTGGACTGGGTTTTGGGGCTGTTTTGGGCCAAAAATAGCTATTTTGGGGCACAAAATGCGCAGATTTGGGAGGGCACCTCCCGACTTGGCGCCCCCGCCCCGAGGCGCCACGGGTGAGTTTCTGGCAACTTGGATTTGGCAAGGGCGCCACCTAGGCTGTAGGATGCCTAGAGAAGGGTAGAGCCCGGAGCGCTGAGGCGGAGCAATGGCCAAAACGGAAAGGAGAACTGCTTGTTGCTTGCTTGCTTGTTGTTGCTTGTTAGCTAGATTTAAGGGGAGAGGGGTGTATATATATCCTCCAATCTACACCCCTCTCCCCAACTCTAGGAAGGGGCGTGCAAAAGGCACAACGTGGTGCATACATGTGGTGGAAGGGGCTAAACCCGGTCAAAACGGGGTCAAAATGGGCCAAAAACACTTGTTTGAGCATCCCAAATGGTCCAAGTTCACTTTTGGAAAAACACGTTTTTGACCCATTTTTGACCCTTTTTTGGTCCCAACAGCACCCATTTTCATGGCATTTTGGGATTTTCCATGGCTCATAACGCGCCACCACGGGCTCAAAACGGCCTGAAAACACCTGTTTGAGCATCCCAAATGGTCTAGGAACACGTTTGAAAAAAATGATTTTTTTGGCCCCGGGGACCCCGGTGGACCCACCGTTGGCCCCAACTCTGCGCGGGCTGCACTGCCCTCCGGCCCCACCAAGTGACCACTGGTACGGGGGTCTAGGCGTCTCGTTGGGCGATTTCAAAACTTGCAAACCACAAAAAGTGGGGGGTTGCGGGTGGAATAAGTGTCCTTGGAATTCGGTTTTGAGCCACGTAGCCCAAGATACGGCCCGTTCTTGGTTTTGGAGATGTTTGACACAGACAACGCACATTCAAGCCATTTTTGGCCATGTTTGGGCCGTTTCTCGGACATATTGTGGAGCTAGAGGGCAAGAAAGGGCTCTTGGTCACGGGGCAATTGAGGCGCACGTGGAGTGTAGCAACCGCTTCTCTTCGTTTGTCCGTTTTGACTGGGTTTTGGGGCTGTTTTGGGCCAAAAACAGCTATTTTGGGGCACAAAATGCGCAGTTTTGGGAGGGCACCTCCCGACTTGGCGCCCCCGCCCCGAGGCGCCACGGGTGAGTTTCTGGCTGAAAACTTGGATTTGGCAAGGGCACCACCTAGGCTGTAGGATGCCTAGAGTAGGGCAGAGCCCGGAGCGATGAGGCGGAGCAATGGCCAAAACGGAAAGGAGAACTGCTTGTTGCTTGCTTGCTTGTTGTTGCTTGTTAGCTAGATTTAAGGGGAGAGGGGTGTATATATATCCTCCAATCTACACCCCTCTCCCCAACTCTAGGAAGGGGCGTGCGAAAGGCACAACGTGGTGCATACACGTGGTGGAAGGGGCTAAACTCGGTCAAAACGGGGTCAAAATGGGCCAAAAACACTTGTTTGAGCATCCCAAATGGTCCAAGTTCACTTTTGGAAAAACACGTTTTTGACCCATTTTTGACCCTTTTTTGGTCCCAACACCACCCATTTTCAAGGCATTTTGGGATTTTCCATGGGCCAAAACACGTCTCCACGGGCTCAAAATGGGCTAAAAACACTTGTTTGAGCATCCCAAATGGTCCATGATCACTTTTGGAAAACGCGTTTTTGACCCATTTATGACCCACTTTTGGTCCCAAAACGGCCCATTTTCAAGGCATTTTGGGATTTTCCATGGCCCAAAACGCGTCACCACGGGGACAACATGGGCTAAAAACACGTGTTTGAGCATCCTAAGTGGTCCGTGAACAACTTTGAAAAAACTGCTTTTTGCGCCCCGGGGACCCTGGTGGACCCACCGTTGGCCCCCGCCATGCGCGGGCCGGGCTGCCCTCCGCCTCCACCAAGCGACCACTGGTACGGGTGTCTAGGCGTCCGCTTGGGCAATTCCATGGGCCAAAACGCGTCACCACGGGCTCAAAATGGGCTAAAAACACTTGTTCGAGCATCCCAAATGGTCCAGCAGCACGTTTGGAAAAACACGTTTTTGACCCATTTTGGACCATTTTGGTCTGGAAACGGCCCATTTTCAAGGCATTTTGGGATTTTCCATGGCTCATAACGCGCCACCACCGGCTCAAAGCGGCCTAAAAACACTTGTTTGGGCATCCCAAATGGTCTAGGAACAACTTTGAAAAAAATGATTTTTTTCGCCCCGGGGACCCCGGTGGACCCACCGTTGGCCCCAACTCTGCGCGGGCTGCACTGCCCTCCGGCCCCACCAAGTGACCACTGGTACGGGGGTCTAGGCGTCTCGTTGGGCGATTACAAAGCTTGCAAACCACAAAAAGTGGGGGGTTGCGGGTGGAATAAGTGTCCTTGGAATTCGGTTTTGAGCCACGTAGCCCAAGATACGGCCCGTTCTTGGTTTTGGAGATGTTTGACACAAACAACGCACATTCAAGCCATTTTTGGCCATGTTTGGGCCGTTTCTCGGACATATTGTGGAGCTAGAGGGCAAGAAAGGGCTCTTGGTCACGGGGCAATTGAGGCGCACGTGGAGTGTAGCAACCGCTTCTCTTCGTTTGTCCGTTTGGACTGGGTTTTGGGGCTGTTTTGGGCCAAAAATAGCTATTTTGGGGCACAAAATGCGCAGATTTGGGAGGGCACCTCCCGACTTGGCGCCCCCGCCCCGAGGCGCCACGGGTGAGTTTCTGGCAACTTGGATTTGGCAAGGGCGCCACCTAGGCTGTAGGATGCCTAGAGAAGGGTAGAGCCCGGAGCGCTGAGGCGGAGCAATGGCCAAAACGGAAAGGAGAGCTGCTTGTTGCTTGCTTGCTTGTTGTTGCTTGTTAGCTAGATTTAAGGGGAGAGGGGTGTATATATATCCTCCAATCTACACCCCTCTCCCCAACTCTAGGAAGGGGCGTGCAAAAGGCACAACGTGGTGCATACATGTGGTGGAAGGGGCTAAACCCGGTCAAAACGGGGTCAAAATGGGCCAAAAACACTTGTTTGAGCATCCCAAATGGTCCAGCATCACTTTTGGAAAAACACGTTTTTGACCCATTTTTGACCCTTTTTTGGTCCCAACAGCACCCATTTTCATGGCATTTTGGGATTTTCCATGGCTCATAACGCGCCACCACGGGCTCAAAACGGCCTGAAAACACTTGTCTGAGCATCCCAAATGGTCTAGGAACACGTTTGAAAAAAATGATTTTTTTCGCCCCGGGGACCCCGGTGGACCCACCGTTGGCCCCAACTCTGCGCGGGCTGCACTGCCCTCCGGCCCCACCAAGTGACCACTGGTACGGGGGTCTAGGCGTCTCGTTGGGCGATTTCAAAGCTTGCAAACCACAAAAAGTGGGGGGTTGCGGGTGGAATAAGTGTCCTTGGAATTCGGTTTTGAGCCACGTAGCCCAAGATACGGCCCGTTCTTGGTTTTGGAGATGTTTGACACAAACAACGCACATTCAAGCCATTTTTGGCCATGTTTGGGCCGTTTCTCGGACATATTGTGGAGCTAGAGGGCAAGAAAGGGCTCTTGGTCACGGGGCAATTGAGGCGCACGTGGAGTGTAGCAACCGCTTCTCTTCGTTTGTCCGTTTTGACTGGGTTTTGGGGCTGTTTTGGGCCAAAAACAGCTATTTTGGGGCACAAAATGCACAGTTTTGGGAGGGCACCTCCCGACTTGGCGCCCCCGCCCCGAGGCGCCACGGGTGAGTTTCTGGCTGAAAACTTGGATTTGGCAAGGGCACCACCTAGGCTGTAGGATGCCTAGAGTAGGGTAGAGCCCGGAGTTACGAGGCGGAGCAATGGCCAAAACGGAAAGGAGAACTGCTTGTTGCTTGCTTGCTTGTTGTTGCTTGTTAGCTAGATTTAAGGGGAGAGGGGTGTATATATATCCTCCAATCTACACCCCTCTCCCCAACTCTAGGAAGGGGCGTGCGAAAGGCACAACGTGGTGCATACACGTGGTGGAAGGGGCTAAACTCGGTCAAAACGGGGTCAAAATGGGCCAAAAACACTTGTTTGAGCATCCCAAATGGTCCAAGTTCACTTTTGGAAAAACACGTTTTTGACCCATTTTTGACCCTTTTTTGGTCCCAACACCACCCATTTTCAAGGCATTTTGGGATTTTCCATGGGCCAAAACACGTCTCCACGGGGTCAAAATGGGCTAAAAACACTTGTTTGAGCATCCCAAATGGTCCATGATCACTTTTGGAAAACGCGTTTTTGACCCATTTATGACCCACTTTTGGTCCCAAAACGGCCCATTTTCAAGGCATTTTGGGATTTTCCGTGGCCCAAAACGCGTCACCACGGGCACAACATGGGCTAAAAACACGTGTTTGAGCATCCTAACTTTGGAAAAAATGATTTTTTCGCCCCGGGGACCCTGGTGGACCCACCGTTGGCCCCCGCCATGCGCGGGCCGGGCTGCCCTCCGGCTCCACCAAGCGACCACTGGTACGGGTGTCTAGGCGTCCGCTTGGGCAATTCCATGGGCCAAAACGCGTCACCACGGGCTCAAAATGGGCTAAAAACACTTGTTCGAGCATCCCAAATGGTCCAGCAGCACGTTTGGAAAAACACGTTTTTGACCCATTTTGGACCATTTTGGTCTGGAAACGGCCCATTTTCAAGGCATTTTGGGATTTTCCATGGCTCATAACCCGCCACCACCGGCTCAAAGCGGCCTAAAAACACTTGTTTGGGCATCCCAAATGGCCTGGGAACAACTTTGAAAAAAATGATTTTTTTCGCCCCGGGGACCCCGGTGGACCCACCGTTGGCCCCAACTCTGCGCGGGCTGCGCTGCCCTCCGGCCCCACCAAGTGACCACTGGTACGGGGGTCTAGGCGTCTCGTTGGGCGATTTCAAAGCTTGCAAACCACAAAAAGTGGGGGGTTGCGGGTGGAATAAGTGTCCTTGGAATTCGGTTTTGAGCCACGTAGCCCAAGATACGGCCCGTTCTTGGTTTTGGAGATGTTTGACACAGACAACGCACATTCAAGCCATTTTTGGCCATGTTTGGGCCGTTTCTCGGACATATTGTGGAGCTAGAGGGCAAGAAAGGGCTCTTGGTCACGGGGCAATTGAGGCGCACGTGGAGTGTAGCAACCGCTTCTCTTCGTTTGTCCGTTTTGACTGGGTTTTGGGGCTGTTTTGGGCCAAAAACAGCTATTTTGGGGCACAAAATGCGCAGTTTTGGGAGGGCACCTCCCGACTTGGCGCCCCCGCCCCGAGGCGCCACGGGTGAGTTTCTGGCTGAAAATTGGATTTGGCAAGGGCACCACCTAGGCTGTAGGATGCCTAGAGTAGGGTAGAGCCCGGAGCGATGAGGCGGAGCAATGGCCAAAACGGAAAGGAGAACTGCTTGTTGCTTGCTTGCTTGTTGTTGCTTGTTAGCTAGATTTAAGGGGAGAGGGGTGTATATATATCCTCCAATCTACACCCCTCTCCCCAACTCTAGGAAGGGGCGTGCGAAAGGCACAACGTGGTGCATACACGTGGTGGAAGGGGCTAAACTCGGTCAAAACGGGGTCAAAATGGGCCAAAAACACTTGTTTGAGCATCCCAAATGGTCCAAGTTCACTTTTGGAAAAACACGTTTTTGACCCATTTTTGACCCTTTTTTGGTCCCAACACCACCCATTTTCAAGGCATTTTGGGATTTTCCATGGGCCAAAACACGTCTCCACGGGCTCAAAATGGGCTAAAAACACTTGTTTGAGCATCCCAAATGGTCCATGATCACTTTTGGAAAACGCGTTTTTGACCCATTTATGACCCACTTTTGGTCCCAAAACGGCCCATTTTCAAGGCATTTTGGGATTTTCCGTGGCCCAAAACGCGTCACCACGGGCACAACATGGGCTAAAAACACGTGTTTGAGCATCCTAAGTGGTTCGGGAACAACTTTGGAAAAAATGATTTTTTCGCCCCGGGGACCCTGGTGGACCCACCGTTGGCCCCCGCCATGCGCGGGCCGGGCTGCCCTCCGGCTCCACCAAGCGACCACTGGTACGGGTGTCTAGGCGTCCGCTTGGGCAATTCCATGGGCCCAAAAGCGTCACCACGGGCTCAAAATGGGGTAAAAACACTTGTTCGAGCATCCCAAATGGTTGAGCAGCACGTTTGGAAAAACACGTTTTTGACCCATTTTGGACCATTTTGGTCTGGAAACGGCCCATTTTCAAGGCATTTTGGGATTTTCCATGGCTCATAACGCGCCACCACCGGCTCAAAGCGGCCTAAAAACACTTGTTTGGGCATCCCAAATGGTCTAGGAACAACTTTGAAAAAAATGATTTTTTTCGCCCCGGGGACCCCGGTGGACCCACCGTTGGCCCCAACTCTGCGCGGGCTGCGCTGCCCTCCGGCCCCACCAAGTGACCACTGGTGCGGGCATCTAGGCGTCTGGTTGGGCGATTTCAAAGCTTGCAAACCACAAAAAGTGGGGGGTTGCGGGTGGAATAAGTGTCCTTGGAATTCGGTTTTGAGCCACGTAGCCCAAGATACGGCCCGTTCTTGGTTTTGGAGATGTTTGACACAGACAACGCACATTCAAGCCATTTTTGGCCATGTTTGGGCCGTTTCTCGGACATATTGTGGAGCTAGAGGGCAAGAAAGGGCTCTTGGTCACGGGGCAATTGAGGCGCACGTGGAGTGTAGCAACCGCTTCTCTTCGTTTGTCCGTTTTGACTGGGTTTTGGGGCTGTTTTGGGCCAAAAACAGCTATTTTGGGGCACAAAATGCGCAGTTTTGGGAGGGCACCTCCCGACTTGGCGCCCCCGCCCCGAGGCGCCACGGGTGAGTTTCTGGCTGAAAACTTGGATTTGGCAAGGGCACCACCTAGGCTGTAGGATGCCTAGAGCGATGAGGCGGAGCAATGGCCAAAACGGAAAGGAGAACTGCTTGTTGCTTGCTTGCTTGTTGTTGCTTGTTAGCTAGATTTAAGGGGAGAGGGGTGTATATATATCCTCCAATCTACACCCCTCTCCCCAACTCTAGGAAGGGGCATGCGAAAGGCACAACGTGGTGCATACACGTGGTGGAAGGGGCTAAACTCGGTCAAAACGGGGTCAAAATGGGCCAAAAACACTTGTTTGAGCATCCCAAATGGTCCAAGTTCACTTTTGGAAAAACACGTTTTTGACCCATTTTTGACCCTTTTTTGGTCCCAACACCACCCATTTTCAAGGCATTTTGGGATTTTCCATGGGCCAAAACACGTCTCCACGGGCTCAAAATGGGCTAAAAAACACTTGTTTGGGCATCCCAAATGGTCCATGATCACTTTTGGAAAACGCGTTTTTGACCCATTTATGACCCACTTTTGGTCCCAAAACGGCCCATTTTCAAGGCATTTTGGGATTTTCCATGGCCCAAAACGCGTCACCACGGGCACAACATGGGCTAAAAACACGTGTTTGAGCATCCTAAGTGGTCCGGGAACAACTTTGAAAAAACTGCTTTTTTCGCCCCGGGGACCCTGGTGGACCCACCGTTGGCCCCCGCCATGCGCAGGCCGGGCTGCCCTCCGGCTCCACCAAGCGACCACTGGTACGGGTGTCTAAACGTCCGCTTGGGCAATTCCATGGGCCAAAATGCGTCACCACGGGCTCAAAATGGGCCAAAAACACTTGTTTGAGCATCCCAAATGGTCCAGCATCACTTTTGGAAAAACACGTTTTTGACCCATTTTTGACCCTTTTTTGGTCCCAACAGCACCCATTTTCATGGCATTTTGGGATTTTCCATGGCTCATAACGCGCCACCACGGGCTCAAAACGGCCTGAAAACACTTGTCTGAGCATCCCAAATGGTCTAGGAACACGTTTGAAAAAAATGATTTTTTTTCGCCCCGGGGACCCCGGTGGACCCACCGTTGGCCCCAACTCTGCGCGGGCTGCGCTGCCCTCCGGCCCCACCAAGTGACCACTGGTACGGGGGTCTAGGCGTCTCGTTGGGCGATTTCAAAGCTTGCAAACCACAAAAAGTGGGGGGTTGCGGGTGGAATAAGTGTCCTTGGAATTCGGTTTTGAGCCACGTAGCCCAAGATACGGCCCGTTCTTGGTTTTGGAGATGTTTGACACAGACAACGCACATTCAAGCCATTTTTGGCCATGTTTGGGCCGTTTCTCGGACATATTGTGGAGCTAGAGGGCAAGAAAGGGCTCTTGGTCACGGGGCAATTGAGGCGCGTGGAGTGTAGCAACCGCTTCTCTTCGTTTGTCCGTTTTGACTGGGTTTTGGGGCTGTTTTGGGCCAAAAACAGCTATTTTGGGGCACAAAATGCACAGTTTTGGGAGGGCACCTCCCGACTTGGCGCCCCCGCCCCGAGGCGCCACGGGTGAGTTTTTGGCTGAAAATTGGATTTGGCAAGGGCACCACCTAGGCTGTAGGATGCCTAGAGTAGGGTAGAGCCCGGAGCGATGAGGCGGAGCAATGGCCAAAACGGAAAGGAGAACTGCTTGTTGCTTGCTTGCTTGTTGTTGCTTGTTAGCTAGATTTAAGGGGAGAGGGGTGTATATATATCCTCCAATCTACACCCCTCTCCCCAACTCTAGGAAGGGGCGTGCGAAAGGCACAACGTGGTGCATACACGTGGTGGAAGGGGCTAAACTCGGTCAAAACGGGGTCAAAATGGGCCAAAAACACTTGTTTGAGCATCCCAAATGGTCCAAGTTCACTTTTGGAAAAACACGTTTTTGACCCATTTTTGACCCTTTTTTGGTCCCAACACCACCCATTTTCAAGGCATTTTGGGATTTTCCATGGGCCAAAACACGTCTCCACGGGGTCAAAATGGGCTAAAAACACTTGTTTGAGCATCCCAAATGGTCCATGATCACTTTTGGAAAACGCGTTTTTGACCCATTTATGACCCACTTTTGGTCCCAAAACGGCCCATTTTCAAGGCATTTTGGGATTTTCCGTGGCCCAAAACGCGTCACCACGGGCACAACATGGGCTAAAAACACGTGTTTAAGCATCCTAAGTGGTCCGGGAACAACTTTGGAAAAAATGATTTTTTCGCCCCGGGGACCCTGGTGGACCCACCGTTGGCCCCCGCCATGCGCGGGCCGGGCTGCCCTCCGGCTCCACCAAGCGACCACTGGTACGGGTGTCTAGGCGTCCGCTTGGGCAATTCCATGGGCCAAAACGCGTCACCACGGGCTCAAAATGGGCTAAAAACACTTGTTCGAGCATCCCAAATGGTCCAGCAGCACGTTTGGAAAAACACGTTTTTGACCCATTTTGGACCATTTTGGTCTGGAAACGGCCCATTTTCAAGGCATTTTGGAATTTTCCATGGCTCATAACCCGCCACCACCGGCTCAAAGCGGCCTAAAAACACTTGTTTGGGCATCCCAAATGGTCTGGGAACAACTTTGAAAAAAATGATTTTTTTCGCCCCGGGGACCCCGGTGGACCCACCGTTGGCCCCAACTCTGCGCGGGCTGCGCTGCCCTCCGGCCCCACCAAGTGACCACTGGTACGGGGGTCTAGGCGTCTCGTTGGGCGATTTCAAAACTTGCAAACCACAAAAAGTGGGGGGTTGCGGGTGGAATAAGTGTCCTTGGAATTCGGTTTTGAGCCACGTAGCCCAAGATACGGCCCGTTCTTGGTTTTGGAGATGTTTGACACAGACAACGCACATTCAAGCCATTTTTGGCCATGTTTGGGCCGTTTCTCGGACATATTGTGGAGCTAGAGGGCAAGAAAGGGCTCTTGGTCACGGGGCAATTGAGGCGCACGTGGAGTGTAGCAACCGCTTCTCTTCGTTTGTCCGTTTTGACTGGGTTTTGGGGCTGTTTTGGGCCAAAAACAGCTATTTTGGGGCACAAAATGCGCAGTTTTGGGAGGGCACCTCCCGACTTGGCGCCCCCGCCCCGAGGCGCCACGGGTGAGTTTCTGGCTGAAAATTGGATTTGGCAAGGGCACCACCTAGGCTGTAGGATGCCTAGAGTAGGGTAGAGCCCGGAGCGATGAGGCGGAGCAATGGCCAAAACGGAAAGGAGAACTGCTTGTTGCTTGCTTGCTTGTTGTTGCTTGTTAGCTAGATTTAAGGGGAGAGGGGTGTATATATATCCTCCAATCTACACCCCTCTCCCCAACTCTAGGAAGGGGCATGCGAAAGGCACAACGTGGTGCATACACGTGGTGGAAGGGGCTAAACTCGGTCAAAACGGGGTCAAAATGGGCCAAAAACACTTGTTTGAGCATCCCAAATGGTCCAAGTTCACTTTTGGAAAAACACGTTTTTGACCCATTTTTGACCCTTTTTTGGTCCCAACACCACCCATTTTCAAGGCATTTTGGGATTTTCCATGGGCCAAAACACGTCTCCACGGGCTCAAAATGGGCTAAAAACACTTGTTTGAGCATCCCAAATGGTCCATGATCACTTTTGGAAAACGCGTTTTTGACCCATTTATGACCCACTTTTGGTCCCAAAACGGCCCATTTTCAAGGCATTTTGGGATTTTCCGTGGCCCAAAACGCGTCACCACGGGCACAACATGGGCTAAAAACACGTGTTTGAGCATCCTAAGTGGTTCGGGAACAACTTTGGAAAAAATGATTTTTTCGCCCCGGGGACCCTGGTGGACCCACCGTTGGCCCCCGCCATGCGCGGGCCGGGCTGCCCTCCGGCTCCACCAAGCGACCACTGGTACGGGTGTCTAGGCGTCCGCTTGGGCAATTCCATGGGCCAAAAAGCGTCACCACGGGCTCAAAATGGGCTAAAAACACTTGTTCGAGCATCCCAAATGGTCCAGCAGCACGTTTGGAAAAACACGTTTTTGACCCATTTTGGACCATTTTGGTCTGGAAACGGCCCATTTTCAAGGCATTTTGGGATTTTCCATGGCTCATAACCCGCCACCACCGGCTCAAAGCGGCCTAAAAACACTTGTTTGGGCATCCCAAATGGTCTAGGAACAACTTTGAAAAAAATGATTTTTTTCGCCCCGGGGACCCCGGTGGACCCACCGTTGGCCCCAAGTCTACGCGGGCTCCGCTGCCCTCCGGCCCCACCAAGTGACCACTGGTATGGGGGTCTAGGCGTCTCGTTGGGCGATTTCAAAGCTTGCAAACCACAAAAAGTGGGGGGTTGCGGGTGGAATAAGTGTCCTTGGAATTCGGTTTTGAGCCACGTAGCCCAAGATACGGCCCGTTCTTGGTTTTGGAGATGTTTGACACAGACAACGCACATTCAAGCCATTTTTGGCCATGTTTGGGCCGTTTCTCGGACATATTGTGGAGCTAGAGGGCAAGAAAGGGCTCTTGGTCACGGGGCAATTGAGGCGCACGTGGAGTGTAGCAACCGCTTCTCTTCGTTTGTCCGTTTTGACTGGGTTTTGGGGCTGTTTTGGGCCAAAAACAGCTATTTTGGGGCACAAAATGCGCAGTTTTGGGAGGGCACCTCCCGACTTGGCGCCCCCGCCCCGAGGCGCCACGGGTGAGTTTCTGGCTAAAAACTTGGATTTGGCAAGGGCACCACCTAGGCTGTAGGATGCCTAGAGTAGGGTAGAGCCCGGAGCGATGAGGCGGAGCAATGGCCAAAACGGAAAGGAGAACTGCTTGTTGCTTGCTTGCTTGTTGTTGCTTGTTAGCTAGATTTAAGGGGAGAGGGGTGTATATATATCCTCCAATCTACACCCCTCTCCCCAACTCTAGGAAGGGGCATGCGAAAGGCACAACGTGGTGCATACACGTGGTGGAAGGGGCTAAACTCGGTCAAAACGGGGTCAAAATGGGCCAAAAACACTTGTTTGAGCATCCCAAATGGTCCAAGTTCACTTTTGGAAAAACACGTTTTTGACCCATTTTTGACCCTTTTTTGGTCCCAACACCACCCATTTTCAAGGCATTTTGGGATTTTCCATGGGCCAAAACACGTCTCCACGGGCTCAAAATGGGCTAAAAAACACTTGTTTGGGCATCCCAAATGGTCCATGATCACTTTTGGAAAACGCGTTTTTGACCCATTTATGACCCACTTTTGGTCCCAAAACGGCCCATTTTCAAGGCATTTTGGGATTTTCCATGGCCCAAAACGCGTCACCACGGGCACAACATGGGCTAAAAACACGTGTTTGAGCATCCTAAGTGGTCCGGGAACAACTTTGAAAAAACCGCTTTTTTCGCCCCGGGGACCCTGGTGGACCCACCGTTGGCCCCCGCCATGCGCGGGCCGGGCTGCCCTCCGGCTCCACCAAGCGACCACTGGTACGGGTGTCTAAACGTCCGCTTGGGCAATTCCATGGGCCAAAATGCGTCACCACGGGCTCAAAATGGGCTAAAAACACTTGTTCGAGCATCCCAAATGGTTAAGCAGCACGTTTGGAAAAACACGTTTTTGACCCATTTTGGACCATTTTGGTCTGGAAACGGCCCATTTTCAAGGCATTTTGGGATTTTCCATGGCTCATAACGCGCCACCACCGGCTCAAAGCGGCCTAAAAACACTTGTTTGGGCATCCCAAATGGTCTAGGAACAACTTTGAAAAAAATGATTTTTTTCGCCCCGGGGACCCCGGTGGACCCACCGTTGGCCCCAACTCTGCGCGGGCTGCGCTGCCCTCCGGCCCCACCAAGTGACCACTGGTACGGGGGTCTAGGCGTCTCGTTGGGCGATTACAAAGCTTGCAAACCACAAAAAGTGGGGGGTTGCGGGTGGAATAAGTGTCCTTGGAATTCGGTTTTGAGCCACGTAGCCCAAGATACGGCCCGTTCTTGGTTTTGGAGATGTTTGACACAAACAACGCACATTCAAGCCATTTTTGGCCATGTTTGGGCCGTTTCTCGGACATATTGTGGAGCTAGAGGGCAAGAAAGGGCTCTTGGTCACGGGGCAATTGAGGCGCACGTGGAGTGTAGCAACCGCTTCTCTTCGTTTGTCCGTTTTGACTGGGTTTTGGGGCTGTTTTGGGCCAAGAATAGCTATTTTGGGGCACAAAATGCGCAGATTTGGGAGGGCACCTCCCGACTTGGCGCCCCCGCCCCGAGGCGCCACGGGTGAGTTTCTGGCAACTTGGATTTGGCAAGGGCACCACCTAGGCTGTAGGATGCCTAGAGAAGGGTAGAGCCCGGAGCAATGAGGCGGAGCAATGGCCAAAACGGAAAGGAGAAGTGCTTGTTGCTTGCTTGCTTGTTGTTGCTTGTTAGCTAGATTTAAGGGGAGAGGGGTGTATATATATCCTCCAATCTACACCCCTCTCCCCAACTCTAGGAAGGGGCGTGCAAAAGGCACAACGTGGTGCATACATGTGGTGGAAGGGGCTAAACCCGGTCAAAACGGGGTCAAAATGGGCCAAAAACACTTGTTTGAGCATCCCAAATGGTCCAGCATCACTTTTGGAAAAACACGTTTTTGACCCATTTTTGACCCTTTTTTGGTCCCAACGGCACCCATTTTCATGGCATTTTGGGATTTTCCATGGCTCATAACGCGCCACCACGGGCTCAAAGCGGCCTGAAAACACTTGTTTGGGCATCCCAAATGGTCTAGGAACAACTTTGAAAAAAATGATTTTTTTCGCCCCGGGGACCCCGGTGGACCCACCGTTGGCCCCAACTCTGCGCGGGCTGCACTGCCCTCCGGCCCCACCAAGTGACCACTGGTACGGGGGTCTAGGCGTCTCGTTGGGCGATTTCAAAGCTTGCAAACCACAAAAAGTGGGGGGTTGCGGGTGGAATAAGTGTCCTTGGAATTCGGTTTTGAGCCACGTAGCCCAAGATACGGCCCGTTCTTGGTTTTGGAGATGTTTGACACAGACAACGCACATTCAAGCCATTTTTGGCCATGTTTGGGCCGTTTCTCGGACATATTGTGGAGCTAGAGGGCAAGAAAGGGCTCTTGGTCACGGGGCAATTGAGGCGCGTGGAGTGTAGCAACCGCTTCTCTTCGTTTGTCCGTTTTGACTGGGTTTTGGGGCTGTTTTGGGCCAAAAACAGCTATTTTGGGGCACAAAATGCGCAGTTTTGGGAGGGCACCTCCCGACTTGGCGCCCCCGCCCCGAGGCGCCACGGGTGAGTTTCTGGCTGAAAATTGGATTTGGCAAGGGCACCACCTAGGCTGTAGGATGCCTAGAGTAGGGTAGAGCCCGGAGCGATGAGGCGGAGCAATGGCCAAAACGGAAAGGAGAACTGCTTGTTGCTTGCTTGCTTGTTGTTGCTTGTTAGCTAGATTTAAGGGGAGAGGGGTGTATATATATCCTCCAATCTACACCCCTCTCCCCAACTCTAGGAAGGGGCATGCGAAAGGCACAACGTGGTGCATACACGTGGTGGAAGGGGCTAAACTCGGTCAAAACAGGGTCAAAATGGGCCAAAAACACTTGTTTGAGCATCCCAAATGGTCCAAGTTCACTTTTGGAAAAACACGTTTTTGACCCATTTTTGACCCTTTTTTGGTCCCAACACCACCCATTTTCAAGGCATTTTGGGATTTTCCATGGGCCAAAACACGTCTCCACGGGCTCAAAATGGGCTAAAAACACTTGTTTGAGCATCCCAAATGGTCCATGATCACTTTTGGAAAACGCGTTTTTGACCCATTTATGACCCACTTTTGGTCCCAAAACGGCCCATTTTCAAGGCATTTTGGGATTTTCCGTGGCCCAAAACGCGTCACCACGGGCACAACATGGGCTAAAAACACGTGTTTGAGCATCCTAAGTGGTCCGGGAACAACTTTGGAAAAAATGATTTTTTCGCCCCGGGGACCCTGGTGGACCCACCGTTGGCCCCCGCCATGCGCGGGCCGGGCTGCCCTCCGGCTCCACCAAGCGACCACTGGTACGGGTGTCTAGGCGTCCGCTTGGGCAATTCCATGGGCCAAAAAGCGTCACCACGGGCTCAAAATGGGCTAAAAACACTTGTTCGAGCATCCCAAATGGTCCAGCAGCACGTTTGGAAAAACACGTTTTTGACCCATTTTGGACCATTTTGGTCTGGAAACGGCCCATTTTCAAGGCATTTTGGGATTTTCCATGGCTCATAACCCGCCACCACCGGCTCAAAGCGGCCTAAAAACACTTGTTTGGGCATCCCAAATGGTCTAGGAACAACTTTGAAAAAAATGATTTTTTTCGCCCCGGGGACCCCGGTGGACCCACCGTTGGCCCCAACTCTGCGCGGGCTCCGCTGCCCTCCGGCCCCACCAAGTGACCACTGGTACGGGCGTCTAAGCGTCTCGTTGGGCGATTTCAAAGCTTGCAAACCACAAAAAGTGGGGGGTTGCTGGTGGTTTAGGTGCCCTTGGAATTCGGTTTTGAGCCACGTAGCCCAAGATACAGCCCGTTCTTGGTTTTGGAGATGTTTGACACAGAGAACGCACACTCAAGCCATTTTTGGCCATGTTTGGGCCGTTTCTCGGATTCCCCCCCTAACCTCCTGACATGTACAGCTCACACATACATAGTACACAAAACCAACACTGATGCTTGCTCCTTCACTGGCGCTTCACTGGCGGTAGACTCGTGTGCCGTGGATCTATGATACACTTCTCCATGAGTGTATCAATGCTGTTCCTGAAGTGTGCGTAAGTGTCCGGGCGGGTGGGTGGGTCCAAAAATCTTTAAAAGATTCTATAGTGATAGTGCATATGAGCGGTATTATGGGGTGAATCCTGTGATTCGCCTATAGGCGAATCCCTTGATCCCCCCCTAACCTCTTGACATGTACATCTCACACATACACAGTACACAAAACCAACACTGATGCTTGCTCCTTCACTGGCGCGCCAGGCCCGAAGGGCACCTTCGGTCATCTCTGACTCCCACTCCTGCTGGGCTCTCGTGGCTCCACATATGGCTCACCGACTCACACTCTGCTGTCTCATCCATCGCACTTGCCAGGGGAGCTCTCTTTTATATACCCTGGGTATGGTCTTGCTCTGCCTGCACCACGTGTCCTCCCTCCCCCCCCCTCCCCTCTCCAGCCCACTCCTTCCTTACTCTAATACATGAGTGCCATGGACGGTCCGTGCAGGAGTGACAGTCATCCTCGTGCTAGTCTCGCCTCAGTCTGAGTCCTTCTGTTCCAGATCGTCCTTCGCAAGCTTGAAAACATCCTTGATGAGGTCCGCTTTTCCATTGAGGGTGACTCTTTGCACTGCTGTGGCATGGTGGGTGAAGGACATGGTCACCCTGACCCCTGGTGCCAGTCGCAGCTCGTGGCGGACGAGGTAAAGGTGGCGTTGGGTTTGGCCCTTGCCCTTCTCAGCAGGCTGGACCCGTGCCATTGCATACTGCGCCCTGGTGCGGCGCGTGATCCTGCCACAGAAGGTCTGCCAGGTTCGGAGGTCCCGTTCGGGCACTGGCCGGCACAGCACCAACTCGAAGGATTGCTCGGTCATCGCCCCCAGGCGGTATCTGGGCTGTTCTGCATTGAGGTGCCCTTCCGCTCTCTCCGCCCTCCGTCGCAGCGTGCGCGCCTGATGTGCCAGCTTGCCTTCCGGGCCCCGTGATCCTCGTAGGCGCTTCGACCCCACTTTTCCCCCGTCATGGAACTCCTCCTCATGTTGGTCGCCCCACTCAGACATGGTGTTGGGGCCTGCTACAGTAAAAGAGGGGGCACTAAAGCCATCGCTCATGCGAGGATTGCCCCCCCCCCCCCCTGCTACAGTCGGACATACCCAAAAAAGCTGCACAAGGTGCAGCTCCCCGCACAACGCACCCCACTTATGTGCCGCCTCAACCTTTGCCGTGGTAATGCTTGCGGGTGTCAGGTCTGGCAAACGGGATACAACATCAGCAGGCATGCGCGCAATATTAACCGAGATAACATTTAAAACCATGCCCGTGTGCCACAACAAGTTCCAAAGAGCACGGAGTATCTTCACTCGCGTACATGCCCTCGTCGACGCCCTCATATTGGCTGCACTGTAGCAGGCCGCTGTATTGTCCACAAACAATGAGAACCAGTGCCACTTCTGCGTCACCGCAAACCTACAGGCATGTAGGACACCGCTGAGCTCTGCCTGTTGCTGGTTCTTCGCCGGGATCGTTCGCGTTCGCATGACTCCATTGCGTCCAAAGATACCCAGGCGGTACCCACCACGAGTCTCCTCTGCATCCACTAACAAGAATGGCGCAAAGCCAAAATGCCCACGCATTGGGTCAACCGTGGCTGGCACATACGATATCGCCAGCGCATCGAGCAGCGCCGATATCAGGGCCGGGCTCGGGCGGTGTCGAAATCGATGATGTCCCCAACGGAACCTATGCCAACCCCGCAGAAATAGGGTGAATTCTTTTCGTGGTCCATATGCCCATTGCATTTTTCCCGTGACCCGTTCCGCCACCTTTGGAGACACAGGTGAGCAGGCCGTTTTGATGGCAATACCCAAGCACTTTGTGAGCATTTTGTCGGTGTTTCGCACCTCCCCTTGGGCCAGGTCGAACATCTTTCCCAGCCACAGGACATTCTGATGCGGCTCGAGGCAGGATTTCGTGGAGATGCGCAGGCCCTTTGCCGTCAAGAAATCCGCCAGCCGATGGCCCAGGCTGTTCATGCACTACCGGTCTCGTGACAAGATCAGGACATCATCCAAATTATGGAAACGGTAGATATCGAGCCCCTCCGCGTGGTTGTCAAAGAACTCCTTCAACAACGCCGCCAACGTTGCCTGTGCCAGTACTAGGGAAAACTTCCACCCAAACGGGAGGCAGTGGAAGTGTGCCCCCTGTATGCGAAACAGTCCCCTATGTTCAACTGGGATTTGCAGGCTCCGGTAGAAGTTGGATATGTCCAAGGTAATGCCCCACAACGGTGCTCCTCGGTGTATCTCCCGTAGGATGGTCCGAAAGACCGTGTGAATCGACGGAAGCTTGACCTTGCGCAGTGGTACCTTCGAGCAGTCATTCAGATTTCGCATGTCAATGATGAAGGAGCACTTCACATCATTTTTGGGTTTAACGAAAGCCGACAGATTGTCCGTGAGATCCTCCCACTCAAGGGTACCCAAACACGTGGGGTCCCGGCACAAGAACCCATCATCCACCAGCACTCCAATCATGCGCCTGGTGTGCAACGACGGCTGCCATACATCGAATCTCCCACAATCTGGCCCCGACTTCCAACTCCGTATATCCCAAATGAGGCGCGTTGGGATGTTCGCGTTCCACATATCCAAAGGGATGTCCAGGCTACCCCTCTCTCCAAGGCCCGCAGCAATCATTCTTTCTGAGATACCTCCCGACGGGCCATCCCCATCATACCCGTCGTAGTCGTGACCCAGCAAGTCCGAGTTGAGCTCATGCAGATCATCCATGTGGCGTAGGATCTTTTCCAGGTTTGCCTTCCCACCGTCCACATCTCTGAGGCGCTCTCGCGCTCGCAGGATCATCGCAAGCGCGGCCCGGAAAAGCTCATTCCGCGGGATATCCGAGACCCGCTCGACCCGTCTCGAAGCCGACCACGCACATGCCCGCGCCCGCCTATATGTGACCCACGCTCCTGCCGTACTCCCTCCTGGAACTCCCATGAGAGATTTTATCCTTCGCGTCTTGTGCTGCCTACCCACCTCGTTGCCGGGTGATACCTATTGCGATTTCCCACCCACCCCGCCCACTGCCCCACAGGCCGTCTAGCCAGCTGCCTCCTCATGCGCTGTGTCTCCTCTTTCCCCTCCTGCCATCGGCCTTCCAAGGTGAGCAGCGATCTGAGGATGACCCAGAGCACGTGGAATCTCCAGAGTCGCTCTCGGGGGCGTTCCCCTCAAGGATATCGTAGGCCTCAGGGGCCCAGAACTCTGTACACCGCCTGGTTGCTGTTCCCGCAATCCATGGCCTCCCCTTGAGGTAACTGGGGGGGGGGGGGGTAGGTGTTTTTAATCTGATGCGCCCTGGGTGCGGGCAGTTGATGTAGGCCATTGCCGTCCTTGTGCTCCTCCACCTGAACCACGCCTTGATGCTAGGGATATTGCCTCCAGCCTTGTACATGGTCGCTGGGCCCCGGCGTTGCCATGCATGCCACCTGAGGTCCTTCCACTTGGATCCACGCAAAAGGGTTGCCATGACATTTTGCAGTTTGTCCTCAGAGACCAGTCGCTGGAACTTGTCGAGCTTCCAGCACCTTTGTGCAATCCAAGCGCAGAACTGCAACCATTTGAGGGCCACTCCTAAAACCGTACGAGTAATCCAAGCCCTGTGGACTTTGCGGTCATAGAACTCCGCCGTTCCTGCCGGAACCCCAGCCTATGGAAGCTGATGCTGGCTACCTCACCGACTCTGAAGCCCAACAGCGTTGAAAGTACCGCGAGTCCCACCACACACCACTCCAACTCTGAATCCGCTTGGTGTGCCATGATCTACAGAGCCTCAAAACTGCCCCACTCCTGCGTTGACTTCTGTTCCAGTCGCTGTGCTGCCTTGAATGCCTTCCACAGCCGTTTTGGGACCGGCTCGCTGACCACCCCCATGGGGTATGCTATGCCCGCCGCATTGAGGATTGTTTTGACTGAGCGGCTGCCTTTTCCCTCTCAGATGGCATCACACATCACACATCACACACGACTTGCTCCACGACCTTGTATGGTCCCTTCACTCTCCCCCTCCACTTCTCCTTCATGCAAAGGAACATGTTTCGGCTGTCCTCCGCCATGCCCCCCCTCCCCCCCCTTCCGGGGGAAGTCAGTTCTCGCAGTCCCATATCCAGTGGCGGTCTCCACATTCTCCACAAGGCCCCGGGGGGCCCTTCGCCACGTGATACGCGTTGTCACCTCTTGCAGTGCAGTAGTAGGTGATGTTCTCCAACTCCGCGAACCTGAATCTCCCTTTTCGGGTCGCTTCAATCCATGTGCGGGCTCCCAATCTTTCCAACTCCTTGGCAGACCTCGCCGTAACCCGGGATTGTGGTTGCTTCCCGGTGCCCTTATGTGAGCCACCAGTCACATTGTGGCCCCCGCTGGGGTACTTCTCTTTATAGTTGTCCTTGTAGACCGGCATCACCTCCCACAGCTCCTTTGCCAGCGCCTCCCCTTTGTCCTCCTCGTTGGACTCCAGGAATTTCTTCAAAGAAGCTGACGTCTCACGCATCCATTTGGCATTTCCCGGGGCCTCAACAAACTCGTCCAACGCTGTAGGGGTCAGGGGTCTCACAATTTTTGCTCTCAGCTTGTGCTCCACCCTTACTTTGAGCGCTTCCATCTGTTTTGAGATCTCCTGCTCCTCCGGGTCTACAGATGCATCTCGCTTCCCGCCATCTGATGCATCTGCCGACACCAGGTTCAGTTTGTGGCCTTCCCGGATGATGTTCCACTTGAAGATGTCGGAGAGGGCCAGTGCTCCCATTGCCTTGAGCACGAATCCGGGGTCTCCTGGCTTCCGGGTCTCCGAGATGCCCTCAGCAAACTCTCGGATGGCCAGGCGGTGCTTGGCTGGGAGCTGTGCCACGTCCATTCCCGCCTTCGCGATTTCGGCACTGGAGCAGAGCTTCTCAAAAGTGGTCCACTACGACTCCAGAAACGACTTGATGCGAGGCCTGATCTCGTCGCTCACCGCCAGCTCCGTCTCCTTTTTCGCCTTGAACTCTCCTGTCTGGACCTCAATTGTGCATCGACAGCAGCTCTCATAGCCACTGATGGCGTGGAGGAGTTTGAGCGGATCTTCTTCCCCGCCAGAGGCCACCTTGAGGTCCTGCCGCCATTTGTCGTGGTCCACCCCCGCGCTGCATGATTTCCACTGCCGCTCTCGCCAAGTGGTCTGCGGGGAGGGTGCTCTTGTAGACCTCAAACTGGCCCTTGGAGAAGAAGTCTTTGAAGGTGAGGGACTCCATGTTGATGGCTGACATTTTGTATGGATCTCCTTACTTGGCCTGACGGGCCTGAGAATCCAAAAATCTTTAAAAGATTCTAGAGTGATAGTGCATATGAGTGGTATTCTGGGGTGAATCCTGTGATTCGCCTATAGGTGAATCCCTTGACATATTGTGGAGCTAGAGGGCAAGAAAGGGCTCTTGGTCACGGGGCAATTGAGGCGCACGTGGAGTGTAGCAACCGCTTCTCTTCGTTTGCCCGTTTCCACTGGATTTTGGGGCTGTTTTGGGCCAAAAACAGCTATTTTGGGGCCCAAAATGCGCAGTTTTGGGAGGGCCCCTCCCGATTTGGCGACCCCGCCCCGAGGCGCCACGGGTGAGTTTTTGGCGGAAAACTTGGATTTGGCAAGGGCACCACCTAGGCTGTAGGATGCCTAGAGTAGAGTAGAGCCCGGAGTTACGAGGCGGAGCAATGGCCAAAACGGAAAGGAGAACGGCTTGTTGCTTGCTTGCTTGCTTGTTGTTGCTTGTTAGCTAGATTTAAGGGGAAAGGGGTGTATATATCCTCCAGTCTACACCCCTCTCCCCAACTCTAGGAAGGGGCGTGCGACAGGCACAACGTGGTGCATACATGTGGTGAAAGGGGCTAAACTCGGTCAAAACGGGGTCAAAATGGGCTAAAAACACTTGGTTGAGCATCCCAAATGGTCCACGTTCACTTTTGGAAAAACACGTTTTTGACCCATTTTTGACCCTTTTTTTGGTCCCAACACCACCCATTTTCAAGGCATTTTGGGGTTTTCCATGGCCCAAAACGCGTCTCCACGGGCACAAGATGGGCTAAAAACACTTGTTTGAGCATGCCAAATGGTCCATGATCACTTTTGGAAAAACACGTTTTTGACCCATTTTTGACCCATTTTTGGTTCCAACACCACCCATTTTCAAGGCATTTTGGGATTTTCCATGGCCCAAAACGCGTCTCCACGGGCACAAGATGGGCTAAAAACACGTGTTTGAGCATCCCAAATGGTCCATGATCACTTTTGGAAAAACACGTTTTTGACCCAGTTTTGACCCACTTTTGGTCCCAACACAGCCCATTTTCAAGGCATTTTGGGATTTTCCATGGCCCAAAACGCGTCACCACGGGCACAAGATGGGCTACAAACACGCGTTTGAGCATCCTAAGTGGTCCGGGAACAACTTTGAAAAAAATGATTTTTTCCGCCCCTGGGACCCTGGTGGACCCACCGTCACATGGTGTTGGGACGCACAGCATGGAAGGTAAAAAATGGTAGGAAAATGCTCAGCATATTGCTCAGGATATTTGGGGATGCTCGGCATTCATGCTCAGCAAGTGGGACTCATATTGCAGGGTTGATCTCAGAAGTCCCAGCCAAATTTCTTCCGAGCTCCCCCGGCACGGTCGGCTGGGAAGCCCATGGAACATCGATATCGGTTGCGTTTTGGGACCCGATCTGGTTGCCAAAACTTCCGAGCATCTTTCCCAGGGATTTCAAAAACTTCCAGGCGTTTTTGCATCGGTTTTTTGTACAATGACCTACACCGTTCTTGGTTCCCAAATCCCACACCTCAGCAAACAAACACACAAAAAGACAAGCATGACTGTTCACTTACGCTTGAAATGTGAATGCTCAATGGCTTGCCTGTTCATGTCAGCTTGAACTGTGAATGCTGTACTCTCCTTCGCTGAGCATCTGCACAGGACAGCCATCGCTTGACATGGCATCCACATCCACCACCACACGGCGATACTTCTTGGGTTGAGGTTGGGGTTCAGGGTTGTCACTGGATGATGAGGAAGAATCTGAGGCACTTACTGTGGAGGCACCAGATAGGTGCACAGCATCGTTGTCCGAATCATTATCCTCAGGACTGCTACTGCTCCCACTATCATTGCTGCTGCTGCTGCTGCTGCTGCTGCTGCTGCTGCTGCTGCTGCTGCTGCTGCTGCTGCTGCTGCTGCTGCTGCTGCTGCTGCTGCTGCTGCTACTGCCGCTGCCACGAGGGCACACAAGTTGCTGCTCAATGTCGCTATCAACAATGGGTACACGGGCCAACTTCCTACGTCTCATGGGTTGAACACGTTGCTGCTCGTTCAAACCCGTAGGACCTTGAAATGAAGCAGCACCGTCCTCGCCCTCCGAAGGGGGTACAATATCAACTGTCCCAGGGTTAGAAACTCGGCTTTGAGGGATGGGCCCCACACGTCCCTTACCCTTTCCCTTGTCCTTCAGCGCCTTACGGCATGCAGCACAGGACTTAAATGTGGCACGGCTCTTCAAACCCAGTTTGGGCCACTTGCAGACAGTTTCCCTGTCCAGTGGTACCCATTGACGGACACCACGCTTTGAGCCACAGGTCCCACACACACATACCACATCACTCTCGGGATTTGCACCTGGAAAGGCGCATTTCACCGAACGGGTGTCTGGGTGCATATATAGGGAGCAACCACCTCCATCCTGGAAATGCAGCAAATGCTCTAAGAGGCGTTGGAAGACCACATGCCACACAGCAATGGCAGCGACCATGCACGCCTCCAGCACAACGTTTCGTTGCACGGGTGCCCAAATTTTGGCGCAGGGGATCTTCTTTTTTTTCTGCACGAACTTCTGATACAGCTCATGCTTCAAACTTTCACTAATACTGGCATCTTGCCTGGTACTAGTGACGGGGGCATATCTCTTGGCCACCCTCAGATCCCGCTCGCCGGCCTCATCGGAATGCAGCATGGGTGTCCCCGGATTAAACCATGTGTGGGACCACCCATGCATATATAAGGTTGCAGTGCAACCTTCTTCAGCAAACTCGGGGATGATGTGCACAATATATGTGTACCACATCCCCATAGCTTGCCATGTGAGAGTTGCTAGGTTATTACAACCATAGCATAGATGCACCATGTGGCAAAATGCCACCACCAAGGAATGGAAAGGCAGGGGGAGCACCATACCCCCTGCTAGTCTGCCCATGACCGTGCGGGCCTTGCGACCTGTGAGGCTAATGCCTGCCTGGAATCTACCTCGTACGTGACGCATGTGCTGCCTGCTATCAGGTGGCAAAGATCCAGAATCATACCTCCTTGCCACATGTGCTATGACCTGGAGTAGGTCATGGTTGTAGGGCGCTGGTAGTGTTCGACCTATGACACCCAGGATCCTAGAGGCTGCTCCTTTGGTGTTGTGCAATACAGGTTGCACAATATATACCTCTTCCAGGTTAGAAACCCCCTGAAACTTATGGGACCCACGCACACCATTGAGACATCCCCCTTTGTGCAAAAAAAGTTCTCCCGCCCCATCCTTATTCACCCAGGGACACGCCACACAGCCCTTTTGCCGGCACTCGGACCACAAATGGTGCTGATGGGCAGTGATTGCCCCGAGCCTTATCTGCAGGGTGGTGTTGTACACTGCACCAGCATACTTCATACGTTGCTTAAATTTACAAGAAAGCAGGGCTTGTAAGGCCTCTGCACGTATGGGTAGCCACTGGCAATCACTGACCTTGGGAAGCTCTTGCCGGGTCAACATGTCTGTGCACCTAGGCACATTGCCGAACATTGGGAAACAGTGTCCCTGGAAATCAATTATACTGATTTTTGTGTTAATATTTGGACGGCCCCGGGGCTGGTAACCGTCTGCGTAGAGGCCTAAGGTCAGGGTGGCATGGGGTGGTGGGGGTTTCTGCTGGCCTTGGGCAGCCAATGAGCCACACTTCTGTAGAAGTAGGTGGCACAGCTGTGGTAACAACTTCCTGTTGTCCAGGGAGTAGTCCACTGCAGGAAGATGCAGGTCCTCCTGTTGCCTTAAAGCAACCATTGACCAACCAACCCCTAGTTGGAGATGGTCTAAGGTGCGCAAGACAGCGGCTGGCACCACATGCTCATGGCGAAGGCGAAGTGCAGCAGCCTGGCACTCTGGTGCTTGGGTGACTGATGTGGCCTGTGTGGTAGGCAAAGGGCCAAGGGACCTACGCACAACTGTGAAGGTGCCACTTGGGGGGCGCTGTAGCAGGTCTACGTCCTTGGCGTGCAAGGGGGTGGCCGTGGGCAAGTTCATGGCAAAGGCTGACACAATGAATTGATCAGCTGGAATAGGGCATATGCTGGCAAATGCCTCCAGCTTGGAGATCTCCCCCTTCACCCATATAGCATGGTTGTTCACAACAAATTAATGGTCAAACATGGTGCCTGGGAAACATAAGATTGCAGTAGGCCACTGTTTTGGTTGGTTTCAAAGGAACCATGTATGGAAAGCCCCAACTAGTACCTTTCACCAGAACCTTCTTTTGCCAGGATTGCTCCAACCAGTTTCGAGATCCAAGAGTCCAAAGTGTGCTCCACTATCCGCCCCCTCACTCTGCGCCACTGTTTTCGTTGGTTTCAAGGAAACCATGTATGGGAGCCCCAACCGGTACCTTTCACCAAAACCTTCTTTTGCCAAGATTGCTCCAACCAGTTTCGAGATCCAAGGGTCCAAAGTGTGCTCAACTATCCGCCCCCTCACTCTGCGCCACTGTTTCGGTTGGTTTCAAGGAAACCATGTATGGAAAGCCCCAACCAGTACCCTACCAGAACCTTTTTTTGCCAGGATTGCTCCAACCAGTTTCGAGATCTAAGGGTCCAAAGTGTGCTCGACTATCCGCCCCCTCACTCTGCGCCACTGTTTTGGTTGGTTTCAAGGAAACCATGTATGGAAAGCCCCAACCAGTACCTTTCACCAGAACCTTTTTCTGCCAGGATTGCTCCAACCAGTTTCCAGATCCAAGGGTCAAAAGTGTGCTCGACTATCCGCCCCCTCACTCTGCGCCACTGTTTTGGTTGGTTTCAAGGAAACCATGTATGGAAAGCCCCAACCAGTACCTTTCACCAGAACCTTTTTTTGCCAGGATTGCTCCCACCAGTTTCGAGATCTAAGGGTCCAAAGTGTGCTCGACTATCCGCCCCCTGCCACAGGCACAACAAGCACAAGCTGGGCAGTTCATGGCCGACTGGCTGGTGGTGTTGAAAAACACCGTAAAGGGCCACTTCCTCGGGCGTTGCCGAAGAGCTGGAAATTGCAACGTCTCGCCGAAGTCTGGGGTCGCTGCGGGGGGGCTTGCGCAGGGAGCAATGACCCAAACTGGGGCCTCTGCGGTGGGGGGGCGGACTGAGAGGCTCGCCGCCCGAGCAACGAGCCAAACTGCGGGGTGGGGCACGGCCGCTTTGGGGCGGGAGCCAGTGGGAGTAGTGAGGAACGGCGGTGCCTGCTACATTGGGTCAATGTCACCTGATCACTGGCTCGAGGGGGCGGTGGCCGGCGAGGAACGGGTTGAGGGGGCGGCTTGGGGATGGGGGGGTGTTTTGGGGTAGCACACAGCACTTCAAGCACCACTGCTGCATGCTCCTCGTCCCTGTTGAGGAAATGCGAACGACTAATTCGCATTCCCTCCTGCCACACCCGCAGGGGGTTTTTCTTGGGCTGCTGAACCGCAAACCGATACATCGCTCGGCGGTTCAGCACCCCATCAACAAAATACTGTACCCCACCCCCGTGGTTGTCCCGGATGAGGTGCAGCGTTTTGGCACTGTAGGGCCCGTGAACAGTGGGTTTGGAGGGGGTGGGGGGGTCTTTGGGTACATACTTGGGGGGTCGTGGGGGGGATGGCGGTGGCACGGCAGTGCACATCAGGGCCTCCTCCAGGGCTTCGAGGGCGACCTGGTATGGGGTTGAGTAGGGTCTGGGCAGAGGACTTGGAGAGGTTGGTGCGCGGCTGGGTAGAGGGGGAGAGGGGGGCGGTGTGGGCAATGGAGGTTGGGGCGAGGCCAGTTCGCTGAGACACTTCTCAGCGTCAGAGTCCCACGGTGGAGACGCGGGTTGGTCTCCGAACCGCAGGAGCTCCGGCAAATCTCCCCAGCCGTCCCGGAAGGAAGGGCTAAAGGGGACAGAAGAGGCCACGCTAAGGGGGCTAGACGACATGGCGAGCTGAAAAGAGAGGGTCACGGGTGCCAAACCCCTACTTCGCGGGAGGGCGGGGCGGTGGGGGGGGCGGGGGAGCACTCAAGGGTTTGGGCCAGTACCTTTCACCAGAACCTTTCTTTGCCAGGATTGCTCCAACCAGTTTCGAGATCTAAGGGTCCAAAGTGTGCTCGACTATCCGCCCCCTGCCACAGGCACAACGAGCACAAGCTGGGCAGTTCATGGTACCATTCATGGCAATTCATGGTGGTGTTGAAAAACACCGTTGGGCCCGTGGAGTGGTGGGGGCACACTACAACACAGGCACAGGGGGTGGAGGGGGTGACGGGGCCCGGGGATATTGCGCCCACTGCTGTAGGAGGGTGGCCCGGGCCGGACGGGAAGCGGTCCTGACGACTGCCTGCCGCTGAGGGGCTGGGATGTCCCTCCAAAGGGCTCGACTGACACCCAAGTGGAGGCTGATGACACCTTGTGGGCGATCACCCAGGTCTAGCACCGATATGTTTCCCTCCGCACGTCTCGCCTCAACGTCGTACATGTCCTGGGCGAAGACGTCCACAGGGAAGGCTGGGATAGGGGCGGGTGGTGCAGGTGGAACCGGGGGGGGTGCTGCAGGGGCCGGGCAGGGGCAGGGGCAGGGGCGGATAGGGCAGAGGAGGAGGCTATCTCTTCGTCCTCGACCTTGACCTTGGGGTCCTTGGCCTCCTTCGGCTCCTCCTTGAGCTCTCTCTTGAGCCTGACCCTCTTGCCCGGTCCTTCCGCTACTGCTTCTCTTTCCCGCTTCTTGCCCCCTTCATCTCCAGATTCCCGCTTGTCTAACATTAACAGAAACCTGACAATCAGACAATTTGGAGTTGAAATACCAACCTTTTCGGCGGATGGTCTGCTCAGGCGTTTACACTTGTCCTCAAATGTCATCAGTTCATGAACAACATTTGCCCTACTGTGGTATCGTTTCGTTCTTGGTCTAGTGGTCTGCTACATGTGCTTGTGTTCCGTGTTCGTAGGTTCGAGTCCCTAAGAATACAAAGCAACCGTGCAGATGCGCGATGTACCGGAAGCGGATCTGCCAGTGGGCAAGGCACATATGAAAAGGCACTGAAGACAGGTTTTTCCAGACACATCTCTATCTCTCTGAAGGGGTCACACATGTCTCCTTGCAGTAGGCCACTGTTTTGGTTGGTTTCAAAGGAACCATGTATGGAAAGCCCCAACCAGTACCTTTCACCAGAACCTTCATTTGCCAAGATTGCTTCAACCAGTTTCGAGATCCAAGGGTCCAAAGTGTGCTCGACTATCCGCCCCCTCACTCTGCGCCACTGTTTTGGTTGGTTTCAAGGAAACCTTGTATGGAAAGCCCCAACCAGTACCTTTCACCAGAACCTTCTTTTGCCACGATTGCTCCAACCAGTTTCGAGATCCAAGGGTCCAAAGTGTGCTCGACTATACGCCCCCTCACTCTGCGCCACTGTTTTGGTTGGTTTCAAGGAAAACATGTATGGAAAGCCCCAACCAGTACCTTTCACCAGAACCTTTTTTTGCCAGGATTGCTCCAACCAGTTTCGAGATCTAAGTGTCCAAAGTGTGCTGGACAATCCGCCCCCTCACTCTGCGCCACTGTTTCGGTTGGTTTCAAGGAAACCATGTATGGAAAGCCCCAACTAGTACCTTTCACCACAATCTTTTTTTGCCACGATTGCTCCAACCAGTTTCGAGATCCAAGGGTCAAAAGTGTGCTCGACTATCCGCCCCCTCACTCTGCGCCACTGTTTTGGTTCGTTTCAAGGAAACCATGTATGGAAAGCCCCAACCAGTACCTTTCACCAGAACCTTCTTTTGCCACGATTGCTCCCACCAGTTTCCAGATCCAAGGGTCCAAAGTGTGCTGGACTATCCGCCCCCTCACTCTGCGCCACTGTTTCGGTTGGTTTCAAGGAAACCATGTATGGAAAGCCCCAACCAGTACCTTTCACCAGAACCTTTTTTTGCCAGGATTGCTCCCACCAGTTTCCAGATCCAGGGGTCCAAAGTGTGCTCGACTATCCGCCCCCTCACTCTGCGCCACTGTTTCGGTTGGTTTCAAGGAAACCATGTATGGAAAGCCCCAACCAGTACCTTTCACTAGAACCTTTTTTTGCCAGGATTGCTCCAACCAGTTTCGAGATCCAAGGGTCCAAAGTGTGCTCGACTATCCGCCCCCTGCCACAGGCACAACAAGCACAAGCTAGGCTGGAAGCATGAATGGATGCCAACAGGCAGTTCAGGTGTAGCTGCAGTTCATTTCAGTGCCTCGAATGGGAATATATACCTCCCTCTCAGTCCTCCCCCTCAGACTCAGGCTGAGGCTGAGGCTGTGCCTTGTGAGAGGCTTTGGCCTTGGTCTGAGGGGGCACAATGAGGAGAATCAACTCCCCTGGCCCGGAATCACCCCCATGGATGAGGGGGAAGGACCTCATCCAATTGCGAGGTCGGTGAGCAGATCCCCTTCACATAGTCAACGACAGTCCTGACCTGTGTGACTATGCGAAGGGGCAGTGACCCCTGGTCCCCTGGTCCCCCTCCGGTCCAGCCTACATATGGGCTGCGGCTGATCTTCTTCCTCCTCTTACCTGAAGGGGCCCCAGAGTCAGGGGCCGCCCACACTCTCTTCACGCCTGTGGAGGAAACAGGCACCTTGGAATCTGAGTCAGATGACTCACGGGCCACCTGCCCTCTCCTCACCCCTGTCGAGGAAATAGGCACGTCTGAGTCAGATGACTCAGAGTCTGAAACCACCACCTCCTCCTTCCCCTTCCCCTTCCCCTCCCCTTACCCTCACCCTTCTCCTTCCCCTTCCCCTTACCCACTGCAATCTCTGGGGCAGAGTCTGAAGAGTCTGAATCACCCCCCCCCCCCCTTCGCCCCCCCCTTCCCCTTCCCCTTACCCTTACCCTTCTCCTTCCCCTTCCCCTTACCCAATGCAATCTCTGGGGCAGAGTTTGAGGAGTCTCAATCACCCCCCCCCCCTTCCCCTTCCCCTTCCCCTTCCCTTTCCCCTTACCCACACCAGGGATAGCAGGGCCAGAGTCAGGGTTCGCGATGCAAAAAAGTACCACAATGGGCACCATGTTGCCGGAGAGGGGGGCAAAGGGGACAGGCCCTTTGCCCCCCCCAACTGGGGCCAACTGCCCGGAGACTTCTTTCATCTCCTTCAGGGCCGCAGGGCCCCAGCCAGTGCGGCGGCACTTCCAGTTCCTTTTCACCTGAGCCCATGCCAGAGTTTTGTCCAGCAACTCCCGGCACTGGCGCCCCCACATGGCAAAATGGCTCAGGGAGGGGTGGCTGTCCCAAACACTCACAGGGTGGCTCATGTGCCACAAAATTATGTTAGCCGCCACATACATGCAGTTGCGGCAGTTGCAGGAGTTGGGGGCCGTGTGCATCCTCACCGAAACCCGCCTGTCCCTCAGCTTCTGGGTGCACGACCTTGAAACAGCCGTAGCTGCAAGGTCGTACACCTCTCAACCCCCAAGATGCCCTGCAAAAACCACCCCATGCAGGAGCTCCTCCTGGTGTCCCCCTGTCACCTCCCATTTCCCAAAGGGGGGGAGGGTGCTGGGGGGCATCTTGGGGAGGGGGGCCTTAAGGAGGCGGTGTTTCTTTGCCTCCTCCCAAGCCCCCCGCATCTGCCCCAGCAGATCCTCTGCCCTTCCCTGCTGGGCAGTAGCTGCTGCCCGCAGCTTTCCCTCCCTGCTCTTCACCCCCTGCCCCCCCTGCCTCTTCCCCCCCACCCCCTCCCGGACAGCCTGCTCAGCCTTCTTGAAGGACTGGCAGGCTTGCTCAAACTGCCCTCTCAACTTGGAGTACCGATCAGCTGGTGATCGGTACTCCTTGAGGACCAGTTTCCTCAACTGGTCCGGAACCCCCAACTCCCCACACACTGCCAAACTCCGGTCAAAAATGGCCAGGTCAAGAACCACCTTGGCCACGTTTGGGGGTGTCTGCCCAATTGGAGCACCATGCTCCACTTGCCTGCGGGAGGTCACGGCCCCCGGAGTGACCCACACCACCACCCCCTCCCCCTCTGGCCCATAGCGTGCCCCGGCCGCGAACCAGGACACTGTCTTCTTAAAGAGCTGTGCAAGCACCATCTGGACTTGCACAGCTGCAACACCCGCCAACAAAGCTGCGCAGTGGGCAGCCTGCATGCCCTTGGGGTCCTCCGCATCTTCTGCTGCGGCGGCGGGCACTGCTGCTGCTACTCCTGCTGCTCCTCCGATTTTTGGCGCCTCCCACAAAGCGGGGGTGGCTGACGAAGGTTTGCTCGCACCGGCACTGCTACCGGCGCTGGGGTTCCCACTCCCAAGTTCGGCCAGTCGACCCGAGGAGATGGGGACGGCGGCAGGAGCTTGTGGCTGGGCGCGGGCAGACAGGGCAGCACAGATGGAAGACATCAGAGCGAGAAAGAGGGCTGATAAAGACCCAACACAGTGCATCCCCAGCTTAGGCAGGGGGGGGGGGGCTTCTGCAGTCTCAACCTGGCCCTGGCCCTCACCCTTGGCAACCATGCACCTAAGATGGTAAGTCGCTGCCGCTTTGGTGCGCCCTCGGAAGAAGGTTTGGGGGCTGGGGCCAAAAGAAACTCAATGCCCCACAAGACACCGTGCGCATGGTACGTGGGTTGCTGGTCTGTTCTGAAAACCTCACCGTTGGGGGGGGTAACCACCTTTTCCCACGTGCGTGAGGGGGCTTGGTCCCACACCCGCCAGCCGTCCTTTTCCCCGAAAACCTCTACCACATGTGCACCTGTGATGGTGGCTCTCAGGGCGCTGTGAATCGTTGCATGTGGGGACTCGCAGAAGGCATCGTTTATGATAACCCTCAAAACCTGGAACGGAACATGAATAAATGAGAGGGGGGGGAACTGCACGTTGCAGGTAACTACTTTTTTGGACCGCTTCTTGATCTTGGCCTCTTTGAACCAAGTAACTACATCGCTCTGGGTCCACTTTAAGGCGCGAATGGTGCTGTCCAGGTGTGTGGACAGTATTGATTTCAAGTACATGTAATGTACACGCAGCCTCTCTTCAGATTCCTCTGCAAAGGTCCGGTCCGTGTTGTATTTCGGATCCGGACCAACAATGCAGAGGTTTCTGTATTGTACACCGTACGAGGTCTCATATTTGCTGGGGCTTGTCTTGCCCACAGCCTCCCGTCTCGTCAAGACAGGGATTGAAAAATGCTTGTGCATAAGCTTATTCAGCAAGGTATCCTTGGGCTGGATGCGGTATGCATCAGGGACGACCCTGTCCAAAAAAACCCTTATCATTCTGGGTTCAATGGTCTCTAACGGCTTATGCCGCAGGCAAAGTGCTGCTAGGGCGTGTTGGAGGCGCGATTGTGTATCACCCGGTTCGGGAACTTCGGTATTGGCTGTGTCCTCGTCAATGAGCTCGCCCTCAAGCTCCAAATCTGGTTCCGGGAGCTGCTGAACGGGCTGGGGGGGCTGAGCGGGCGAAGACGAGGCACTAGCGGCAGTGCCTTGACTACCAGACATGTCTGTTGCAGGTGACATGAAGTGTTCTGAGCACAAAAAGGGAATACATTAGTGAGTCTACTCAAAGGGGCCTAGGTGAGAAAGCGACACACATGCAAAAAGAAAACCACAAAAGCAGGCACAAAGCATCACAAGGCACAAAGGGCAAACATTCATAAGCTTGAGTACAGTGTTCTCGATGCAAATTTGTAGGCAAAGCAGCCACCAAGGATCAAACTGGCGTTGCACATGTCAAAAGCAAAGTCCAAATTCACAAAGGAGCACAAAGGGGAAGCAATCATAAGCTTGAGCACAGTGTTCTCCATGCAGTTTTGTAGGCAAAGCAGACAAAGGGTAGACAAACATTAGCTTCAACGTGCTGTTCTCCATGGCATCTTGCAGGCAACGTAGGCACCAAGCATCCAACGAAAATTCCACTGGGTTCGGGCTGAAAAATTTCTTCCAAGCTCCCCCGGCACGGTCGGCTGGGAAGCCCATGAAACATTCCTACCGATATTGGTTGCGTTTTGGGACCCGATCTAGCTACCAAAACTTCCGAGCATCTTTCCACCAAGCATCCAACCAAAATTCCACTGGGTTCGGGCTGAAAAATTTCTTCCGAGCTCCCCCGGCACGGTCAGCTGGGAAGCCCATGGAACATTCCTACCGATATCGGTTGCGTTTTGGGCGGCCGATCTGGCTGCCAACACTTCCGAGCTTCTTTCCGAGGGTTTTCGAAAACTTCCAAGCGACGGACCAAAGCATATCGCATGCACGTCGGTACAGATTTCCTAAAATTGCCACCGGTAACCGGACAATATTGGTCTCTCTTTCAATGTTCTATGCTGGGCTCCAGTGGTACATGTGTTGGCCCCCGCCATGCGCAGGCCAGGCTGCCCTCCGGCTCCACCAAGTGACCACTGGTACGGGTGTCTAGGCGTCCGCTTGGGCAATTCCATGGGCCATAACGCGTCACCATGGGCTCAAAATGGGCTAAAAACACTTGTTCGAGCATCCCAAATGGTCCAAGTTCACTGCTGGAAAAACACATTTTTGACCCATTTTTGACCATTTTTGGTCTTGAAACGGCCCATTTTCAAGGCATTTTGGGATTTTCCATGGCTCACAACCCGCCACCACGGGCTCAAAACGGCCTAAAAACACTTGCTTGAGCATCCCAAATGGTCTAGGAACAACCTTGAAAAAAATGATTTTTTTCGCCCCGGGGACCCCGGTGAACCCACCGTTGGCCCCAACTCTGCGTGGGCTGCACTGCCCTCCGGCCCCACCAAGTGACCACTGGTACGGGGGTCTAGGCGTCTCGTTGGGCGATTTCAAAGCTTGCAAACCACAAAAAGTGGGGGGTTGCGGGTGGAATAGGTGCCCTTGGAATTCGCTTTTGAGCCACGTAGCCCAAGATACGGCCCGTTCTTGGTTTTGGAGATGTTTGACACGAACAATGCACATTCAAGCCATGTTTGGCCATGTTTGGGCCGTTTCTCGGACATATTGTGGAGATAGAGGGCAAGAAAGGGCTCTTGGTCACGGGGCAATTGAGGCGCACGTGCAATGTAGCAACCGCTTCTCTTTTGGGCCAAAAACATCTATTTTGGGGCACAAAATGCGCAGTTTTGGGAGGGCACCTCCCGACTTGGCGCCCCCGCCCCGAGGCGCCACGGGTGAGTTTCTGGCTGAAAACTTGGATTTGGCAAGGGCACCACCTAGGCTGTAGGCTGCCTAGAGTAGGGTAGAGCCCGGAGCGATGAGGCGGAGCAATGGCCAAAACAAAAAGGAGAAGTGCTTGTTGCTTGCTTACTTGTTGTTGCTTGTTAGCTAGATTTAAGGGGCGAGGGTTGTATATATACTCCAATCTACACCCCTCTCCCCAACTCTAGGAAGGGGCGTGCGAAAGGCACAACGTGGTGCATACATGTGGTGGAAGGGGCTAAACTCGGTCAAAACAGGGTCAAAATGGGCCAAAAACACTTGTTTGGGCATCCCAAATGGTCCATGATCACTTTTGGAAAAACACGTTTTTGACCCATTTTTGACCCACTTTTGGTCCCAAAACGGCCCATTTTCAAGGCATTATGGGATTTTCCATGGCCCAAAACGCGTCACCAGGGGCACAACATGGGCTAAAAACACGTGTTTGAGCATCCTAAGTGGTCCGGGAACAACTTTGGAAAAAATGATTTTTTTCGCCCCGGGGACCCTGGTGGACCCACCGTTGGCCCCCGCCATGCGCAGGCGGGGCTGCCCTCCGGCTCCACCAAGTGACCACTGGTACGGGTGTCTAGGCGTCCGCTTGGGCAATTCCATGGGCCAAAACGCGTCACCACGGGCTCAAAATGGGCTCAAAACACTTGTTCCAGCATCCCAAATGGTCCAGCATCACTTTTGAAAAAACACATTTTTGACCTATTTTTGACCATTTTTGGTCTTGAAATGGCCCATTTTCAAGGCATTTTGGGATTTTCCATGGCTCATAACCCGCCACCACGGGCTCAAAACGGCCTGAAAACACTTGTTTGAGCATCCCAAATGGTCTAGAAACAACTTTGAAAAAAATGATTTTTTTCGCCCCGGGGACCCCAATGGACGCACCGTTGGCCCCAACTATATAGCATACATGTGGTGGAAGGGGCTAAACTCAGTCAAAACAGGCTCAAAACCGGCCAAAAACACTTGTTTGAGCATCCCAAATGGTCGGGGATGACTTTTGGAAAAACGCGTTTTTGACCCATTTTTGACCCATTTTTGGGCCCAAAACGGCCCACTTTCAAGGCATTCTGGGATTTTCCATGAGCCGAAACCCGTCGCCACGGGCTCAAAATGGGCTAAAACCACTTGTTTGAGCTTCATAAATGGTCTAGGATCATTTTTGGAAAAACACGTTTTTGACCCATTTTTGACCCATTGTTGGTCCCAAAATGGCCCATTTTCAAGGCATTTTGGGATTTTCCATGGCCGAAAACGTGCCACCACGGGCTCAAAACGGCCTAAAAACACTTGCTTGAGCATCCCAAGTGGTCTAGGAACAACTTTGGAAAAAATCATTTTTTTCGCCCCGGGGACCCTCGTGGACCCACCGTTGGCCCCCACTGTGCGTGGCCTGGCCGGCCCTCCGGCTGCACCAAGTGACCACTGGTACGGGGGTCTAGGTGTCTTGTTGGGCCATTGTGAGGCTTGGAAACCATAAAAAGTGGGGGGTTGCGGGTGGACTAGGTGCCCTCGGAATTCATTTTTGAGCCACGTAGCCCAAGATACGGCCCGTTCTTGGTTTCGGGGTGCTGGTGCACATTGCACAGATTTTGGGGCTTTTTGGCGCCTTTTTGGGCCGTTTCTCGGACATATCGTGGAGTTAGAGGGCACCAAAGGTCCCTTGGTCACGAGAAAGTCAAGCCGCACGTGGAGTGTAGCAGCCGTTTGCCTTGGTTTGGCTGTTCTGAACCCTTACTAGGGCTGTTGTGGGTGAAAAATGGCTGTTTTTGGCCCAAAACTGCGCAGATTTGGGAGGGCACCTTCCGACTTGGCGCCCCCGCCCCGGGCCGCCACGGCTGAGTTTATGGCTCAAAACTTGGATTTGGCAAGGGCACCACCTAGGCTGTAGGATGGCTAAAGTAGAGACAGGCCCGAGGTGTTGGGAAGGGGCAATGGCCAAAACGGAACGGTGACGTGCTTGCTTGCTTGCTTGTTGTTGCTTGTTAGCTAGATTTAAGGGGAGAGGGTTGTATATATACTCCAATCCCCGGGGGGGCGACTACAACCGGTCCTGATGCGACCCAGCCCCCAGCTATCTGTCAAAACTCGGGGGGGGGGGGGGGGGGGGGGGGGGGGGGGGGGGGGGGGGGGGGGGGGCAGGGGGTAGTCTGGGGGGGGGGTCAGCTGGGGGGTGTAGGGGGGGGATTTTGGCCGTTGGGGGGGTTTCCCAAGGTGGGGGGGCTTGCGCGCGACCCACTATTACCACCGGGCTGACGTTTGCAATTAACATGTCTGGGTCAAACAAACAAGTGGAACACCCCACATTTCACATTGTGGGTGGCAGCATCCCGCGCCAGGGGCCCCTTGTCCGCGGGCTGACGTTTGCAGTTAACATGTCTGGGTCAAACAAACAAGTGGAACACCCCACATTTCACATTGTGGGTGGCAGCATCCCGCGCCAGGGGCCCCTTGTCCGCGGGCTGACGTTTGCAGTTAACATGTCTGGGTCAAACAAACAAGTGGAACACCCCACATTTCACATTGTGGGTGGCAGCATCCCGCGCCAGGGGCCCCTTGTCCGCGGGCTGACGTTTGCAGTTAACATGTCTGGGTCAAACAAACAAGTGGAACACCCCACATTTCACATTGTGGGTGGCAGCATCCCGCGCCAGGGGCCCCTTGTCCGCGGGCTGACGTTTGCAGTTAACATGTCTGGGTCAAACAAACAAGTGGAACACCCCACATTTCACATTGTGGGTGGCAGCATCCCGCGCCAGGGGCCCCTTGTCCGCGGGCTGACGTTTGCAGTTAACATGTCTGGGCAACAAACGACATTTGTATAGCGCCTCGTCTTGCGAAATCTGGCGCTCACACTAGAAAAGGGGGCGCCGTTGGCGCCAGGCAGAAAAAAGGGGGGCGCCGTTGGCGCCATGTCCCCTGCCCACCATCTCTCAAAACCCGGGGGGGGGGGGGGGGGGGGGCTGGGGGGGTCGCATACAAGGACCGGGCCCGGCCGCCCCCCCGGGCTCCAATCTACACCCCTCTCCCCAACTCTAGGAAGGGGCGTGCGAAAGGCACAACGTGGTGCATACATGTGGTGGAAGGGGCTAAACTCCGTCAAAACAGGGTCAAAATGGGCCAAAAACACTTGGTTGAGCATCCCAAATGGTCCCAATTCACTTTTGGAAGAACACGTTTTTGACCCATTTTTGACCCTTTTTTGGTCCCAACACCACCCGTTTTCATGGCATTTTGGGATTTGCCATGGGCCAAAACGTGTCTCCACAAGCTCAAAATGGGCTAAAAACACTTGTTTGAGCATCCCAAATGGTCCATGATCACTTTTGGAAAAACGCGTTTTTGACCCATTTTTGACCCACTTTTGGTCCCAAAACGGCCCTTTTTCAAGGCATTTTGGGATTTTCCATGGCCCAAAACGCGTCACCACGGGCACAACATGGGCTAAAAACATGTGTTTGAGCATCCTAAGTGGTCCGGGAACAACTTTGGAAAAAATGATTTTTTTCGCCCCGGGGACCCTGGTGGACCCACCGTTGGCCCCCGCCATGCGCAGGCGGGGCTCCCCTCCGGCTCCACCAAGTGACCACTGTTACGGGTGTCTAGGCGTCCGCTTGGGCAATTCCATGGGCCAAAACGCGTCACCACGGGCTCAAAATGGGCTCAAAACACTTGTTCCAGCATCCCAAATGGTCCAGCATCACTTTTGAAAAAACACATTTTTGACCCATTTTTGACCATTTTTGGTCTTGAAACGGCCCATTTTCAAGGCATTTTGGGATTTTCCATGGCTCATAATCCGCCACCACGGGCTCAAAACGGCCTGAGAACACTTGTTTAGGCATCCCAAATGGTCTGGGAACAACTTTGAAAAAAATGATTTTTTTCGCCCCATTGGACCAACAATGCCTCAAAAACGGGTCGAAAACGCATTTTTCCAAAAATGATCCTAGACCATTTCGGATGCACAAACAAGTATTTTTAGCCCATTTTGAGCACGTGGTGATGCATTTTGGCCCATGGAAAATCGCAATCATCGGAAAGTCCGGGGTGATCAAACCGTCCATGCTGTGAGCGACAAATTCCGCAAGACGAGGCGCTATACAAAAGTCGTTTGTTGCGTGCCGAACTTGTGCACTAGGTTCTTTCATCGAAAGGTCCGGGGTGATCAAACCGTCCATGCTGTGAGCGCCTGATTCGGCAAGACGAGGCGCTATACAAAAGTCGTTTGTTGCGTGCTGAACTTGTGCACTAGGTTCTTTCATCGAAAGGTGTGGGGTGATGAAACCGTCCATGCTGTGAGCGCCAAATTCCGCAAAACGAGGCGCTATACAAAAGTCGTTTGTTGCGTGCTGAACTTGTGCACTAGGTTCTTTCATCCAAAGGTCCGGGGTGATCAAACCGTCCATGCTGTGAGCGCCAGATTCCGCAAGACGAGGCGCTATGCAAAAGTCGTTTGTTGCGTGCTGAACTTGTGCACTAGGTTCATTCATCGAAAGGTCCCTGGTGATGAAACCGTCCATGTTGTGAGCGCCAGATTCCGCAAGACGAGGCGCTATACAAAAGTCGTTTGTTGCGTGTTGAACTTGTGCACTAGGTTTATTTCATCGAAAGGTCCGGGGTGATCAAACCGTCCATGTTGTGAGCGCCAGATTCCGCAAGACAAGGCGCTATACAAAAGTCGTTCGTTGCGTGCTGCACTTGTGCACTACGTTGTTTCATCGAAGAGTCCGGGGTGATGAAACCGTCCATGCAGTCCATATTGTGAGCGCCAGATTCCGCAACACGAGGCGCTATACAAAAGTTGTTTGTTGCGTGCTGCACTTGTGCACTAGGTTCTTTCATCGAAGAGTCCGGGGTGATGAAACCGTCCATGCAGTGAGCGCCAGATTCCGCAAGACAAGGCGCTATACAAAAGTCATTTGTTGCGTGCTGAAGCCGTGCACTAGGTAATATATGTGACACCATGTAGGTAATGATTGTGGCATCATGGCATGGGATAGTGGGAAACGGGACATGGAACATGGGTATTGTGGTGCTGCGTTGTGAGATGTGCATTGTACCAATGCATTTGCATTTCCCTCTACTTCTTCTGCTACAGGACCCTTTTCTTTCATTGTGTGCTCTGTTCTTCGTGGTTGGATTTGGAATATACGTGTACTCTTAACCGAGTTACGTTCATACTCTCCGTGTCCAATCGCTGGGAACAAGAGTTGCAACAATGTTTGGAAGCCGACGTGGACTTCGATGTTGGGGACTTCATTGTGCAGCACCCCCAAATTGCGCCACGAACCATTGGCCGTCGCCATGCTAGTAAGCGGCAGACACTCATGAAGCGGTTGAACAAGCGGGCGCAGCGTGGACTGCAGTCATCATCCATGGCAAGTCTTAACACGGCACAAGCGCAAGCCGCCAAGGGTGCAAGGAACACCTCACAAGCACAAGCTGCCAAGGGTGCAAGGAACACCCCTGCGGCACATGCTGCCAAGGGTGCAAGGAATACTTCTGCGGCACAAGCTGCCAAGGGTTCTGCTGGAGGTACAAGGAACACGCCGCAAGCGCAAGCCGCCAAGGGTTCTACTGGAGGTACAAGGAACACGCCGCAAGCGCAAGCCGCCAAGGGTACAAGGAACACGCCGCAAGCGCAAGCCGCGAAGGGTTCTACTGGAGGTACAAGGTACACGCCAGAGTCGCAACGCGACAAGGGCATTGTCGGTGGACACGCCAATACACCGGAGAAGCAACAAGCCAAAGCTTCACATCCTCAATCGCGGGGGGTCATTGGTGCCGCTAAGAAAGAGCTTTTCAGCCGGAAACACAAGCCACCATCTCACATTTCTTTGAAATGTGTCCGAGAGTATTGGCTTGATGGTTTGGATGTTTTGTACTCGCCACTGTTCGATGCCCTTTGCCATCGATGTGGTCAACTACTTTGGGGCCCGGTTGGTGCGCACAAGTTTCTTGTTTCCCGAGATGATAGTGCAGTCCGTACCACCAACCTCTTTGGGGTGCCACCCACAGATGTGATTACTAGTGCAATCTTCGAGTTCCGAAATGACCTGTTTGCCAACTATGTACAATACAAAGGACCACCTTTTCGCGTTCCGCCTCGGTTGCATCCCACGAGTATTGGCGCCTTCAAAGTGTTTGATACGCCGGTATGGCATTCGACACATCGTATGTATGCATGCCTCGTTTGCAGCAAGTATCGTGCCAAGTACGATCCTATAAATTATGGGTACGAATTGGATGGCACGACACATTACAATGTCCCAACCAAACTGGCGAATCTCAACGAATATCAAAAACGGCAAATCGCGTTGGGTGCTTTATATTCAAATAACCTTAAGCACGTGGATCTGCGTCATCGGCAGTGGCACCATGCGATTGGGACCGTTGGTGTGGGCCGCAAGCCTAGCCAGCATTATAATGCACTATATGGGTTTATGACCATGAAAGAATATGTGCTTCGCGATTATCAAAAGCCGAAGGACAGTGCCCAAAACACCCGGCAAATGAACCAAGCATTGCTGTTGCTGAAGAAAATTCACCCCTTTTATTCCCGGTTTTTGGCGCATTATGAGACATTGTACCGCTACCTACAGAATGCCGCTTCTACAATGGGGACGTTGACACAACGTTTTTTTGAGGATAAGTACGGGAAACGCTTGGAGTACCATCTACAAGATGAGTATGTGGCTTGGGCAGTGGAGTGTGATGCACCGCGGAACATTATTCCCGATTTTGCCCCTCAACAAGACAGAGTGGGATTCATGCATCGAGCACCATTTCAACGTGCAGGGGGGACCGTTACCGCTGCAGCACAATCATTGGCGAACGACACGTATCTGCATTTCAACGATCCAAAATTGGAACCGTGCGTTTGGCCGGATTTATATCCTGGTGGAGTTGGTGGATACAAGGTTGGGTGTGGAATTGGATGTGCAGCGTATTACCGTAGCCGCTATCTTGCATTTGATGAGCGCTGGCGCCGTGACCGATGGTGGTCCTTCTTCCAAGTGAGTAAGGAGATGAAGAATCAACTTATTTGGAACCAGCAAAATTTCAAAGCGCAACGTGGTGATCGCGCAGAGGATATCACTGCGGAACATTTGCGTGCTGCTAAAAGCTCCGCAGGACCCAAGCCCCCTCCTAAGCAACAGTCATCACATAACGCACAATCTTCTTCGCAATCCACTGAATCACCCGGTCAGGCAAGCCAATCAACTCCATGTCCGGGTACCGAATCATCCACACAGTCCCCGAGCCAACCAAGCCAATCATCAGCACGCCCCGCACACGAACATAAGAAGGCCCGTGCTTCGTACCACGATGGTGTTGATTCCATGCATCGGAATTTGGAAGGCGAAGGGGTTGATCAAGGTACTGCGGAACTCAACCCATACTATCGATATGGAACTTATGTCCCATCCAAGCTAGTTGGGACACGATCCTATTGGGCCTCACGGCATCTGGACCTCACTGCAATGAGCCGCGAGCTTGGAAAAGCAGACCTATTCATTACTTGGACGATGAATGACAATTGGGCTGATTTGCAAGCCGCAGTGCAGAAGGGATGTCGCGCAGGTGCGGTGTGGCCTGGACAATATCCCGAGGGCACAAGGCCCACCAAGCCAATTCAAGACGGGTACGATATGGAGGCATGTGTTGCATTTCATAAGCGGGTTGAGATCTTCAAGCGTGAGTTCTTAGCCATTGGCAAGAGAGGTCCATTTGGAACGGTTCGCGATTATTGGTTCCGCTTTGAATACCAAGAGCGCGGCCGAGTGCACTTGCATGGTGTTGTTTGGTGCCAACCAGATTCAATCCCGGATGATGTCATCTGCGCTACAATGCCCCGCGAAAGTGATGGCTATGATCCGGAATTCACTTCATATCTACGGAGTTTATACAAGGAGTGCAATATGGTGCACCAGTGTTACCGGGACAAATGTTTCAACATTGGCCAAGGGCGCGTATCTACCAAGTGCAAGGCAGGGCATCCGTTTACGGTTCCCCAACATGTGGAGGAGTTGGACAGTAAGGGTGTACGCCTATTGTACCGCCGACAGGAACAAGAAGATGCTTGTGTGGTGCCTCACAATCGTCGTCTTCTAGTACGTTTGCAATGCCACAACAATGTGCAACGGATCACATCTTTGGGGTGGGAGTTGTACCTTGCGAAATATCTCACCAAAGCTGCAAAATCTTTGACCGTTCCAATGAACCTGTCACCAAATGCCACTGACGTTGAGCGCTTGCTGAAGCTACGTTCTTTGGGACGCATGGAGAATGGAATGATGCTGCTCGGCATTCATCAATGTAGAGGTAGTAGAGAGGTTGTATGGATTCCAACGGATCCATGGCCTAAGTTGGGGAGCTTGAAACGCCGCAAAAACCTACCGGAGGATGACACGTCTACAGATGTTTGGTACCTAGATAGGTACGATTTCTATTTGGAGCTTCCAGATGGTTTGCAACTGAAGTACCCTGACTTCTACCGCTATTACCGTCGTACACGGCGCAATCCCTCAGAGGCCAGCGCCTTGGCAAGCAATCCAGCAGAGGATATGGCCAACGAATCACTGTCTAGTGATTCCGACGACGCAGTAGACGGTGATCGGTATAAAGCCGACCCTCCTGACAAAGGCAAGGAGCGCCCATACTGGTGGCCGTCCCCTCCAGAGCGCATGGAGCGGGAAATTAGAGACAACATGGGCAATAAGTGGAGATTGCGCCAGCGCACTGCTATTCCAAGGTGGAATTTCTACCTTCCCTACGGTGAGGACGCCAAAAAGTACTTCTTACAAAAGATTCTCCTCTCCCAGCCCTTCACGAAAGAAGACCACGAACAGCAATTCTTTTCGAAGGACAATGTGTCGAAGACTTACATGGAGGAGTGTATCCTTCGTGGGCTGTTCCGAGGATATGAGGAAGAAGCACGCGAAACACTAAACAACGCCCAGGCTCGAGGTTATTCAGTTGAGCGGTTGCGTCTTCTTGCAGAGGTCCTTCGGGCTGAGGACATAATTGACGCAACCTTCTTCAACAATTATATGTCCGAATTGGATGAGCTTAACAAGCATCGGGCCGGTGACGATGAACCAATGGTTGCTGATGAGGCGGAATTGGATCCCCAGTTGGCTGGGGAGTTGAAGGCATTTATGAATGCCAATGACCCCGCAGCTGCCGAAACCTTGGTCAATGCTCTAAATCATTGGCAACGCATGGTTTTTGAGATCTTTGTGGCACACTTTTAACAACGACAACCGAAGGATGCACTAGATATATCGACACATTGTCGTGCTAGCATTGATGGTAGCCGACCTCAGTTGTGTACCATTCTCACAGGAGTTGCTGGAACTGGGAAGTCTCATGTCGTACGTTTATTGATTGCCAAGCTACGCGCATGTGGATTTTCAATACTCGTGTGCGGTGCTAGTGGCGTGGCAGCGCGGAACGTTGGTGGCGGAACCATCCACAGCTTGTTTTCTTTGTCCTTGGACCTTGATTGGCAAATCAAAGAGGGAACAATTCTTTGGGGGATGATTCGTAATGCTGACATGATTATTGTGGATGAGTTCGAACACGATCCAACATTGTGACCTTCAACGCCACGTATGCTGACATGGGTGGTGCTCCTACCAATCAAGCCATGTGCGACTACATCAATTCTCGCAATCGCCGCGTGCTCCCACAACAGGTTTTTGTGGCCGCCGGTATGCGAGCCCGGCTAATTCGCAACGTTAGTATTCAGAATCGTTTGGTGAACTCGACAATGGTTGTTATCAAGCGATGGTCCAATGATGTTATCGTTGTGTGCCCCATTGGTCGCACTAGGGAGTACCCTATTTGTCGGTTCCAACAAATAATCCCCGTGTACGGGCCATCGGTGCAGGTCAAAATACTACAATTTCCGATGCTCGCAGGATATGCATGTACTGTTCACGGATTGCAAGGCTGCTCGTACCGGATTGTGTGGATTGATATGGCAACCTTCTTTGCCGCAGCACATGCGTATGTTGCATTGTCACGGGCACGGTCCCTGCAAGGTCTATATATCCTTAACTATCGCCGTGAGGCATTCCTTGTGGACCCCTACTACGTGCATCTTTGGAATTGGTTTGTGGCGACAAATGTTTTGGCACCAAAGCCCGCTCAGCACATTCCTCCTTACCCACGTAGAACCTTCACATCCACTCTCATTGCCGGGATCATGTGTGTATGCCGCTCATGGCACACCAAATCTCATTTCCCCCAAAATTTGGATGCCCGCATTTTAAAAGTGAACATGCTGCTCATCTTGCAGCATGTGTCATTTCCATGGTGGTCTTACATTGATAGACAATTACAAGGAGACAAGTTGTCATTGGACATTGACGACCTCAATGAGGACGGAACGGAGTTGCCACGTATGCGCGGACGGCCTCATGGCACATCTCAGCAACCAAATGTTGGAGTGCACTTGTTGGATGGCAACAACAAGCCACATGTCTTTAGTGCCGATGTCTTGAGCCAAATGTCCGTTGTTCAGTTGCGGACCTTGTGTGCGGCTCATGGACTATCAACTTGTGGTACAAAGGCTGTTTTCCTGGAGCGCATTCTTCGAAAGCAAGACCACATTGAGGGTCCACCAAAACAGTACCCGACTAAATCGCATGTGTCTCCGCCTCCGTCCTCCATTGGTGACCTCCCCATTTGGATGCACGTAATTGCCACTTCAGCGTTGAATATTGGCCGGATGAGAGAAATGATTCCATCGGGCACAATGTCCATCTTGCAGAATGTGCGTGGTTGTCCACTGCAGCAGTCCAGTGCCTCCTTGAAGTTCTCTTGCCCCCAGGAACCACCTCAGTGAAACGTGTTATTATCGACATGCAGTTGGCCCAACTCATGCGACATTTTCCTACACTAAGCCTCATTTGTACAGAAAAGTGCGCGTTACCATTATTGCTAACGTCCCGAAATTCCATGATAGGGGTCCACTACGTGTTGGTCACAAATCTCCAAGTGGATTGCAAGAGCCTAGTCATTCACGATTCCAAAGACGCCTCGTCAGAATGCGGGGCTCTGTTTCGAGTCATGTTGAAAAAGATTGGCTGGTCTTTCGTGTGGCACCATTACAAAACCCGACCTGATTCTCATACTTGTGGGTTCCGCGTGGTGATGCTCGCCATGCAATGGTGCGCCGCCAAAACGTTGACGGGACAGCTCCCACGATGGTTCTTGGCATATTGTGCAAGCATCCTTCAAATGTTTGCTGTTGATTCCACGACGTTGCGATCCACAGTGAATACGTTCCAGGACGCCACATACGAGGATGCTTTGACCATATATGATGAACCCGTCATTTGGGCAATGACGGAGTGTGGGGCCCTACCTGACGTCACCGATGCTGAATTGGATGCCCACACAACCGAACACCATTGGACGTGCTCTCCACAAGCCACCAACCGTGGGCCATCACACCCAACGGTAGGCAGCAACCAGGCTCATCCACATCCATCACAAACACATCAAGCTCAACGCTCCGAAACATCAAGGTCAAAGGGAGGTGCCAGCAGAAAGCCTACCCCAAACACAACACAAAAAGCTGGGCGCCCAAGTCCACCAACACCAACAGCAAAACCTTCGAGAAAAGTTCCCAAGTCCAGAAGAACTACTATGCCAGCACGACATCAACCTCCAAGCCAAGCACCATATCGTTCGCAACCACATCCACCCCAAGGAGGGCGCAAAAAGTCAACCAACTCCGAGGACCACCACTCCTCAAGAAAAAGGACATCCCAACAAAGCAACGGGCCACATTCCAAGAGACAACGTGCAACGGGCAGCGAGCAACGGGGTAGTCGCAAACGCCCTCGACCACACCAAAATCCAACGGCACCATCAAGCCAACCCCCCCGGTCACGTCCTCGAGCGGCCGGTACCCCGGTGGATCATTTGGCTTTAACGAAGAGAGAAATCACCAAGTGGTCCACAAGGATCACAGATGAGAACACCAGTCTTCGCCGGCGAAAGGCACATGCCTTGCATTTCTTGGGTGCCCAAGATGCAACTGCAGTAAAGGGGCAATACCGCTCTTTATCTCTACTTCTTCATCCGGACAAGAACAGGACCGACCCAATGGCGACCAAGAAATTCAAAGTGTTGGGTGCGGCAAAAGATTTGTTTGACTAGCCCATTAATCGGAATGGCAACACTTAATGCGTCACAAGGTGCTCTACGAATGGACTTGGAAAACAGGTGTACTGTTAATCGAGTTACCTTCGTTTCTTCTCCAAGTCCAATTCCTGGTTGGCAAGGTATTTTTCCGTGTAAGGATTTTTGCCAACACAAATGGGGTGTAAGCGGGGAGGTGTGATGTACCTTCATGGCGATGTGGTCCAAAGCCACCGACCCGAGTTGCTATGGCCACACATCCGCACTAGCCTTTCAACCCCCCCCTTTATATGTGTGTGTGTTGTGAATCTAACCCCTTGCCCGCCTCAGGAGCCCACCCCCCTGAGGTTCGCAGTAGGGCTGCGAATACCCAAGCCCATGCTAACCTCCCACACATTGGGGTGAGGGGCGGTGCGAACCGTCGGATCACAACTGGGCCGCATAGCCAACCGTTAGGAGGTGCCCGACAAAGGTGGAAGATTTGGGTCAACCTCTCCAATTATCCACAACCCACACATGAGCAGCACCCCTACTTTCCTTGTGAGGCATCTGAGACGAATAGCAACGTCGGCATGGGAGAGGGGTGTAGATTAGAGGATATATATATATATATATATATATATATTACTACACCCCTCTCCCCTTAAATTTAGCTAACAACAACAACAACAACAACAAGCAACAACACGTCTCCGTGCCGTTTTGGCCATTGCTCCGTCCCAACGCTTCGGATCCTTTCCCCATGTAGCCATCTTGGAGCCCAGGTGGTGCCCTTGCCAAATCCAAGTTTTGAGCCAAAAACTCACCGGTGGCGGCCCGGTGCGGTGGCGCCAAGTGACCGCTGGTACGGGGTTCTACGTGTCTCGTTGGGCGATTCTCAGGCTTGGAAACCATAAAAAGTGGGAGGTTGCGGGTGGACTAGGTGCCCTCAGAATTCGTTTTTGAGCCACGTAGCCCAAGATACGGCCCGTTCCTGGGTTTGGGGTGCTGGTGCACATTGCGAAGTTTTTGGGGCTTTTTGGCGCCTTTTTGGGCCATTTCTCGGACGTATCGTGGAGTTAGAGGGCGCCCAAGATCCCCTGGTCACGAGAGAGGCAAGCCGCACGTGCAGTGTAGCGGCCGTTTGCCTTCGTTTGGCTGTTTTGAACCCTTACTAGGGCTGTTTTGGGCGAAAAATGGCTCTTTTTGGCCCAAAGTTGCACATATTTGGGAGGGCACCTCCCGACTTGGCGCACCCGCCCCGGGCCGCCACCGGTGAGTTTGTGGCTCAAAACTTGGATTTGCCAAGGCCACCACCTAGGCTCTAGGATGGCTAAAGTAGAGTCAAGCCCGAGGTGTTGGGAACGTGCAATGGCCAAAACGGAATGGTGACGTGCTTGTTGTTGTTGTTGTTGTTGTTGTTGTTGTTGTTGCTTGTTGCTTGTTAGCTAATTTTGAGGGGAGAGGGGTGTAGTAATATATATATATATATATATATTACTACACCCCTCTCCCCTTAAATCTAGCTAACATATATATATATATATATGTATATACATATATATATATATATATATATATACATATATATATATATATATATATATATATATATATATATATATATATATATATATAATATATATATATATATATATATATATATATATATATATATATATGTATATATATATATATATATATATATATATATATATATATATATAATACATATAATACATATATATATATATATATATATATATATATAATATATATATATATATATATATATATATGTATATATATATATATATATATATATGTATATATATATATATATATATATATATATATATATATATATATATATATATATATAATATATATATCTATATATATATATATATATATATATATATATATATATATATATACCCTGGGGCCTGGGAAGGGGGGCAAGGGAGGACGAGGGGGGACGAGCACACAAGGGGCAGGGCTGGGCCAGGGAGCGGGAGTGGAGAGGGGGAGCAGGGAGGGAGGGTTGCCTCGCAAATTGCTCCGCACCGTGCTCTCGCTGGCCGGAGGGCGGAGGTAAGGAGGTGGAGGCGAGAGGGCAGAGGCATGCTAAACACCGACCTTATGCACGTAATACGCCCCGGCTAGAGTGGGCGGACCAAGGGCAAGAACAACACGGGTGCCCCGCGACCGAGCTGGCCACCTGCCGCGAGCGGGGGCTCTGGACGTGGCGTGATGCCGCAGCCGCTAGGCAGCCTGCCCCCGGAGGTATCGTGTGCGGTACAAAGTGCGTGCAACTTGCCAGGAGCTCAGGACACCAGGGGGCAGCAAGGAAGAGCGGGAGTGGGAGGGTTGCCTCGCACATTGCTCTGCACGGTGCACGCCGAGGGGATAGAGGGAGGAAGGGGACAGAGAGACAGGAGGCCAGAGACCCTGCAACCAGGGACGAGGGGCAGGGCAAGGTGAGAGAGGGCGAGCACACAGCGGGCAGGACAGGGCTAGGGAGCCGGGGCAGAGAGGGGGGCAGAGAGGGAGCGCTGCCTCGCGAATTGCCCCGCACTGTGCTCGCGCTAGCCGGAGGGCAGAGGGTCAGAGATGGCAGGGCAGAGAAGGGGGCAACAAGGTGCCCCACAACCGAGCGAGCAGCCCGCGGCGCGCGGGGGCGGTAGCAAGGCGGGGTGCCGCGTCTGCTGCCACAAGGCAGCCCGCCCCCAAAGGTGCAGTGTGCTGTGTGCCTGCGTAGTGTTATGCATCGAGGGCCGGCAAGGACGAGGGAAGAGGGCACGGGCAGGGCGAAAGAGGTAGGACACTTAGGAGGTGAGCGAAGGCCGGACAGCCGGAGCAGAGAGAGGGAGCGACGAGGGAGACAGGGGCTTTGCACAGCATCAAGCGAGCACAGAGGGCGAGGGAGGGAGCAGAGGGGGCAGGGTAGGGGATAGTTGCCATGCGTCGTGCCGTGCGCCGTGCGCGTCCGAAAACCAACTCTGACCTCATTCATGCATGTGTCATGTCACGTCGACCAAGCCTGGCGCCCGAGGCAGGAAGTGGCACGGGGAAACGGGCACCTGCGGCGCCATCCGTAGGGCCTCCCGTGCGGTGACCCAACTTGTGGCGCAGAGGGGACACGCGCCAGTGGCGCCATCCACTGGACCCCCTGCGCCTGTGGCAGTTATTGTGGCGCAGAGGGGACGGGCACCAGCGGCGCCATCCGGTGCACCCCCTGCAGCAGCGATTATGCTGATTAACTAGGTGGCCAGGGGATGCCACAAATGAATCCCCCGCCCGTCTCCCCGCGTCTCTGCCATAGGACCTCAGGGGCCTCCATCGCGCTCGGGGGTGGCAGAGACCCGGGGGACGAGAGCGCCCGGCCGCTTTGTAGCCGCCACTTCCGGCGGACTGATACCACGGCACCGGTATCAGGCCGCTCGGAAGTGGATACACAGGCGCCAGGGAGAGGATGGGCAGTCGGCCGCCCCCGGGCTGTTGGGTGCCGAAACAAGGGCCCTCCCCTCGACCAGGACGGCGGATGGCGCAAGAAGCCTTCGAGGCGTACGGTAAGTCCTCCCCGCTGCCCGCACTTCCTCATCATCCGTTTCCACCCGGGTACGTACCTCCTCCAGTAAGTATGGGCACAGGAGGGAGCAGGCACGGGACACTGAGCACCATGCGGAGACGTGGCGACTACCGCCAAGGGACAACAGCGGCTGGAGATCCTGGGGTGCGGAGCCTATACCATGGAGAAGGGCGGGAAGGCCCAAAAGAGAAACCCCCCCCCCCCCGCTGCAGCCAAGTGCCTCACCGCGTGCTTGCGTCGTGCTTGCGTCGTGCCTGTGACATGCCTGCAACGAAGGGACGACAACAAGGGCGCCCCCCCCCCCCCCCACACACACACCTCCGCCCCCCCGGGGATGCGCACGCAGGGTAGGAGGGGCGACGACGGGTGACACACGGCAAGCCCCCCCCCCCCCCCTGCAGAGGGACAAGTCCCGCGCCACGTGCCTGCGCCATGCTTGCGTCGTGCCTGCGACAAGTGTGCCGCGGAGGGAAGACGACAAGGACCCCCCCCCCCCCCCCCCCACACCTCCGCCCCCCCAAGGGTGGGGGATGCAGGAAGGGGGGGCCGAAAAGCGCCCCCCCCCCCCAGAGGACAAAGCGGCAGGATGGGGAGGGAGCGGCGAGAGGGTGCGGGACGGACCACACAACCGTGCCCGTAGAGAGCACGCGCCGTGCAAGCCCCAGCGGGGGGACCACCGGGGGTGCGTACGCAGGGTAGGAAGGGCGCCAACGGGAGCCACAAGGCATGCCCCCCCCCCCCCCCCCCTGCAGAGGGACAGGTGCCGCGCCTCATGCCTGCGCCGTGCTTGCGTCGTGCCTCCGACATGCGTGCAACGAAGGGATGACGACAAGGCTTCCCCCCCCACACACACACCTCCGCCCCCCCAAGGGTGGGGGATGAAGGTAGGGAGGGGCGGATAGCGCCCCCCCCCCCCCCCCCCCGAGGACAAAGCGGCAAGGTGGGGAGGCAGCGGAGAGAGGGTGCGGGACGGACCACACGACCGTGCCCGTAGGAAGCACGCGCCGTGCAAGCCCTAGCGGGGGAGGGGGGCACCGGGGGTGCGAACGCAGGGTAGGAAGGGCGACGACGGGAGCCACACGGCAATCCCCCCCCCCTGCAGAGGGACAACTGCCGCGCCTCGTGCCTGCGCCGTGCTTGCGACGTGCCTACGCCAGAGGACAGACAGCGAGGACGCCCCCCCCCACCCCACCCCCTTCTCCTCCACCCACCCAAGAAAGAGGCGAGGACAGCGAGGAGACAGCGAGGGGACATGGGGGGGGGGGCAGAGGACAGACCGAAACGCCGGGGGGAGAGACGAGTGGCGTTGGCGGGCCTTCATGAGAAGAAGGAGAAGACCGACACTGCATCATGCGGTGAAGGATAAACGGGTGACTGTCCTGGGCCCCGTAACGCAACCAGAGATGGACTTTATGTCACACAGGGGGATCACCCACGCGTGACGTGGGCCTTCGTGCACACGGAGGGACAACACGTGCTGTTGTATCAATAGCAGCCGAGCCACCACCGCCAAGGGCCAGCGGGACTAGACATAGCTGCGGCGCTGGGCGTGGTGCCAGCGGCTATGGGGGACAGTCCACGCAGAAGGCGGAACTATACTCCCCCTGCACAGTCCGTGGGGAAGAGCTCCCGGGCCTGGGCAGTCTCTGGATGTGTAGCGGGGATGCCAGGTCCGGTCGAGCACAGGCGCTCATCCGACGGCCCGCAGCGGTGTTGGGGATGGTTCCCGATGGTGTCTGGGAGCCGGACATCGCTGTGATCAGTTGAGTGACCTAGTTGCTGGGGTCCTCCTGACAGGGCTATGCAGATCCTAGTGGTGAGTGCCATACTTCGCTTGAGCTAACCGGCGGGGGATAATCGCCGAGACCACCACTGGGGGCCCGCAGCGCGGGCGCCACACCATGGGCTGGGGTCTGAGCGAAGGTTAATGCCGTATGGATCCTTAATGTCTTGACCACCACAACCCGCCGCCATGGAGAAACAGAAATGGTGGGGTCAAGACAGCGGCGAGTACGCAACTGACAGTGGATTACGTGGGGTCACGGGTACTGGACGTCTCCACGGTGGCGGGGGTACGCGAACAACGGAGAGTCCGCTCTTGCTTCGCCGCATGCGTGCTGCCTTGTGCCTTGGTTGCTGCTTTGCGCCAGACGGAGAGTCCTTTGCTTTCTGCTTGTTGCGATGTTGCTGCATTGCTGTGCCTTGCCCCCTTACCCCCAGCGAACAAACGGGCCAGCGTCCGTCGCCGTTGCTAATGCTAACGCCCTGCGGTCGCCACTGCCCCCAAAGCCTGGTTGACCGGTATCCCTGGTCCTCTGTGTCCTCCGTCATGCTGTGGGCCACCTCAGGCAGCCATGGGACCCACGGGATCGAGCGAGGCAGGAACCACCTGTCGGCGCGAGATGCCCGGTAACTCCAGTAGACGGCATGATAAGTGGTTATGACTATGACTATGACTACATATATATATATATATATATATATATATATATATATATATATATATATATGTATATATATCCTCCAATCTACACCCCTCTCCCAACTCTAGGTGGCTCCACCACACGGGTCTAAGGTACGTGCAAAGGGCACAAAGTGGTGCGTGCATACATGTGGTGGAAGGGGCTGAACTCGGTCAAAACTGTCTCAAAACGGGCAAAAAATGCTTGTTTGAGCATCCCAAATGGTTCGGGATCACTTTTGGAAAAACGCGTTTTTGACCCATTTTTGACCCCTTTTTGGTCCCAAAACGGCCCATTTTCAAGGCATTTTGGGATTTTCCATGGCCCCAAACGCGCCACCGCGGGCTCAAAACGGGCTAAAAACGCTTGTTTGAGCATCCCAAGTGGTCTAGGAACAACTTTGGAAAAAATGATTTTTTTCGACCTGGGGACCCTGGTGGACCCACCGTTGGCCCCCACTGTGTGTTGGCTGGCCGGCCCTCCGGCTGCACCAAGTGACCACTGGTACAGGGGTCTACGTGTCTCGTTGGGCGATTCCGACGCTTGGAAACCATAAAAAGTGGGGGGTTGCGGGTGGACTAGGTGCCCTCGGAATTCATTTTTGAGCCACGTAGCCCAAGATGCGGCCCGTTCTTGGTTTTGGGGTGCTGGTGCACATGGCGCAAATTTTGGGGCTTTTTGGCGCCTTTTTGGGCCGTTTCTCGGACGTATCGTGGAGTTAGAGGGCGCCGAAGGTCCCTTGGTCACGAGAAAGTCAAGCCGCACGTGCAGTGTAGCAGCCGTTTGCCTTCGTTTGGCTGTTTTGAACCCTTACTAGGGCTGTTTTGGGCGAAAAATGGCTGTTTGTGGCCCAAAACTACGCACATTTGGGAGGGCACCTCCTGACTTGGCGCCACCGCCCCGGGCCGCCAACGGTGACTTTCTGGCTCAAAACTTGGATTTGGCAAGGGCACCACCTAGGCTGTAGGATGGCTAAAGTAGAGTCAGGCCCGAGGCCTTGGGAAGGTGCAATGGCCAAAACGGCACGGAGACGTGCTTGTTGTTGCTTGTTGCTTGTTGCTTGTTAGCTTAATTTCAAGGGGAGAGGGGTGTAGTAATGTATATATATATATATATATATATATATATATATATATATATATATATATATATATATATATATATATATATATATATATATATATATATATATATATATATATATATATATATATATATATATATATATATATATATATATATATATATATATATATATATATATATATATATATATATATATATATATATATATATATATATATATATATATATATATATATATATATATATATATATATATATATATATATATATATATATATATCATAGTCATAACCATAGTCATAACCACTTATCACGCCGTCTACTGGAGTTACCGGGCATCTCGCACCGACAGGTGGTTCCTGCCTTGCTCGATCCCGTGGGTCCCAGGGCTGCCTGAGGTGGCCCACAGCTTGACGGAGGACCCAGAGGACCGGGGATACCGGCCAACCAGGCTTTGGGGGCAGTGGCAGCTGCAGAGCGTTAGCATTAGCAACGGCGACGAGCGCTGGCCCGTTTGTTCGCCGGGGGTAAGGGTCAAGGCATGGCAGAGCTGCAGCACTGCAACAAGCAAGCACAACTCCTAGGGGTGCAGCACTGCAGCAACCAAGAAACAAAGCAGCAAGCATGGGCACAAGACGAGATTGAAGATGGCGTTGCTACCCACGTGCTGGCTCGAAGGCCTTGGGGCCTGCAGCAAGCCCAGCGCTGCCCCAACCGTAGTCACCAGGGTACTCACCGGTCAAGTAGTCTGGGACGTTGCTGTCCGCAGCGTTGGGGCCCAACCACCTCTTGCGGTGAGGACCACACCAGTCCGACAAATCCACCTGGGGCTCCTTCTGCTTCCCAGCATCTGTGAACTTGGCCACAGACGGCGTGTACTGGCCGGCTTGCTCAAGGGTCAACCCGTTCACCGCGAACGGATCAGCATTGTGGGAGGCCCAGTGCTCAACAGGGCCCTGGCCGGTGACGGCAGCCTGCACATAGTTGCCGAACAAGGAGAGCATAGCCATTCGGCCCTCCTTGACCTCCTTCACCTTCAGTTCGGCAGCCGTGTCAGGGTCTTCGGCCAAACCCAGAGGGTCAAATTGCTTGCCACTAGGGTTCACCAGATCAAGGTCCCGTCCACCGAATGGACCACCCTTCACACGGTAAGCCTCGATGGCACCCTTCACGACAACTTGGCTGGCCAACTCGGCGGTTTTTTTTTTTTTTTTTTTTTTACCTCCACCGCTCGCCACTCGTCTCTCCCCCCGGCGTTTCGGTCTGTCCTCTGCCCCCCCCCATGTCCCCTCGCCGTCTCCGTGCTGTCCTCGCCCCTTTCTGGGGTGGGTGGGGGAGAAGGGGGTGGGGGGGGGGGGCGTCCTCGCTGTCCGTCCTCTGGCGTAAGCACGTCGCAAGCACGGCGCAGGCAAGAGGCGCGGCACTTGTCCCTCTGCAGGGGGGGGGGGGGGCTAGCCGTGTGGCTCCCGTCATCGCCCTTCCTACCCTGCGTTCGCTCCCCCGGTGCCCCCCCCGTTGGGGCTTGCACGGCGCGTGCTTCCTACGGGCACGGTCGTGTGGTCCGTCCCGCACCCTCTCTCCGCTGCCTCCCCACCTTGCCGCTTTGTCCTCGGGGGGGGGGGCCGCTGTCCGCCCCTCCCTACCTTCACCCCCCACCCTTGGGGGGGCGGAGGTGTGTGTGGGGGGGGGGGGGCTTGTCGTCTTCCCTTCGTTGCACGCATGTCGCAGGCACGACGCTAGCACGGCGCAGGCATGAGGCGCGGCACCTGTCCCTCTGCAGGGGGGGGGGCATGCCGTGTGGCTCCCGTCGTCGCCCTTCCTACCCTGCGTTCGCACCCCCGGTGGTCCCCCCGCTGGGGCTTGCACGGCGCGTGCTCTCTTCGGGCACGGTCGTGTGGTCCGTCCCGCACCCTCTCGCCGCTGCCTCCCCACCCTGCCGCTTTGTCCTCGGGGGGGGGGGCGCTTTTCGCCCCCCCCTACCTGCATCCCCCACCCTCGGGGGGGCGGAGGTGTGGGGGGGGGGGGGGGGGCGCCCTTGTCGTCTTCCCTTCGTAGCACGCACGTCGCAGGCACGACGCAAGCATGGCGCAGGCACGAGGCGCGGCACTTGTCCCTCTACAGGGGGGGGGGCCTGCCGTGAGTCACCCGTCGTCGCCCCTCCTACCTTGCGTGCGCACCCCCGGGGGGGCGGAGGTGTGTGGGGGGGGGGGCGCCCTTGTCGTCGTCCCTTCGTTGCACACATGTCGCAGGCACGACGCAAGCACGACGCAAGCACGGGGTGCGGCACTTGGCTGCAGCGGGGGGGGGGGGGGTTTCTCCTTTGGGCCTTCCAGCCCTCCTCCACGGTAGGGGCTCCGCACCCCAGGATCTCCAGCCGCCGTTGCCCCTTGGCGGTAGTCGCCAGGACGCGCACGGCGCACTACACGACGCATGGCAACTATCCCCTACCCTGCCCCCTCTGCTCCCTCCCTCGCCCTCAGTGCTCGCATGGTGCTGAGCAATGCCCCTGCCTCCCTCGTCGCTCCCTCTCTCTGCTCCGGCTGTCCGGCCTTCGCTCGCCTCCTAAGTGTCCTACCTCTTTCGCCCTGCCCGTGCCCTCTTCCCTCGTCCTTGCCGGCCCTCGATGCTTGTCACTACGCAGGCACACAGCACACTGCACCTTTGGGGGCGGGCTGCCTTGTGGCAGCACGCCGCGGCACCCCGCCTTGCCCAGAGCCCCCGCGCGCCGCAGGCGGCTCACTCGGTTGTGGGGCACCATGTTGCCCCCTTCTCTGCCGTGCCATCTCCGACCCTCTGCCCTCCGGCTAGCGCGAGCACAGTGCGGCGCAATTCGCGAAGCAGCGCTCCCTCTCTGCCCCCCTCTTTGCCCCGGCCCCCCTGCCCTGTCCTGCCCCCTGTCCGCTCGCCCTCCCTCACCTTGCCCTGCCCCTCGTCCCTGGTTGCTGGGTCTCCGGCCTCCTGTCTCTCTGTCCCCCTCCTCCCTCTATTCCCTCGGCGTGCACCGTGCAGAGCAATGCGCAAGGCAACCCTCCCACTCCCTCTCTCCCTTGCTGCCCCCCGGTGTCCTGAGCTCCCGGTTTGTGGCACGCACCTTGTACCGCACACGATACCTCCGGGGGCACGCTGCCTAGCGGCCGCGGCACGTCCAGGGCCCCCGCTCGCCGCAGGCGGGCAGCTCGGTTGCGGGGCACCCTCGTCGTTCTTGCCCCTGGTCCGCTCACACTAGCCGCCCTCCGGCCAGCGCGAGCACGGTGCGGAGCAATTCGCGAGGCAACCCTCCCTCCCTGCTCCCCCCCTCTGCTCCCGCTCCCTGGCCCAGCCCTGCCCCTTGTGTGCTCGTTCTCCCTCGTCCTCTCTTGCCCCCCTTCCCAGGCCCCTGTGTCCCTGGCCCTCTGTCTCCCTGTCTCCGTCTTCCCTTTACCTCCCCGGCGTACACTTCGCCGAGCAATACGCGTGGCATCCCTCCCTCTCCCCCTTCACCTTTCCACCCCCTGGTGCCCTGGTCCCTGGGCTAGTGGCACGCACGTCGCACTGCACCCGCCTGTGGCCTTTTTCCTAAGTGCCCTACCTCTTTCGCCCTGTTCGTGCCCTCTTCCCTCGTCCTTGCCGGCCCTCGTTGCATGACACTACGCAGGACACTGCACCTTCGGGGGCGGACTGCCTTGTGGCAGCACGCCGCGGCGCCCCGGCTTGTCCAGTGCCCCCGCGCGCTGCGGGCGGCTCGCTCGGATGTGGGGCACCTTTTTGCTCCTGCCCCACGTTTGCTCTTTCATGCCGCCGTGGCACGCCCCCTTCCCTGCCCTGCCACCTCTGTCCCTCTGCCCTCCGGCCAGCGCGAGCACGATGCGGAGCAATTCGCGTGGCAGCGCTCCCTCTCTGCCCTCCGTCTCTGCCCCGGCCCCCTGGCCCTGTCCTGCCCCCTGTCTGCTCGCCCTCCCTCGTCCTCCCTTGCCCCCCTTCCCATGCCCCTGGGTCCCTGGCCCTTTGTCCCCCTGTCCCCGTCCTCCCTTTACCCCCCTGACATACACTTCGCGGAGCAATACGCGAGGCATCCCTCCCACTCCCTCTTCACCTTGCCGCCCCCTGGTGCCCTGGTCCCTGGGCTTGTGGCACGCACGTCGCACTGCACCCGCCTGCGGCCTTTGTCCCTCTACGCCCGCCCTGCCCCCCCCCTCCCTCCCCGGCCCTTTTCCCCCTCGGACACTACGCAGGACACTGTGTAGGCAAGTCGCAGGCACGTCGCAGGCATGTCGCAGGCACGCACCTGGCCTCTATCGGCGGCGTCGTCGGGCTGGTTGGCACCACGCTGTGGCCGCCCGCCGCTGCCACAGCCCCCCGCAGGAGCCGCCGCCGCGGGCAGCCACTCCAAATGTCGCGGGGGGCGCGGCCCTGGTAGGCCCCGGCTGCCCCCCGGCCAGGGTTTCACCGCACCTGCACCTTGCCCACCAGTTGTACTCTGGGCGCCGGACTGCACGTGCTGCCAAAGAAGCATCACGCTGCGGCTGCCCGCCGCTGCCACAGCCCCCGCAGGAGCCGCCGCCGCGGGTGGCCGTTCCAAATGCCGCGGGGGGCGCGGCCCTAGCAGGCCCCGGCTGCCCCCCGGCCAGGGTTTCACTGTACCCCCCGCGGCGCCTGGTCGCCGGGGGGGATCCATCAAAAGTTCCTGTAAGAGATCGAAAAAAAATAGACCCGAGGCCTTGGGAAGGTGCAATGGCCAAAACGGCACGGAGACGTGCTTGTTGTTGCTTGTTGCTTGTTGCTTGTTAGCTTAATTTCAAGGGGAGAGGGGTGTAGTAATGTATATATATATATATATATATATATATGTATATATATATATATATATATGTATATATATATATATATATATATATATATATATATATATATAGTATATATATATATATATATATATATATATATATATATATATATATATATATATATATATATATATATATATATATATATATATATATATATATATATATATATAGTATATATATATATATATATATATATATATATATATATATATATATATATATATATATATATATATATATGTATATATATATATATATATATATACATATATATATATATATATATATATATATGTATATATATATAACGACCAAACAAAGGGAAACAGTTCATACATTCCATGTGCGCCTTGATGGCCCCATGACAAGGAGCTCTTTCTTGCCCTCTAACTCCACGATATGTCCAAGAAACGGCCAAAAAATGGCTAAAAAGGGCCGAACATGCGCTGGAGTGTCAAACAGCCCGAAAACAAAGAACGGGCCGTATCTTGGGCTACGTGGCTGAAAACCAAATCCAATCCATTTTGAGCCCGCGGTGACGCGTTTGGGCCCATGGAAAATCCCCAAATGCGTTGAAAAAGGGCCGTTGTGGGACCAAAAAAACGTGAAAAGTGGGTCAAAAACGCATTTTTCCAAAAGTGATCCTCCACCACTTGGGATGCTCAAACACTGAAGACACAAGAAAAAACACAAGAAACAATGGTTTTTGCCCGTGGTGACGCGTTTTGGCACATGGAAATTCCCAAAATGCCTTGAAAAGGGGCCGGTTTGGGAGCAAAAACGTGTTTTTAGCTTAGCGTATTTTCTAGGCATTTTGGGATTTTCCATGTGCCAAAACGCGTCACCACGGGCTCAAAATGGGCTAAAAACCGTTGTTTGGGACCAAAAATGGGTGATAAATGGGTCAAAAATGCATTGTTCCAAAATTGATCCTCCGGCAGTTGGGATGCTCCAACAACGGTTTTTAGCCCATTTTGAGCCCGTGGTGACGCGTTTTGGCACATGGAAAATCCCAAAATGCCTTGAAAATACGCCGTTTTGGAAGCAAAAATGGGTCAAAAATGGGTCAAAAATGTGTTTGTCCAAAAGCGATCCTAGACCATTTGGGAGGCTCAAACAAGTGTTTTTAGCCCATTTTGAGCCCGTGTTGACGCGTTTTGGCCAATGGAAAATCCCAAAATGCCACGAAAATACGCCCATTTGAGACCAAAAATGGATCAAAAATGGGTCAAGACGCATTTTTCCAAAATTGATGCCCACCACGTGGGATGCTCAAACAACGGTTTTTGCCCATTTTGAGCCCGTGTTGACTTTTTTTGGCACATGGAAGATCCCAAAATGCTTTGAAAATACGCCGCTTTAAGAGCAAAAGTGGGTCCAAAATGGGTCAACAACGTGTTCTTCCAGAATCGATCCTAGACCACTTGTCATGCTCAAACAAGTGTTTTTAGCCTATTTTGAGGCGGTGTTCACGCGTTTTGGCCAACACAAAAAACCCAAAATGCCTTGAAAATACGCCGATTTGGGACCAAAAATGGGTCAAAAATGTGTTCTTCCAAAAGTAATCCTAGACTATTTGGGATGCTCAAACAAGTGTTTTTAGCCCATTTTGAGCCGGTGTTGACGCGTTTTGGCCAGTGGAAAATCCCAACATGCCTTGCAAAGGGCCCGTTTAGGGACCAAAAATGGGTCCAAAATCCGTCAAAAATGGGTCAAGAAAGCATTTTTTCAAAATTGATCCGCACCACTTGGGATGCTGAAACAACGGTTTTTGCCCATTTTGAGCCCGTGGAGACGCGTTTTGGCACATGGAAAATCCCAAAAAGCCTTGAAAAAAGCCCTTTTGAGAGCAAAAATGGGTCCAAAATGGGTCAACAACGTGTTCTTCCACATTGATCCTAGACCACTTGGGATGCTCAAACAAGTGTTTTTAGCCCATTTTGACCCGGTGTTGACTCGTGTTGGCCAATGGAAAATGCCAAAATGCCTTGAAAATACGCCATTTTGGGAGCAAAAATGGGTCAAAAGTGGGTCCAAAATGTGTTCTTCGAAAAATAATCCCAGACCATTTGGGATGCTCAGACAAGTGTTTTAAAAAAAAAAAAAAACAAAAAAAAAAAAAAAAAAAAAAAAAAAAAAAAAAAAAAAAAAAAAAAATAAAAAAAAGAAAAAAAAAAAAAAAAAAAAAAAAAGATAAAAAAAAAGAAAAAAAAATAAAAAAAAAAAAAAAAAAAAAAAAAAAAAAGAAAAAAAAAAAAAAAAAAAAAAAAAAAAAAAAAAAAAAAAAATAAAAAAAGAAAAAAAAAAAAAAAAAAAAAAAAAAAAAAAAAAAAAAAAAAAAAAAAAAAAAAAAAAAAAAAAAAAAAAAGAAAAAAAAAAAAAAAAAAAAAAAAAAAAAAAAAAAAAAGAAAAAAAAAAAAAAAAAAAAAAAAAAAAAAATAAAAAAAAAAAAAAAAAAGAAAAAAAAAAAAAAAAAAAAAAAAAAAAAAAAAAAAAAAAAAAAAAAAAAAAAGAAAAAAAAAAAACAAAAAAAAAGAAAAAAAAAAAAGAAAAAAAAAAAAAAAAAAAAAAAAAAAAAAAAAAGAAAAAAAAAAAGATAAAAAAAAAAAAAAAAAAAAAAAGAAAAAAAAAAAAAAAAAAAAAAAAAAGAAAAAAAAAAAAAAAAAAAAAAAAATTAAAAAAAAAAAAAAAAAAAAAGAAAAAAAAAAAAAAAAAAGAAAAAGAAAAAAAACGAAAAAAAAAAAAAAAAAAAAAAAAAAAAAAAAAAAAAAAAAAAAAAAAAAAAAAAAAAAAAAAAAAAAATAAAAAAAAAAGAAAAAAAAAAAAAAAAAGAAAAAAAAAAAAAAAAAAAAAAAAAAAAAAAAAAAAAAAAAAAAAAAAAAAAAAAAAAAAAAAAAAAAAAAAAAAAAAAAAAATAAAAAAAAAAAAAAAAAAAAAAAAATAAAAAAAAAAAAAAAAGAAGAAAAAAAAAAAAAAAAAAAAAAAAAAAAAAAAAAAAAAAAAAAAAAAAAAAAAAAAAAA